>CM076583.1:118377573-118977573 GCA_034641835.2 Pinus albicaulis | reverse complement strand
TATCCTCAAAGCTATATGCCCTCATAATTCCTTCTTCTTGTGCTTATCCAGATATATATAGTTTTTTTTTTTTTAAACTTATATATATATTATTTATTTAAATAAATTAAGTTATATATAACCATATTAAGGTTCCAAATATATAGTATATATATATTCTATTTATATATGTATAAATATTTATTGAAATCGTGATTGGAATGGGCACAAGTTATTCAAATGTCACGTTTGGTGTCCAAAACTTATTAACTCATAAATTGTTTTGAGCCAATGGTGTGCCGTGACACATATTATGGTTTCGGTCCAGATCTTTTGTTGGGGATACTTGGTGAGAGTTCGAAGGCGTTTGCGAGGATGTGTAGCGAGAATAATTTTCTGCGTTACAGGGAAAACGTTAAGGGATTTTAGAGCATCCACACAGTGTTGCTCATTGGATCTTCTGTATTCATCTCTAGAGGGATTTTCAGCGGCTTTCTTTGCTTTCTCGAAGATTTCCAGCAACTCCTTCACAATATATATTCTATTTTCGTCCTCAATTGCTTCGTGCATATGTAGTACCAAATCAAGAAATGTTGTTAGACCACTAGTTTTAACTGTTGTCATCTTAGCATTCAGTGCAGTGCTATAAAAATTATGCACCTCTTCTGGTGCTGAGAAACTCGCCAGGCATGCCGATAATGGTACTCTTGGATGAACAATTTCCTCACCATTAAATTTCTCTCCTGCTAATTCTTTCTCTATTTTTTTCTTCTCAAAGACTGTTACCTCATCCTTATTGATAGCAGAGAGTAAGCCATGTCCAAGTTTCACCAGCTTCGTATTCAGGTCAACAGTTGTATATGTAGAAGCCCTTTCAAAAGCTTCATCCAGTTTTTTAGTTCCAAAATAACGTAAACTAAAATATTTTGTGGAGACTATCATTTGTATGATAGAGGCCAAGTAACAACTGTTTCCAAGATTGATAAGTCCTATATAACCAGGCCAAAATAGAGGCTCTGACTCCTTGCTACTTTCCTGAATACGATTCCAATCAAAGTTTGTATTCTGATCTAGTTCTTTTTTAGCAGTAGTCAACTCCGTCTTTTTCAAGGATGAGAAGTCAATACCACAGAATGATAAATGTTGAGCTAACAGGGGATAGTCAATGGTTTCATCCTCGGCATAAGAATAGACATCTGTAGTTTCCAAATCTGCCATGATGGTACTAAGCTTTACTGCTAAAGGGTACTTTGTTTCACTGTAATTCTCAACGGCGGGATCATTACCTCCAGTTCCATCCCAATTCTTTCTCCTGCAAAGAACCATGCCATCATGTTTTTTTATTATGATAGGAAATCCATTCTCATCAGTAAGTGCCGACATTTCTCCATAGAGTCAGAATGGAACAAGACAGTAGCACCTATAAATTACAAATAATATGTTGCGGACAATGAGCATATTGGTAACCATTGCGATTTTCCCAATTTAAATCCTCGTAAATGATACTCCCGAAAAATATTTGGAATCTTTCTATGGTCTTTGTCATCCCACCACTCTCTCCTTCGTAGGCTCTGAAAATAATCGATGGATAACGAAACTCTCTCTATCGTCTCTTCCTCTTCTTCTTGAGGACGATGTTGGTTCTCATCGAGAGACTCCGTGACCTCTTCAGATGGGAGAACCTGCGGGGTCACAGCAGAAGTTATGTGTGTTTGGAGCAAGGCCATCTCATCTTCGGTTTCTTCATACCTTGCCTTCTTATGCACGTGCTCTTCCATCGCTATACTATTGAGAATGGTGAATCCTTCCTTGGGTTCCACGCACATGGTATCCCCTCCAATTCCAACATTTTCTGAAATAGCAACCTCATTTTTAGCTTCTTCAACAATCTTATCTATGCCACCATGAGGAGTTTTTTTTTTATCATTATAGTTGTAATTTTCAACATCTTCCTCATTGTTATGATATTGCTCATCTTCTTGTTTTTCAAAATAGTCGTCTTTCATATTATCTTCATCTGCATCACTTTCAGCTACTTCAGCAGATTCTTGACTAGCAGGCTCATATTTATTTTTAAGATCACCTTCATTCTCATAATTTGGGACTTCCAAAACCTGATTTTCTTCAGAATGTAGTGATTCTTCATGATTATCTTCTAAATTTTCTGAATCGGCTAAATTGTTCTGTTGACTATGTTCAATATTCGGGACTATTGTTTTTTGCATTAGATTTATCTTGTCCAAAATGGCAGTCATCTTCTGCATTTCCTTTTTATGATTGTCTCTGTACTCGCTACGGATTTTCAACATTATTCTATCTATCCGATTTGTGTATTGAAGTTTTTTGATATTGTCAGAATTTCCTGTAACCTTATCCTCAAGATTGACTAATCGTTTAGTGAATTTATCATAATTATTGATATTATTCTCTAGATAGATCAACTTTTTTTTGAAATCTTCCATCGTCATTGATGAAGACATCAAGCGGCAGAAATTTCGAGGCACATCATGTAACAGCTGAAAGGAACTAACAATGGCGTAGGTGCTTCCTTCCAGGTGAGAATATCGCTGCTCTAATACCAAATGGAGCAACAAAGTTGTAGGCTTGTTGACTTAAGTTATAAAATACACAAGAGGTATTGTAATAATAATATATTATATATATAATGTATAAAATATGATGATAAATGTTACAATGAGGCCCTGCTTATATACCTATGCAGGTGGCCTTTCATGAATAGGTGTTAGAATGAATCCTTAGTGTAAGTGTACGAAAAAAGACCCTTTTAGCTGTGCATAAAAAATAGCCCTAACAGCAAAAGATGGCTACTAATATCTTCAGATCTGCAGTTAGTTGATCAAGACAAATGCTGCAAAATTCCAGATCTATGCATAAAAAGACATTAAGCAGTAAAAATAAGGTTTTGATCCATGCATCCAATAGACAAGACAAGAACAATATTTTTAAAGAATTTTATATTAATGGCACCTGGGAGGAAAACAAGAAAGGTGTTTCCAATTCTCCTCAATGGGATGGGTTCTTGGAAGTCCTCAGCTCTTCAGATCTAGAATTTCTCTCTCTTGTTGGTGTAGAAAACCCAGACAAACATAGAACTCAAAGGGAGCTCACAAAGCAAATAATAGAAAATATGACAATGATAATGGCTCAAAGTCAGACCAAGAGTATAGATCCAGAGTGATCTAAGAGGTGACAAAAGGTGATGAATGGTAGGAAGAACCCTTCTATTTATAACAAAATATTAGGTCATTCTAGATCTTGGTGCATGATTAAAATAATATTAACCAAATCTAGATCCACCTTTTATGGAATATTTTATTATATTTGTTGGAGGGGAAAGGAATTTGACTTGGTTCAAATCCCTTTATTTGTAAATAATAAATAAATAAACGATTTATTTATCATTTTAAGGAAGTGGTTGAATGATAATTAAATAAATACTTATTTATTTAATTATTTATAACTGATTTAGTCATATTTAACAAGGAATATTATTTAAATAAGGTTTAAATAATTATTTCTAGAAAATAATAAGATAAATAAGGATTTATCTAATTAATTTCCTTGTTTTGGGTTAAATATGACCAGGAATAATAATTAAATTATTGTTTAATTAATTATTCCATGAGGAAAACCAAACAAATATAGATTTGTTTAATATTTCCCCATGGGGTTTCCTGTTTAGACCATAAACAACCTAATAAATGTGTTTTATTAAGTTATTTTACATAGTGAAAGCTATTTTACTTAGGGTAAAATTGGTCTTACATGGTGTACTTGGGTACATCTAATGATAATAGGTTAGATGACCAAAAAATGGTGTAACAATAGGCATGTCTTTTAGACATGCCTTTTCAGTTAACTAATAACTACTTAACATAATCTTATTTGACTATTAATAATTATACTTGTTTGTATTTATTCTATTTATATTATTGGTTATGAATTATATTCATAACAAAAACCTAGCTGATATAACTGAAATAAGCATATTAGGGGTTAAGGAGAGGTCAAACTAGGAGAGATAAGGTCTAAGAAAGGTGTCAAAATTAGGCAAAATAGGGACTCAAAATCTCCCCCACACCTACTGTCATGCATATCTCTTGTGCAAGAAAAAATGTTGCATCCTCCAAAATAGGAAATTAGTCTCTACCTTGGGTTGCATCTACTGCAGCCAAATGATCCAACTAGGCCCTACTAGACTCTTCTTGAACCTAACCCCTGTATGTCTCATTTTTCTCCTTCAAATGGTAAATTTTAGCCTCCTTATTTTCATAATTCGGGCCGCCTTCTGGTGCCATTCCTCATGCTCTTTCTGCATATGAAGGTCGTTCTCTTTCAAAGCTTCGTTATTATTTCTCAAGGCATGTTATAAAACCACGAGCTCAGTAATAATCTCCTATAACTCTTGTAGATAATGCTTCTTATGGGGGGTTACTTCCCCCTCATGATGTCCTTGGGAAGATTGAGGCACACTAAGGTCCTCCTATTCCTTTTATGTTTCATCCCTGCTTTCTTGCAGTGGGGTATCCTGGAAGAAAATTATTTCTCCATCAATGAATGCAGCTGTCTCCACCTTCTCCTTCCCTTTAGCAGACCCGTGGAGTTTTCCTTTATTTTTATAAACTTTCTTGGGCAGTACCCCCCCTTTCTTTTTGTCCTTTATAAGAAGCTTGGCAGCTTGGCTCCTTGTGAGTCTCTTAGAGGGGGTAGAAGTTCCCTTTAACTTGGGATTTTTACCTATAGTCTCCCTGGTCACCACCACCTCTTTATATTCTTAATTCTCCTTTGTCTTTGGTCCACGAGTCCATGGATTTTTCCTTGTATTTTCTGTTGGATATTCTTCCTAGGGCTTTGAAGGATCATGTTGGGGTTCCCATGTTTTGGCCAGATTGGCAAGACCAAAAGATGAGACAACATCAGAACCACTTTCAGACCTTAGGATCTAGCCCTCCTGGGTCTAGAGAGGGATGTCTCTATGATTGTCAAAGGTATATGTCTTTGAAGTTCAAAGGTTAAGATATTAGGCTAGTTATGGGCGCAAGGTCAAATGAAGGCCTTTTGGAGCGCATTTTTTTTTTTTGCAATCAGTGGGGCTTTAGGATGGGAATCAACAGAAGGGATATTTACAAAGGAAATGGACACACAGAGGCTTCAAGGATGAGAGATTTTCATGGTAAATGTATCTCTTGAAGGCTCATAAAACAATTTAGCCACCTGTTTGCTTGACAAAGATTTCATAGGTGGCTAACAGTGGCTCCACATGGGGATGGCTTCTTCTTGAAGGAGTCAAGAATTCAGAAATGATATTTGGAGTAGGCCAGGTGCCTTGCTTCTTAACCCATTCTGTTCTTTCTTGGATCAGCTGCCACAAATTGTGAAGACATCAAATCAGCATAATATTCTTCCCAAACAATATACCTACCCATCCTACAATCCTAGCATTTTTCTTCTAGGGTGCATTTGGACTAGCGGACCCTTTACATCATTTATTTTTATAAACAAAAAATAAACCTATTCTAAATATACCCTTATCACTCCATGAGACCAGATTAGACTGTTGGTCTCATATCTTTCTCTACCTAATCTAATATCTGCTAGGATTAGACTGTCCAACAGATTTCTTCTCTACATTCTACAACATAAATTTAAAAACAGTCAAACTAGGATTAAATAGTCTAGTTTGTTGTGGATCCAAGGCATAAAGACAGTTGCACATGGACAAAAGCTTGCAGAAAATTGCAAACAAAATTTTGAAGGCTTGAAGTATGAAGGTTTGAATCATCCTTCTTCTCTTTGTGACTCAAGTTTTGAGCTTGTTAGAGTCACTTCTCCTCTTTATCTCAGCTCTGGTTTTGGGCTTGTTAGAGCTGATTCTTCTTTCTTCTTTGCTGGTTCAGGTTTTGGGCATGTTAGAACCAGCGATCTTTACTTCCTTTGGCTCAGGTTTTGATCATATTAGAGCCAATATTTTTCACTTCATAGGTTCATGTTTTGAGCATGTCTGAACCTCTCCTTTCTCTCTGTTTTTTGAAACATTTTCTCTTTTTCTTGAAGACAAAACACAGTAATGGTATGTACAATGGAAATGGAAACTGGAAATTGGAGATCAGCAGAAGTAGTGTTTGAGCATCCTGCCATTAACAGGATCCCCAAACAACTCTATACCATCTAGTTCTTGTAGAAAAAATGCATTTGGACCCACAGTGGCCTGGATGATGTATGGACCTTGCCAAAAACTGTCAAACTTGCCGTGCTTTCCTTTGTCCTCTCTCCTTGAGTCCCACTTTAGAACTTTATCTCCAATTTTGAAATCAAAAGCTTTGGTTCTCTTGTCAAACAACTTCTTTATGTTTTCCTGAACTTTCACAGCTCTCTTATAGACCTCTTCCCTTGTTTGCTGGAGATGAATCGTTTGATTTATCCTCCTCACCATGTTGTTTTCTTCTGTCTGAATCTCTTGGACAAGTTTGATCACTGGTACTCCAAGGCTGGTAGGAAACACTGCTTCTATTCCATATACAAGCTGATATGGTGACATGCCAATGGATTTCTTTGTTGTAATCCTGTCAGCCCACAGGGCATGCACTAACTTGTTATGCCATGACTTCTTATTCTCTTCCAGCAGCTTTTTGATGATAATCACCAGGCTCGTGTTTGATGATTTAGCTAATCCATTACCTTGAGGGTAATAGGAAGTTGAATGGCTGAGTGCTATTTGATACCTGTTACAAAAATCAACCATTTTCTTGGACCCAAAAGCAACAGCATTATCAGTGATTATTTTCCTTGCACAACAAAACCGAGAGAGGATATGGCTTTCTAGGAACCTAATGATGACTGAATCTATGACATTCCTAGTAGGTATGGCCTCTATCGACTTAGTGAAGTAATCTGTAGCTATTAGGATCCACTTGTGTTGTGCATAATAAGCAGGGTGAATTTCTCCTATGAAATCTAGGCCCCATTGCATAAATGGACCTTCAATAGTGATGGGTTGTAGAGGTAGAGGCAGGAGTTTTCTTTTGCCTTCAAAAATCTGGCATTTATGGCAGGAAATTATCATCTTATGGATGTCATTGAAGAGTGTAGGCCAATAGTAGCCAGCTCTAAGTATTTTGTTTGCAGTGGCTTTCCAGTTTAGGTGGCCTCCACACTCTCCTGCATGGAACTCTTGTTTAACTCTCTCTACCTCATTTTCAGGCAAACATTTAAGCAATAGGCCATTTGTAATTTTCCAGTATAAGCATTCATCTAATATGCAATAGATTTTGGCTTTTAGTTTAAGGAATCTGGCCTTGGTCTTTGACAGTTCAGGAGGGGCATTGAGGTTTGTGAGCACATAGAGAATGTCAGAATACCATGGAGAGTTTTGAAATTTCTCCTCCACAGTGGGATCAGGAAATCCCTCCTGCTCATCCAAGGCACCTACCATGTTTATGTCAAGGGCTTGCAGATTTGATTCAACCATTAGTTGAGCTAATCCCCGACCTTTGATTAGTTTTGTGGGTTTTATCTCAAGGTCATATTCTAAGATCGCAGCAATCCATTTTCCCCTCTTCCCATCTGGGTCTTGGGACAGGATGTCTTTGACCACTATGTTAGGCACATAGGCTATGGTGTGGGAATGTAATATGTACACCCTGAAATATTTCAAGGCCTTAATCAGAGCATAGGCCTATTTTTCCATTATGTTGTATTTCAAGGGCGCATCCCTTAGAGCTGTTCTCAAAAAGGCAATAGGCTGTTCCATTCCCTCTGTATTTTTCTGCAGTAGGACTGCAGCCACTGTATGCTCAGAGGAAAATAAAAATATTAGGAAATCCTTTGAGAAATCTGGGCTAATTAGGACACGAGCCTGGGTGAGTGCAAGTTTAACTGATTCGAAATATTTTTTAGCCTCAACAGTCCATTTAACTCCTACACCTTTCCTTATTAAAGCGTTGGTTCTTAAACCAATGTTCCTCATTCTATGATATCCCTCATGCCAGAGCCACCAAATCCTCTGTTAGTCGGAACTTAACGTTCTTGACTTGCGCCTTATCCCCATTCAGATTTAAGGAGAACGATTTCGTGACTTTTGAATTGTAGCCACTGAATTTTTGAAATAGTGGCAACCACCCCGCTTTCTCCAGTCTCACCTTGCTGCGAGGATCATATTCCAACAACGTAGGGCCTTGTAGCTCAAACCAAACAGGGGCATGCAATCTTGACATGGTGAAAGAAAAATGGGAGAGACAGAACGAATGAGGCTCACGAAATGCGATTGTTTAAAACTCTCAATGGATCATTCAACAAAGAGAGGTTTACATTGGAAATATCGATGAGCACATATATTTCAAAGCAGGTCGTGATCATGATTATCATCATGGTTCGACCTGCAGAATGGATACTGGAAGTACATTTTCAGGTCATATTAGAATCATGATGATTGGGCGTGGAGCTTCATTTATGATGCAATAGTTTACGGCCATGTTTTTCTACAAGGGTTACCCTAGCTTAAAATATACAAATTTTTAAAATATAAGAATCATTAACTCTTACCTCAAGTGTCTTGTCACTGGTTGTACCTTACCATGCTTACCTCCCAATGGTCCAGTCCTCCGATGATGTTTTCTTGTTTCTTGGAATGATAACCCACTCAAAATTACATCAAAACACACAATTCATGACCTCGACCAATAATAAAACTGTTAGTAATTTATCAAACAATTTAAACTAATGTTCTATCTATGACTTTTGTTTTCAGGAAACCAAGGTGTTGCTTCAGGAAATGAAGTCGTGATTGTTGAACATTCTGTAGGAAAAATTGTTTCTCCCCTTTTATGTACATTCATTACACATGAATGAAGGTGCTATTGTCTAATGTGCAATGATCTCATTGTATTACCATCCATTGAGGTCAAATTTTAACCAATGTGAGGCCCATCACAATTAATGAGAGTGAGGACCAAGGTACGCTAATGCATCCTATCATGTGTGAATTTATGAGTTGATGTCGAAACCCCTATAGGATCCATCAGTAAAGGGGCCATAATGATTCCCCATTGTTGCTGGTGAGGTAGACTTTCATTAGGGCATACAGGCTTCAAGGCATCATAAGGCTCCGATATTGCACCCATATAATTTGTTGATGTCGATGGGGCAAGATTGTCAGAAGCAGGGCCTTAAGGAATCCCACATCATTCCAACACGAGAAATCCACAGATTAACTGAAAAACATAAATTATTGAGAGGATCCCAAGAGATATACTAACTTGTGTTTTTAATGAGCCCAGTGGCAATCAATGCTCGCCATATTTCAATTTTAGAGAGTCTGAAATACTGAAAAAGAAGACTCCAAGGGGCCTCCTTTTCCGTAACTAGTCCATTGGGCCTGGAAAAAGGAATAAACCTATACCCAATAGACATTCCTCTCATGGTTTACTGAGCATGAGGAGGAAAAAAGTGAGCTCATTGTATCAGCAGGAAAATTAGGAAGAGGTAGTGGAAGGAATGACTCCTTCTCTCCCCATCTCTAGCTCTTTCTTCTTCGCAATTTCTTCCACAAATTCCTCCTTAGATTGGGGTTTTTGATATAGCTTGATTCTGTGTGCATTCACAAAAAATGTAACATTCCCATCATCAATATTTTTAACCTAAACAGATCCATTATAAAAAAAATTCTCAATTTCATAGGGGCCTAGCCAATGTGTGTTGAATTTCCCTTTAAAGTTCCTAAATTTTGAATCATAGAACAATGCCCAATATCCCTCTTTGAATTTCTTATTTTTTATTTATTTGTCATGCCATTTATCCCATTGTTGTTGGATCAAGTCAGTATGATGAAAATCATATTGCCTAATCTCATCCAACTCATTAAGCTGCAAGATTCTATGTTGTTGATCTTCATCAAGGTCTATACCCAAATCTACTGCCATCTTGAAAATTTTAATCTGAAATTCAATGGGCAATAAAAATTTCTTTCCATACACCAATTCATATGTAGAGAAGCCATTGGTATTTCTCCATGTGATCCTTTAAGCCCACAATGCCTCTGGAAGTCAATCAAACCAATCCTTCTTATGTAATTGGATTGTCTTGCTAAGGATTGTCTCCAACACTTTCTTTTGTTGATTCCACCTGCCCATTGGCCTGTGGATGGTAAGGCATCGAATTATGATGAGTAATATGATATTTTTGCACAATTCCCTACATAATATTTGACACAAACTAAGCACCTTTATTAGTAACTATCTCCCTAGGTACTCCAAATATTACAAAATATCAGAGAAAATAAAATCTACCACTGCTTTCTCTATTGCTCTAGGTAGTTCTCTTGCCTCCACGTACTTTGATCCTGCCATTACTGACTGGCTTATTCACGAGATATCGAATGGAAGAATGATCAGTTTGTACAAAAATTTCATAACCTTTTATGTAATGCCTAAACTTGTTAATAACATAAATTACATCAAGGAATTCTTTTTTAGTTACTGTGTAATTCAGTTCCGTAGGAGTTAAATTTTTACCAACAACATAAATAGCATGGGTTACCGAATCCTCCTTCTAACCAAGTACTCCTCCTATGGTTGAATCATAGGCATCAATGGAAATGTGAAAGGATTATTTCCAATATGGGCCTCTTAAGATAGGTGTTGAAGAAAGTTTTTCCTTGATTATATCAAATGCAGCTTGACACTCATCATTCCAATGAAATTCAGATTCCTTAGTCAATAATTTGAACAATATAGAGGCTATCTTTGTAAAATTTTCAACACAAATTATGTATTATCCTGAATTTCCAAGAAAAATATGAACTCCCTTCTAACTGGTTGGTGGGGGAAGCTTTACAATAACTTTAATCTTTGTCGGATCAAATTTAATTCCTACAATAGAAGCAAGATGACCCAAAACAATACCTTCAGTCATAATCGTAAAAAAAATATCATTAATTAATGAAAGATTAGTTTATCTACATATATACAATTTTTTTTCAATATTATGTAAATTCTCTTCAAAAGTATCACCCATTACTATAAAATCATCCATATAAAATTCCACACAATCATGCAAATTGTCAGAGAAAATATCAAGGACCGCCCCCTAGAATGTGGTTGGTGCATTGCATAGACCAAATGGTAATACCTTGTATGCATAGGTACCTATTGTAGCCGCTACAACACCCTCCAAAATATAGCACCAGTTTAGAATTTTAGATCCCCTGCTATTTTGATGAGGACATGCCCATTCCTAGCATCAGTTGTGAGCCTCAGGAAATTCCACTTCGAGCAGGTAACCCCAAACCAAGTGATGACTCCAAGTTTTTCTAAGTAAAGTCGCAAAGTTGCAACATCACTCTCCTTTCAACCTTAAGTAGTTTGCAACATAGCTACCTTGCATTCCGACCAAGGTCGCCAGGTTGCTAGGTTGCAAATTGTGTCAACATCTCATTTTGCGACTATGCGACCTTGCGACTGAGTGACCTCCAGGTCGCCAGGCCGCAAGTTTGCAAGGTCGCATCTGCACCTGACTGAACCTTCTTTACGACCTTACAACCTTCATTAATGACCACACATGTGACCCCTTTATAAATAAAATGTATGCATAAGTCACATTCGACCTGCACGATGAAGCAAACAAGACGTCTGATAAGCCAATCAGAGTGCAATTTTTTCCAGGTAATTCACTAAAACCTCCTGCAGTTCGTGTTTTTATTGGCTATGGCCCTACCTGACCCAAGCCTAGGCTATTAATTTCCTTATATTCCCCTCAATTTCAATCCTAGCCCTCACATTTATTCCAGCTAGGATTTCCTTTCCCCTTTCCTATCCTATCATGCTTAAATCCATTTTGACTCCTCCTTTATCTTCTTTCCACTTTGGGCACCCTTCCCTGGCCTTCCTATGAGCATTTCAACCTTGATTTGTTTCCTTCCCTTGGATTTTTCTCCCATTTTTCTCCATGGGTCGAGACGGCCTATTTTCCCCTCAGAAAATCCCTAATGCAACCTTACGACCTCGCGACTTGTGAATTATCCAACATGTGATACCGATGAAGGAAAGTGTCAAACCTTTTCAACAGAAGATAATAAAAGTGCAACCAAATTTGTAACCAATGATTTAGAAAGAACTTAAGAAAATCCTAGACATCTGCATCATTTTCAAAGTCTGACATTCAACGTGGGTGTCGAATTCGGTCCCAGTCCACAAGAAGTCCGGTGAAATCCACTTATGTGTAGACTTCTGAAATTTAAACTGATCTTCTGATAAGGATAAATACCTAGTGCTTCCCATTGAGTATATTCTTCAAATGGTATCAGGGTTAGTAATTTTCTTGTTTCTGGATGGTTTCTCGAGATACAACCGGGTGCTAGTAGCAAAGCCAGAATTTTTCAAGACAACATTCAGGACTAAGTGGGGAACATTCACATTCAGGCGCATGCCCTTTTGCCTAATTAATGATGGGGAAACCTTCCAAAGGGCCATGGACATCGCCTTTTAGGGACTAATGGGACAAAGTGTGGTGGTCTACCTTGATGACATCACCGTGTTCTCTAAACGTAGACATGACCACCTATACCACCTCAAATAGATCTTTGAGAGGTTCCAAAAATATGGAATTTCGTTGAACCCCAAGAAAAGTATCTTTGAAGTATTAGAAGGAAATTTTTTGGGCCACATCATAACCTAGGATGGCATAGTGGTAGACCAAGACCGTGCAAAATCCATCACCCAAATCGCTCCCTCGAGCATCAATAAAGCCATGCATTTGTTTCTTGGGAAAGTTAACTTTCTCCAAAAATTCATATTAGACTTTGCATAAATCGTGAAGCCGCTACAAAATATGATTAATAAGAACATGAATTTTAAATTGAATTTTCCCGAGAAACAAGAATTTGGCAGTATTATGAAAGCTATCACGGAAACACCTACCCTACACAGCCTGAATTTTAGAAAAGGCTTTATCTTGTATAATCTGGCCTCAGATTCATTATTCGCAGCCATCCTGACCTAGAAAGATGGAAACAATGATGAACGACTGATATCTTTTATGAGCGCAGGGTTGCAAGGTGTTGAGTTGAATTATCCAGAAATCGATAAGCAAGCCTATGCAATATACAAGGAAGTTAAGAACTTTAGGCCATACATTCTGAAGAACCATGTTATGGTGTGTGTACCACACCCAGCCATATGCTCGTTGTTTGTGGAGCAGGTAACGGGTGAGAGACAAGGCAACTGGATGGCATGCCTTCAAGAGTATGACCTAGAATTCAAACCTGCACACATGGTCAAAGGGCAGGGGTTGTGTCGAATGGCTAGTGAAGCCGCAAACCTGTGGGATAATGATGAGGAGTATTGGGAACATGAGATATAGATGTACCAGGCTGATGACACACTCCAAAAAAATTCCCCATCATGTTACACAGACCTCCTATAGTATCTCGACCCTGGTATCATGGAAGCTACCTTAATGACCAAGCAAAAATGAGAAATAATGCTGAAAGTTGCATCCTAGAAAATGTTGCAAGGCAAGTTATTCCACAAACATCACAGTATTGTCATGCTACGTTGTCTAGAACCCAGAGAGGCCTAACAAGTCTTAAAGGAACTGCATGATAGCCCAGTTGGTGGACACTACACAGGAGATGCTACAGCTCACAATATCATGTGCATCGGGTTTTATTGGCCCACTCTATTTAGGGATGATCACGCCTATGTTCGAAAGTGCCCGTTGTGCCAAAATTTTGCCAATAGAGAATCTAGGCCATTCACTCCACTACAGTCTATCATGGTGGAGGAACCATTCTAGCAATGGGGTCTAGACATGATCGGGGAAATATTTCCACACTCCTCCAAGAAACACCAATATATCGTCACGGCCATGGATTATTTCACAAGGTGGGTTGAGGCGATACCATTACGCCAGATCAATGACCAAGAGTTAATAGTTTTCATTACTGAGTACATCATGGCCAGGTTAGACATCCCAACCTCTCTCGGTTTTTATAATTCTACATATTTTTCATCATTTAATTTATATGAATTCACTCTAGAAAATGGTATTGCCTTGAAACATTCCACCAATTATTACCCCCAGGGGAATGGGTTAGCCGAGTCGACCAATAAGAATTTAATTTGGATCATCAAGAAAACCCTACTATCCCAACATCAAAACTGGCACAACACCCTGAACAATTCCCTCTGGGCTGATCGAGTCACACCTAAACCCTCCCTAGGAACCTCCCCAATCTTCCCAGTCTATGGTAAAGAAGCCATCTTTCCCACTAACCTCACCCTTCATGCCCTTCAGTTGTCCCAAGAAACACATGGCACCCCATGCCCTACTCTAAAAACCTGCATAGACACCTTAATAAAACTAGAGGAGGAAATACTAAAGGCCATGGAAAAATTAATTGTCCACCAAGGTCGAATAAAACGATGGTTTTACAAAAAATCCGTCGGGAATAAGGTCTTAAAAATTTTCGATCTCGTCGTCAAGTGGGATAAGAATCATGAAGACAGAGGAAAACACACCTAATTCAAAGCCATGTGGACGGGCCCGTTTCAGGTCAAGAAAAAGGTCAGCCAATACACATACAAAATCCAAACCCTGGAAGGGAGAACTGAGATCCTCCTGGTAAATGGCCATGGCCTTAAACATTACTTCACCTGACGACCCCTCGGTTGTCCCCACACTTTATAATATAGTTTTGTTTTCTATCTTTTATCGCATTCACCATTTTTCTTTGTTTTGTTTGGTTGTTTTAAATAAATGGCTTGCCTTGAGAAAAGCCATGGATTTTCATCTGCAATGCCTTAATTCTAAGGATTGACTTAACAATTACTCCATAGGCAAAGTTGTCCTTGAATCTCTGCCTGCAAAGAATCAGACCTGAAACATAAGTGTCCTAAGTATGTCTATGATAACCACTTCGTGGGGAAATTTATCGAGTCATGGGACCCAAGTACGAATAACTGATTCGGCGCATCAACTCATAAATCGTTGCTGAAAAATTATTGGCGAAATGAGGTCACTAGAAAAAAATCTCTAATGGCAAAAGGGTATTCGGGAAAACTCAAAAAGTGCCCAAATAAAAGACTAGGAGAAACAGAAGTCAGTATCCCTCATCTGCCCAGGAAATATTCACCACATAAAAATACATTCCTTGAGCACATACAAATAAGTGCCTTGAGCACATTCTAATAAGTGTTATTAGCACAAAAAGATGGGTAAAGGATTGAAAAAGGCTTCCTGCGCAAAGAGGTTATGTGACGACTCTGCTGGGGTGCTCACCAGGCTCATTGGCAGCATAGCAACGCTCATGATTCCTAGGAAATGACTCCATCGAGGCCCATCAAGCTCAATGGCAGTGGAGCAACACAGGAGACCAAATAACTATACCGAATCCCTTGAAGGCGTGAGGTTATTCCGACCCCTTTCGTCTGGTCTCCAGAAATGGAAGGCATCGTGAACAACATTCTACATAGTGAAATCGGACAAAGTAAATGCACGAAGGCCATAGAGGAGGCCAATGAGACCCATGAAAGCGACATGAAGGACCTGCTACGAACCCCACCCCACGCAATATTATTTGCGAGCACAGATTCTGGGTTCTACTAGTGAATCGCCTATTGTTGTAGCCGCTACAACACCCTCTGAAATATGGCACCAGTTTGGAATTTCAGAGCCCTTGTTGTTTTGATGAGGATAGGCATGTTCCCAGCATCAACTGTTAGCCTCAGTAAAGTCCACTTCGAGCAGGTAACCCCAAACCAAGTGATGACTCCAATTTTTTCTAAGTAAAGTCACAAAGTCACAAAATCGCTCTCCTTTCAACCTTCAGTAGTTTGCGACTTAGCAACCTTGCGACCCAAACAAGGTCGTCAGGTCGCTAGGTTGCAAACTGTGTCAACATCTCATTTTTGTGACTATGCGACCTTGCGACTTCCAGTTTGCCAGGTCACAAGGTCGCAAGGTCACATCTGCACCTGACTAAACCTGTTTTGTGACCTTGCGACCTCCATTAATGACCACACCTGTGACCCCTTTATAAATAAAAGGGTCACGTAGGTCGCATTTGACTCGCGTGATGGAGCAAACAAGACATCTAACAAGCCAATCAGAGTGCGATATTTTCTAGGTAAGTAATCAAAACCTCCTGCAGTTCCTGTTTTTATTTTCTATGGCCCTACCTGCCCCAAGCCTAGGCTATTAATTTCCTTAGATGGCCCTCAATTGCAATCCTAGCCCTCACAGTTATTCCAACTAGGGTTTCCTTTCCCCGTTTCCATCCTATCACGCCTAAACCCATTTTGACCCATCCTTTCTCTTCCTGCCACTTTGGGCACCCTTCCCTGGCCTTCTTGTGAGCCTTTCAACCTTGATTTATTTCTTTCCCTTGGATTTTTCTCCCATTTTTCCCCATTTTTCCCTGCAGGTTGCGACGAACTATTTTCCCCTCAGAAAATCCCTAATGCAACCTCGTGATCTCATGACCTCGTTATCTTGTGACCTCATGACCTTGTAACCTCACGACCTTGTGACTTCACGACCTGGTCACTGAGTCGCCAAGTCTCAAAGTTGCAAAGTACTGATTTTCCATGCAATCACGAATTTGCGACCTTGTGACCTTGCAACCTGGTCACTGAGTCTCCATTCACATAGTCACAAAGTCATGATTGTTCATGTAGACACAACTTTGTGACCTTGCAACCACGTTTCTAGGTCATGAGGTCAAAACCCTTCCAGTTAAGACTTTTGCGACCGATGCAGGTCACAGCGACCCATCCTGAGCAGCCAAGGCCCTAGTTAGTACAGGGAATTTTTTGTTTTGTTTTTATTTCATGTCATCCATCTTATTGAGACACTTTTTTCTGAATATGCCAGGTAATATTGAAGCCGAGCTCAAGTGCATTTCCATCTCTTCGGACTCAAGCGAAATGTGTCCCCTGGAATTGAAGGGGACAAAAGAGTCCGGAAATAGAGCTATCGAAAGGAGACATGCCTCATCCACCACCTGCCATCTATGGAGATACCACCTATGTTTTCTGGAAAGGCACCAAGATATCATGGTATGAAGTCTACCAGGAGTTCACAAAACCAAAATTCCAGGAAGACCTTGTAGACCGACAAGTGTACATTGAGGTCAAGAGGTCCAAGCTGCATTATGTGGGTGCCCACCAACCAATCTTCCCATGCACGGAAGTAATCGAGTTTATCCTCCAAAAGGTGAACTCAAATCTCTGGGTGATTCGTGATCACACTGGAAAACCTTTAGCTAATCTAATCGGGAAGGATGCAGAAGTATACTAATCACTCCCAGCTAAGGAAGAGTCTTTCAATGCCTAGTGGATCGCCACACATGATGTTCCAGTGCAAGATACCTTGAAGGGTTGGTGGGAGGACCCTGAGAAAATTAAAGGAAAGAAGTATCCGAAGTATAAGAATGAAGGCCTAAGAAAAGTATATAGGCTTGTCGTATCCATGCTGTGCAGGATGTATGGCAGGAGTGACGCCACTACCTTTAACGGAACATGGGTTCCCATAATGTAAGCGATCACCTCGTATGAAACTCGTTTCAACTGGGCACATATATTAATATCAGCTCTAAAGTTGGACATATCAGTAGCCCAGGTACCAGAGGAGGGATGTGCATCAGAGTTTTACATGGCTTCCTACCCCCTAGATGTAGTGTGTCACGATGTAACTTTGATTATTGGCCATGTTAGCTCCTTGTAATTTTGCAGATTGGTAATGACCAAATTGACAAGGTTAACATCAAAACAATCTTTGGAGTCCTAGGACCTAGCCTTCCTGGACTCGGAGAGGGCTCTCTCTATATTTGTATAAAAGGTATGACTTGTATGTTTTTAAGATGCTAATTTAGGCTAGTTAAAGTAATAGGGTTTGTTTGTTTTGTTTTTTTTGGTTGGGTGGGTTGTCAAGAAGAAAATATAGAGTAAGAAAGGTTCAAACCATTGGGCTATGGGGTCTATGAAAGGCTTGAAAAATATAAAAATGACTCAAGGGTGTTTCATAGGGCAAGTTAACAAATCCAAATGGATCTTAGTAGCTTGTGTGAGTGAAATGAACATTAAATTTGTGAACATAGTAGGTTTAAAGGGAAATTAAGAATATTTTAACAAATAATATAACAAGAAGGGCTTTAAAGATCACTATTCTTAAGAAATAACCAAAGGACATGGAACACCATAAAATTCTCTGGTCAAACTTCACCAAGTAAACTTTAAAACAACAATCTAGCAAACCCTAGAGAGCAAGGAGCTCCAAATTTTTCTAGTTATTTACCTTCATGAAATAAAACATGCAAGATAACATTTTAGTAATGATTAAAGAGCAGGGAAAAAAGTGACTATTCAAGATGGAAAAAAGGACAGGGAAAACCATAAATTTCTTCAGCCGAACCCTCATTAGTAAACTTCAAGGAAAAGGCCTAAAAAAAAATGTTTTAAGCTACACCAAAGGAGAGGGAATACCATAAAATTCTTTGGCTTGAATCCATTAAACCATTCTTGAGACAAAAAAGCTGAGTGGAACTAGAGAGAAATTAATAATTCTCTAATCTGACCTAGCAGAGGAAAACATTAGAGAAATAGAAGAATACAGACTTAAGGTGCCTCTAACAGCATATCTTAAGCTAAATTTTCTATTCTATTGCAAGAGAAAGATGCAAAATATGGAAAACATAAGAAGACAAGTACTAGATTAGAACAAAATCATCATTAACCATGTTCTTGAATCCTGCAAATGTGCTTGCTCTATTTCCATTCAAATAAAAACATTCACACAACTCCAAAGACAATTACTTCACAACTCCAAGTCTATGATATTGAGCTCAAAAATCAACCAAAAAACATAATGAAGCTTACATGAAGTATTTAATTTCCAAGTGAGGAGGTAAACAATAGCTAGGGTTTCAAAATGTCATTAATTACACATTTAATGCATTTGACCATTAAGACCATGCAAGGCCCAAGGCACAAATATCCCAAACTCATTCATGAAAAAAATAGCTTCTAACATAACTCCTCAGCTAATTTTAGAGATATTTTTCATTTAAACCCTCAAAATATCCTTTTCAATAACTTCTTGTGTCTTTTGTTAACTTTCTATGAGGGCGTAGCGCCAAATCTGGGCAAATTTTTCTTTTTTGCACCTGAGTTTGGGAGGCTTTCCCGGTGTCCAAATGAGCTCCATGATAGCTCATTGGAAAGCATGTCCTGTATAGTTTCCAGATATGCATTTAGTTTTCAGAATGGATTCTATTTTCTCGGTCAAAAATCCATTCTCCCAAGACTGCTCAGGGCACAGTGCTAGTGCTGAAAAGAGGGCATAAAGGTGTTTTTTAGGTGGTTTTTGGCCCTTTTGAGGGACCAGTTCTGCTCCAAATGACCTGAATTTTTTTTATGGATGATGTAATTGCCATGAGGATCATGAATATGTAATCCATTTATCATTTAAGTGCCCCAAAAAAGAGCGCAGTGCTAGTGGCGTTGCGCATTTGGCCCTTTTTTCTGCTTGCCAAACAATTAAAAATCAAAAACTTGCACCAAGTGCCAACTTTTGGAATTCACCTTGTTGATCATGTTTGGGATGCTTGGAGGGATTCATTAGCAAGGATATCAAGCCTTTCCTTATCCTTTGCCTCATTTTGAGTTTGAATATTTGTAAGGGCTCGTTTGAGATTGGCCCTTGCAATTATGTTCCTCATGGCATAATGTCTTGCCATCTTCTTCTGAAGGTCAATGTTTCTTTTTTCCTTATGAAGCTAATCCTCTAGGTGTACATTGGCTCTCTCTAGAAAATATTCTCTTTCATAGCTGATTTCCATGGCAATTAGCTCACTTGGAGTGAGCTTCTTTGCTAACTCTTTCTCTTTCTCTCTTTCTCGGGCTAAGGCCTTCTCCAACCCAATTGTCCTTGGCCTCTTTCTAGGAAGTTGTTCTTCCTCATCCTCAATGTCATCAAGAGTTCCCAAGGTCTCATCTAGCATAACCTTGATTTTTCCAGCCTCTTTCTGAGCTCTGATAGCTCTGGCCTCACTGATGGAATTCTCTGTCTCTAATTGTTGGTTTGATACCTCAAGGAAGTTGATCACATTTTTGGCCCTACCAAGATTAGCCTCAAGCTCTCTAATATTGGCATATTTGATTTTGAGAAGCATGTTTTTGATCCTCTCCTCATCTTCATTCTCACTTTCAAGGAGAATTCGTTGAAACTCTTGCTGAGTTTGATGTTTGACTTCCTCCTCTTCAAAAATGACCTTTTCCTTACCTTTGTCAAGTTGTTTTGTTGATGTAGAAGGCAGGGCCCCTTCCAAAATTTGTGGAGAAAAAACCTACCTATGACCTCTTTGATAGGTCAAAGGAAAAGGCTCTATGTCAACCATCTCAGTTTGATCTGTCCCACTGCTCTCTTCACTGTTTTATGTTGTGTCATGAGATGAGGGTGAAGGGCTGTGGGAAGGTGATGAAGGAGGATCATCATGGGGTGAAGGAATGTGAGTGAGTGGAGATGTGTGAACAACAGGGAGTGATGGAGAAGTAGGAATGGGAGGATGAGATGAGGAAGGCGTATCTTGCTGATGATGGCTTGGTGGAGCAGTAAAAATATCATTGGCAATGAAGGTATGCAATGGAATGCCTTTCTGCTGTAGTTGGTGCATAGCAACCATTTTAATAAGTGAGTGATGAAAAATGATTTTCATCTGCTGAGGGTAGTTTCTATTTTGCACTATGTATGCCATTTTATCAATGCTTCAGAAAAGGTAATAAGGCATGTGCAACATCCTCACTCTAGTAAAATGCATAAGAAACCTGATGTGGTATGAGTAATGACGGGAGAAAATTCCCTCACATGTAAAATTCTTCATTATAATCTTCATCACAGGTGCATATCTATCAAGCAGTTGATATAAAGGAAAGTTGGATTTTTTGTGGTCTTTATACCTGGGCTTAAGGTATGGCTCAAAGTAACTCATGTCAAGGTTAGCTTGCTTGAACCATTTCTCCCCTACACTAGGTATGCATGTGGCGTTGGCAATGGCATCTGTAGATGACTCAAAGGTGACCCCTGCAAGATTAACTTGTTTCTCATGCAAGTTAATGATAAATAGTCTAGTTAGCTCAGGGTGGTTTTGCACCTGCTGCACCTTTTCACAAAATTCAAAGAATCCTACATGCTTGAAACAAGAAATAGTAAGGGGATATTCCATGAGATCTCTTGGATTGAGGGGTTCAAATGTATTTATATTGCCTCATTTATGATAATGCCTCCTTGGAATTTGGGCCTCCACATCACTGTCTTCACCCTCTAACATTGTAAACTCTGCTTTTATAAAACCCTCGAGTGTAAATTGAAATGAGACGAAGGGATGGTAAGAAATGGTAGTTTTGGAAATTGAATGGGATAAGTGAGTGAGGGTATAGGTGTATGAGAATGAGTGAGAGGCAAAAAAACTCAATGAAAACCCTCCAGTTGTGTAATTACCCTTTCTATCACTGACACCCTGTCTAGGAAGATGAAATGAGGTTTAAACAGTGATCTCCAACTTGAAACTTAGGGTTTGATTAGGGTTTCATTCTATTCAATAAATGATGACCAAAATAACTTGAAGATGAGATCATGTCATGTAGTTACTTCTCCCCAGTGCCTTACAAAAATTTGGAGGAAATTTGAAAGTGTTTTTAATTGTTTTGAATGGTTGGAGGGCTTAGAAATCCTTCCTGGCCAAGCGCGCAACGCCAAATCTGAGGGAGCAGCACCAGGTCTGAGTGCGCATCGCATGTTATGAGTGCACAATGCCTTGCAAAATTTTCACATAGTGTGTCGGATAAGAGCGCAAAACCTCCCCAGCGCGCAGCGCCACCTTCTCGGCGCGCAACACCTTCAGAAAATGAAAGGAGGAGAAAGAGAAAGGGCGCAGTGCCAAGCTAAACGTGCATCGCTACAAAAATTTTCCTGAATTTGCTTGAAAACTCACAAATATTTCTCTCCTGAGTGCTCTTGATCTTTTGACAAGAAAGAATGATTCATTTGAAGTATGAATTGGGCTTATAGTCTTTATGGATTTAATTTAAATTTGTAAAACCCACTTTCTAATGTCAAAAGTCCTTTTTCTTTTCTCACTAACCCTTTTACATTGTTTTTCTTTGCAGGTGACTGAAATGATGAATTTGACTTTCCCTTTGCTTATTTAGGCATGAAAAGTTCATTTTGACAACTTTAGGATGATTACACATAGAAACATCTTCAAAATCCTATTTTTCTTCCAAAATGGAGTTCAACTCATGCTTTTTACCTTCTCTGACCATATTCTTCAAAACCCTAGGTGTCTGAAGCTCTTTCACAATAATCATCAGTGTTGTATTCTAAGTTCTCTATAGCCCTTTCAAGTTCATTAATTTTTGTCCAGTTCACCTCACCTTTTTCCATATTCCATCAATCTTTTTGATAGGAATTCTTCATGTTTGGCTTTGTGTTCCTCCTCCATGTCATTTCTCCAAGGGATCATGGTTTTGGCACTCAACTGGACCATCAAGTTCAAAACCCTAGTTCTCTACAAGACCAATGTGTTCCCCTTTCCTTGGCTGTAAGTTGTCTTTATTCAGGAGTAGATAGTCTGCCTCATCAGTACCTTCTGCTGACAAAGCCTTCAACACTCTTGCTGAAGTGCCAAACTCTTTTCATTTTTCTCATTTGTAGACTTTGAACTGATGAGGTAATATTCTTTGGAAATATTTTAGGTCCTTCTTGAATAACCATGTCGTGACATTCTATTACATCTATGCCAGATTATACTGAAGGAAAAGCAGTTCCTAAAACATCCAATGATGAACTTAAAACATGTGAAACCCTAATGACCTAGTGGGAGGGTCCTTTGACCTGATTTTGACTGGAATTTGACTCGGAGGCTTCTCAATTGAAAACAAAGTATTTTCAAAAGTGTTGTATTGAAGACCCAAACCAATGTACTTGATTTATCTAAAGAGCCTACAGAGATAGTTTTGAGACTATCAATGCTTGAGGAACCTGGGAAAATGGGAATGGGGAAGTGGAGTTTATGGACAGGAGAAAAATAGGGCAATGAGGTCATAGGTAGGGAAGGAGGATGAAAATGAGAGGTATAAGCATATGATGAGTCTTTCAGGGGCAAAAGGGCGGCTTTGAGAAGACCAACTGAGGAAAAGTGAAAAAGTTTTTATAAGATAATGAAGGCAGTGAGATTTCTGAAACTCAAGATATTCAAGAAATATTGTTTTCAGAAATCTATAAAAATCCTATAGTCATCTAAAGATAGTGAAAAATATTGATGACTAACAGTGGCTCAACTTGGGGAGGGCAACTCCTTTCAAGAGGTGTCAAGCACCTCAGATCTTAGATCTTTGGTTTTGTAGATAAGAAGCCTTACATGCTTGTTGATTTACTCTCGTTCTCTCATTTCTCAAGGCTGATATTGCTGCTGTTCTTTGAAGTTGTGATCCTACAATCTGAAAAAACATGATTTCTTCAATATCAACCTTACCTACCCATCATACTTTCCTAACATTTTCTCTTCATTTGGGTGTATTTGGATCGAAAAACCTTGAACATCATCTTTTCTTTTGAAAGAAAAAACTATCTGCTTCTACCCTTATGTCATCCAAAGGCTCAGATTAGAATGATGAGTCATTTTATTCTCTACCTAATCTACTTATCTGTCAAGTTTAAGAAGTTTTAAATATTTTCATTCTCTAAGCTATTAACATAAAATTTAAAACATGACCAAATCAAGGTTGGGTAGTTTGATTTGTCATGAGTTGTGGCATCTTGGGAAAATGGCACACATATTTTATTTTTGTACAAGTAAAACTAGAAACTTGAGGGCTCATAATTTGGAGCTTGTCACCCATCCCTCTCATTTCTCTTTGGTTCAGATTTAAGCTTTGGGAACTAACATCTTTTCATAACCTAGTCTACTGATGAGAAAAGTTTAAACTATTTGGAAAATCTCCATTTTCTAACTTATCAATATAAATTTAAAACATGTTCAATCATGGTTAGGCTGTATGACTGAATAAGACTTTTCTTTCTCAAAGTAGTGGCATTTAGAATTTCACAATTTCAGACTTTTGGTATGGAGCTTTACCTCTTCTTTTTATCTGCCCTCTTTT
The DNA here is from genome assembly GCA_034641835.2 of Pinus albicaulis. Taxonomy (NCBI): domain Eukaryota; kingdom Viridiplantae; phylum Streptophyta; class Pinopsida; order Pinales; family Pinaceae; genus Pinus; species Pinus albicaulis. Next base: position 118,953,421 of record CM076583.1, on the reverse strand, counting down.
TCTTCTTTTCTTTGTTGTTGTGTTTTTATTTTTCTGATATTTTACTCAAGCAATGTTATGTACAATGAAAAAAGCCTTAAACTAAGAATTTTAACAAAAATAGTGCTTGATCATCCTGCCATCGACAGGACCTCCAAACAACTCTGTTCCATCCATTTCTTGTCGAAAGAATGCATTGTTACCTCTTACTGAATGGATGATGTATGACACTTTCCATAAATTTTAAAATTTTCCATGCTTTCCTTTCTCCTCTCTTCTTGAATCCCACTTCAGCACTTTTTCTCCAATCTAGAAATCATTTACCTTGGTCCTCTTATCAAAAAGCTTCTTGATGCTCTCTTGCACTACTTGTGTTCTATTGTAGACTTCTTCCCTTGATTGTTGCAATTGAATGGTTTGATTTAGCCTCCTTTGCATATCATTATCTTTTGATTGTACCTTTTGGAGGAGCTTCATCACTGGGATTCCCAAGGATGTTGGAAAAATTTCTTCCATGCCATACACTAGCTGATAGGGAGACATATTAATTGATTTTTTTCTTGCTAATTTGTCTACCCATAGTGCATGCACTAATTTGTTGTGCCATAATTTTTGGTTCTCTTCCAACAACTTCTTGATGATTTTCACCAAAATTTTGTTAGAGGACTCAGCTAACCCATTACCTTGAGGGTAATAAGCTGTAGAATGCCTGAATCTAATGTCATACTTGTGGAAAAAGTCTACCATTCTCTTCTATTTAAATGCAACAACATTATCAGTGATGATCTTTCTTGGATAACCAAATCTGGAAAAGATGTGATTTTCAAGGAATTTAATGATTACTAAGTAACTGGTAGTCTTGAAGGGATGGCTTATATCCATTTTGTGAAATAGTCATTTTTAGTGAGGATCCATTTGTGTTGGGAAGAGGAGGTAAGGTGGATTTCTCCAATGAAATATAAACCCCACTATTGAAAAGGAGTTTCAACACTGATACGATGTAAAGGAAAACGTAATAGTTTTCTCTTTCCCTCAAAGATTTGGCATTTATGGCAAGTCACTACTAGCTTGTGGATATCAGGGAAAATTGTGGGCCAATAGAAACCAGCTCTAAGGATTTTGTTGGTAGTGGTATTCCAATAGAGATGACCTCCACACTCTCCTTCATGAAACTCATGCATGATTCTATCTGCATCATCTTCAAGTAAACATTTAAGCAAGATACCAATAGAATTTTTCCAATATAAAGCTTTATCTAGGATGCAAAAATTTACAGCCTTTTGTTTCAAGAATATTGCCTTTGTTTTGGAAAAATTAGGAGGAGAATTTAGATTAAAAAGCAAATATAATATGTCATCATACTAGAGTGAGTTCATAAATTCTTCTTCAATAGGTGGAGTCGCCAACTCCTCTTGTTCATCCAAGGAATGTATCATGTTTATTTCCAATGCTTGAAAGTTTGGTTCAACCATCAGTTTGGCCAGTTCTTACCCTTTGATTAGCTTGGTGGGCTTGATTTACAAATCATACTCTAAAATGATAGCAATCCATTTACCTCTTTTGCCATCAGGATCCTTAGTTAGTATGTCCTTAACAACTGCATGAGGAACAAAAGCAATGACATGTGAATGCAAGATGTAAACTCTGAAACATTTTAAGGCTTTGATTAAGGAAAGATCTTGTTTCTCCATGATGTTATATTTCATAGGTGCATCCCTTAGAGCCTTACTGGAGAAAGATATGGGTTTTTATTGTCCCATCATGTTATTTTGTAGCAATACAACAACAATTGTGTGTTTTTATGCAAATGAGAAGATGAAGAAATCATTGGTAAAGTTAGGGCTAATTAGAACTTGTGTTTGGGTGAGTGCTTGTTTTACCAGTTCAAAGTATTTCTTTTCTTCAGTGGTCCATTTGACTCCTATTTCTATTTTCATCATGTTTGTAATGTTTCTTAGGAGTTCTGTAAGGTTTGGTATGAACCTTATTAAGAAGTTGATCTTTCCAATGAAGGATTGCAGTTCTTTGATGTTTCTAGGGTGGTTGATCTGAAATATACCTTCAATAATTTTTGGGTCTATCTTGATTCCCTCTTCAGATATGATGTGGCCTAAAATTTTCCCTTCTTGAAGGCCAAACATAGTTTTCTTGGGATTCAAAGATAAACCATACTTCCTACACTTTTGAAAGACTTTTCTTAAGTGAGGTAGGTTTCTTCATTGATTTTTTAGTAAAAGGTGATGTCGTCAAGGTATATCACAATGAAGTAGCCTATTTCTTCGGAAAAAGCAATGTCCATGGCTCTTTGAAAAGTGGAACCAACATTCATTAGCCAAAAAGACATTTTTACATACATGAAGGTACCCGAGGGTGTTGTGAAGGTCGTTTTGTGCTGATCACTTAGAAGTACTAGCACTTGATTATAACCGGAAAAACCATCAAGAAATGATATTCTTTTGGAGCCTACAACCCTTTGCAGTATATGATCCATCTTAGGTAAAGGGTAGTTGTCTTTCAAGGATGCTTTGTTCAAATATATAAAGTCTATGCACAACCTAATTTCACCTGTCTTCTTCCTCACTGAGACAAGGTTTGAGACCCATTCTGAGTACCTGAGTGTGACTATTATTCCAGCATCATACATATTTTTAATTTCTTTCTCCACTAGAGGCATTAGGACAGAGTTTATCCTATGCAATTTCTTCTTGAATTTTTTTTGGTTTTCCTTGAGGGGAATCTTGTGATGAATGATGTTTGTGTCATAGGACTTCAAGTCTTCATAGCCCCATGAAAACACATCCTTGAACTCTTTGAACAACTCAATGTATCTCTGTTTTATAAGATATGGAAATTATTTGGATAGATTTATCATTTTAGGTTCTTTCTCATTGCCTATGTTGCATTCCTCTACATCTGTTCGGTGGATTCCATCTTAGGCTTCCTAGCAACATCATTGAAATCAAACAGCTCTTATAAGGGGGAAATACCTCTTGGAAATAAGTTATCTTTTCATGGAAATACCTCGAGGTATTTTTGATCTAGGTCTTCAACCAATTTTGCCTCAAGAGGGTGTTCTAGGATATTTACATCAGCATCATAAGGCGGCTCAGTTTTTTGTGTTTGTTCTTCATCAGAGTAGTCCTCTTGATGATCTAAGTCTAATTTTGGCATATCAAATTTAGTTTTGGATTGCAGGAAGTCTTCAATGTGTTTTTAACCTTCAAAAACTTGCCAATAATCTATGTTATCAAGGAATATAGGTCGGTTTTTGACCTTTACCATGTATTTTTCATTGTCATGAGGTAGTTGGCAAGTACTGGCAACAAATGCTAGTTCATTAGCAAGGCTGTTTTGAGTTCTTGGGACATAGGTAATTTCATATTTTTCAAATGTTTTGAGGAGGTCTAAAGAAGCATTCCTATATTCTCATAGCCTAGGGTTTTTAGCTGAATATTCTCCTTTGATTTTCCTAATGATTAGCTCGGAATATCCTTGAACAGAAATCCTCTTGGCTCCTATGTTTTTCAACCATTTTAACCCTAGGAGAAGAGCTTCATACTCTGAAATATTGTTTGTACATTAAAAATATAGCTTGTAAGAGTGACCTTCATTGGTGTTGTGTATCCAAACACTTGCTCCTGAACCAAATTTACCACAAGAGCCATCAAAGCTCATGTTCCAAATTTTTTCAAGTTCAGATTCTCCATTATGTTGTTGTTCATGGCTGCTAGGGTTTTTACTGTCATGTTCTTCATTTTGTGTTTGGTTTGACTGTTCTAATAGGTCTAGCTCTTCCTATTTTTCATTTACTTGTTCATTAATGTCATCTTCATTGTACAAGATAAATGAGTCAAGGTCTGAATGGATAGAATAGAGAGGGGTGTTATTTGGCCTATCTTGGCTACTTACCATGTATTTCATGTGAGATTATTTGTACAGTCTTCTTGTTTGGTTAAAGACTGGGATGGTAGCATATGTCATGTCCATTTGGAGGTTTCCTTGGAGTTTGGATCCCTATAATATAGATAGAAGCATGCCATACTTCGGGGGAATGTCAGCCACGACAATGTCCATAACTAGGCTCTTGGTTGGTATTTGTGCCAAATTGACACACAGATCCTTGATCAGGCCCAAACATTTAACTCTACTTGAATCAAAAGAGCACAAGTCTTTTTATGGTTTGGTTATTTCGAGGCATAATCTCTCTGTCACTACCTTTGGCATAAGTTTATGTGAGGCACCAGAGCCTAGCATGGCATTGCATAGGATTTTGTCATGAATGTTCAAAATGACATAGAACGGAGGCACAACTCCCTCTTGGAACTTTCCTTCTACCTCAGATCCAAACAACAACTCTCGCTTGTCATCAGTTAGATTTAGATTATCGGTGTCATTTCCTATGTTTAAAGCCTTCAAAACTTGAGATCTATATACATCTTGAGTCACTAGTTCAGTAAGGGGTATGGCTATTCTTATTTTGGCAATTTCTCCCTCAATACTGAATGGTGTTTGCGTTCTTGGCATATTTACTTCAGTTTTATCATACATGGTCTTTTCAACAACTTTAGCTTGCTTAATTTTGTTTGGGATCTCACTTAAAGAAGTTTTTTCAGGGCCACTAGTTGAAGTACTAGGATGGCTTTGATCACCATCATGTTGGCTGATTTTGTTTTTTCTTTGATCAGAGTTCTTAGCCATTATGTTGGTATTTTCTGCTGTCCTTTTAGGAATATTTTTAGGGGCCTTCCTAGCAAATTTTTTTGGTTTGTTCCTCTTGGGAATGTCTTGTGTTTTCCTACTTCTGAGGTCATACTGACCACGAACCTCCATGATAGCATTTTCAAACCCTAGTTTGTATTCTTCAGAATCCTCATATGTTCTTTTAGTTTGGTTTCAGGAAAACAGACCTTGTTCTTCTTCTGTGAGGAAAACATCATCCTCATTATTGGAGTCTATTATATTGACATGGTTTTCTTCGGGCTCTTCAGTCCCTCTTTCCTCCTCATCTACATAGTTTTCTTGGAAAAGAGGCCTGATTTTCTGGTCATTTTCTCTTTGTCTTATTTGAGGAGGGTCTCTTCTGAATTTTTGGTTTCTGTTTCTGTTTTGAGGGTTTGTTTGGTTTTCCCTAGGAGGTGCTCTTTCATTCAAGTTAATTCTCTCCATCATCCTTTCCATTTTCCTAACTAGGCTGTTAATTTTAGCATCGGATGTGGAGGCCATGGTTTCCTCTTTGTATGTAACCTTTTTCTCTGCTCTCAATCTAGCCCTTTTAGAATTTAGGTTGGCTTCTACACTTACTGATCCCCTTTGCATGTCTTCTAAGGTAAGGGGATCTCTTTCTCTTAATTGATAAGACATGTCTGGATCAAATCCATCTGAAAATTTTACTAAGGCTAGGCCTTGTGGGGGTTTCAAGTGGGGAGGGAGTGCATTGTATACACTATTGAACCTAGTGCAGTAGTCTTGGACACTCTCTCCAAAATTTATTTTAAGGTTATCATACTCTACTAGGATTTGAAGAGGATTTTTCTTAGTATCCCACTTGTTTATGAATGTTTGGTAAAGGGAAGGGATATCATGAATTCTATTAGGAGTTAAGTTTTTGAACCATTTATTTGCTTCTCCTCCTAAAATTTTGGCAAACATTCTCATTTTTATGGTCTCCTCTTCTATTTCTTGGTAATCAAAATCATCATTCATCTTGTCTACATGTTGTTGGGCAGTGGTAGAATCAGCTTCGGTAAAGTGAGGAATTTTAGATTGGTAGTCATGTGGCATAGGCAGTAAAGTTTGTGGTAGTACTAGGGGGGCATACCATGCTTACATGATAGGAGTTAATGGAATCCAAGGAGGATTTACAAGAGGAGGGTTTATGAGTGGAGGCGAATGATGATATGGAGTGGTTTGCATAGTGGATGTATGAGTGGGGGTAGCAGATGTACTTGGACCATCTAGCTGATATTGAGTATATTTGGATCAAAAGGAGTCAAAGTGTTGGAGAAGCTGAAAATCAAGAGGAGTGGAAGGAGAGGCTTCTCTACTAGGACTTTGTTGTAAGCTTGTAGGCTCAAGGTTTGTCTGGTCTATCAAATTTTGAGACTTAGTTCTGAATAGGTTTCTTCTATGGTGTAATTCAAAGTGGGTATCTTGCAAGGATGTAAGGTTTTCAGGAACATAACTTGCTTTGTGAATTGGTCTAACAATAGTTGAGTCTTCAGTCCTAGAAGTTTTTCATAGGATTCTTTCTAGGTCATAAACTATATCAGGAGGGTTTGGGTCAGGGTGAGATCTGGTGCAGATTCTTTGTGAACCCAGATTTCAGACCCACAACATAAAGAGGCTGAAAGTTTATAAGAGTTTTGAAAACAAAACCAATCTGTAAAAGACTGAATTCACAAAGTATGTGACTAGGCTTTATGCTATTAGGATTGATTAGTGAATTCCTAGGGGAGTCTGTGAGAAACAGTGGAGTCACTAGGTCTACTGGAAATATAGTGGAGTCACCAGGTAGATGATGATAAGTGTTTGAGGATTTTCTTGTTGTCCACCATCAACATTTGAAAACCAATCTAGAGATATTTTTGGGTTTTCTAAGTTCTTTATGTAACACTAAGATTTTTAATGACTATTCCCCAGTAAGTTTACCATTGTGCTAGTATGGAAAATAAAATAGATATTATTTTTGGCTAACACTTAATTTATCTAAGTTTGAAAAGGGATTTTTGAGTTTTGAAGGAATATTCAAGCTGTTACTTACTAAATCCCACTATGATCGCCATTATGTTAGGTCCCTGTAATTTGGAAGATTGGCAATGACCAAATTGAAAAGGGTAACATCAAACCAATATTTGGAGTCCTAAGCCCTAGCCTTCCTGGACTCAGAGAGGGCTTTCTCTATATTTGTATAAAAGGTATGACTTGTATGTTTTTAAGATTTTGATTTTAGGCTAGTTAAAGTAATAGGGTTTGTTTGATTTGTTTTGTTTGGTTGGGTAGGTTGTCAAGAATAAAAAATAGAGTAAGAGAGGTTCAAACCATTGGGCTATGGGGTCTGTGAAAGGCTTGAAAAAGATAACAATTAATCAAGGGTGTTTCATAGGGAAAGTTAACAAATCCAAATCGATGTTAGTATCTTATGTGAGTGAAATGAACATTAAATTTGTGAACATAGTAGGTTTAAAGGGAAATTAATAATCCTTTAACAAATACTATAACAAGGAGGGCTTTCAAGATCACTATGCTTAAGAAATAACCAAAGGACATGGCACACCATAAACTTCTTTGGTCAAAATTCACCAAGTAAACTTTAAAACAACAATCCAACAAACCCTAGAGAGCAGGGAGCTCCTAATTTCTCTAGTTATTTACCTTCAGTGAAAGAAAACATGCAAGATAACATATTAGCAATGATTAAAGAGCAGGGAACTCCTAAATTCCTTAATAAAAATATAAAGACCTTCAAAGTGACTATTCAAGATGGAAAAAAGGACAGGGAAAACCATAAACTTCTTCAGCCAAACCCTAATTAGTAAACTTCAAGGAAAAGGCCTAAAAAACAATGTTTTAAGCTACACCAAAGGACAAGGCATACCATAAACTTATTTGGCTTGACTCCATTAAACAATTCTTGAGACAAAAAAGCTGAGTGGAGCTAGAGAGAAATTAATAATTCTCTAATATAATCTATCAGAGGAAAACATTATAGCAATAGAAGCAGACAAACTTAAGGTGCCTCTAATAGGATATCTTAAGCTAAATTTTCTATTGTATTGAAAGAGAAAGATGCACAATATGGAAAACATAAGAATACAAGTACTAGATTAGAACAACATCACCATTAACCATGTTCTTGAATCCTACAAATGTGCTTTCTCCATTGCCATTCAAATCAAAACATTCACACAACTCCAAATCCAATTTCTTCACAACTCCAAGTCTATGATATTGAGCTCAACAATCAACCAACAAACATAATGAAGCTTACATGAAGTATTTAACTGCTAATTGAGGATTTAAACACTAGCTAGGGTTTAAAAATGTCATTAATTACACATTTAATGCATTTGACCATTGAGACCATGCAAGGCCCAAGGCACAAATATCCCAAACTTATTCATGAAAAAAATAACTTCTAACATAACTCATCATCTAATTTTAGAGATATTTGTCCTTTAAACCCTCAAAACATATTTTTCAATAACTTCTTGTGTCTTTTTTTGACTTTATGGCAAGGGCGCAGCGCCACTGGTAGAGGGCACAGTGCCACGCCAAGGGCGCAACTCCAAAATTGGAAAACTTGTCTTTTTTAGACCTGAGTTTTGAAGGCCTTCCTGGTGTACAAATGAGCTCCATGATAGCTCATTGCAAAGCCTATCTTGTATAGTTTCTAGATATTCCTTTAGTGTTCAGAATAGAGTCCATTTTCTTGGTCAAAAATCAATTCTCCCAAGAATGCTCAAGGCACAATGTCAGTGCTGAAAAGAGGGCAAAAAGGTGTTTTTTAGGTGGTTTTTGGCCCTTTTGAGGGACCAATTTTGCTCCAAATGACCTGAAATGTTTTTTGGATGATGTAATTTCCATAAGGATCATGAATATGCAATCCATTTTTCATTTAATTTCCCAAAAAAAGAGCACAACGCCAGTGGCACTACGCGTTTGGCCCTTTCTTCTATTGGCCAAACAGTCAAAAATCAAAAAACTTGCACCAAGTGCCAACATTTTGAATTCACCTTGCTGATCATGTTTGGGAGGATTGGAGGGATACATCAGCAAGGATATCAAGCCTTTCCTTCTCCTTTGCCTCATTTTGAGCTTGAATATTTGCAAGGGCTCATTTGAGCTTGGCCCTTGCAATTTAGTTCCTCATGGCATAATGTCTTGCCATCTTCTTCTGAAGGTCAAATTTTGTTTTTGCCTTCTCAAGCTAATCCTATGGGTGTACATTGGCTCTCTCTAGCCAAGATTCTCTGTCATAGCTGATATCCATGGCAAGAAGCTCACTTGGAGTGAGCTACTCTGCCAACTCTGTCTCTTTCTCTCTTTCCCAGGATAAGGCTTTCTTCAACCCAATTGTCCTTGGCCTCTTTCTAGGAAGTTATTCTTCCTCATCCTAAATGTCATCAAGAGTGCCCAAGATATCATCTAGCATAGCTTTGGCTTTTCCAGCCTCTTTCTGAGCTCTGATATCTCTTACCTCACTGATAGCATTCTCTGTCTCTAACTGTTGGTTTTCTACCTCAAGGAAGTTGATCACATTTTTGACCCTGCCAAGATTAGCTTGAAGCTCTCTAATCTGGGCATCTTTTCTTTTGAGTAGCATTTTTGTGATCCTCTCCTCATCCTCATTCTCACTGTCAAGGTGAATTAGCTGAAACTATTGCTCAATTTCATGCTTTTCTTCCTCCTCTTCAACAATGACCTTTTCCTTACCTTTGTCAAGCTATTTTGTTGATGTAGAAGGCAGGGCCCCTTCCACAATTTGTGGAGAAAACACCTGCCTATGACCTATTTTATAGGTCAAAGGAAAAGGCTCTATGTCAACCATTTCAGTGTCATTTGTCTCACTTCTCTCTTCATTTTTTGATGCTGTATCATGAGATGAGGGTGAAGGGTTGTGGGAAGGCGACGAAGGAGGATCATCATGGGGTGAAGGAATGTGAGTGAGTGGAGATGTGTGAATAGAAAGGAGTGATGGAGAAGTAGGAATGGGAGGATGAGATGAGGAATATTGTTGATGATGGCCTTGTGGAGTAGTAAAAACCTCATTGGAAATGAAGGTCTCCCATGGAATTCCTTTCTGCTGTAGTTGGTGCATAACAACCATTTTGATAAGTGAGTGATGAAAGAGGCTTTGCATTTGCTGAGGGAATTTTCTCTTTTGCACTATGTATGCCATTTTATCAATGCTTTGGTAAAGGTAATAGGGTATGTGCATCATCCTCACTCTAGTAAAATGCATAAGCAGCCTGATGTGGTATGAGTAAAGACAAGCGAAACTTCCATCACATGTAAAATACTTCATTATAATCTTCGTCATAGGTGCATATCTATCAAGCAGGTGAGAGAAAGGAAAGATGGATTTGACATGGTTTTTATACTTGGGCTTAAGATATGCCTCAAAGTAACTCATGTCAAGGTTAGCTTGCTTGAACCATTTCTCCCCTACACTAGGTATGCATGTGGCATTGGCAATGGCATTTGTAGATAACTCAAAGGTGACCCCTGCAAGATTAACTTGTTTTTCATGCAAGTTAATGATAAATAGTCTAGTTAACTCAGGGTGGTTTTGCACCTGCTGCACCTTTTCACAAAATTCAAAGCATCCTACATGCTTGAAATAAGAAATAGTAAGGGGAGATGCCATAAGCTCTCTTGTATTGAGGGGTTCAAATATATTGATCTTGCCTCCTTTATGATCATGCCTCCTTGGAATTTGGGCCTCCACATCACTGTCTTCACCCTCTGAAATTTTAAACTCTTCTTTTATAAAACCTTGGAGTGTAAATTGAAAGGAGATGAGGGGATGGTAAGAAATGGCAGTTTTGGCAATTGAATGGGATGAGTGAGTGAGGGTATAGGTTTATGAGAATGAGTGAGAGGAAAAACAACTCAATTGAAACCCTCCAACTCTTTAATTACCCTTTCTATCACTGACACCCTATCTAGGAATATGAAATGAGGTTTAAAGAGTGATCTCCAACTTGAAACTTAGGGATTGATTAGGGTTTCATTCCAGTCAATAAATGATGACCAAAATAACTTGAATATGAGCTCATGTCATGTAATTACCTCTTCCCAGTGCCTTCAAAAAATTTGGAGGAAATTTGAAAGTTTTTTGAAGTGGTTGGAATGGTTGGAGGGCTTAGAAGCCCTTCCTAGCTAAGGGCGCAGTGTCAAAGCTGAGGGCGCAATGCCAGTTTTGAGCGCACAACGCCTATTCTGAGCCCGCAATGCCTTGCAAAATTTTCACAGAGTGTGTCAGGTAAGAGTGAAACGCCTCCCCCAACGCGTAGCGCCACCTTCTAGGCACGCAACACCTTCAGAAAATTAATGGAGGAGAAAGGGAAGCGGCGCAGTGCCACTTCCAAGGCACACAACACCAAGCTAAATGCGCAACACCACAAAATTTTTCCCACATTTGCTTGAAAAATCACAAATATTTCTCTCTTGAGAGCTCTTGATCTTTTGACAAGCAATAATGATTCATTTGAAGTATGAAATGGGCTTTTATAGTCTTTATGCATTTAATTTAACTTTGTAAAACCCACTTTCCAATGTCAAAAGTCCTTTTTCTTTTCTCACTAACCCTTTTACACTGTTTTGCTTTGCAGGTGACTGAAATGATGACTTTGACTTTCCCTTTGCTTATTTAGGCATGACGAGTTCAATTTGACAACTTTAGGATGTGTTAGAGTCAGCCTTTGCAGCCTTCCTCCAGTGATCAAACATGCTCTTACAAAGTGATTTTAAGGTGTCAAGGTCAAATTTTGTCATTTCAATGAGTCTTCAAGCAAAATTTGGTCACTAGGCATTAGGTCTAGGGTTTGCTTTCACTCTTTTCAAATTTGTCCAAATGTCAGTCCATGTCACCATTCAGATGAGTGTATCATCATTCATGGGGTTGCCATCATCATGTCAGGTTCCAAAGAGTCATTTTACATCTCGTTCATGCTTCAGTTGTGCCTAGGTAAGGTCCATTTCCCTCTCCTAGGGTTTTGGAGGTAATTTCTCTTGGATGGTCAAACCATCGAAAAACTTGTATCCTGATGCTCATACACCTTCCCCTATCATTAATTCACCTAATTAAACACTTCCCATCACTGAGATCCCCCAAATTCCTCATTTTTGCACAAACCCTAGTTTCTAGCCAAAACTTGGCAATTTCCTAGGCTAGGCCTGTGTTTTGCCCTTTTGGACTTCTTCCCCTCACTCAATCTCTGTGATTCCACTTTCCCCTACTTCCTAACATCCCTCCCTACTTCCCAAAATTTCCCCAAGAATTTAGAAGCCCCCTATCCCCTTCATTTCGCTTCATTTCGACAAAATTCCTTGTTTCATACATCGGGATAAGTTTCACTCAAAAGAGGTTTCAGAGCAATCAAAGATGAATTTTGGAAAACTGAGAGAGGTTTTTGTTCACAACATGCCAAGGAAGAAAAACCTCATTTACTTTTTACACAGGTATCATGGTTTTAGAGAAATGTCAAAAATAGCGTTGCCTCAGGAGAATTGAATGCACCTCTGAAGTGACCTTGGGAAAATCAAGATTTCTCCTAGAATGTTTGGCCAACTGACTTTCTTGATGAGTCAAATGATAACTAGACAGAAAGAACTTTCCAATGAGCTATCATGAGCTCAATTTGGAGTTGAGGAAGACCTTCAAAAGTTGACTGCAACAGCACTCTGCCTTGAGGCAGCCTCATTCTGCTCATTTTGACTAGTGTTGGGAGATTTGGTTTTTGACAGGGTAAATGGAATCCAAATTGCATAATTCCACTTTTTTTGGAAATTAGACTCCAATAGCTTTCCAACGAGCTATCACACGCCCAATTTGGACACCAGGAAGGCCTCCAAAAGCTTCCTGCAAGAGAAACGCGACCCACCTGGGGCCCGAGCGACCCACCTGGGGCCTGAGCGACCCACGTAGAGGCTGCGCGACCCACGCAGATACAGAGGTTCGAAACTTCATTTTGAGCGCCCAGTCTTGCTTGGGATCGATTCATCGGCCTTCAAACAGGTTATTTGCAATTGCTTGATGTTTTTAAATGCACCGGTGGCATCGTTGGTGGTTTCAAACATTTCAAATGGAGGATTTAAACCCTACAGTCATGGCAGCTTTGTTTCTTCAGGGTTTAAAATGTATATGGATGGTTTTATGAGCATTTTACCACCTTGTATCATTGATATATATCCACCTTGGCATATGTGTTAAAACCCCACTATTTTCATACCCATTATACCATCGTGGCCATCGTTATTGCTTTACCATTGTCAAGGCTTGTGTTCCATGGTGATTATGGTCGTGTTGTGTCTCACTGCCCAATGATTAAAACATTCTCATAACTCTGTTTTCACTGCCCATTTACACTTATAAATCTGTTGTTATGGCCCATTGACAAACACGTTCATATGATGCATTTCTCCCTTTGACAAGATTTGCCCAATATTCTAAAGGCTGCCCACTTCCTTTGGTCAAGTTTCACTTGTAATTAAACAGAGATATTATCATTGCTTGTTTCCTTATGGTGCTTTGACGGTGGAGAATATTTGTTGGGTGTTAAAACGCACATCATAACTTTGTTTTCACTGCATTTATATCAGTATACATAGTGCCAATAGCTTGTTCAGAGCCATGTCAGAGACAGAGTCAGTGTAGGAGCAGGAGTCGAACAGTGACTCAATCGTTGAGGTTGATGCACTGAGATGGAGCATACCAGTGCACTAGTAGTGGTAACATATCAGAGAAGCCACAGAGCTTTGTTTCAACATCACGACGAGTACTATCTTCACCCGGGGTGGAAGGGGTCTCGTTGACTTCATCGGCAACGCGAGTACTATCTCCACATGGCGTGGAAGGGGTCTCGCCTTCTTCATCAGCGCAGGTACATTCACAGGATAATGATGGAGACAAAGACACCAAGGTCCCATTTTTCATTTTCAACAGGTTGAACATACACATTGCTACATCATGACTGACAACAACACATCATACAACCGAGACAATGTTTTCATCACAGGAACTGCATGCACCAGGAGAGCACTAAAATGGAGGAAAAGGCCTGATCCACTCTGGATTTTGGCCGAGGCTTCATTGACTGAGAAAGACACATGATGGAGGACCTCCGCTCCGAATTTGGGCAAATTCGGAGAAAATTTTGTCATTTTCAAATTTTTGGTCTAAAAAACAGGTTTTGCAGCTACGTGGGTCGCGCGCTCATGCGCTCGATTTTTTTTGAGACACTTGCTGGAGGAGATTTTTACATTTTTGGATTTTTCATGGTTAATTATGCATCCTCTGAAGTCAACTTAGCATTTCAACAAAATCTGGATGGTCAAACAGCTTAAAAACACCATGAAAATCACCTTGCTGCCACCTTTTGCACCAGAAGGAAGTACCTTTGGGAGAATGAGGTTTTTGAGGGTCAAATCAACTCCAAATTCAGAAATTCCACTTGGGTTGGAAAGTAGACATCCAGGGCTTTCCAACGAGCTATCAGGAGCTCAATTTGGATGCCGGGAGCTACCTCAAAATCAGCCTGGAACATGAGCGACCCACGCAGTTCAGGAGCGACCCACCTAGAGATTTTTCTGAATTTTCAGCTGCCAGCTTAGTATTTCGCCTATTATGGACCAGTTTTGCTTAGGGATAGAATTCTTGGGTTTTTATGATGTAAATTCATGTTTGATATGTAACTTTGGCTTGTTTTTATCTCTTCTAGAAGATTCACTCTCAAATGAGTAAAAAATCATGTCATGGATCAGTTTCCACTCTTTTAGAGGCAAGTGGTTAGCTGCCTAGATTGTAGTTCCATGATTAGAATTGGTTGAAACTGATCCCTGAAGAGGGAATTCGACCCCTAGAGATGGGGAAAGGTGTTAGAGTGATCTATATATTGTAATTTCTCAATCATTTTCAGAGGTTGGAGAGGTTGGACTCTTGGGATACTTTTGATACCATTGTACATATTTTTCATATTTTGGCTAAGGAAATATCAGGGGTTTTGCGGCACTTGTTAGGATCCTTGTGGTGTTCTGTTGTTGATGATGTTTCTTCTTTGTTTACTGTAAGTTTCTTCATGTTTAATGTATGCCATCCTTTCATTATGCTTCTGAACTGAATTGAATGAGTGAAATAAGGTTGAATCCATTGTTTACAGTGCTTGGCCTTTGAATTCAGTTAGTTCTATATGTTTTCAGCTGTTTGGAGAGGATCCAAGTTCTTCTTTGCCCTCTTCAGCTCCTCGTCGGTCTAATCTATCCTTATATCCAATTTAAAGCATCAAGATCATCACCTACCTCGCCCCAGCTTGAACTCTGCAAAGGTCTGACCTTATCCCCGGACCCAAAATTTGTTTTCCCATTACTCCAGCGAAAACCCAAAAAACCAAAAAACAAACATTCTTATCTCTTTACTAGCCTAAAATCAGTTCTTATTGTAAGTCATCTCGCATTCTATTGCTTATTTTCTCGAGATTGACGGAGAGAGCCCTCTCCTGTCCTCGTAGGGCTAGCTACGAGGCTGAGCGTGGTTTGATGTAGCCTTGAGTTTTACTTCATTTCAGCCTGAGGTAGATTTGAGTGCTAACAGGATGATTACACATAGCAACATCTTAAAAATCCTCTTTTTCTTCCACCGTGGAGTTCAACTCATGTTTTTCACCTTCTCTGACCATCTTCTTCAAAACCCTAGGTGTCTAAAGCTCTTTCACAACAATCATCAGCATTGTCTTCTAAGTTCTCTATAGCCCTTTCAAGTTCATTCATTTATATCAAGTTCACCTCACCTTTTTCTATATTCCATCAATATTTTTGACAAAATTTCTTCATGTTTGACTTTGTGTGCCTCCTCCATGTCATTTCTGCAAGGGATCACTGTTCGGCACTCAACTGGACCATCAAGTTAAAAACCCTAGTTCTCTACAAGACGAATGTGTTCCCCTTTCCTTGGTTGTAAGTTGTATTCATTCAGGAGTAGATAGTTTGCCTCATCAGTACCTTCTGCTGACAAAGCCTTCAACACTCCTGCAGAAGTGCCAAACTCTTTGCATTTTTATCATTTGTAGAATTTGAAATGATGAGGTAATATTCTTTGGAAATATTTTAGGTCCTTCTTGAATAACCATGTCTTGATATTATATTACATATGAGCCAGATTCTAGCAAAGGAAAAGCAATGCATGAAACATCCAATGATGACCTTAAAACATGTGAAACCCTAATGACCTAGTGGGAGGGTCCTTTGACCTGATTTTGACTGGAATTTGACTTGGAGGCTTCTCAAGTGAAAACAGAGTATTGTCAAAAGTGTTGTATTGAAGATCCAAAATCTAATGTACTTGATTTATCTAAAGATCCTACAGAGATAGTTTTGAGACCATCAATGCTTGAGGAACCTAGGAAAATGGGAATGAGTTAGCTATAGGAAACCCTAGAGGGGAAGTGGAGTTTATGGATAGGTGAAAAATAGGGCAATGAGGTCATAGGCATGGAAGGAGGATGAAAATGAGAGGTATAAGCCTATGATGAGTCTTTCAGGAGCAACAGGGTGGCTTTGAGAAGAACAACTGAGGAAAAATGAAAAAAGTTTTATAAGGATAATGAACGCAGTGAGATTTTTGAAACTAAATATATTCAAGGAATATTGTTTTTAGAAATCTATAAAAATGCTATAGTCATCTAAAGATAATGAAAAATATTGATGACTAGCAAGCCACAGAATTGGGATGCAGCACACGGTGGGCCTATCCATAAAGATCTAAATGTGTTCTAGGCTACTAGGTACAAGAAATACATCGATGCCATCTCAGACATGTTTATCACTGCACTCTACCGAAAAATTTTCAATGAAGATCCTCTCTGTGTGTCCATAAGGGCCACGATGACGGTGATCAAGGTAGCTCATTGGTTCCCCATCAAAGAAGGAACCTTTGTCAGAGTTTTTGGATCATTCAAGGCGCCTCGTGCACTGCCCAAGTTCGTCACTAATAAACTACTATTATAAGAGGTATGCTACAAAATGACAAGCGAGTTCTCTAAAATCTTGAGCAAGGGCAAGGAGAAACCATGGCCTACCCTCCCGCTCACTATAGATGCATACACAGTCAGATATTTCAAAGAAGTGGACGCAGAAGCAGAATACATAAAGGGCTTCCATTTTGTAAACTTAGCCCACAGGTCCTATGACCCTGAGAGGATTGTCCCTGCACACTATAAGTGAGCCAAATTCAACTGGACTTATCAGCTCATAGAGTGAATTATGGAAGAGCAAGTAAAAAACTGGTACAATGCACTCAGGGAAGCAGCCCCCTGAAGGATAAGCCAACTTGGATGGAGACCAAGGGAGCCATCACCAAGATGATAAAAATCTACAAGAGAGAGTAGATGATATGAAGCGAAAAGACCCCACGGTAGGATCATCGACCTCCCAATCCAAAATGTAAAAGACTACTACAGGCAGTGATCCTCCTAAGAATCAATAGGAAGGAGGAGGTAAATAGGCCAAGGCATAACTAAATTCCAAGAAGAAGAAAAGAAAGGAAAAACTGAAGAAAGCCCAAGATGATCTGGCACAACAACAGGAAGAAAAAAAGCAAAGGAAACAGGCCAAAGAATGGTAGAAGAAATGACAGAGAGAGGAATGCAGAAAGAAGCAAGCATAAGAGGCCCACAAGAGGAAAGAAGAAGAAGATCCACATAAAAGTGAAGCTAAGAACAAGTTGAAATAGGAGCAGGATAGGGAAGAAGCGAAAAAGAAGAGGAAGGAGGAAGAAGCGCCGAAGCTACAAACATAGAAATCTAAGGAGGCAGAGGGAAGCGGGTCACAACCCTCAAAAACCGGGAAGCATGTAGACTTTCTACCTATTGACATACTCCCGACAACTCCCATGACAGGTGGAAACCTCCCACTTTCAAAGCTTGGTATCCCGGAGGAACACAAGGATAATGTACTGGATCTAATGAGATTAGATTTTTTGGAAATACTGAGAGGGGGGTGAACCAATATTTATTTTCAATTGTTAATTTTACCAGTTATATCACTAATATTTACAACAAAAAATGAACAATGATGAAATAAATACGTTTATTAATTTCTTCTTTACAATAAATCAAGTACAATATATGTAGGGCTCCAACCTAGATGAAGACACCAATCTTGAATCTCCCAGGCTCCAACCTGTATCTGCCAAGCACTGACTTGGACTTCCAAGACTCCAACCTTGTTAATTCTGAGGCACCAACCTCAAGGGCTCCAACCCTATATCTAGTACAGGCTCCAACCTAGTCTCTTGAGGACACCTATCCTCTAGGGCTCCAACCCAATATTCCAAGGAACTAACCTTATCTCTATGTGGCTCCAACCTCCTGCTTCAATTCGTCAAGATATATTTGGTTACACTTACGGCTCCCAATGTCTTCTTCAATGAGTCCTGACAGTCTTCAGCTATCCCATTACTTAGTTTCCATGTTATCAATGACAACCTTGTTCTTCACATGAAGGTGTCTCCACTGCTCTTCATGTCACCTAAACAAACTCCTTTCAAGGTTACCTCATGATGACATCCAATGCATCATGATCTCCAAGGTCGTCTTCAAGACTTTCATCAATCCTCAGTGATGTCTTAAGGTGTATTCAATAAATTGCACAAGTTTTGCACAAGGTTTTCCAAACATATTCAAGTACAAGGATTATTGCATACTCTTCTTCAAGGCTTAAAATATGCTCAAATTTCTATTTGAATAGACTTTAATATATTCCTTAAATTCTCTTATAAGGCTGCTCCATGCCCTTCTTCAATAGCCTCTTTAAAATATGCAACCAAGTGTCTCCAAGTCTTCTCTACACTTCCGCTCCAAGGATGTCTTCAAGATGTCTTCTAAATGAGCCCAAGAATATCTCCAATCTATTCTAGGATTTTCTTCAAAGATGTGTTCAGATCTACCTTAATTATGTTGAGGACCGCTCCAAGAAGAGGCTAATGACTGTTCCAGTAACTGTCTTCAATTTAGCTTCGGTAAGTTCTTAACAATCTCTAAAATCAGTAAGATTTTTGGTCAAATATAATGTTGAGATTGGGGTCTATTTTAGGGCACAAATCTTAAACTCTTTTAGTCCATAATTCTGAGATTTTATACATCTAAGGTGTTATTGATGATTTTCCTTCAAGTGTATTACAAAACCATGTAGCAACAGGTCCGAGGTGAGGTTTTCACATTGTTACGAGCTCCAAAATTGTAATGTAAAGCTACAGGTTTACACAAATATCTCAGCCTTTTTTTTTGGTCAAAAAGATCGAGCTACAAGTCGAAGTATTAGATTTATTAAAGAGTTCCACACGTTGCTTCTTTCATGTTTGATTCCCAACCAATTTGCAAAACCATTGATTTCCACTCTAAATAGGTTTGCTTCACAGGTTCCCATAGCAATATGTAATATTAGGTCTACGAGATAAGTAATACAAGTCAAAGATGATATCCCTTATTGTAGATAAATCTATAGGTTGCTTTCAAGTCTGAGTCCCAACCAATTTGCACAAGTCTACGGTATCAACAAATTTTTCTTATTTAGCTTGTCATAGTTCTTCAATTCTTTTTTCCACTTGCGTCCTTGCTTTTTGTTTTCTCTGCGTCCTCCTTTTTGGCTTGCGTCCTTGATTTTTCTCTTCTTCTAATCTCCACCGAATATCCTGTTCTTCCATTTTTTTTATATTTTAGATTGTGCGTATTCATATATAAATATAAACATGTAGGTTAATAGATATTTTTTTTAAAGAGGTCGACATGTGAGTAGGAAGGCCGACATAATATATGTGATGATTATCTACTTGTTTTCTCTCTTAGGAATATAATAATATATGTAGGGATTTACGTTCATCATGCATTGGGATAATGCTTTGGAATATAATAATAAAGCTTACTACTTTTTAATAATGCATGGTAGTGTATCTTAGCATAATGTATGGTAATGTAAACATATGGTTAGGAAGGTTTTAGAGTTTAGTATTTTTAATAATTTTTTATGAAGTCAAATGAATATTACTTAGGGCTAGTTTTTAGGAATTTTAGGGTTAGGGTATTAGGATCAAGAATTTAGGATTTAGGCTTCAATATTTTATGAAATTGTTCCCAAGGACAAGGTTAGGGTTTTTAGAAAAGAGTAAAGGTTACGGTTTCTTAGGTTAAAGATTAGGGTTTTCCAAACTTAGGGTTTTCACCTAGGGTTTGCTTCAACACAACTAGGGTTCCTTTATTGTTAGGGTTTGCATAAGGAGAGGGAAACATCTGAAAGGTTAGAACATGTATCACAAGAATATTTTTCATCTCAACGATGCCATATTGACATCAATGACAAATTTTATTAACAAGATTATACCCATAAGATTAGGCAAGAGAGGAGGAAATTCCTAGCACAGAATCCAACTGAGCCTCTCACAATAACCACAGACAAATACATAGTCCTAGACACTAGGAATAACCTTTAAATGATACCATCGGCCATAACCACATTTGCAGCTACTACCGAAGAAAATGTCAGTAGGATGAGTAGAGAAACCTTATTTCTGCAAAACATACTCTGTGCATCTGAGCATAGGGCCGCTCAATTAGAGGAGGAAAAGAAGGCCCTGGAGACTGATAACCAAAGTCTCCAACTTGAACTCACTTAGGCCAATGGACTACAAGCCTCCATTCAAGGGGAGTTGGACATCTTAAGAAGTAACATGATGTAGGTCTACAAGGAGATGATGACTCTAAGACAAACAATCGCTCCTTTGGTAGGGACACAAACAAAAATGAGGAAAAATTATTCACAACTGAAGGAAGCCTTTATAGCACTAGACAACATACTTGAATGGTCTGAAAGATACCCATAGGCCCCTACCACCTTGCCAAAGAAGAACTGGATCCGCACTCAGAATGATACTATACAAAAACATATGAAGCTACAATCTAGAGACAAGCTCACAAAATATGTCATTAGGGAAATTTTTAGGTCTAAAATGGGCCTCCTAAGAGAAATGTAAAACCAAAATAAAATTTATAAGAACCAATAGGATTCAATATGATTATGTCAACCATAGGGGATGATTCACCATTTTTAAAGTAAAAAGATAAAATTATTAAAAAATAATAAAATAATAAAACTACTTTTTCAACTCGTATTTTCAACTTATCTTCCAAAGTTTTTACTCAAATTTCGAGTAGGAGTACTCGTTGGATGCAAAATTTAATTCCTTATCCAAGGAGTACCCATGTTGCATACTTTTGATGGACCCTGCTACACAAAAAATGAGAAATACATGAAAAAACATGATTGCAATTACGTTTTTCATGTATTTCTCATTTTTCGTATAGCAAGATCCATCGAAAGTATGCAACATGGGTACTACTTGGATGAGGAATTAAATTTTTCATCCAATGAGTACTCCCGCTTGAAATTTGAGTAAAAACTTTGGGAGATAAGTTGAAAATACAAGTTGAAAAGTAGTTTTTTATTTTTTTCCTCTAAGATTTGATGATGTAATCAAATATTATTTTATTATTTCCACTATTATTTTATAATTTCCTTAGGAGGCCCATTTTAGACCTCTAAATTCCCCTAATGTAGATAGGGTAATTTCCACCTATGAGAATCTCATCAGTGGCATAGATTCAATGGTGAAAGTGCACCACATACCTTCCATATATATGCTGGCCAAACAAAGGATGCGAGAAGAGGTAATGCAGGATATTCAATCATTCTTGGAACCCATAAAAGAGGTATCCATCTCGCAGGATCTCCTAGCCTCCAAGGAAAACATCACCTAGTACATTGTTGCACCATTCCAGATCTACAACAAGCTGGCCTCTTTGTCCAACCAGATCAACACAAAGAGGTGTACATTAGTTTTGTATGCTCTTGAATGTTTTCATAGACTAGGAGAGGACATGCCCCAAATCACTCCAGTGGCCTCCGAAAACAAATTCTGGCAGACCTACCTTAAAGAACAACAGTGGGTAGAAACCCTGGTCCTCTCTATCACGAAGTTGCTTCCTTGAAAATAGTGCGTTAACAGGTCACAGAAATAGGCAGGTCTCAGGTCACAAATGTTTCCCAACCGCAGGTCGCAACGCCACTCAGGTCGCAAGTCACAATTTCTCCCAGGTTGCAGATCATACCAATAGATGGGAAGATGAAAGGAAAGGGTAGCCCAAAATCTATTTTTGATTCTACATGTACTCCCTCAAGAGATAATGTAAAGGCCTTTTTTTTTGGACTCCAAAAGGAGAGAGAGATATAATTGTACAACATTGAATGTATGATTCCATGAATGAATACAAATGAATGTTTTGGACTCCACTATTGGATCTTATGGGAATTTTTGTGTATTGACATTATGAATATTATGCTCTCATATGTTTGATACCATTCGTAACTAATTATTATGTGTTTCTGTTTGTACATTGTTTCTATGTTTGAGCTCTTTTGATATATGAATAATGTGTGGATGTTTAGCATAGGGATATGATAATGAATTATTTATTGATATTTCTTTAATATTTCGAAAATGTACTTAAAGAAATTGAAGGGGATTTTGATCATAGTGAATTGTTTATCTTATGTTCAAACGAGCCTCTATATGAGCATGGCCCTAATGATGTTTTGATAACAACACTTCTTTTGGCTACATGATTTAAATCTCTCTTTGCTATTCATGGTGTTTAATTTTCAGGGAAACCTATCGAACATTTGTCTTGTTTTGTTCAAGTAGTCGTACATTCTCATGATCTTGAAACACATCTCTACCTGAGGAAGGGCATATATCTCATCAACATAATGACAACCAGGCCTACATACTGGATGGGATCCCCATCACAAACGGTGTAGAGTGTAGTTGGGATTTTATACCTAGGAGATCCCCTTACTGTTGGCAAGGCACTTTTCCCCATCAACAGTACCCTAGGGACATGTGAATGTTGTCTTTTCCTGGTCCTCTGGAGCTATCCTAATTTTATTGTATCTGCTGGGAAGGAAAAATACATTTTCCCTCCTAAAGTGTCCAACACTTCATCTATAAAAGGAAAGGGGAAATGGTATTTTAATGTAGCTTTGTTTAGTTCCCTGTAATCTACACACACTCACCATTTAACATTATTTTTGGGACAATAACCAGTGTAGATACCCACTGGCTATCTGAGATAAGATAGATTAACCCTACATTTAACAATTTCTGCAATTCATCTTTTACAATTTCCCTTAAGGAAGGGTTCATCCTTCTCTATGGTTTTCTCACGGGCCTAGCATTTTATTCTTAATAAATATGATGAATGCATGTATCTGGGCGAATGCCCCTCATGTCTGTATATTCCCATGCAAATGTATCCGATTTTTTTTTTAAAGTTTTGAATTAAATTTTTTTCTTGTTCAGGAATTAAGGTAGAATTATTGTTTAAATGTTTTCTAGGAAAAATTTTAGCTACCTTACTCCCCCATTCAGTCATGGAATATGCAAGAAATTTAGATAAGAGGGTTGAATGTAGTTCAACTATTGTACTATGCTTATAAAAATATTTCATATTAGTAATAATATCTAAATTATGACTAGACTGCCCTTCTACACACTGCAGAAAATCAAGATTAGAAATACAACAATTTATCAAATTCTCTTTTGAATTTTCTTAAGGCTCATGGCTTGGGAAATTTTTAAAAATGGGTGGGTACATTCTAAATCATGCTCTTCTTCTTCAACCCAATGTGTATTTTCTGATCTTATGAGGGGTTTAGCAGGGGGATACAAATTGTGTGCTTTGTTTCATCTCCATGAGTGATGGTCATGTTTCTAGACCTACACCCTGTGTAGGCATTTGTTGTGGCTAACCATGGCTTCCCCAAGATCAAAGGATTCCATCCCAAGTTAGTTTTAGGTTGACGAACATAAAATTCTGCAGGATACTCCCAAGAATCTAATGAGATGACAATGTCTTCTAATACCCCCTCTGGCTTTACCTTAGACCTATATGCTAATTATAGCATGGTAGCAATAAGTCAAAGGATCCTATATGAGATAAAGTCTCCATAGTCATCACGTTAATGGCTGCACATAAATCAATTAAAGTGTTCTTTATGGGATACCCATTGATAAAGGCGGTGACCATAGGGATTCTGGGGTCTGCATATTTTTCAGTAACAAATTTAGTAGACATTAAAATTGCAAGCTTTCCCCCTCTTGACTTGTGGAGGGTTCTCTCTTCTGTCTTCCTAGTTTCTTGGTACATAGCCCCCTCACTATTTTGGCATAAATCGGGATATCCTTAATTTCTTGCAGTAACGGGATCTTAATGAACACATTTCTTAGTTCAGACACAAGATCAAACTCAAGATTTTTTAATCTCATTTCCAACCTCTCTGGAAAAGGAGGCTAAACCATAGGTGATAAGGAAAGTTCTTGAGGCCTTAAAGTAGGTTGTTTTACTGGTTCAGGTGTAGTTTCAACTTCAATAATTTCCAGAGTATCTTCCTCTACTATCTCTTCAATTCTTTTGGGCTAAGTCACCATTTTTCGCGCTCTAAGTTTAATTTCCTATAGCGACACAGGAAATTCCTATAACACAGGAACATAAATTTCCTGCAGCGGCTATGGTGCAATACAATAGGTAGGAAAAGTGGGATAAGTCACCAATCCAATATTTTTAGAATATTGGATTGTTTTATTATTGGGGTTAGACGCTAGTTGAGCAGGGAATTGTGTGGGATGAGGTTGATTTGGTGGGGTAGGCAACTGAAGTTGTTATTGTGGTTGTATCATTTGTTTCAGTATGGGTTGTAAAGGATAAAAGTTTTGAGATGGAAAATTTTGAGTAGTGGGGTGAGAAAAGTTCCCCTTCCAAGGTTTTTGAGGAGGCAAGGGCTGCTAGGGCATTGGAATATTCCACATATGATTTTTAGCATAAGGAAATTGAAAATGTGACTGTGACATACCTGTATAACGCAGCTGCCATGGTCTTTGAGGTTCCATAGCATAAAGTGCATTGAGAGCTCCCTGATATGCTATATATGTTGCTTTAATTTCAGGAAGAGAAGGAAATTGGTCAATGGAATGCTCAGCTTCACAAATTCGACATACCTCTATGTTGTTAGCAAGGCATTCCCTTAGAGCATGTTTCTTCCTACATTTGGAGCAGAATACAAACATGGCTTTGTCCAATTCCTCCTGCTTTTTCTTAGCCTACAAAACATCCAGTTGTGAAGATAAAGTGCTAAGAATATCAGTTTTAAAATTTTCAAATAAATTACCCATTTCAGCTCTGGTTACTCCAGTTCCAACAATAGATTTGACACTCCTGGAAGAAGTGTCTCTTGGCCCACCTCCAACCTTGGAATTTCCTCTTGAATATCTTCTACACAACTCACAAACATCATCTTAGCTCAACTTTTATACATCACCTGCTCCTGTTAATTTTAAAATCTCTGGAAAGTCTGGTCTGATTGCCCTAAGAAAAAATGTCCTTTTGGTTTCTTTGCTCAAAGGATTCATCTTGGATCTCTGTAGATTATACTGAAATATTTCCACCAAGTCCTCCAGACTCTCCACTTCCTTATGAGTTATGCCAAAAATATCTTCTCTGAGGTCTCTAGATTTACCATAATCTTGGTATTTATTTAGGAATACCTTCTTTATTTCATCCCAAGTTGAAATGGAGTTTATAGCCAAACCCATAAACCACCTGATAGTTGCATCATACAGTGTAGCAAGAAACAATTTAAGCTTTTAAGCATTGGAAGAATATTCATAGATTTTGCATAACACATCAAACTCAAATAAGAAGGCGTCAAGATCTTCACTAGAGGCACCACGAAAATTAGGAAAGCCTCGAGGGAGGAATGATTTTCATCCGAGCAGCTCCACTTCAAGATTACCACTGAGAAATGATGTTGAATTCCTTGGGAGGGGAGGTTCTAAATGGGGAGCAACAGAGGATTTCCCAACAGAATATTTTGTAGTAGAAGTATTGATTTGTTTGGAATCAACAACCAAACTCTCTTCAGGACTACAAACCTCCTGTTCAGATTCTCCTTCTTTTGTTGCCTTGTTTCTTGCAAACCTCCTTGTTATGGCCAATGTATTAGTAAATGAAGTGGTGCTCACACCACCACGAAAAATAATTAAAAATATTGGACCCTATTCATCTAATATACAAACAAATTAAAAAATTCTACTTACCACAGAAGAAAGACACAACTTTGGAGAAATTACGATCTCTGCAGGTGTGTAGGCCTTACCCCATGTCTTACCACTTTGACTCCCCCAGTCCTACAAAAATATCAAACAAAAAAGGAATAATTATAAAAATAATTGCAGTATCATCCCTTAGTGCCTCCCCGGCAACAGCGCCAAAATGTTGAGTCAAATTATAGGCTTATGATTTTTCAATCATAAATTGTCAACCAAGGGCAGGTAGGCTTATGAGCTGCTGTGAAAAATATATGCATGCTTAGTACTTCAAGTGTTTACTAATAAAACCAGTCAATCACGCATCAAACTAATGCCTCTTTTCTGAATCCACATTTTGCAGCAAAGGCTATGGAGTGGAATTGGACATCCTTCTACATTTCTTAGTCTTGATGATGTGATCAGAAAAGATAAGAGATCAAACTTAGAGCAAGAAAGAAATCAACTTGACAATACAAATCAAACTTGATCAAATGAAATCCACACATTTAACATTAAAAATGAATCACTTAATCAATTGATAATTGTTGCTAAAAACTTCAGAAAGAGTACATTACCTAAATGAAATAATTATTACTACATAATAGAACTTAAAATGCACACACATACAATTAAGGGAGTTGTGAATGAAGGGGGGCCTCCCTCACTCACAACCCCTGCAATATTAAAGAGGCTTGCTCAGTAGAGTAGACATAACATGAAATATTGTATTAATCTGGAAATGTTACAGTTGAGTACAATCTGATATATGCTATCATCAAATCCCAACCCAACCAACTCCTTACATCATAAAAGATAGTCAAATTTATACAACTTCGAAATCCCACATTTGGTTCGAATGAGGAAAATGCTAATTTGAGCTAGGATCTATCAATACAGGTAAAATATTATCAAAATTTTCTAAGTTGAGTCTAATC
The DNA here is from genome assembly GCA_034641835.2 of Pinus albicaulis. Taxonomy (NCBI): domain Eukaryota; kingdom Viridiplantae; phylum Streptophyta; class Pinopsida; order Pinales; family Pinaceae; genus Pinus; species Pinus albicaulis. The sequence continues at coordinate 118,926,598 of CM076583.1, read as the reverse complement.
AATGACTGAAAGAATGGATTAGAAAATTTTCATTACAAGGCTGAAACTGCTCCTCATGTGGCCAACGAGAAGAAGTCTGTGAATCTCGGTAGTTTCGAAGGAGGATTTGGCACGACCAATAGGATAGCATCCATGTATGATGAATTATCGATAAAATACATGTTCTCATTTTATTTTTTAGCAATTGGAACATAGATAACCGCTAATTGTGTTGCAGGAAATTGGACCGGCTGGAGGAAATCCACTACATGATTCTTGGAGTGTCTGCAAGAAATACGGCTAGACGAGCTGTCTTCAAGAATTTCGGGCCTATTTCAAATCAAATAAAATCTTCATAGGATCCTTGGATAATTTTTCATGATAATTTCAATAAGGAAACAACTAGTTAAGGAATACTCAAGATTAAAAGTAAAAATGATACGTTTTTATGTTAATTTGCATACCTCAAGCCTATAGTACACTTTTGGCCAAAACCTAGATGATATAACCAAAATAAGTATATGAGATGTTAAGGAGAGGTCAAAATGGGAGAGATAAGGTTTAAGAAAGGTGTCAAATTTAGGCAAAATGGGGACTCAACAAAAACTATTGTACTATAGGGTCATTCTGAAATGAAGTCCAGACACCGATGGCCTCATCCAAAAACTTGTCACACTGCATGACTGTAGCAACAATACTATTAGTGGCATGCTTCACTTCAGAAACCCTCTTTTCTCTGACTTCTGGTGGATTTTCTAGCCTCAATTTCATCTAAAAATCAGTAATTTTATGCTCAAACTTAGCCATGATGGTTTGGACTTCCACGTACGAGGACTTTAACGTAGCAGCCAAACCTTCTATTTTTTATTCTGGGGTAGCGGTTGAAAGGACTGCTGGTACTTCGTTGCAAACTTAGTTGATCTTTGCTTTGACCCCAATGCGCTGAGATTCAGCTACGCAACATGCTTCCTTTGCTATTTTTTGTTTCTACTGTGGTTTTGCAACTTACTGATTTTATTCTATGGCAGTTGTGTGAGCATGAGCCTCACTGAATTGGAGCTCATCTACAATCATAGAGTGTATCATGTGTAGTTTTCCTGTAAGTAAAACAAACAAATTTATTTTAATATCACCACAACCTATGAACTGGGCATGTCATATGGGGTCTACATGGATGGATGGCACAAGGATTTGAACAAGACGAACATCCCTGGTTACTGGTAAGGCTATGTCGAGTGGATGTGCTCGAAATTTCTCTTATTCGGTCTTCCCTATGTTTCCTGGGTGTCGAGCTGCACCCTCTCGAGCGCAGTCTTGTACTGCACTTCCATATCCATCCATCTGTCCTTTGTAGTGGACGTGACCATGTTTTAAATTTCATTCAAGTCATCTTCGGTCAGCGTCAAGACCTTCGATTTAGTGTCTTTAGACCCTTTTCTTTTCTTCCTCAGTCCTAAAATGGCCTGAGAACTTCATTTTATGCCTTTGAAATTCCGCGCTTCCAATTTCTCTTTTGTGTCATTCAGTGCAGTACCATTTTCCTCAGGTTCAATTGTTTTTCCGGTTGTTGTCGGCGTGGCTTGTTTCTCTGTTTTTTTCTCAGTTTTATTCTTTGTTGTCTTCTCTAGCTAGGTACCAGTGCACAACTTGGTAGGAATTTTAGGAATATATACTGATGCTCTAGACTACAAACATGTTGGAGGCCACTCTGTAGTGACGCGTATCCAATCATCCTCCGTGACTAGATATGGTAATTCATACCAAACTCCCTTGAATACAACCTTTGCACATATGTGCATGTTATGGAAAGTCTCAATGAAATCTGCTATCATCTTATACTGATCATACAGTGTCGGAGATAGCCTCGGCTTAGACTATACTTCCTTATAGAGTGAAGCATCGAATAATACCAAGAATATCTTATTCTCCACGATGCGCACAGGGTCTTATGAATTCCATAGTGTAGCATACCGCGAAACTTCGCACATTTGTGGCTCTATCTCAGGAAACTTTGTTTCCTCTGGGTTCTTCCAAAAAATTAAAGCGATTAGCAATAACATCCTATAATAATAAAAATTCTTTCCCTCTTCTTGTGCTTATTTCACATTCTCCAAAAAGTCCTTGCATAAATAGTGTGACCAATTATAGATTATGCCTTTTTCGCATTGTCCTGCAAGTGCAATGACTTGCGCAAGAACCTCCTTGGGCCTACGCTTCCGCATCATATTTCAGGCTACGATGAGTGCCCCAAATTGAATAGCGTGATCGTTAATCTCGCTCACCACAAATCCTCTACAATTGCACAAGACTTGGTACTTTTCTTTGATCTTTTCTACAACTGCCTTTTCTTGCATTTTTCCTCCAAATTTGGTCGTTGGATCTGTGCCTTGACGAGGTATGCCAGTGATCCTATGGATTAGAACAACATCAATTGGAATGCACTCTTTCAACCACAGTTCATCATCATGCATGAGTGTGAGAAATTGATGGACACAAATTTCATTATAGGGTTGTGCCTGAAGTGAGGGATCTGCAATAAATTCAAAAGGCCCGACTTGTGCAGATCCAACACCCATCTCTTTGGCTCTAAGCACATGATTCCCCTTTCATACTCAACATTATCTAAGTAGAGATTCGATGCAATTTCAGGAAACTTATCAATATCTGTGATGTCCCAATCCTCGAGTCTCAGCTATGGCACTTTTGCAAACATGTCACCTTCCACCGAGACATTTTAATCAAGGGCATATTGATACTTGATCACACCTTGTCAAGATATTTTGGAACCCTTACTGACGCTTTGCGCGATGTGACATAGGTTGGAAAACATGAGAATGGGGCCACTTCGACCACATCCTCCTCTTCCTCCATAATGTTCTCAGGGAGTTCTGTTGTTGGTCTTTTTGGGCATTGAGCCATAGTAGAGCGCGGTTTTGGAGTCTTTTCCCTCAGGTATTTCCTGGTTCCAAATGTTTGATCCTTCTTAGACTTCATGGTCATAGGATTTTCAGCAATCAGCATTGTAGGCACCTACGACGTAGCAGGATCATCTCTAGGTTGCGTAGCTATCATGCTGGGCAGAATTACATAACCCAAACCCCTACGACGCAAATCCTCCTTGAATCCTAGATCCAAACCAAACACAGATGTTATAGGTAAATTTGGGCATCATCTCTAAGAATAGTATGAACAGGTTCTATCATCCCCTAATTCAATACAAACAGGGTCTGCCATCCCCTAATTCAATTGCTACATGCCCTAGAGAAGTCATTCCACAGATTGCTTTAATTCATGAGAGTTTCAATGATTGAAGTATAGTTAAAATGACCCATTGACTCATCAATGCTCCTATGAATTGGCCTAAGTGTGTTGCAAATAAATTACCCCCATGCAAGGGTGCTTTGCAAAGAAATTCCTGACACTTAAGGGTGTGTTGGTCTCTTGGGAGAAAAATCATCATTGTTCTGGGAATCTCTACATGTCTGGTGCCTTCTAGAAGATCTCATAGGTGTCAACCTCATTAAAAAATGAATCAGGTATTGAGGATAGTTCTTTTACTATGTCAACCTTGTTATATGAAATAGGTTCTCAATGAGAATAGTTCTTTTAATGTGTTGGCCTCATTAAAAAATGAACCAGGTATTGAGGATAGTTCTTTTATATTTCAACCTCGTTAAATGAAACAGTTTCTCTTGAGGATAGTTCTTTTGCTGTGCCAACCTCGTTAAATGAAACCGGTTCTCTTGAGGATATTTTTTTTTACTGTGTCAACCTCATTAAAAAATGAACCAGGTCAATGAGGATAGTTCTTTTACTGTGTAAACCTCATTAAAAAATGAATCAGGTCTTGACGATAGTTCTTTTACTATGTCAACCTCGTTAAATGAAACAGGTTCTCGTGAGGATAGTTCTTTAACTGTGTCAACCTCGTTAACAAATGAATCAGGTCTTGAGGATAGTTATTTTCCTATGTCAACCTCATTAAATGAATCAATTCATGAGGATAATTCATTTACTGTGTCAACCTCGTTAAAAAATGATTCAGGTCTTGAGGATGGTTCTTTTACAGTGTCAACCTCATTAAATGAAATAGGTTCCATTGAGGATGGTTCTTTTACTGTGTCAACCTCATTAAAAAAATGAAACGGGTCTTGAGGATGGTTCTTTTACTGTGTAAAACTCATTAAATGAAATAGGTTCCCATGAGGAAATTTATTTTACTATGTCAACCTCGTTAAAAAATGAATCAGGTGATGAGGATAGTTATTTTACTGTGTCATCCTCTTTAAATGAAACAAGTTCCTTTGAGGATAGTTCTTTTACTCTGTCAACCTCGTTAAAAAATGAATCAGGTCATGAGGATAGTTCTTTTACTGTGTCAACCTTGTTAAAAAATGAATGAGGTCATATGAGCATAGTTCTTTTCATGTGTCAAGCTCGTTAAAAAATGAAACAAATAGTCTCCTAGTTAAGTCGAGTCTTTCATCTGATCTTGTAAATGAACCTTCATTCTATCCACCTACTAGTAACCAGTAGTCTACTTAGGTGAATGACATGAAGCTTGGGGGGCATGTGCTCTTTCAGGTTATGCTTGGGGGGGCATTGAAACCACTTTCAAGCATATTTTTCTCTGTTTCAAGCTTGTGTAAAAATGAAACCACTCTCAAGCATAGTTTTATCTGTTTCAATCTTGTGTAAAAATGAAACCACTCTCATGCATATTTTTCCTTTGTTTCAAGCTTGTATAAAAATTAAACCTATCTCGATTCCATTTCGGTTATTATTTTCAAGACTCATTAAACTCATGAAAATTCCGAGCTCCTTTTTCTATTCTTTTCATGCTCGTAAAACACATGAAAATGCCAAGTTCCCTCGCAAGTTACGCTTAGGGGCATTGAAACTTATCTCAAGCATAGTTTTCTATGTTTCAAGCTTGTGTAAAAATGAAACCACTCTCAAGCATAGTTTTCTCTGTTTCAAGCTTGTGTAAAAATGAAACCAATCTCAAGCATAGTTTTTCTTTATTTCAATCTTGTATAAAAATGAAACCTATCTAGAGTCCATATCGGTTATTATTTTCAAGACTCGTTAAACTCATGAAAATCCCAAGCTTCTCTTTCTATTGTTTTCATGCTCGTAAAAAACATGAAAATGACAAGTTATTTATGTCTTTTACTGCTTGTAAATTAAATTTAAATTCAATTATATGAGTACATTTTTATCACTTTTTCGTACTTGTTAAAACTTACGAAAAAGAAAAACCTCAAAGCATAGTTTTTCCTCTTTTTTGAGCTTTGTTAAACATGAAAAAAGAATTCAAAGCAAAGTATTATCTCTTTTTCAAGCTTATTAAACATGAAAAAATAATTCAAAGCATACTTTTATCCTCTTTTTTCGAGCTTTGTTAAACATGAAAAAAATAATTTAAAGCACACTTTTATCTCTTTTTCGAGCTTTGGTAAATACGAAAAAGGAACCCCCCGGGAGTTCTCTTTAAGCTCTTTTCATACTCTTAAACTATGGAAATATTTTCGAGCACTTTTCCTTTCGATCTCATTAAAGGAATTGAAACGAAATCTACTTAGTATAAGTTTAACCCTTTTCTAGACTAAGATAGATTATGATTATGAAAAAGGAAAACCCTAGTTGAACATGGCTAGGAGGTTCTCTCAAGTATTATTTTACGCTTTTTCGGATCTAAGGGACTATTATACGAAAAAGAACTTGTGGAGTTTTCTTTTTGTCCCTTTTTCAAACCCTCTAAACATGAAAAAGTGTCAATTTTTCACTGTCGTTAGACTCATTAAAACATCAAATAGAGACAAACTTGTTCGATCATGACAAGATTGAGTTTCACTATCGCCCTTCTTGTTAAATCATCAAATAGCGATGGATTCACCTGAAGGGTCGAATTATAGATCAAGAATATGTTACCCTCCTCAATATTGTTAAAAAATAAATAGGTATTGACCAGCAATGACTGGGGAAAATTTGGAAAAAAGAACAAAACACTTTATGGTAGCATGTTTCTCTTTAACATGACACTTTCACTTCATCTCCGTGGCTTTGGGTTTGGTAATCTTCTTAATGTTCTATCATACTATCCATCACTTTGGTTTTGGGTCAGTGCTACCAACTCATTTCAGTGTCGCCGATATGTTTAAGAGAAGTCAGCCATTAATTCCTCATCTTTTGCAATACTCATAAACCTTCATTTTCATGACCGCCATCTGTGAACATTGCTTCATCAAGTCACACTTTGTCTCCAAAATCATTAATCATGTTTCATTTTGTATCTGCGATGAGTCACTTCCTGTCGACATCATCTCATCATCCAGGAAGTTGACTTAGAAACATATTTCCAGTACCTTGGAGCTTGATTACATCAATGATAGGTTTCATGCTTCTGGTGATAGGTTGGCATCATAGGCCTTCGACCGAGAGATTTTTTTTGGCGTTCGACATAAAATAATTTATTCACGCCTTGCAAAATGTACTGCAATACCTTGAGAACAATTAAAATCAACGGTGGTTTCACTTACTTCTATTAACGACTTAGTCATTGCCTGGTAATCAGACAATGTCTTCCCATGTTCGACTTCAGATCACATATTCGCATGGTTATACTTGTACTTGAATGATCGAGTAAACGAGATAGAAGATCCCGGATCTAGTTTCATCCATCCAGGCCGCGATTTCAGGAATTGTACCACATCATCCGTACGATGGCTTTACATACAGATGGTCATCCTATCATGGGCCTATATCTGTAGACAAATTTATCATGTATGTATGTGTTATGATAGTTTATGTGCTGAGCATGGGTATGCCTCCCTCAAAAATCATGTCCAATATGTAAAAGGTATCATGATGTAATGTATTGCAAATTGATGCAGGTCACCATCCGCTTCTGATCCTACTCATCACACCATATAGCATCTCATCCAAATATTATCATTATTTTGACTTCATGCTTTAGGGGAAAGCTATTATAGGTAAATTATGGCATCATCCCTAATACCATTATGAATAGGGTCTATCATTCCCTAATTCAATACAGATAGGGTCAATCATCCCCTAATCGAGTTGCTACATGCCCTAGAGAAGTCATTCCATTGATGCCTTTAAATATTCATGAGAGTTTCAATGTTTGAAGTATAGTTAAAATGACCCATTAACTCATCAAAGATCCTTTGAATGGGAATAATTGCGTTTAAAATCAATTACCCCCATGCAAGGGTGCTCTGCAAAGCACCTCCCAACACTTAAGGGTGCGTTGGTCTCCTGGGAGCGAAATCATCATTGTTGAAGGAATATCCACATGTCTAGTGCCTTTTAGAAGAGCTCATAGGTGTCATACTTCAAATAAATGTGTTCATCCATCACCAATGAACCTAGAAACATGTCTAATCTATTATTAGAAATCCATTCAATATCATTTATTGAGAAGCTGCCTACAATTTCCCTATAAATTGAGCACTGATCTAAGTGCAAAGGAGGAATACATTTATTTAGTGTTATTTTGTTGGATTCTCAATTCTTGGAGAGTTGAAGTATTGTTATGTTGCTAAGATGATGCTTGGTGTTATGAGGATGGAATGAAGTTGGATTAGGTTGACGACGAACTAATCCAATGGTTGTAATATACTCCTCCTATTATGTCAATAAATATATTTGTTCTTTCTCTCATATATGCACTTATATCTTGTGAATGTATTGTCAAATGTGTATGTATTCTCAAATTTAATTGGTTCAATTTGGTTAAGGTAGATAGAATGTATATCTGTATATCATTTGTTGTATTCTGTATTTGATTGCAGGTATTGATCAAGCAGGTTTCAGCTAGATCAAGAGTGGCGAGAACGACAATAGAAGAGGAACGAGAGCGAAGGATCACAAGTAGGTCTTTATTCCTTCTATTATTCATTAGTAATTTTTACTATCTGTATATGAATAAATATCAGTCCTAGATTTCTAAAAATAATATTCCTGAATATTGTGAGTTTTAGAAAGCTCACTGCCTTCATTATCCTTATAAAAAAAATTTCATTATTATACTATTTTACCATTCCATGGTTAACATGCCATTCCTAAAGGGCCCCTCATGGGATTATGCCACAAATCTATTTTCTATGTTCCCACCTATAACCCCAACACTCTGTTTTTCCTTTACCTCACTCCTTCACTTTCCATCTAGGGTTACTAGTCAGCCTATTCATTCCCATGTTCATCAGGTTCCTCAAACCTTGATGGTATCAAAACTACCTCTATAGGCTCTTTAGATCAATAAGTACATCAATTTCTATATATTCAAATACATCAATTAGTCAAAAACTCTATTTTTACAATATTAAGATCCCAAGCCTAACTTCAGTCAAATACCAAGTTAAAATCCTCCCACTAGATCATTAGGGTTTTCATAGGTTGTAGGGTCTTCATTGGTGTTTAAAGCTCAGTTCTTCTTATGCTAGGACCTGTTTCAAATGTAAAAGAAGAGAAACACATGATTTCCCAAGAAATAAGCATAAAATATCCAAAGAGGGCTACTTTTTCAATTTCAAGTTTTGCAAAAGGTAAATGTGCTTGGCATTTTTGTAGGAATGTCAAGAGGTAAATCAACAAAGGAAATTGATAAAGTAACTGATGAGTTTCTAAAGGAATACATGAAGCACTGGGTATAGAGGAGAAATCAAGGTTTCTAAACCTGATTGGATCAACCGTATGCCAAGCAGAGATCCAAGGCAGTAAAACACATGAAGGAGGGTCAAGCTCTCATGTCATTCATTTACACTCAGTGGTTAAAAGATATAAAAACATGGTATGATCTCCAAGGTAAATATAAATAAGTTTTTAAGATACTGCCACTGTGTAAATGTCTAAGGTTGTCGAAGTGAATTCAAAATTTTCAAAGATCAGAGGGGGAGAGCCACTTCAGGGTTTCATAACACCTGCTAAGTGAAAATTTTGAAGGACATAGACCAACTAGAGAAAGTAAACCTTGTCACTCAAACAAAATCTACAGAACAAGGAGGTGAAATGCATTTTTTAAGACCCATGATATTGGAAAAAGAGTGTTGTGAATTTTTTCCCTTGTGTTTTAGTATCAAAGGTTCCAAAAGCAAACCCATCAAGCCCCTAACATTATAGAGGGATTCATATTCACCATTTTAGCAAAACTGCATACAAACAGTGAAAGGAGGTCCGTGAAGATCAAAGGGTTAAACTGAGTTTTATAAGAGAGGTTTCACATCAAATTGAAGAAGCTGTTGTGTGGCCAAATTCACCAAAGTATAAGAATAAGCTCTGCATGCCTCAAGAACCCAAAAGAAAGTCTAAGTTCATCATCTAATCACCCGTAGAAGCAAACAATGTAAAAGGATCAGTAAGAAGAGGCAAATGGTTGAGTTGAAATGTACACAGGAAGCAGAAGAAGACCAAATTCATCCTTTGAAGTCACCTACAAACCAAATTAATAAATATTTGGTAAAAAAAGCAATAGAAAGGCAAAAATATATTTCTTAAGTCACTTGTAGCAAAAAGGTCGAATAAAATATCAGTAAAAGTGACAAAGGAAAAAACATTAGAAAGTGGGCTTTCTAGGATTAAATTTAAAATTCCTAAAGCATATTTAGGGTCTTTTTGTTTTTCATTCAACTCGTTATTCACTTGCAAAGATAAAAAATAGTCAAGGAGTGAAATTGTGAGTTTGTTTTACTCTAAACAGGAAAGTTACCCTGTGTTGCGCGCCTGGAGTCGTGTGATGCACTCCTGGAGGTTTTTTTTGTGAAAAAAAGCTCTCTACTGTGCGCCTGTAAGTGCACATTGCGCGTTTACCTGTGCAGGCTCAGCTCCTATTCAAATTCAGCGTGCAGCCTTCCCCGGTACGACCCAAAAGGCTTCACACATGTTCAAACGTTGCACGTTCAATGCTACACCTTCTTCCCACCGACTGCCCGTTTGCATTCACCTCCTGTGCATTTAACCTGGCACGGAAGTTCACCCAACAGGCTCGGCAGAAAGGGTTTCAGAGCTGCACGTTCACGAAGAGACCTAATAGGCCCGGCAGTGCTGCGAGTTCAAAAAGGCCCGACACCATCTGCCTGATCTGACCTGCGTGCACATGTTGTGCTCTTGGGGCAAGGCACGATAGATACCACCCGACCCGACATTGCGTTTAGGTGTTGTGCTCTGGGCCAGGAGGGCCTCCCCACCAGTGCCAGCACTCAAACGCTTCAAAAATCTCCAGGTTTCTGCCAGGTGTCTTCATAACGTTTTTTGAGAGGTAAGTGGATGCCTTGCCTTCTTCCAAGCAGTATTATGGTGTGAAGTTAAGAAAAAACCTGATTTTCATTTTAAGCACACTACTGTTTAGAGGACACTCCTCCACCTTCATACTAAGAGCACATTGAGAGTGCTTTGTTGAGAATTTTCTCATCCACCAAGACACTCACTTCATTTGCAAAATCAATCCCCCACACTGCAAAGCATTGACATTGCATATCCCACCCTCTCAGATTGTCATCATTACTAAGGTGTTTTCACAGTAAGGTTTTGGCATATCAGTTGGTTTGCATTCAGAATTATTTAGCCTCTCATTTTGCCCAAATTTCCCCTTCACGTATCCATCTCACTCACTTGTAAAAGGCTACCCTTTTTACCACCATTCCATCACCTTTCCATATCATTTCATGAACAAATTTAAGGTTTTGGTTTCAAAGCAATAGTGAAAAAAAAATGTCAAGGGAAGGTAATAGTGACAGTGGTGAGGTAGGTCAAGTGCCAAGAAGACATCAGTGCAAAGGTGGAAGAATAAATAGGTTTGAACCATTAAACACCGTGGAGTTGATGGCCTCTCCTATGACAGTTTCATATTTCTAGAATGTGGGTTGTTTTGACTTTTGTGAAAGAGTAAAACTGGTACAAATTCATCCTGAGTTGACCAGGATTTTTATCCTTAACCTTCATGACAATCAAGGAAGTTTAGCAGGGGTAAACTTTGATCTATCTTCAAATACCATTTCTATGGCCATTGGGATACCTAGTGTGGGAGAAAGGTGGTTCAAGCAGGCTAATTTTTACCTGAGCCACTATGAACCTTTCCTAAAACCTAGATACAAATATGACTACAAATCCATTTTTCCCTTTTCACATTTGTTGGAGAAATATGCGCCCTTGAGTCATCATGAAATATTTTACATGTGAGGGGAGGTTTTCTAGGGTTTATTCATACCACATAAGATTGCACATGCACTTCACTAGGGTAAAGATGCTACATTTTCCCTATTATCTCTATAGGAGTATTGATAGGATGTCTTATATTGTGCAAAAGAGACACCCTTCATAACAAATGCAGAGCCTTTTCACCATTCTTGCATAAATATGGTTGTAATGCATCAATTAGAGAAAAGGGGTATTCCATGGGAAGTTTCATTTCCCATGAGGTCTTCACAAACTCACAACCCCATCCTCAGCAGAATGTGCCCTCCTCATCTCACCCTCCTATCCCAACTCCTCCATCATCTCCTGATGAGCATGTTTCACCATCCACCCATGTACCTTCACCTTAGGACAAACTTCTTTCCTCACCTTCTCCCAATGCATCAGGAAATGAACAAAGTGGAAATGAAAAATCAAGTGACCATGAAGGAAAAGGTAATGATAAATCAAGCAATGGTGAATAAGAGGACAGTAAAGAGTTTGAAGATGGAGAGGAAAAGGGTAGTGATGTCAGCATGGAAGAAACAAATGATGAAGGGAATGCAGAAAGCATGGAAACATAAGAAAATGAGGATGCTAGAAATGATGAGGAAAGAAACAGTGAGGAGGAACACAACAAAGAGCATGATAGTGAAACTAAGAGCTGTAATGACAGTGAAAACTATGAGGCTCCTAGTGATGATAAGGGAAATGATGATGTTGAAAGTAAAGAGGCAGAAGGCAGTATGAATACAGATGATGACAGTGAAGAGAATGAAGAGGCTGGTGATGATAGTGAAAATCAGAGCAATGATGCTAATGACGGTAGTAATGAGGGAGGCATTCACAGCCATGATAACAGTCATAATGGCCAAGAAGACAGTGAAAACCATGAGCTTCACAGTGGTAATGATGATAGTGTAGAAAGCAGTGCCAAAGACAGTGAGGCTCCTACCAGTAACAAGAATCGAAATGAAGAAGCAGAAAAAAGTGCAGAAACGAATAATGACACCTCTAACAGTGTAAACACAAATGAAAAAAGAGGTCAAGAAGACATGGAGCTAGATGTCAATGAAGATTGGGTAAATTATGAAGAAAGCAACCAAGGTAATGATGATGATGAGGTTGGTAATAGCTCACAAAACCAAGAATATAGTGAAGCTGATATTAGTAAAGGAGAAAGGGATGATGATACAAGTGAAGATCACAGCAGTGATGTCAACATGGAAGGAAAGGAAATTGAGGCTGATGAAAGAAGTCAAGAACACAGTGCAGAAAACAATAGTGCAAAGATCAATAAGGAAGATAAAAATAGTCATGAGGTCAGCCATGATGAGGGAATTCAGATGAACAATATTGAACCTTTCCCTTTCACACACCAAAGAGGAAAAATGCATGTGTTTTCTGCCTCTAAAAGGAAACGTACCATGCCATCCACCTCAGCCATGCAACTTAACAAAGGCAAGGAGAAGGCAACTGTTGGAGATAATAAATGCAAGCATCAAACTAAATAAGAGTGTTAATTCATTGACCTTGATAGTGAAAATGAAGACGAGGAGAGGATTACAAGCATCTTGCTCCAAAGAAAAGATGCAGAGATTAGGGAACTACAAAGAAGCCTTGGCATGGAAGAATACATTATTAAGTGTTACACAACAATTTGTCACCGTCCCTGCAATTCCCCATCCCGCACAATTGGAGGGCTCATTCCGTGACCTGTGAGCAGTGACATAACTTGAAAACACTTTCATGGCATTCCCCTAAACATGCACTTTCATTTCCCTGAAGACAACTCCTTGTGAAAAACCCTAAAAACACCCCTTTTTGCATTGGCACGGGTAGCCAGTTCAGTACCCGCACCAATGGGGGAAATCCTTCAAAGAGGGCGCGCCAATTGGTGCTCTGTCCCAGAGTCGCACTCGCGCCAGCCATTTTAAGGAGTGTTTTTTAAAAATAAATGGCAGAAGTTTCATCCTAACTGATCCAGAAACTGGTATCTAATTTGAGTTGGGAGGTTTGGCTCCGGATCTCCATGTAGAGGAAGTGGTTTTCCACCTCTCATGGAAGCTTCCTTGAGGATAGGGCCAATCCCATGATTATAGGGATCCCAACTCCCCTTACTCCATCTATAAAAGCTTGCTCATCTCATTTTCAAGCTAGTCTCCAAGTTCCCAAGAGCCATCAGAGCCTTATGCTGCAAGAGCCTTGATTCATTCCCTTAAGGCCAAATTCAAGCAAGGAGATTATTGTTGAGACATCCGAAGAGAGAGGCTTGTCCCATCCTCGATAGGCTTTGTCGAGACGTGTTCCGCTGGCGACCCTCCGAAGGATAATTCAGCGTCAGGGCTATGGTTGTATTCTTCTTTGATTGATTAATGATAAGGGACTATTGGTTATGGTTCCACTCTTGTTGTTGATTATGATGTTGAGTTATGTCTTCTCTGACTGACATATAGTTGCATATACTGGATTTTACACTTGCGTTTGTTTTGTTTCTTGCGTGTGCAGGTGTCCGATCATGGAGATCGTGAGGATTGTGATCTGCTGGAGCTAAGGAACGGGAGCGCTACTTTCTCTACAAGCGACAACGTTGGATTCCAGGTAAGCCTTCATCGCTAGTTGGTTTATTTGCAATTAGGAACCTGCACTATAGCGTGAACGATTGTTTCTAGACCCGATCTGGGCTAGTAGGGATCGCCTCTGTCTGCAGAGGGGATTTACCTCCACAACAAATTGGCGACTCCACTGGGGACACGTCTAGCTTGTTATTGTTTGTTTTATAAACTATAGACGGAGCTTGAAGTTAGCCAAATAGCCTTCGAAACGCTATTGCTCTGCATTAGCGAAGTAGATCAAAGCTACTTCAGTCAATACTCAAAGTGTTCAGTTTGTTTAGAGAGTTTGAAAAGACAGCGGAAAAGTAAACTCCAACGGTCCCTTTTCGTAAATAGTTCCTTAGATTCGAAAAGGTAGAAAACAAAATCTGAGAAAACCTCCTAGTCGTGATAGGCTAGGGTATTCCTTTTTTCGTAAATAATCTATCCCAGCCCAAAAAAGGGGTAAAATTATACTGGTTAGATGTTGTTTCGCAGCCACTTTAACGAGATCAAAACGACAAGCGACTCGGCGATCTTTTCATGTTTAAGGAGTCAGAAAAGAGCTGAAAGATGACTCCTCCTGGAGGAACGAGTGGTATAAAGGGTAGCAACTGGTTCTGGTAATGGTGGAACTGCTCAGAACAAATAAAGGTCAAGAGGCTAGCTAACAAGACCACTCATCACAGCGGTTCCTCAGGAATGGGTAACACAACCAAGTGAAGGCATACGATCGTCCAAGCAGATAATGACGATGGAGTGAGAAAACCAAGGCTCATCTGGAAAAAACAGGCTGATAAAATGGCAATCACAAGAGGTAAAATGGGAAAGGTTTCATTTTTACACAAGCTTGAAATCAGGAAACTCTGCTTGAAGTTGGTTTCATTTTTACACAAGCTTGAAACAAAGGTAAACTATGCTTGAAATTGGTTTCATTTTTACACAAGCTTGATACAAAAACAAACTATGCTTGAAAAAGTAAGCATGCCCCCAGCATGGTGACTCAATTCGAGGTACATGCCCCCCAAGCTTCAGTCCATATGAAAGGCAGATGGAGTGAAGGTTCAAGTTACGAGATCAAGAGACTGACTCGACTGGGATTTTACGAGATCTTATCAAAGACTCGAATTGAACAGGAAAGTGTTTCATTGTTTTAACGAGGTTCACACATTAAAAGAACTATCCTCAGGACACCTTGTTTCATGGTTTAAGGAGCTTGGCACAAGACAAGGAACTGTGCTCCGAACACCCTTGTTTCATTTTTTAAGGAGCTTGACACAAGACAAGGAACTCTGCTCCGAACAACCTTGTTTCATTTTTTAACGAGCTTGACACAAGAAAAAAAATTGTGCTCCGACGACCTTGTTTCATTTTTTAGGGAGCTTGACACAAGAAAAAAAACCATGCTCCAACCAAATTGTTTCATTTTTTAAGGAGCTTGACACAAGAAAATGAACTCTGCTCTGACAACCTAGTTTCATTTTTTAAAGAGCTTGACACAGGAAGGGAACCATGCTCCGACCGACCTCATCATAATGAAAAAGAAGTCATCGCTTCCAAGAGTTCCACTCGCGATGGAAGGGAAACATCCTGGAAGTCAGGACCCAATGCCCCCAGCACCTGATGCACAACAACACCATCACTGAGTACAGGCACGGAGTAGGTAGCCACATAGTTGACCTGTGATGGGGCAGATACAACAGGTGGATAAAAACCAGGAAGGGATGATGGCGGGCCAGCTACCACATCAGGACCAAAGAACGAAAGCTGATCAATGGTCATGATCCGTCCTTCATGTGGAAAACAAACCACACGAAAAAGAGAGGAGACAAGCGCTCCCATGGCATAGGTGTAATCACGCCCCAAGAGCAGATTAAAATCCAAGGGGCCTGGAACAACCATCTGCCTTTCATATGGACAAATTGGCGACTCCGTTGGGGACACGTCTAGCTTGTTTTTGTTTG
The DNA here is from genome assembly GCA_034641835.2 of Pinus albicaulis. Taxonomy (NCBI): domain Eukaryota; kingdom Viridiplantae; phylum Streptophyta; class Pinopsida; order Pinales; family Pinaceae; genus Pinus; species Pinus albicaulis. The sequence goes on along the minus strand of CM076583.1, from coordinate 118,910,865 downwards.
TTTTATAGACTATAGACGTAACCTAAAGTTAGCCAGATAGCCTTCGAAATGCTATTGCTCTACATTAGCGAAGTAGATCAAAGCTGCTTCAGTCAATCTCCGGTTTAGTTTGTAAATTGAAAACTTGGAGTATTGTCTTGTCTTTTCGGTTGTTTCTCGATTCTGCTTGCTTGATCAGCTCTTTTGGCTGGCTCTTTAGTGATTTTGGCTTTTGGTCAGCTTGATCATCACTGGTCTACTTTTTGGATTGTCTATTTTTATTTCTCCTTAGCAAAATCGACTGGAGCGCTTTACAGCCTGACAGTCGTGCCCATTGGCACAGGTTGCTTGTGTATTACCAACACCAATTCGTTCCTGGCGCTAGTTTCAGCCTCACGGTCGCACCAATCCTATGAGGTACTAGGGTTTGCTCTGTTCTGACCTTCTTGAGCTTGATCAATGTGTTTGGTTTTGTTTTTTCAACTGCTTGAGTGTTCTGGAGCCTTGTTTGACTGGCTGTGACCTTCATCCTTTGGTTGTTTTCCCATTTCCATCGATTTCACATTCTATCCCTAGGGCATCTAGGTGCTCCTATGTGTCGAGCCTCCCTTGGGAGTTTTTGGTTTTTATCGGTTCAGTTGACCTTGTGATTGCTTCTTTACATTCGTTTGGTGGTTGTTTAGCGTTTCATTGCGTTGTTTGAGTGATTGATTTCTTCTTCATTCGAATTTCGCTTTGTCTTGCTTTGGGCCTAGATTACATGGTCCATTTGAGTCTTTGGGATTCTTTTGGTTTTGAGGGACTGTTTTTTCAATTTGAGATCTGATTGCGTGTTTTTCATTGAGTGAATTTTCTTTTCTTTGCTCTTTTACTATCGCATATCAAATTGCACTTCATTAGTTTTCATTCTGTTTAAGTGCACTTTGCTATTAAACATTGAAAATATAAAAAAATCTCTTTTGCTTTTGATTATTTAGTGCAAATTAAAATATTTTTGGTGTTATTAGTGGTTAGTGACTTTGAGAGAAAATTTTTTGGTTTACATTAGCTGCATTAGATACTTTTTTGGTTGTTTTCTGATCATTTTGTTTGTGTGAAAAGCTCTCAACCCTTTCGTAATTAGCTTTCATCGAATGAAATGATATACTGTGGCATATAGTGTGCATTTAGGAGATTTTGAGACATCACACTCGCTAAGGCCTGAAAACTGAAACGTAATTGAAGATAAACATTAAAATTTACTCAATTTACACTAAGGAAGCATTGAAACATTAACACAACATTTAGAGGTCTAGGCTAGAGACGTGTTCCGGCGTCTTTAAACCTAGTAGTTGTCGTTCGCCTCTTGGATTTAGATAGTGCTAGTACGGACTTGTGATCCCCGTACCATCGCGTATATAAAGGGAGACCCCACTAGGTTTCTATCCTTTATCATAGGAAGCCGAGTCTGCCGCCCTATATCCGTGATACACTAGACACAACATTCGGGGAGATTGCCTGCACGTACATTAAGTCCTTGGTTGATTTCTCTTTCATTTTGAAACCAAGGTGTATATTGCAGTTCACGGTTATTTGGTACACCCTTTGCCTAGTATTCCTGAGTAGTCATTTGATCTTTTCTGACTCTTTAAATTTGAAAGGATCACCAAGCACTTGTCCTTTCACGCTTGCTTCAAAAATGAAAGAGATAGAGTCACCTTTTTCCTGCTTCTTGACTCTTAAAATATGAAACGATAGAGTTTTGTTTCAATGTCATAAAAATTAACTGCCCACGAAATATTCCTGGTTAAAGTTAGTTTCCTTAGGGTGTTGTTCTGAAGATCGTTTCCAATGGCAACTTTCCCAGAGTTCACCAACCAAGGAATCCCCTCCGATGGGAATCCTGGTCATTTTAATCCGTTTGGAAATGTTGGCGCTCCTTACATGGCAACATTGTCCCTTCCTGGGTTATCTGTTGGGTTGCCTGTTTGGTTGTTCTCAACCTCTGTGGTCCCAAATGTCCCGGCTACTGTTCAACCGTCTCCTCCGTCTGAACAACATCATGTTGATTCCAAGGTGGACCTCTCCCCTTCTTCGCCTTTTTCTGTGTCCTCCTCTTCTACTTTGCCTAGTGAAAGTCTGGATTCGAGTAACCAGGTGGCTAAGAAGAAGAAGAAGAAGACAAAGAAGAAGAAGTCTGATAAGAGAGAGGCTAAGGCTACAGCTATTGCTTCTGAAAAATCTCCTCTTGATAAACCTTCCAACCCTCCGCAGAAAGTCAAGTTCCCTTGCATGTTTTGCACAGGATATCATCTTCTTCGAGATTGCCCTGGCATTCCCAAGGTACTCGAAGTATGGTCCAACAGTCGTCCACCGTTGCCTTTGGCTTCCGGGAGTCAAGTTGGGGGCACGTCTTCAACTAGTGTTGGTAAGGCTCCTAAGAAGCAGGGTAAGATTACCAATCCCTGTAAGTTGTGTGAAGGGCACCATGCCATTCACCTTTTTCCGTATATGGATGAGGCCAAGTGAGTCTTGGACAAATTGATTGTTTCTACACCGTGCCTTCCGGCTAGTTACAAGAATCTTTCTTTGAGTCCTCCACTAGTTGATCCTTCGATTGGTCAAGAGTCATCCTTGGTCGATCCCGCTCCCTCGGAAATTCAAATTCAGGAATCCGTTCCCGACCAACCATTGGTCATGGGATCGGTTGAACTGGCCCCGTCCGTGGTGCACCAGGTCTTTTCCATTGAGAGTGGACCTCACATCCCTCAGGTTCTTCTTGTTTCTTCAGATTCCTCAGACTTGGAGAAATATTCTCCTATCCCTATACCTCAAGAAGCCGCTCCTTTGCCTCCCATGATGGAGGTCCCGGAGGATACCCCTCCCGCCTTCGAGATGGAGGTCATGGAGGATGCTCCTTCTTCTTCCGTAACACCAGGGGAAGACCATCTCGGTTCGATGGTAGCCCCTCTGAGTAGTTTGGTCACTTCCTTTGATTGGAATCGATTTTTAGGATACCGCCTTCCGTCTTATGTGCCTTTCGAGATAACAGTACAGGCCTTTGGTCTGGTTGTACCCAGCACCATTATAGACGAAGGTTCGTCTGTTAGTATTTTATCCTCAACTACTTGGCAAGCTTTCGGTTTGCCGCCGCTTGTGCCTGTTATGCAGAATCTGTTGGCATTTAACAGAAGAACTAGTCAACCATTAGGGATCCTTCCAAGGTTACATGTTACTTTGGGAGGTAAAACTGTCCATATGGACATGATGGCTGTTGCAGGCCCCTTGGATTTTAATCTTCTCTTGGGGCGCGATTACACCTATGCCATGGGAGCGCTTGTCTCCTCCCTTTTTCGTGTGGTTTGTTTTCCACATGAAGGATGGATCGTGACCATTGATCAGCTTTCGTTCTTTGGTCCTGATGTGGTAGCTGGCCCGCCATCATCCCTTCCTGGTTTTTATCCACCCGTTGTATCTGCCCCACCGCAGTTCAACTATGTGGCTACCTACTCTGTGCCTGTACTCAGTGATGGTGCTGTTGTGCATCAGGTGCTGGGGGCATTGGGTCCTGACTTCCAGGATGTTTCCCTTCCATCGCGAGTGGAACTCTTGGAAGCAATGACTTCTTTTTCATTATGATGAGGTTGGTCGGAGCATGGTTCCCTTCCTGTGTCAAGCTCTTTAAAAAATGAAACTAGGTTGTCAGAGCAGAGTTCCTTTTCTTGTGTCAAGCTCCTTAAAAAATGAAACAAGTTGGTCGGAGCATGGTTTGTTTTCTTGTGTCAAGCTCCCGAAAAAATGAAACAAGGTCGTCAGAGCACAGTTTGTTTTCTTGTGTCAATCTCGTTAAAAAATGAAACAAGGCTGTTCGGAGCAGAGTTCCTTGTCTTGTGTCAAGCTCCTTAAAAAATGAAACAAGGGTGTTCGGAGCACAATTCCTTGTCTTGTGCCAAGCTCCTTAAACCATGAAACAAGGTGTCCTAAGGATAGTTCTTTTAATGTGTCAACCTCGTTAAAACAATGAAACACTTTCCTGTTCAATTCGAGTCTTTGATAAGATCTCGTAAAATCCTAGTCGAGTCGGTCTCTTGATCTCGTAACTTGAACCTTCACTCCATCTTCCTTTCATATGGACTGAAGCTTGGGGGGCATGTACCTTGAATTGAGTCACCATGCTGGGGGCATGCTTACTTTTTCAAGCATAGTTTGTTTCCATTTCAAGCTTGTGTAAAACTGAAACCGGTTTCAAGCATGGTTTACCTTTGTTTCAAGCTTGTGTAAAAATGAAACCTTTCCCATTTTACCTCTTGTGAGTGCCATTTTATCAGCCTGTTTTTGCCAGATGAGCCTTAGTTTTCTCACTCCATCATCATTATCTGCTTGGCCGATCGTATGCCTTCACTTGGTTGTGTTACCCATTCCTGAGGAACCGCTGTGATGAGTGGTCTTGTTAGTTAGCCTCTTGAACTTTATTTTTTCTGAGCAGTTCCACCATTACTGGAACCAGTTGCTACCCTTTATACCACTTGTTCCTCCAGGAGGACTCATCTTTCAGCTCTTTTCTGACTCCCTAAACATGAAAAGATCGCCGAGTCGCTTGTCATTTTGATCTCGTTAAAGTGGCTGAAAAACGACATCTACCCAGTATACGTTTACCCCTTTTTTGGGCTGGGATAGATTATTTACTAAAAAGGAATACCCTAGCCTATCGCGACTAGGAGGTTTTCTCAGATTTTGTTTTCTACCTTTTCGGATCTGAGGAACTATTTACGAAAAGGGACCATTGGAGTTTAATTTTCCGCTGTCTTTTCAAACTCTCTAAACATGAAAAGACGTCGAGCTCTTCCTTTTTCAGACTCATTAAACCCTGATGACATCAGATTCAGTCGTAATGACGATATTCGAGTTTTTCCTTCCTAGGGCTCGTTAAATGTACTAGGTTGGGTTTTTCCGAAGGACGAACTTATATGACAAGCATATGGTATCCTCTTCAAGCTTGTGTAAAAATAAAGAGGTACTCGCCAGAAATGGTGGGGAAAAATGGAACCAAAATCGTTGTCATGTCGGCAGTATGTCGCTCTTGAAAATGGCACTTGTCTGCGTTCGTGTCGGGTTGGGGACATCTCATCTCATTTTTTCACTTGCCTCCGTGGGTTTGGGTGATCCCTTTTGACCTCTCATCTGCTCTTTGCCTTGTCATTATGACCCTTGATCTTTTGACGTCAAATACTTCCAAATCCACTGTCGTGCCGCCGATATGTTCAAGAGAAGTTGATCGCTGCAGATTTCAAACTTCCTATGATTCTCATCTGATCTTGATTCACAAAGACATTATGTTCCTCTGTCTTGTGTCGATGATGTGGGAAACACTATGGCCCACCTTTGATCAAGGTCACTTCCTGTTGAATTCAGCTCATTATCCAGGAAGCTGATATAGAGACCCCCTTCTAGTACCTTGGAGCTTGCATGCCCCAATGGCAGGTTCTTCGCATTCGACATGAGGTTTTCATCATTGGCCTCTGATCGAGTGATTCTACAGGTGTTCGACGCCAGCTCATTGATTCACACACCGTGGATTGTACCTGTAGTACCTTGAGGACCATTTGTATTAATGGTGGTACATCTCGCGTCTCTTAACAACTTTCATCATTGGCTGGTAATCAGGTGATGTTCTTGCATGTTCGACTTCAGCTCACATATTCGCATGCTTGAACTTGTACTTTGTTTGGGTCGAGATGGAGTGCAAGAACCTGGATTCTGCTTGTTATGATCCAGGCTGCGATTTTGTGGATTATTATGATTAGTTACATGACTCGCTGATTGGATGGCTGCGACCATACCTGAGTCTATTTACCGATTCTCACTGGATGACTACGTCCATGCCTCGGATCTGGATTATTACATACTCTGTTATGGATGGCTGCGCCCATACCATGTATATATCATGTATTTGAGATATCAGTTGTACTTCTCTACGCAGGTTTTCCGATGGCGGTGTTTTCAGTTGGACATGTTCTCGTAAAGAATTTCACCCCTCTCTCTCTCTCGGGCCTCATGCTTTAGGGGACATCTGTTACATAGCAATCTGTCACCGTCCCTACAATTCCCCATCCTGCACAATTGGAGGGCTCATTCCGTGACCTGTGAGCAGTGAAATAACTTGAAAACACTTTCATGTCATTCCCCTAAACATGTACTTTCATTGCCCTGAAGACAACTCCTTATGAAAAACCCTAAAAACACCCCTTTTTGCATTGGTGCGGGTAGCCAGTTCAGTACCCGCGCCAATGGGGGAAATCCTTCAAAGAGGGCGCGCCAATTGGCGCTCTGTCCCAGAGTCGCACTCGTGCCAGCCATTTTAAGGAGTGTTTTTAAAAAATAAATGGCAGAAGTTTCATCCTAACTGATCCAGAAATTGGTATCTAATTTGAGTTGGGAGGTTTGGCTCCGGATCTCCATGTAGAGGAAGTGGTTTTCCACCTCTCATGGAAGCTTCCTTGAGGATAGGGCCTATCCCATGATTATAGGGATCCCAACTCCCCTTCCTCCATATATAAAAGATTGCTCATCTCATTTGCAAGCTAGTCTCCAAGTTCCCAAGAGCCATCAGAGCCTTATGCTACAAGAGACTTGATTCATTCCCTTAAGGCCAAATTCAAGCAAGGATATTATTGTCAAGATATCCGAAGAGAGAAGCTTGTCCCATCCCCGATAGGCTTTGTCGAGACGTGTTCCGCTGGCGACCCTCCGAAGGAGAATTCAGCGTCAGGGCTATGGTTGTATTCTTCTTTGATTGATTAATTATAAGTGACTATTGGTTATGGTTCCACTCTTGTTGTTGATTATGATGTTGAGTTATGTCTTCTCTGACTGACATATAGTTGCATATATTGGATTTTACGCTTGCGTTTGTTTTGTTTCTTGTGTGTGCAGGTGTCCGATCACGGAGATCGTGAGGATTGTGATTTGTCGGAGCTAAGGAACGGGAGCGCTACTTTCTCTACAAGTGACAGCATTGGATTCTAGGTAAGCCTTCATCACTAGTTGGTTTATTTGCAATTAGGAACCTACACTATAGTGTGAACGATTGTTGCTAGACCCGGTCTGGACTAGTAGGGATCGCCTATGTCCGCAGAGGGGATTTACCTCCACAACATTAAGTATTATAAGGATGAACACAAGTAGCTGAATAATACATAAAGGGACCTTGGCCTATAGAAAAATATAACCAAGCACTATGCATTGAAAAATCAATTTGCAAGGGCCAAGCTCAAGAGAGCCCTTGCCGAAATTCAAGAACTCAAAGAGGAAAAGGGCCAATAAAACCTTGAAATATTAGTTGATTCTTCCCTATAGGCATCCAAAACCCCATCAGGAAGGTAATTGCAAATTTTGGGAACTTTTTGGAAATTTTTGGTTTTTGCTGATTTGGAGGGCCAAGGGCACAGCACCCTTGGCGCTGATATTTTTCTCAGGGCATCCTTAGGAGATAAAAATTACATTTTTGGAATCCTTATCTCAATTACAACATGCTCACAAAATTTCAAGTTATTTGGAGTTGATTTGGTCCTCCAAAAGGGTAAAAAACACCCTAAATTTCACCTTTCTGCCTAGTTTTCAGGGCTGGTGCTGCACCTTTAACAACCTTGGGAGTTTTTATTTTTGAATAGGTTAAATGGGTCCAATCAGAAACACAAGGGCTTTTCTGGAAATTAGACTCAATAGGATTTCCAACGAGCCATCTCAAAGCCTATTCCGACATCAGGAAGGCCTTCAAAACTTGGCTGCAAGGCGACCCCGTTTTCCTGTGCATGTGCTATGCCCTTGGCCTGGAAATGCATCCTTAAAAATTAGTGCTGCACCCTAACAATAAAAAAGTTAACAAAGTACACTAGGAAATATTCTAGGGGCTTTGGGGAGCCTAAATGTCAATTTTTTTTGCCAAAAATGGTCGAGGATATTTTTCATCAGATATTTTGTGCCTTGGGCCTTGCAAGGTCTCAAAGGACAAAAGTGACATTTATGATTAAATTATGGGCTTCTAGAGACCTAATTAGGGTTTTTTTCCTCCTTTCTTGTTAAATATAACATTTAGGCCTCATTATATGTTGTTGGTTATTGGTTAGACACTTATTGAGAGTAATACATAGATTTGGAGATTGAAGACAAATTGGCTCTGATTTTTGGGAATGGCTTGGATTGTTTGACATTGGAGAAGGCTTGCTTGCAGGATCCCTGAGCATGGTTAAATGGTGATGTGTTCCTATTTAGTTGATATTTATATTGCAGTAGGACAAAAATTTTAGACTAAGAAATGTTGTTTAGAGGCACCTTAGTTCTGTTTACCCTTCACTGCTTCTATGTTTTCCTTTGCTAGGTTAGTTTAGAGAATTCTTAGTTTCTCTCTAGACCCAATTATGCTTGTTTATCTTATGAATGATTCAATACAGTGGATATCAAATATTTTTTATGGTTAGCCCTGCTTGATTGATGTTACTTAAACTTTTTTCTTAAGATCTTTCTTTTAAGTATCACTGATTAGTTTTAGCCAAAGAGGTTTATGTTTTGATCATGCCCTTTGTCCATTCTTGAAAGGTTGCTTTGGAGGTATTTATGACTATGATCAATGATGTTTAGGAGTTCCCTCTTCTTTTATCTATGTTATATGTCTATCTTAAATATTTTCTAATCTTGAAGGTGAAATCACTAGAATTTATACAAGTTTCTTGCCTTCTATAGTTCACTGGATTGTTTATCTTAAATTCTTATTTGCTTGAGTTTAATCAAAGAGTTATTGGTTTGCCCTGTCTTATGATTACTTCTTTATTATGAGTAGTGTGAAATACCCTTCTTGTTTAAAAATATTTTTTCAAGGATTCTTAACTTCCCTTTTGCACCTACTATGTTTCACAAACTTAATGTTGATTTCATCTCACACCAACCTTGAAGATTCAATTGACCATGTTAGATTTGCCCTGTGATGCACCTTTATTCATTGTTGAACTCTCCATAACCTTTTGTAGGCTCCATAGCCCAATGACATGAAAATATCTCACTCTATCTATTCTACTTGATCATTTTCCCAACCCAAACAAACAAAAAAACCCTAAACTTAACAACTAGCCTAAAATCAAACCCTAAAAGCAAACAAGTTCACATCCTTTGCAAAAAATAGAGAGAGCCCGCTCTGAGTCCAGGAAGGCTAGGTCCTAGGACTCTAAAGACTAGTTTGATGTTTCCCCTGTTCATTTTTTCTCACCAATCTAACAAATTACGAGGACCTAACACCTTCTATATTTCTGTCTATTAATTTAGGGAAAATAACATTTACCTTTCTTTTGTTGTTCTGATTGAAGGAACACCACACTCAGGGAAGACTAGTTTATCCGTACATTAAAACTCCTCATAAAAATAGACAATGAATATTTTGCAGAAATCAAAGAGCTTCATGCATAAAATTCACTTAGAAATAAAAGGGAACTATTGCGACCCCATAGGTCATATTTATACTTTTGGTGCATCTTAAATGGTCTCTTATGCATTAATGTGTCTCCATAAATGACAAAATGAGCACAAATATGGAAAAACCCCTTCATTAAATGTAACCTATATGCTCCCATAAATGGTAATAAATATTTATTTTCCATATTTACTGCTCCAACGGCTAGATTGTGGCACATTCGTGACCCAGTCAACCTCCTCGTGCAGCTACTGTGCACGCGTCATACCTCTCTATGCATCTCAAACAACCAACTGCAGATTCTCCCCCCCAACACAAGCTCATAGACCAGGTATTTCAAAGAAGAGTTGTTCATGACCATATTTTCCTTCAATAATTCCAAAATTGTCTGAAATTCCTCATCACAACAAGATGTCGCATCCTTCTTGAGCTATTTTTTCATGGGCACAATTAGTAGTGCATAGCTCTGAACGATCTTCCGATAGCACCCAGGGTGCTCCAATATTGTGCGCAATTGTTTAAAATTCTCAGGGGAAGCAATTGAAGGCCCAAAAACTGCGCACTTTCCATCAGTTTCCAGAATTATGATATTCCTTGGATATTCTTCATTCTCTTCAATTGTCATATTTTTGCAATTGACAATATCATTCATTTGCGCATCCCACGTTGGTGGAGCGCACTCGATTTCTAGTTTTGTTGTATCAAAGATAACTTCCTGAATATTATGCACTGATTTTCCAATATTATCAAATCCACTGTCAAATCTGAATGTTAGAATAAAAATCTCTATCAGCACAGACTACTGTAATATTCCTAATTATATTTTAGCTATTTGGAATATTAAATTTTATTTTTTTCATTTAGATAGGTGAAAAAGAGGGTATGGAGACCCATAAATATTCTTAGTAGGAATAAAACCACTTATAATGTGTATGTGGGATAGTGTAGCAGTTGAATAAAGCACTTGTGGGTGTGAATATGGGCTTGAGCATGTGGACAGGGTCAAGGTTGACCAAATCAACAACGCTGGTATGGAGGAAGTGGATAGTTAATGAGGGACATTACAATGTTAGTGGGAGGAAGTCTCCATGGGAGTAGTGACTTTAATGTGTGGGGCCCAAGGTGAGGAAGCTCACAAAGCATATAAGGGAGGGGATGGCAGCCATAGAAGGCATTTTAATTATTTTTTATGTCTTGGTCTTTTATGACTTCTTGCATGCTTCGGCTGTTTAGCAGAGTCTCTTGTGTTGTTTTTCACAAGGGTGTTCCCGAGAGGGAATCCCACCTTCATCCTTGGGGGAATTTGAGTGCCTACTAAGGAGAGGTTTATTGAGCTGTATTTCCACCATTCGGAATCAGGCAAAAGTTCATCCATTTTCCACAGTGCAGTCTCCTCCAGGGTTGTGTTGTTTTGCAAGGCATAGGTAGTGGAGGATTGCTAAGGTTAGTTTCTGAGATTGTTTCCTAGTGGAGGGAGCGGTCCTTCACCTGGGAGGTTAGCAAGGAGAATCCTTGAGCATAATTTTGTCTTTTGGCACCAGTCCAAGCTCTTTCCATCACGTACAATGTAGTTTCCATTATAAACTGCGTTATTTTATTGAGCAGGTGCAGTGGAGGGCTTAGTGCCCCATTTGGTGAGTAAGATTTCAAGTGAAGGGAGAATCCATTCATTCGAGAGATATATTGGAGGAGTTACATCCATTTCTACATCAGATCAGCCACCTCCCATCAGTTATCCAGTTATAGAGCTTATTTAGCCTTAAGGTTTCATTTCATCATTTTTGTATTTTGTGTATTTTCGAAAACCCTTTTTGGGTTGTCTCGGAAATGTTCTTGGGAGCCTAGATCTCTATCCCCAACACTTTTTGAGCCATATACAAGTAGAAATATGTCATTACATTTTCCAGTTGTAGTTGTATTCCCTGGGACTACAATGTCTTGTCGCTCCGCAACAACATCCCATATTTAAGTGTATTGATCTTTGGAGGCTTGTCTTTCCTTGCTTGAGTGATTTGTTCCTCAAAATTTTGTACTTATTTGCTATTGATATTCATAATAAGATGGCTCTTTCATTGTCTTATGTTTGATGTGTTGATATTCACTACTATTTCCAGTTTTATGTTCCATATTGCTGCTTTTCCTATTTTGGAATATTACAGTTGTATTAGAACATAATCTTGGTTCAACATGTATATCAAAACAACTATGTCATCGGAAGAAGGAGAGCCTCTCACAGAAAGACAAAAGAGGTATCTTAACAGAAACAGGAAATATTACTATACAGACAACAAAGAAGACAAGGGAAAAACTCCCATATTAGGAGAGGAGGATGAGAAGGAGTTTCCCAAGCTTCTTCTTCAAACCATGCAGGATATTTCTTGGGAAATCAAGGATATGAGGATGTAGAAAAAAAAATAATCCCCTAGAGGGTTTCTACATGGAGAGAGCTCCAGCATTTCACACCACCAGTATGATCAACCAGTGAGGTAGAAAGTTTCCCAACGCTTCATTATGCCTACATTCTTAGCAGTGGGAAATGGAGGACCCCAAGAAAAAGAAACTCTTGAAGATGATTTCCTCAAGTATGAGTCTCAATCTCAAAGATTCAAAGATAATCTAAGATTTCAGAAATTTTTTCAAATCAAGGACAACAGGAGACCCAGTCATAACAATAGAAGTGGAGGATTCATACAGAACAATGATCTACAATAGACCATGTGTAGATTATTTTTTCTTGCTTTTGATGGATCATTCAAGTACACAACCAAGTCTTGGGTGGAGAAGCTAGACATCTACTTCCAATTGAACCAAGTACCTGTTAGCACCCAATCTGAACCTCAGGCTGAAAAGGAAAATCAGGGTAACAACTAAACCACGCTCAGCCTTGTAGCTAGCCCTACAAGGACAGGAGAGGGCTTTCTCCATAGATTAGATATTCAATAACACAATAATGAACTGATCTTAGGCTAGGTATATAAATGTGAAAGAGGTATTGAATAAATGACTGAATTTTCAGGGATGTATGGGACAAAGGACAACATGAGCTGAGAAATTAAATCCAAGACACAGAATATTTCATGGGGCAAGATAGGTAGGAGGTTTAGCAATTGTTGGGAAAAATACTGAGAGGGGGGGTGAATCAGTATTTACTGCATATTCAAAACTTTTACTTTTTTCTTGCTTCTAAAACCCATACGCTACTTTCCTAAAACAGACTCGCGTATATACGCGGATACCCTTTATGAAACTCGCGTATACATAGATATCTAATTATGTCATTAGTTCTTCACTTAAATCATTCCATCATTCATTCATCAGATGTTTAATAAACAGTAAACATGAACAGTAAGAACAGAGTAAACCATCACACAAAGTATCACACATGAACACCAGGATTTTTAGGTGGAAACCCAAGTCGGGAGAAAACCACCGCTGCCGTTGCTCAGCCTTCAATATTTTATTATAGAGACAACATCTTACAACATATGTGCTGGTGCAGACTCCTACCAGCACGTAGGCACCCACCTGCGCTCGTTTACCAGCCTCTCCTGGAAGGGAGCTCCAACCCCCTGACTCGTTTACCAGCCTCTCCTGGAAGGGAGCTACGACCCCCCGATCTTGTTTACCAGCCTCACCTGGAAGGGAGCTACGACCCCCTGACTGAAGGCTACAACCCTCAGCACCTCTATGGACCACGTTTCATCAATTTTCACACTGGATCCAAAGCATCTTTTAGGACACCACTTGCAGGCCACGTTTCATCATATTTTCAGACTGGACCCACTCCATACTTTTAAGCACAGTCAACCATGAAACAGATACATATAACTCACTGACAGATATCAGTAAACCAGCAGAACAGATCAGACATTTCTTACCACAGACTTCAGCAAACCCTAGTTTGCATACGCGCTTTCCTTTCTCTGATGTCGTGTATATACGCGCTTTCGTTCACATGAACCCGCGTATACTTTAGTACAAATTACAGAGCTAATTTTATTGCGCATACGCGCTTTCTCTTCAGAGAAGCCGCGTATATACGCGCTTCCTCTGTGGCGAACTAGCGTATAGATCTTCAACTATTATAGAGCAGCATACTTCTTCAGATCAGATATTCAGTTCAGATTTACCCTTTTGCTTCAGACAGATGTTCGCCTCATCTCAGATCTAAGCCTTCCATGAATAGATCTAGCAGATACAAGTACAATACAGATCTAGATCCCCTTCTTCATCACTCCTTCATCGGTGCATCATACATTCAGATCTTTCATTCAACTGTAACCCTTTCCATTCAGATATACTCCAGAGAGAAGTATTCATTCAAGCTCAGACATCTTGCACCCCACACTCATCATTTGCACAATGAATTTCATCTCTTTATATAGGTTTATCCTTTTTCAATACCATGAGCCAAAACCACATTACTTTTGATGGTATTCCTGGACGGGGTCATTTAGGCGAATCATTACCCAATACAATGGGTCAATACCATGGTGCTTACCCCTGGTTTTGCACTTTTTGAGCGCTTTTACCCATACGCGACTTGGCACGTTCTTTTCCGCATGCATACGCGACTTCCCCTAGACAGATCCGTGTATTCCTTGAAAAATACTCTTTTCATCATATATTTAGCACATGCTAAATTCCTTTCTTCATTGCCTTCTGTACTTACTGTAGATACATCAGTTTTAGTTCATCAAGACATATTCTGTCAAGTACAACTTCATCCAGTAAGTTGCCATTATCTTCATCAAGAGGGTTGCCTTTCAAGGACAACACTTCATCATCATATCGTTATCAAAACATCATTTAGCCAAGTCCATCACATCAAGAATAACTTCATCGTGTGGGTTGCCATCAAGGACAACATGTCAACGCATGTATTCCATCTTCATCTTCAAAGGTTGCCATCAAGGACAACACTCCGCATCATATTGCCAACAATCTCCCCCTTTGGACTTGATGGCAACCACGATGGTGTTTGGTTACCACAACAGATAGGTAGATGAATAAAATGACACCATGTCACATGCCCCATTTTTGACTTCATTCAAACACCATGTCACTCTCCCCCTTTGACATCAAGCGCAAAGGGTGGATCAAAACCAACATACTCTCCCCCTGTTCTCCGCATGTGGAAGAAGTGTTCTGCAGATATGATATATACTGGAGTGACCAAGCTCCCTCTGAGTTCATGCTGAATCTTCAAACATATTTTCCAATGAAGTACAAGACTCTATGAACTTCCTATCACCAAAGACTCATACTTACATCAGATATCCAACCAAGTGGATTTACATATAAGACTCAAGTACCCAACCAAGTGGGTTTACACATTTCAACTCAGCTACCCAACCAAGTGGGTTTACAAAATTTGACTCAGCTACCCAACCAAGTGGGTTTACAAATTTGACAAGTCCTTACATGACCGAATATTACAATTTTACATCATCGGTCTCAAACTTGACCTTTTCATCAAACTACAAATATACCTTTTAAGACCAACACTGAAAGTCCTCAAGAAAGAGAACATATTTCGTAATCCATCATAATGCCAACAATGCATTATACTCTCAAGAAAAGCTAATGCTCCCCCGAAACCGTGCATCCAAGCATCCTTTTCATATGACTAAGGCTCCCTTAGTTTGTGCATCCCGAACACTTTCACCAACAAATCATCAAGGCATCTTTATCAAAACATTAGAAATAGAATTATGAGAACCGGAAACACCACCAGAGATACCAAACAGTATTAGAGATACCAAACAGAACTGCATTTGTGTTGAAGAGAGCTGTCTCCAAACAGAAAAATGTCAGCAATCAGACATACGCGGTTTTCTGTGCATGATCTCGCGTATATACGCGACTGTGTTTTAGGAAACCCGCGTATCCAATGCCATCTTCGAAATTTATGCAGATTTGTGCTTTTGAATGGCAGAGAACACTCCCATATTTTGTCTTAGATACTTGAACGCTTCCCTGGGCAGAGGTTTGGTAAAGATATCAGCAACTTGTTCTTTGGAGGGAACATACTCCAACTTCACCTTTTGCTCAAGCACTTGTTCACGTAAGAAGTGATACTTGATGGGAATGTGCTTCGTCTTCGAATGCATAACAGGATTCTTTGAAATACTGATGTATTGTTATCACACTTAATGGGGACAGGAGGTGTACATTTGATTCGAAAATCTTGTAAGGTTTGCATCATCCAAAGGAGTTGAGTGCAACAAGATGCGGCAGCCACATATTCTGCTTCTGCTGTAGATAAGGCAATAGAATTTTGCTTCTTGCTGAACCAAGATACTAACGAGGTCCCATATAGAATGCACCACCACTAGTGCTTTTCCGATCATCAACACTGCCAGCCCAATCTGCATCAGTGTAAGCATGAAGAGTAAGATCAGCATTCTTTGGATACCATAGACCAAGATCTTGAGTTCCTTGTAGATACTTGAAAATTATTTTAACAACCTGAAGGTGAGACTCTTTTGGATTAGCTTGGAATCGTCCAAAAATCCCAACTGCATGCATAATGTCTGGTCTAGTCCCAGTGAGATAAATTAGACTTCCTATCATTGATCTGTATTCTGGTTGATTCACCGTGGGAGAATCATCATGAGAACTGAGATTGCATCCGGTTATCATTGGTGTACTTACAGGTTTGCATTCTTCCATGCCATACTTCTTCAGAATTTGCTTAAGATATTTCGCTTGTGATAGGAATATACCATCTGCAGTTTGATGCACTTGTAAGCCAAGAAATAATGTTAGTTCCCCAAGTAAAGACATTTCAAATTCTTGCTGCATGACAGAAGCAAATTTTTGACTCATAGATTCTTCGTTACTCCCAAAAATGATATCATCAACATATACAACCACAATCAATAGTTTATCATTTTCAATTTTTGTGTATAAGTTGTTATCAGCAGACCCCTTTGAAAATCCTTGTTGATGAAGATATTTGTCAAGACGATAATACCATGCCCTTGGAGCTTGTTTGAGACCATATAGAGCCTTTTAAGTCTACAAACAAGTTTTTCATCATTTCCCAAAATGAATCCTTCTGGTTGTTCTATATAAACTTCTTCTTCTAAATCACCATTTAGAAAAGCAGATTTAACATCCATTTGATAAACTTTGATTTGTTGGAAGCTTGAAAAAGCAAGAAACATTCTTATGGCTTCAAGTCTAGCTACAGGAGCAAAAGTTTCTTCAAAGTATATACCTTCTTGTTGAGTATACCCTTTGCAGACCAATCTAGCTTTGTTTCTTACAACATCCCCATTCTCATTTAACTTGTTCTTGAAAATACATTTAGTTCCAATGACATTTTTATCATGTGGTCTTGGTACCAATTCCCAAGTGTCATTCTTTTCAATTTGATCAAGCTCTTCATTCATGGCTTGCTTCCAACATTAATCTTTGCTAGCTTGATTGACATTGTGTGGTTCAATTGTGGATAGAAGTGCCAGATGATTAGAAGATCCCACAAGAGTTCTCCTTGTTCGTACACCTGATTCCTTGTCACCCAAAATTTGAGATTCAGGATGATTCTTTTGAACATATCTGGATGGAGCTTTTTCAGATAGATCATCTTCAGGTTCTTCATTGGATCCACTGTCTATATCATTTCTATTTGATGTAGAAGGAAATAGGTCACCATCATCTTATTTTGTTGTTTGTTTTTCTTCTTTAGGAGCTGCAGGAGACTCATCAATAACAACATCAATACATTCAACAATCTTTCAAAGCCTTTTATTGTAACATTTGTATGTTTTGCTTGAAGATGAGTAACCAAGAAATATCCCTTCATCCGATCTAGGTTCAAACTTGCCAAGCTTTTCATCATTATTTTTGATAAAGCATTTACTTCCAAAAACTCTAAAATGCTTCACAGATGGAGAATTAGCTTTCATACCGCAGTCTATGTTATTTTTGTCACTATTTAACGAATACAGCCCTCTCATGAGAATGTTAGTTTTTCAGATGTGCCGCTTCTCCGTAACATGTCAGAGTTCTTAATCAATGAGTATAGCTCTAGCCATTTTGCTGAATTGTTCTATTCATTCTTTCGCCACGCTCATTTTGTCGTGGAAAACCTCAAGTACAGAGAATTGTCTTTTTATGCCATGTTGTTCACAAAATTCAAAGAATTCATTTGATGTATATTCTCCTCCTCGATCATATCTAAGACACTTGATTTTTAGATCTAATTCATTTTCAACTAATGCTTTGAAGATTTGAAATTTTCAAATGCTTCATCTTTGTGTTTAATGAGCCCGATCCAACACATTCTAGAGTAATCATCAATAAATAAGATATAGTATTCTTCCCCACGTGGTGACTTTTTCCTCATAGGTCCACATATGTCAGTATGAATGAGTTCAAGAGGCTCACTTGATGATCCTTCTTTGGCATTAAATCGTACTCTGGTCTGCTTACCGAATCGACAAGATTTGCATATGATACTTTCTGGTAGATTAATATTGGGAAGACCACGAACAGCTTGAAGTCTGCTTGCTTTGTTGATTTGGGAGAAGCTCAGATGCCCCAGCCTTCTATGCCATAGCCAATTTTCTGAAGACTTGCTCAAGTAACATTGATCTATGCCGTTCAGTATATACAGGTTGCTAGGATTTCTTTTTCCTTTTATAATGATTTTACCTGTATCAAGATCACGAACCACACATTCTTTTGAACTAAAGACCACTTCTGTTCCTCGATCACACATTTGACTTACACTTAACAAGTTATGCCTTAATCCATCCACATACATGACATCATTAGCCTTCACCTTTTCTTTTAGAAATACTGACCCTTTTCCTTTAATTACAGCAGGAGTATCATTTCCAAATGTAACTTTCTTTTCCTTTTCTAGAGCAGTATATGTAAGAAGTTTGCTTTTGTCACCTGTCATGTGTCTTGAGCACCCACTATCAATGTACCATTGATTTTCTTCACCTTCTGCAAATAATGCTATCCCACAATTTTCAACCTGTATTTCTTTCTTTTTCCATACTTTAGAGCTTGAGGGAACATGTTCCTTTGGCTGGACCTTGCTCCTGCATTCAGATTCTTCATGACCAAAGTTATTGCAATAAGTACATTCAACTTCGTTTTCAAGAGGAGAAAAGTTGTTATAGGTGTTCTTCTTTGGTTCAATATTCATCCTTTTCTTTCTTGCTTCTCTTGTCATGATGGTTTTATATGCAACACATTGAACAAATTTATGACCAAAATTGTGACATGAGAAACATTGTCCATTGAAGTAGAAATTTCTGCGATCATGAAATCTTCTATTTGAATTTACCTGTTGGTTTTTGCTTCTTTGAGGGATCTCCCTGTTAGTGATCCTTGATTTGAGATGATCATGCTTTACTTGTGAAGATCCTTTGTTCCCTTGCTGAGTGGCTGAATGAAGAGAACCAGTTGTGACTGCTTTCAGATAATTTGGTGTTGAAGTCTGGGAAGATTCCCCAGTATATCCAAGACCTGTTTTTATAAGAGGAGACCGTTGTGTCTTGATAATCTCATCTAAGGTTTCTGAACCTTTAGCAAATCTAAGATTGAGAGTCTTCACTTTCTCATTATCTTTCCTTAGACTTACTACTTCACACTCCAATTCCTCAATGCATTTTTCCTTTGCTTCAAGTTGATTTTCAAGAGTCTCTATGATTATGTTCTTTTCTTCTAGGCTTAATTTGAGTTGATTGTTTTCTTCAAGAAAATCATTGTCCTCTAGAGCATCCACAAAAGTATCATTTTCTTCTCTTTGTTCAAATGCCATGAGAAGTCTAAAGTCTTCTTCACATTCTTCCTCACTATTAGATGATCCATCACTGTCTTCATTAGTATAATAACTTTTTCTTGTGCTAGATCGATTCTTATTCCTTCTTGCTACTTCTTTTTCTTTAGCCGATGTTTCTTTATAAGGACACTTTGCAGCATAATGACCAACTCTTCCACAATTGAAACATTTGAAAGGAAGCTTACCTTTGAACTTTCCGGTACCTAGTTGAAGTCTTCTCACAAAATTTGCTTCTTCTTCTTCTTTAGATATATAGCTGGATTCTTTGACAAGTTCCTTTTCTTTTCCTTTTGCTGATGCCTTAAAAGAAGCTTCTTTGATTTGAGAAGGGCCTCCTTGCCTCATTTCAAAATCAGTCAGAATACCATGTAATTGAACAATAGTAAGAGTTTGCAGATCTTGCCTTTCTTCAATAGCTGAAACTTTAGAGTCAAATTTTGAAGTCAAGGATCTTAAGACTTTTCCACCAGAGTAGTATCAGTTATGGTTTCACCCAAATTTCTCATTCGATTTACAATATCATCCAGACGAAGAAAGAAACTGGCAACACTCTCATCACTATGCATCTTCAAATTTTCATATTCGATTCTAAGAGTTTGGAGTTTTGCACTTTTTACCTTTGTATCTCCTTCATAGCTCAGAATGATTTTGTCCCATATTTCTTTTGCTGAATGTAGCTGCATCACTTTAGCAAATTATGATTCAGACATGCTTCCTAATAGGACATTCACTGCTTTGGCATTGATTTCATACTTCTTCCTTTCAGCTGCATCGGTAGGAATACTTGCCGGGTATTGATAACATTATTCCACGATTGCCCATACATCTGCACCAAGACTTTGCAGATATGCTTTTGTTCGTACCTTCCAGAATATCAGATTGCTTCCATTGAATAGAGGTGGCTTTATAGACATTACTCCTTCTTGACTTCCCATTGCGATGGATCTCCTTCAAGCGATCAAGCTTCTGCAGAAGGACCTGCTCTGATACCAATTGTTGGGAAAAATACTGAGAGGGGGGGTGAATCAGTATTTACTGCATATTCAAAACTTTTACTTTTTCTTGCTTCTAAAACCCATATGCTACTTTCCTGAAACAGACTCGCGTATATACGCGGATACCCTTTATGAAACTCGCGTATACACAGATATCTAATTATGTCATTAGTTCTTCACTTAAATCATTCCATCATTCATTCATCATATGTTTAATAAACAGTAAACATATGCAGTAAGAACAGAGTAAACCATCACACAAAGCATCACACATGAACACCAGGATTTTTAGGTGGAAACCCAAGTCGGGAGAAAACCACCGCTGCAGTTGCTCAGCCTTCAATATTTTATTATAGAGAAAATATCTTACAACATATGTGCTGGTGCAGACTCTACCAGCATGCAGGCACCCACCTGCACTCGTTTACCAGCCTCACCTAGAAGGGAGCTCCAACCCCCTGACTCGTTTACCAGCCTCTCCTGGAAGGGAGCTACGACCCCCTGATCTCGTTTACCAGCCTCACCTGGAAGGGAGCTACAACCCCCTGACTGAAGGCTACAACCCTCAGCACCTCTTATGGACCACGTTTCATCAATTTTCACACTGGATCCAAAGCTTCCTTTAGGACACCACTTGCAGGCCACATTTCATCATATTTTCAAACTGGACCCTTTCCATACTTTTAAGCATAGTCAACCATGAAACAGATACATATAAATCACTAACAGATATCAGTAAACCAGCAGAATAGATCAGACATTTATTACCACAGACTTCAACAAACCCTAGTTTGCATACGCGCTTTTCTTTCTCTGATGTCGCGTATATACGCGCTTCCGATCACATAAACCCGTGTATACTTTAGCACAAATTATAGAGCTAATTTTATTGCGCATACGCGCTTTCTATTCAGCGAAGCCGCGTATATACGCGCTTCCTCTGCGGCGAACTAGCGTATAGATCTTCAACTATTATAGAGCAGCATATTTCTTCAGATCAGATATTCAGTTCAGATTTACCCTTTTCTTCAGACAGATGTTCGCCTCATCTCAGATCTAAGCCTTCCATGAATAGATCTAGCAGATACAAGTACAATACAGATCTAGATCCCCTTCTTCATCACTCCTTCATCGGTGCATCATACATTCAGATCTTTCATTCAACTGTAACCCTTTCCATTCAGATATACTCCAGAGAGAAGTATTCATTCAAGCTCAGACATCTTGCACCCCACACTCATCATTTGCACAATGAATTTCATCTCTTTATATAGGTTTACCCTTTTTCAATACCATGAGCCAAAACCACATTACTTCCGATGGTATTCCTGGACGGGGTCATTTAGGCGAATCATTACCCAATACAATGGGTCAATACCATGGTGGTTACCCCTGGTTTTGCACTTTTTGAGCGCTTTTACCCATACGCAACTTGGCACGTTCTTTTCCGCGTGCATACGCGACTTCCCCTAGACAGATCCGCGTATTCCTTGAAACATACTCTTTTCATCATATATTTAGCACATGCTGAATTTATTTCTTCACTTCTGTACTCACTGTAGATACATCAGTTTTAGTTCATCAAGACATATTCTATCAAGCACAACTTCATCCAGTAAGTTGCCATTATCTTCATCAAGAGAGTTGCCTTTCAAGGACAACATTCATCATCATATTGCTAACAAACATCATTTACCAAGTCCATCACGTCAAGAATAACTTCATCAGGTGGATTGTCATCAAGGACAACACATGTCAACAGTCGCATGTCTTCATCTTCATTCAGTGGGTTGCCATCAAGGACAACACTCTGCATCATATTGCCAACAGCAATCAAGTTGAAATAAGATGGAGTGGACAGACTGTTGAGAAGCTGAAAAGGGCATAATAAATGAATCCTTTTCAAATAGAAGAAAACACACAGATTATGAATGATTTCCCAAGGCAGAGCATATAAAATGGATTCTACCTTTCTAACTTGAAAACATTCAACTGGAAATGTTTATGAATGAATGTTGCAACATAACAATGTACATATGAAAGACAAAGAAGAGACATATGCTAAAACTCATACCACATGAATCCCACAAATCAGAGTTGCATCACTTTATTTAATTCCCTGCCAAACTATACAACGGAGCGCAGAGCTCACTGCCACACTATTCCCCTACTTCTGATTTTTTTAGACCTCAGACTGTCAGCCTGTTACAAATATTTAGCATTTTCCATAAATAGACAGATTTTGTGGGAATATAGATCGATGGGAAGAGGAGAAAATCATAACTGAAGATGGAAGACCAAGAGCCAATAATCTCTCCGTGAAGGGAGAACAACGTTACAATTATTCCACTTGAAATTTTCTGATGACCAATGAAGAGGCGAAACCTGTCGCGAAGATTCCTTTGAATCGTTACTGAGGAAAAGTAGGCAATCCGATCCTATTTATTTGCTGTTGTAGATATCTCTATTTTATTTTAAGCTCTCTCGGCCTTTTGACTGTTGCTTTCCATATTCTGTTTGAATAAACTGACCTTTTAATAAACTGCCATTGAAATAACATAGAATGAAATAATGATTTCGTGAAGGGAAACATGTATTTTGGATGGGAAAAGGGAAGGGAAGGAGGCGGGACCCACATTACAATCGCAATCGGAATGGACGGGCAGCGGGATATATAATGGAGTGTTGAAATCACAATCGGGATAAAAGGAGAGCAAAGAGATATATATATGAAACAACATTGTAATCACAATCGGAATTGGAGCGGGGCAGAGGGACATAACATATTAAAACACGTTGTAATATAGTAAAACATATTATAATATGTTTCATCGCAATCGAAATCGGGGAGTGGGCGGGATGTTATTTGAACGGAGAAACGAAAGTTTCCGATGTGATTGGGAACATGGCCCTTTGTAATAAACAGAATGGTTAAATTTAACTTTTACACAGGAGAAGGGCATTTTGGTAATGAATGGAGGAGGAATTAAATGGTGGGACCGGGAGTTACAATCGCAATCGGGGATCGGAATCGGGAGATGATGTTATATGAAACAGAGTAACAAAAGTTCTGATGCGATTGGGGAGAACCCTTTGTATGTAATCAGATATAACCAAAGTTTTGGATTAACAAAGGGCTAGGTATTTTATGAACGGGCGGAAGTATTATGGTGGGCCCAAGGGGTTAATCGTAATCGCAACATCGGAGGGGAGCGGAGTGCAATACAAATGGAAAATTCCGATTGCGATGGCCCGATCAACCGTGGACCGTCAGATCGGTGGGGAAAATCAACGGTGGAGAGATCAATCGGGGGTTATGCGATCGGAGGATCAGGGAAGGGACTTGCGATTGATCGCAATCAGAGTTTTGTGCGATTGGGAGATCAGAGGGAGGGGATGCGATTAATCGCGTCAGAGTTTTGTGCGATTGGAGTGATAGGAACATAGACTTTGCGATTTGTGATTGATCGCATCGGAGAATGGTGCAATCAGCGGATTAGAGCACTTCAAATAAAACACGTGATTGGAAAAGGTTTGCGATTGCGATTGCGATGGGGGGTTTATAATATAAGACTTTAATATAAATTTTTATTATAAAGTGTGGTGGGGAAGTGGTCGGGAACGGCGGGGTTTTATATGATACAACCCTTTGGTTTATTTTATAATGTTTTCAAGCATGGAGGGGAAGTGGTTAAAAGTAAATCACATATGTTTTTATAATCAGAAAGGGGGAAAAGAGGAATATTAAAACTTTAATAACACAAATTTTTAAGGGGAAAAAGGGAAATAGGGGGTATAGGGAATTTTAATTCACTTAAGCATAAATTTCAATCCAGAAGTCAGTTTTGAGAGTGTAGTATACCGTTGGAAAGCTCGTTTCGGGCTCTTTCTGCTGGATCTGCTTGGAGAATTATTTGATGCCAAAAATGTTGTGAAAAAATTCTCTGAAAGGCAGGGTGATGATCTTGTTAGAGATGGCAGCTTCTGAATTGTGACTGAAGGGAAAAGTATTTATTGACTTCCTCATGGCCTTGCTGATCTTTATTTGACACTTGACTCATTAATTTGACCATGGTGAGACCTTAGAGACTAATGAGACCAATCCTATGACCTACTGATATGATTTTGGAAATGAAAGTGACTAACGACTGAAGACCATAGGAAGGAAAATCAGCAAGTACCTCATGAGGGAAAACTGATAAAAAACTACTACCATCAATGAATCCATGACCTGGCGGAATGGTGAAATTTATTCGGTATGAGACACCTAATATGCAAATGCAAAAGAGCAGTTTTGATAACTGATGGCAGTGTGACTAGACTGAAACTAACATTGGCTCCAATGGGGATGGTAGCTCCTTGGAGGTGCCAATAACACCATAGACCAAGTAGCCTTATCCATTGGGCATGGAATCAAAAATACTGAAAAACTGACACAATGCAGACTAACACTGACTTCAAGACTAAGACTGAGAACTATAATAAATCCACACCATACACATATCATCCAAGCTTTATAGCCTTCACCTCGGGCCCCCAAAATTCAATGACTGTGTACTCTGAACTCTGATAAAAATAACATGGTATATACAATGATGATGACATAAATTCTGATCCGTCGTCTTCAACCATGGTAGTGCTTCAAAAGCCTACCATTCACTGCTCCTCCAGGGAAATCCTGGCCATCCATTTCTGAGAGCAAGAAGGCATTCTGTCCTCTGTATGCTGAAATCCTGTATGGTCCTTTCCATAGATTTTCGAACTTACCATGCTTCCCTTTGTCTTCATTTCTGGCATCCCATTTCAACACTATATCATCCAGCTGAAACTTTTTTGCTTTTGTCTTCCTGTCATAGATCTTTTTAATCTTCTCCTACAACTGAATAGCGTTTTGTGAAACTTCCTCTCTTGTTTGCTGAAGGTGGATCATTTGATTGATCCTTTGCTGATTGTCATTGTCCTCGCTGCCAACTTCTTGAAATAATCTCATAACTAGGGCTGTAAGGGATTTAGGAAAGACAACATCAGTACCATAAACTAGCTCAAATGGTGACATACCTATTGATCTTTTACTACTAACTCTATCTGCCCACAGTGCGTTGATGAGCATTCGGTGCCAATTTATTTTGTTTGCCTCCAGCATTTTCTTAATTATATTCACCAATGATTTGTTAGATGACTCAGCCAGGCCGTTGTGTTGTGGATAATAAGCTGTCGAATGGCCCAGCGCAATGTTGTATTTGTCACAGAAATCGATCATTTTCTTTGATCTAAACGTTGTTGCGTTGTCTGTTACGATTTTGCATGGGCAGCCAAAACGAGATAAAATATTCGATTCAAGAAAATGAATGATTACTGAGTCTGTTGCTTGCCTAGCTAGGATGACCTCGATCCATTTCGTAAATTAATATGTCCCTGTCAATATCCATCGGTGCTGTGCTGAGGAGGCGGGATGAATTTCTCCTATGAAATCAATCCCCCACTGTTGAAAGGGTGCGTTCACCAAAACTGGTTTCAAAGGGAGTGGAAGCAATTTATTCTTCCCTTGGAAGATTTGGCATTCATGACATTTCATCACTGTCTTATATAAATCAGAAAAAAATGTGGGCCAATAATATCCTGCTCTCAATACCTTGTTAGCTGTAGTATTCCAAAACAAGTGACCGCCACAGTCGCCGTTATGAAAATTGTGCATTACCTTCTGCACCTCTTCTTCAACCAAACAATTGAGCAGAATGCCTCCTAGATCTTTCCAATACAGAGTGCTGTCTAAAATGCAGTATTTTGCAGATTTAAGCTTCAGAGATCTACCTTTACTCTTAGACATGCCCGTAGGAGGTGACAAATGCTGAAGGACATCGAAAATATCTGAATACCATGGGGACTGCAGAAAAATATCTGAAATTGGAACCAGCAAACCTTCATCTTCATCTTCTGCCACTACTGTTATGAGGTTTATATCTAGAGCACGCAGATTTGATTGAGCCATCAATTTCTCCAAGCCTTGTCCTTTGATCAACTTCGTGGGCTTGATCTCCAGATCGTACTCTAACGTGGCCGCTATCCATTTACCTCTCTGACCTTCTGGATCAGTTTGCATCAACACATCCTTCACTGCTGCGTTAGGGACATATGCTATAGTATGTGAATGCATAATATAGACCCAGAAATCCTTCAATGCCTTAATAAGAGCCAATGCCTGTTTTTCAATAATATTATACCTCAAAGCAGCATCTCTAATGGTTCTACTAAAAAAGGCAATTGGATTTTCGGTCTCATCTCTCTTTTGCATTAAAACAACGGCTAGAGTATGCTCCGATGCAAATGAAAATATGATGAAGTCTTGGGTGTAGTCAGGACTGATCAAAACAGGGGCATTGGACAAAGCGAAATTTACCAGATTAAATGACTTGAAAGCTTCTTCACTCCATTTGACAGTGTTGTCCTTCTTCAACATGTTAGTCATTTCCCTCAAATGTTTAGCCAGATTAGGTATAAATCGGCGCAAAAAGTTCATTTTACCATTAAAAGCCTGAATCTCTTTCTTGTTCCGTGGCAGGTCTATGAGCTGAATTGCCTCCACTCTAGCTGGATCAATGTGAATACCATATTTGGAGATGATATGCCCCAGCAGCTTGCGTTCATCCATGGCAAAGAGACACTTCTTAGGATTGAGATAAATTCCAAACTTTCTGCATTGCTGAAAAACAACTCTTAAATGGTGTGAATGCTCATCATCTGATCTTGAAAACACTGTCAAATCATCCAAATAAATAACCAGAAAAACATCTTTTTCATTGGCAAAGGCGATGTCCATTGCACGCTAGAAATTAGCTCCTGCATTAGTCAGTCCAAATGGAATTTTGGCATACTGGAAGGTTCCCCAGGGCGTTGTGAAGGCAGTTTTATCTTGGTCCTTCTCATGCACCAAGATTTGGTTGTAGCCTGAGTAGCCATCAAGTAGTGAAATCCTGGATGCTCCAACTACTCTCTGCAGAATATGGTCCATTTTCAGAAGTGGATAATTATCCTTTAAGGAAGCTTTACTCAAGTTCCGAAAATCTATACACAACCTTATTTCTCCAGTCTTCTTAGGTACTGGGACCAAATTTGAAATCCAGTCAGAAAATCTAATGGGGACTATAATACCATCTTTGTACAATCTATTTACCTCTTTTTCGATGGATGGCAGCAACTTCGGATTGATTCTTCTCAGCTTCTGTCTGAATGGCTTTTGATCCGGCTTGATAGGAATAGTATGTTGGATTATTTTCTTATCATACACCTTCAAATATGAATAATCCCATGCAAATAAATTAGAAAATTCAGACAGAAACTTCACATACTTCTCCTTCGCTTCAGGGGACAATGCCTTTGACAATTTCACGAACTTAGGTTGGTTAGGTGTTCCAAGATTCACATCTTCAACTCCTTTCTCCATGGGCACCAAGCTTGGCTTCTTTACCACATCGTCCTGATAAAATAGCTCCTCTAGAGGTATGAGACCTCTAGGAATTACATTATATTTCAGCTGCAATATGTTTATCTAGTTTGTTTCCAATTCTTGATCATCAACCGCATACTCACCTTCTATGGGAGTGTCCTTGAATTTTCCATCACCTTGCAAAAATGCATTGATCTCATTATCATCCCAAAATACTTGCCAATACCTTAAATTGTCCAGAACAACAGGCCTATGTTTGACATGGATCTCAAACTTGTTTCTGGAGTTCATCGGGATCTTCAGGTTACTTGCAGTAGTGGAGAGAGAATCAACAATAAGATTCTGCATCCTGGGAACTGCTGTCAAAGTGTACTCTGGGAATGTCTTCAAAATGTCCAGAATTGCATTTCTGTATGCCCTCAGTCTTGGATGTTTAGCTTGGTATTCTCCTTTCACCTGCTTGATTGTTAACTCAGAGTCACCATATATAGAAATCCTTTTCGCCTTCAACTTCTTCAAGATTTTGAGGCCTGCAATCAGAGCTTCATACTCTGCTTCATTGTTGGAGCAGTCAAAAGCCAACTTATAAGCACATACTCTAACATTACTAGTGACTCTTTCAGGCTGGAAAACAGGGCTCTGAATCCATATTCCAATGCCTGCTCCATCCTTACCAACAACTCCATCAAAGTCCATACCCCATAGGCCTTATTCTTCTTCTTGTAGATGCTGAAATTTAGTTTCTTCCCTCTCTTTACCATGGCTGATTTCTGGCTGTTCGCTGTATTTTAGCTGCTAGGGGACCGGAGGCTCAGAAGTACTTTCCGCTTTTTCCTCTTGCTGTTCGAGGACCTCTCTGAAATTTTCTGAAATCTCAGGTATCTCGTCCAATTGTACCAACTGAACATCCTCATCATTTAAACCACCATCTGAATATAAGACGAAAGACTCTAAATCTGTGTGGACTGCATTGATGGGATGGTTTAATGGCTTGTCTTTGCTAGTAATCATATATTTCATTTTCTTTTCCCTATATAACTTTCTCAACTGGCCGAATACAGGGATTGTGGCATAAGAGAAGTCAATTTGTATGGTTCCCTTAAGTTTTGCACCCCAAGACCTAGATAGAAGCATTCCAAACCATGGTGGGACATCAGCAACAACTACATCCATCAAGACATTTTTGGCTGGGATTTGATCTAAAGACACTACTAAATCTTTGATGAGACCAATACAATGGACCCTACTTGAGTCAAAAGAATAAAAGTCATGGTATTTTCTAGTAACATCAAGGCCTAACTTCTCCATGACAGCTTTGGGCATCAAATTATGCGAGGCCCCGAAGTCCAACATGGTGTTATGCAAGATAAACGCATGCAACCTAACACTTAGGTAAAACGGGGGGACTTCATTTTCTTCAGACTCTTGTGTGGCTGGACCAAAAATAAGTTCAGGGTATTCATATTCCACATTAACCATATCAGAAAGAGGGTCAATTTGCAAGACTTTAGACACCTGACTTTTATATATACTATTCTTCACCAACTCAGTCAGGGGCACAGACACTTTGAGTTTAGAAATTTCATTTTCTAAATTAAAGGAAGGAACTTTTTCTACCTCTTTAACGGGAGGGTCTTTCTTCTCTATTTTCTCCTTCACTATGCTCTGCTAGCTTTTTCCATTTGTTGTATTAGTAACTGCGGGTGCTTTGCTAGATGAAGGATTGGCCGGCTCTTTTCCTTTCTTCTATGCTTCTTCCTTAATTTGGAGTTCTTTTCTCTTTTGAATGGGGCTGATTGTGACATTTCTGTTCCTCAGAGAATACTGCCTTTGCTGGGCTGATAGAGCGTTCATATACCCTCTCTGGTAGTCATCAGATTCTTCTTCTAACACCACTTCATTGGCCAAAATGAAATCTTCGTCCCCTTGAATGTTTGGAGTCGCCACTGTGTATTCTTCGTCTTCTGTGAGGAAAATGGGCGCACCATCAGCTGTGAAAAAATGATTGGTTTCAAACAGGGGACCATCGTCATCTGAGTCAGTCCCTTGCATGTAGTTCTGCTGCAATTGAGTTTTGATCTGCTGCTATGGTGCCGTTTGGTCCTGCGCCCTCTGTTCTCTCTGTCTAATTCTGAATTGTGGTTGCCGCTGTCCTCTAAAATTTGGATTTCTTATTTGGGGTTCCGGTCTGTCCGAAATCGTTAATCGATCAACCATCCTTTCCATCGTACGAATTAGTGTGTCCATTTTTTTGTCCGAAGGGGAGGCTTCCTCTTTCACTACGACTTTATTTTCAACTCTGGCTCGAGCTCTTCTAGCTAACAGATTTGCTTCAACTCTTACTGCTATCTTCTGCATGTCTTCAAGTGACGACGGATCTCTTTCACGCAGCTGATATGCCATATCAGCATCCAAACCATCCGAAAAATTCAGCAAGGCTGAATCTACAAGAGGTTTTAGGTTAGCCGGAATAGCATTGTATACAACATTGAATCTTAAACAATAGTCTTGCACAGTTTCACCTGCATTTATTTTGATATTCTCATATTCGAACAGAATTTGGAGTGGGTTCTTTTTCACCTCCCACCGGTCTAAGAACTGCGTGTGTAACTCCTGTAAAGTATGAATTGAGCCAGCTGGTAAAGCTCTAAACCACTTTCTAACTTCACCTCCAAGGCTTTGAACAAACAACCTGGTGGCTACATTCTCTTCTTCTACTTCGTGCAAGTCAAAAAAGTCATTCATCTTATCAACATCCTGCTGGGCTGTAATGCCCTGAGTGGCATCAAAGATAGGAATTTTACTCTGATAATTAGCAGGCATATCATTGAGAACTCGAGGCAAAGCCAAGGGTGCATACCAGGCAGCCATGATTCTGGGTGGATTTACCACAGGATTTGCAGGATTTGGGGGAGGTGTTGTTGGAGGATATGATAACTGGGAGTTGACTGAAGGGGATGCTGATGAATTTGGAGGAGGAAATGTTGCTCCTGATCATTCTGGAACCTCAGGAATATTAGTTACAGTGATGGACAGAGGAGAATTTAAAATGTAGTCATCAATGGAATAATTTTCTCTCTGAACTTCAATATCTACAAGAAACTCCAGATCTAAAACCGTGTCTTCAATTGCAGTTTCAGACTTATTTCTAAACAAATAAAGCTCAAAAATCTCATAGAAAGAAAGCTCTTCTACAAAAAACCACTCACTGGGCCAAGTATGGGACCTGAGAATAGGTGTAGGACTTAGCGATCCCTCTTGTCTCCTGACTATTCTTGGGATAAGATTTGGATTTTCAAACACAGGGGGAGGATTTGGATCAGGATTAGCCCTCGTATATCTTCTTGAATCCAGTGTGGTCAACTTACTACTGTACAATATTTATATCAGCCTAGAAAACTCTGAAATATCATCATCGAGACTTTACAAGAAAAATATTACTGGGGTGATGAATCTTCTATGCAAAAGTTTGTAGTCGTTCCCCAATATGGTCGCCAGAGATGTTAGCACCCAATCTGAACCTCAGGTTGAAAAGGAAAATCAGGGTAACAATTAAACCATGCTCAGCCTTGTAGCTAGCCCTACAAGGACAGGAGAGGGCTCTCTCTGTAGAATAGATATTCAATAACACAATAATGAACTGATCTTAGGCTAGGTATATAAATGTGAAAGAGGTATTTAATAAATGACTGAATTTTCAGGGATGTATGGGACAAAGGACAGCATGAGCTAAGAAATTAAATCCAAGACACAGAGCATTTCATGGGGCAAGATAGGCAGGAGGTTTAGCAATCAAGTTGAAATAAGATGGAGTGGAAAGAATGTTGAGAAGCTGAAAAGGGCATAATAAATGAATCCTTTTCAAACAGAAGAAAACACACAGAGTATGAATGATTTCCCAAGGCATAGCATATAAAATGGATTCTAACTTTCTAACTTGAAAACATTCAACTGGAAATGTTTATGAATGAATGTTGCAACATAACAATGTACATATGAAAGACAAAGAAGAGACATATGCTAAAACTCATACCAGATGAATCCCACAAATCAGAGCTGCATCACTTTATTTAATTCCCTGCCAAACTGTACAATGGAGCGCAGAGCTCACTGCCACACTATTCCCCTACTTCTGATTTTTTTAGACCTCAGACTGTCAGCCTCTTAAAATATTTAGCATTTTCCATAAATAGAGATATTTTGTGGGAATACAGATCAATGGGAAGAGGAGAAAATCATAACTGAAGATGGAAGACCAAGAGCCAATAATCTCTCCGTGAAGGGAGAACAACGTTACAATTATTCCACTTGAAATTTTCTGATGACCAATGAAGAGGCAAAACCTGTCGCGAAGATTCCTTTGAATCGTTACTAAGGAAAAATAGGCAATCCGATCCTATTTCTTTGCTATTGTAGATATCTCTATTTTATTTTAAGCTCTCTCGGCCTTTTGACTGTTGCTTTCCATATTCTGTTTGAATAAAATGATCTTTTAATAAACTTCCATTGAAATAACATAGAACGAAATAATGCTTTCGTGAAGGGAAACATGTATTTTGGATGGGAAAAGGGAAGGGAAGGAGGCGAGACCCACATTACAATCGCAATCGGAATGGACGGGCAGCGGGATATATAATGGAGTGTTGAAATCGCAATCAAGATCGGAGGAGAGCGGAGAGATATATATATGAAACAATAGTGTAATCGAAATTGGAATCGGAGCGGGGCGGAGGGACACATCATATTAAAACACGCTGTAATACAGTAAAACATATTATAATATGTTTCATCGCAATCGGAATTGGGGAGTGGGGGGGATGTTATTTGAATGGAGAAACGAAAGTTTCCGATGCGATTGGGAACATAGCCCTTTGTAATAAACAGAATGGATAAATTTAAATTTTACACAGGAGAAGGGAATTTTGGTAATGAGCGGCGGAGGAATTAAATGGTGGGACCGGGAGTTACAATCGCAATCGGGGATCGGAATCGAGAGATGATGTTATATAAAATGGATAAAAAAAAGTTCTGATGCGATTGGGGAGAACCCTTTGTATGTAATCAGATATAACCAAAGTTTTGGATTAACAAAGGGCTAGGTCTTTTATGAACGGGTAGAAGTATTATGGTGGGCCCAAGGGGTTAATCGCAATCACAACATCGGAGGGGAGTGGAGTGCAATACAAATGGAAAATGCCGATTGCGATGGCCTGATCAACTGTGGATCGTCCGATCGGCCGGGAAAATCAATGGTGGAGAGATCAATTAGGGGTTATGCGATTGGAGGATCGGGGAAGCGACTTGTGATTGATCGCACTCGGAGTTTTGTGCGATTGGGAGATCAGAAGGAGGGGATGCGATTAATCACGTCGGAGTTTCGTGCGATTGGAGTGATCGGAACATACACTTTGCGATTTGTGATTGATCACATCGGAGAATGGTGTGATCAGTGGATCAGAGCACTTCAAATAAAACACGTGATTGGAAAAGGTTTGCGATTGCGATTGAGATGGGGGGTTTATAATATATGACTTTAATATAAAGTTTTATTATAAAGTGTGGTGGGGAAGTGGTTGGGAACGGAGGGGTTTTATATGATACAACCCTTTGGTTTATATTATAATGTTTTCAAGCATGGAGGGGAAGTGGTTAAAAGTAAATCGCATATGTTTTTATAATGCAATTTTATAATCAGAAAGGGGGAAAAGGGGAATATTAAAACTTTAATAACACAAAGTTTTAAGGGGAAAAAGGGAAATAGGGGGTATAGGGAATTTTACTTCACTTAAGCATAAATTTCAATCCAGAAGTCAGTTTTGAGAGTATAGTATATTGTTGGAAAGCTCTTTCTGGGCTCTTTCTGTTGGATCTACTTGGAGAATGAGTTGACGCCAAACATGCTGTGAAAAACTTCTCTGAAAGGCAGGGTGATGATCTTGTCGGAGATGGCAACTTCTGAATTGTGACTGAAGGGAAAAGTATTATGCTTTCACCTCAAAACATGGTTTTGAGGTGAAAATTGCATTAAACTGAATAAATGATATCTCTGATCTTCCTGGTGCTATGAATTTGTATTTATTGACTTCCTCATGGCCTTGTTGATCTTTATTTGACACTTGACTCATTAATTTGACCATGGTGAGACCTTAGAGACTAATGAGACCAATCCTATGACCTACTGATATGATTTTGGAAGTGAAAGTGACTAATGACTGAAGACCATAGGAAGGAAAATCAGCAAGTACCTCATGAGGAAAAATTGATAAAAAACTACTACCATCAATGAATCCATGACCTAGCAGAATGGTGAAATTTATTCGGTATGAGACACCTAATATGCAAATGCAAAAGAATAGTTTTGATCACTGATGGCAGTGTGACTAGACTGACACTAACAGTACGGAAGATGGAGGCCATCAAAATAGTAGCACTGCACCTTGAAGGTGAGGCACATGATTTGTGGTTTCATGGTCTTTCTACATTGGGGCATGCCAATGTGACTGCATATTTAGTGTTCACCCAGAGGTTAGTAGAGAGGTTTGATCGAAGAGACCCAAAGGAACCTTTTATTGAGCTAGCTGTTGGGGCCCTTGTTTTGAAAAATTGTTTTGAATATTTTGAATTTTGAATAAAGGACATATTTTGGGTTGCGGAATGACACATGGAAGTCGCAACCAAATCGCAACTACAGTAATTCCCGGAGCTATCAAGGTGGTGAAGAAGCAAGAGATAGATGAAGAAATAAAAATCATAAGCGCAGATGGAGAGAAGATACAACGGAAGACAGAAAGCAGAACACACAGCTCATGAGAGAGAAGCCAGAAGCCACCGAAGAAGAACACAAGAGGAACTGACAGTTGCAATGGTGGGTGAATAAATAGCAGTCACCCGGCCGAAAGAAGGAATGAATGTGACAGGAGAGACGAAGGCAGAGTGAATGAAGAGGATTGACCAGATGCTGCAGAGGGAATCCATTCTGAGCATGATATCTTTGTAGTTCCTAGGTTTCTCTTATCTATCTTTCTATCCTGTAAGATTTCTATGACAGATTTGTAATGATCTTGTTGTGGAAAGCGATGTAACTATGGATTTGGTTGAAGATTATTAATATATCGGCAGGTTACTGTCTAATCTTATGAGTTACATGCATGCATGATGTCTGCGATGCTTTAAAATTTTATTTGCTTAATACCTAGTCGATATTCTGAATGTTCTTGCGTATATATGTTGTTGATGAAATCCATTCTATGTTAATCATGAGTTGCAGATCCCTCCATCACCAATGATCTCTTCCCCTCTTGCATGTGGTCGCTGCACGCCTCGGGTGAGACTCTCTGCTCTCCGGAGTAGGGTGATAATGTCGGTGTGGTTCTAGACTACAGCGGATACCCTTGTTGGCTCCAACCTCTGAACCTGGGTCTTGCCTGTGAGACCTATTTCTTCGCCAACAAATGGTTCCGTTTCCGGGACCTAACACGTTATGAGGGGAACTAGATCATGGTATCAAGGATCTTCGAGGGAGAAATACAGCGATGGTGGGATAACCATCTAGACCAATTTGTTGCTCAGCAAGCGGAGTTGACGAATCAAAAGGAGGGGGTACTCAAGGATCTCGTCCTTTTCTCGAACCTGCTCAGCAAGTGATACCTACGAGATCCTCTGGGGAACATTCCCTAGCGACCTCTATAATTGGTTGTAGAGATTGTAGACCAAGGTACCTAGAGATAGCTCGCGGAGGATAAACTGCAAGTGGGTGCACGGAGATCTTGTGGCCCTACATCGATTAGATACTGAGTTGACCCGCGCGGTGGATTTTTGAGTAGAGACTACTTTGGACGGATATATTGTGGAGTTCGCCGCAGAGTGCTACCAATCCTTCTCGAAAGCTGAGGCCATTTTCCACTCTGGGCTGAGAGGGAAACTGCTCAAGGATATTCTGCTGTGGATTAAGGCCCTGATGGTGGACGAAGGGCTGATAGAATTCCACAAATCGAACATGGAAGCGTAAAACCCTAGTGCTGGGGGAAGGGCTGAAGGGACAGATGCCATGTGAAGGGTGAAGCGGGGGGAGTGGGGAATGGATGCTGAGGCCACAAGGAAGTTGAGGGAGCGACGTGCACATCGGAGGGCGCAGATCGCCGACAGGTGGCAAGAAAGGGTGATGCGGGAGTTGAAGCGACGGGAAGAAAATAGGAAGAATCAGAAGGAGGCGCCTCAGAGGATAGGAAGTATGGACACCTAGGCAGATACCCGGGAGAGGGAAGGGACCGCTGTGGGAGTGCGACGGGTGCATGGGAGCCCAGCTAGGAGAGAAAGGGAGACGACGACTGACAAGGATGATATAGGTGTGCAGCTTGAAGAAGGTTCTGATGGTGAATGGTATGTCATGATGCAGCGGTTGTTTCAAGAGCGGTCGACACTCATCTCTCCAGGAAGCCCTACTTCCCAGAATTTACATGGCAAGGATTCCTACCTTCCCCTGGTACTCTAAAACCCTTTGAGTAATACTTTCATTAAGTTACAAGCATTAAGTCGATTACACAATAATTCAGTGTCCCATGTTAGTAGCAGTGTTACTAGTAGTATTACAACTTCTGGTGGTATAGTCACCTAACCAGGACCCGGAGGGTTTATTCTGGTCACCCCTTTGCAAGAAAAAATGGTCGGGTCATTCACCCGGTATCCAAAATTCTCTGGCCGAGGCAACGACGATGTGGAGCAACACTAGTATCTCTGCGAAGCCATATGGAGGGCTCGACAGATGCCAGACGCAAGGAAGTTAATAGAGTTCCAAACCACGCTCAGAGAGAGGGCTCTGCGATGGTTCATCAAGTGGTCTGAGGCTCATTCGAATCCGGTAATAGCTGACGTTAAGAGGGAATTTGTCCGCAAATTCAAGCTTCCCCAGACAGACCAGCAGGGTCTTTCGGAGCTCTGGGAAATTAAGCAGAAACAAGGGGAGACTGCATGGGAGCTGATGCGTCGATTCAAGGATGAAATCGAGAAACTCATCTACCCGATCGATCCAAACCATCAGAGGGATTGGTTCATCAAGGCTCTGCTTCCCTTGACACGAACCCCCCTCACCCAGCAAAAGATTAACAACTTGTAGGACGCTTTGGAGCAGGCCATGAAGATAGAGGCCATGGCGGGCTACCCTCAGGAATATCGGGGAGGGCCAGCCCCGCAGGATCATTCCTTGGTAGGATTGCAACATCAGATTGCCAGTCTAACTAAAGAGCTCAAGGAGATGCAGCCAATGAGACCAACCAGGGCAAACGTTTGGTGCACTTATTGCCTGGTTGAAGGCCACGTTGCAACCGAGTGTCCCCGGTTGCATGGCAGAGGGATGGGACCCTCTATCGCAGCAATCCAGGGGGGTCCACCTATGGGGGGGTGGCGCGGAAATGAAACCGGAGGGGGTATACCAGCCGCAACAACCTTATGCGGGGTTCCCACCTCAATCAAACCCAACCGCCATGGACTATTGTGAAATTTGTCAGATGATGGGCCATCAACCTCAGATGTGCCCAATTCTACAGAAGTACTCTAGCGTCCCAAACAATGCATACTGTGAGTTTTGTGCTTCCACAACTCACAACAATGAGCAGTGAAGGGATCTCGACGCTTTAGCAGATTGGTTGGGCCGACCCTCCTATCGGGTGAACGAGGCTTCTAGGGGCCGAGGAGGCAATATGCGCGGCGGCCGCACAGGGTGTCGGGGTCCGCTGAAATGCTACAACTATGACCAGGAGGGTCACGTGGCCCAGGAATGTCCCCTTCCCCGATGCCCATGGTGTTCCCAGTGCTGCGTGAATGCCCATGCAACAGAGGAATGCCCAGAACTTATCAATAAATGGGAGGAATGGGCACGGCAGAGGGCCACGAATTTTGTCAACTCCGAGCCAGGGGGGACCGCGACTCAGGAAATGCATAATGTAGCTATTGTGACGAGAGGTGGTAAGAATATGGGGGAGGATGCTCGCGGAAAGGAGCTGACACGAGTTGTCCGGCCAGCCTCCCCGAACCAGTTAATTAGGCCAGAGGCACAAAAGAAGTATTTCCAAGAGGCAGTAGAGACATTTTCTCAGCTGAGAGGAGCCGAAGGCTTGGAGGTGCCCCTGCCGACAGATCCCGGTGAGTAGAGCGCCACAGGAACCTTGATTGAGGAATGGCTCTAGTTGTTCCTCAATATTGTTGACAATGATGTGACGTGGCAGCAGATCAAGCGTACCTTGGAGGATGTACTGCAAGGGAGTACAGGACCAGGGGAACCGGTGAGCATAGCCCCCCAGTACGTCCAGCGGGTCAAGCGAAACAAGCGACGAACGGGAAAAGAGTTCCAGCTTAACACGCAGGTTGTGGGATTCCAGATCAGCGACACTATGCTTGACTTAGGATCTGACGTCAATATCCTACCGTGAAAGACATGGGAGGATCTTGGCCGGCCACGGCTAACCTACTCGCCGATCCAGCTTAGAATGGCAAACCAGTACTGCATTGTGCCGATCGGCTAACTCGAAGGTGTCGAGGTCGACATTGCAGGGGTGAAGACTTACACAGATTTTGAAGTTATTGATATTATGGGAGACAAGGATCCTTACCCCGCCCTGTTAGGCATCGATTGGGCTTTCGAGAATTACGCTATCATCGACCTCAAAAAGGAGCTGATGATCTTCGAAGATGGAGAGGTCCAAGTCACTCAGCCTCTCGACCCGTATCAAGGGCCGAGATATACCGAAATGGTGGATAACTGGGAGGATGCTCAGATGTTGGACAACCTCTATCGGATGACAACAGGGAAGCGGGAAGATTATATCAACTCGACCGCAACTGGCTCTGTCAGCTGGTGCAGTGTCTAGAGCTCGGAGCTGGGGTCAGAACTAGCATGGGAAGACTGGTAGCAGGGTGGGTATGAGACCAACATGTGGAGGTGTGCCAATATTTCTTGGGTTCGTTGGATTTGCATGGAGATCCGAGGGTACCCCACCCTGTCGAACATGCAAGCCGTCAATACCTTTATTGTAAAAGTAGAGGACACGGTACTAGAAGGAAGTAGGATACCACTTTTGGACGTTGTGCTGCAATCCACATCAGCACGGTGGTGGAAAAATCACCACAACACTCTGTCACAGTGGAGTTGTGTGGCAGAGGCTTTGAGGGCAAGGTTCAAAGAAGACGAAGGACCTCGCAGCCGGCATCGATACCACAGGACTTCTGACCCAAGGGACCTCCTGAAAACCTGCGAGGAGAAGTGGTGAAGTATAGGGTACCCGGAAGAGCTGTGGGTACATCGGTTCATCCACTCTTTAGATACCATTCCCCACGCGTGGTACTTAGAAGAAGAGCGGAAAATAGGGACCAGCTCTTGGCTAGAAGTTGCGAGCAAATTTGTGCGGTGTTTTTCCTTCGACGGAGGGACAGAGCTAGTGTCCCGGGCATTACAAGCAATCAAGGGGGTATTGTTTCTCTGTGATCCGGGGACTGACGGGAGCACTTTAACATTCCATCTTGAGGGCAGGCATGAGTTGGCTTGCCAGCGGATCGATGACGATCCAGATGATGACAGTCTAGGGGAACTAAGGCACCTGTACTTCGAAGAGAAGGAAGGCAAGCGAAGCATCAATGACAAGCCAGCCACTGAGGGCGTCCATCTGCTCCCGCTGAAGACAAAGAAGTTGAACATCGATATGGATGAGAAACCCAAACTAGCTACAGTTGGAGATTACTAGGACGAGGAGATGACAAAGGAAATTTTCAGCCTCCTCCGGGAATATGATGACCTATTCCCTTCATCAGTTTCAGATTTGAAGGGCATCAAAGGTGACCTCGGGGAAATGTGCATTGTGCTGAAACCGGACGCCAGGCTCGTGAAGCACCGACCCTATCGGTGGAACCCGCAAATCAAAGAAAAGGTCAAGATGGAGATCAATAAGATGTTGGCAGCAGGTCTAATCTTTCCAGTGGAAGAAGCGGAGTGGGTGAGTCCTATCGTCATTCAGAATAAGAAGGATAAGTCAGAAATCTGAGTCTGTGTCGACTACCGAAGTCTGAACAACGCCTGCGTCCATGATCTGTTTCCCACTCCTTTCAACGACGAAGTATTGGATCATGTTGCGGGAAATGAAGCTTACTCCTTCACTGATGGCTTTTCAGGTTATCATCAGGTGTGCATTGCGGAAGAAGACAAGACGAAGATGAATTTCACCACCGAGTGGGGGTTGTTCGCATACCACGTGATGCCGTTTGGATTGAAGAACGCCCCGGCCGTGTTTTCCATAATCGTCATCACCACTTTCCGGGAGTATATCCACAAGTTCCTGGAAGTCTACATGGATGATTGGACCATCTATAGTTTGTTGAAGAAACACACCACCTTGTTGCGTATCATGTTCGATCAGTGTCGCCAGTTGGAGATTTCCTTGAACTTGAAGAAATGCATTTTTTCCGTTCCTTTCGGCACGATGTTAGGACACGTGGTGTGCAAGAAAGGGGTTTGCGTCGACCCCTCAAAGGTAGCAGTGATCGTCCACATGGAAGACCCCAAAACGGTGAAGCAGTTGCGGGCACTGCTAGGGCACACAGGATATTACCGACGGTTCATCCACAATTATGCGAAGATCACTGCTCCCTTAGAAAAGCTCTTGCGGAAGTCGGAAGTGTTCCAGTGGACAGAGGAGTGTCGGATGGCCCTTGACCCCTTGAAGGAAAAACTGGAAACGGCGCCCATTCTGGTTCACCCATATTGGAATAAGCAGTTCCACATGCACATTGACGCTTCCAGTACTGCACTGGGGGCTGTCTTGGCGCAACCAGGGGAGACGACAGTTGACCACCCAATTTACTTCGCTAGCCACAAATTGTCTAATGCCGAGCGGAATTACACCACTACCAAGCGGGAGGCCCTTGAAATGGTGTATTCGCTCCAGAAGTTCCGCCACTCTCTTCTGGGAGGAAAATTCAAGTTCTTTACGGATCATTCTGCATTGAAGTACCTAGTCAATAAGCCTGTCTTGGAAGGATGGATCTGTCGGTGGCTCCTACTGTTCCAAGAATTTACATTCGAAGCGATTGTGAAAAGCTTGGGAGGTTGAATGTTGGACCCGATCATTTATCCCAGTTGGAAATGGGGGAGAATGACGGCTCTCTCGATGATCAGCTGTCGGATGCTGATCTCTTCCGCGTCGAAGCCGTACCTGATTATTTGGCTGATATCGCCACTTATTTGACCACGGGGCAGTGCCCTCAGCACTACACCCCGCTTCAGAAGCGACACCTGGTCGTTCGCGCTGCCGAGTATCAACTGATAGCAGGGCAGCTCTACAAATTGGGTCTCGATGAGGTTCTGCGCAGATGCATCCTTGATCACGAGCGTGAGGCCGTAATGTGGGAATGCCACAGCGGCGTTGCAGGCGGGCATGTTGGGGTGAAACCCACTGCCCGGAAGGTGCTTCAAGCTGGCCTATGGTGGCCGACAGTCCACGCCGATTGCAATAATTTTGTGAAGAAATGCGATTTTTGTCAGCGCACGGGGAGACCATCTCACAGGGATGAGCTCCCTCTACACCCGGTGCATGTGTTGTGGCCGTTCGAGAAGTGGGTTGTCAATTTCGTCAGTCCCATAGCCTCGATCACCTAACATTCCAAGGCACGGTACATCATTACCGCAACTGACTACCTCACTAGGTGGGCTGAGGCAGCGGCGGTACAGGATTGCACGGCGGATACAGCAGCACGGTTCATCTTTGAACACATCATCAGCCAGTTTGGCTGCCCACGAAGTCTAATGAATGATCAGGGTACGCATTTAATTAATGACACGATCAAATCGCTGCTGAACACATTCATGATCCAACATCACAAAAGCAGCCCATACCACCCGCAAGCCAATGGTACTGTTGAAGCATTCAATAAAATTCTTGAAAAAGGCTTGAATAAGATCTGCAATGCCTAGCGCGACGATTGGGATGAACAACTACCAACTGCATTATGGGCCTATCGGACTACGGTGAAGCGCTTGACCAATCAGACACCATTCCAGCTGGTGTATGGCCGGGAAGTTGTGGTTCCTGTCGAGTTCACTGTGCCGAGTCTTTTAATTGCCACATCCCTCAAGTTCTTAGAAGAGGAGTCGCTACAGGAACGCCTCCACGAACTACAAGAACTGGATGAGGCCCGATTTCTGGCCGAATTTCACCAGAAGGTTCAGAAGGACAGGCAGAAAGCGTGGCATGACCACCACATCAAGAAAAAAACATTCCAGGTTGGCGGATAGGTCCTCTTATATGACAACAGGTTTCAGAAGCTCCCAGGAAAGATGCAGATGCACTGGTTGGGACCTTACTTCGTCATCGAGATTAGAGATTCTGGAGCCGTTCGGTTGGCTTAGCTGGACGGTACTGTTTTACCTGGGTGGGTGAATGGCGCACACCTGAAACCCTACCAGGAGTAAGTTCCTTTCACTTTTCATCAATAACTCTCGCAACCGAGAGCACCCGTAGAGTAGCGTAGCTGAATAAATCTCCCGCAACCAGGATGAGCATAGGTAGTATTTTTTTTTTATGCATAGCTTGTCAATAACCGCTCTGTTGTGGGGACTGCACCGCAACCGACTGTGGTCGGGGAGGGGCGTGTCCAGCATGTCATCCCTATAGGATCCATAAACGTGTCAATGTTAGTCCAGGTCATTTCAGTCAGTACTTGTGTCAGTCGTAGGATCATCTAGATTTGCATCATAAATTACCATAATTGGAAGTAACCTCGCCATAATCATTTTGCCATCATCCGCAGTAACCTCAGCCGTCGTGTCTACCCATTTCCCCATGCCACCGTCAGCAACTTTCAGAATACACATTGGCACGTGATTGATCGCACGATTATCATAGAGAAGAATTCCAGCAGGAATTAACTCGTTATGGGGTCTCATCAACTTCACTCGTGCTAGGTAATTACATAACTTGCATGAAACAAAAGCACGAGAATGTCAGAACAGTTAGAATTAGAAATTGAATCAGAACCAGAGTAGCAGAAGTATCCAGACGCACAACACCAAGAGAGGACGCCGAGACGAATTCTGCAAGTCTATCAGCGCCGAACAAAAATGCCGAAGGCCCTCCCAGCCATCCTCGAGCCAGAGCTCGACAGCAGAATTCACAAGACAGAGTCCCTTGTCAGGAAATACGATAGTGCGGCCCTAATAGATGCCAACCTTTCAGACTCTTCCGAATTCTCGGCACTCAAATGACAGGTGTATATGGAACATTACTACACAACAACCGAGCACTTAGCAAATAGAATTTTACCAGCATTCCGGGGCCTTCAGCAATCTTCTCTTCTGAACTTACGAAATCTTCCAGTCTTCGGGACCACAAGACCGGCTATGCAGTGCACTCGGTTCCTACTCAGCCGCATCCAGAATGGGTCCTTGTGGTTGAATAAGGAAATTCCCATTCATGCTGAGGATATCCATCATCTTACCGGGCTTTCACAGAATGGCACGGATGTCTCGATTGCATGTCAGACCACCTCCAAGCGAGCGCGGAAGTCGGGAAATGTAGACTTGTATGGAAAATATGGCACTCGGCGGGGAGGAAAGGGAGCCAAGATGGATCTTATCAATACGCCTGAGATTAAATTCTCTTGCTACCTCATTTCCAGCAAGATAGTGAGGCAGTACACAAAGGGCGAATGCACCCTGGACACTATCTCCATTGCAGAGCACTACGTTCAGGGCGCCAAGCTGAACTGGTGCTCCTTCCTATTGAAAGAACTGTTTGACGCGTGCGAAGAAAAATACAAGCACACTACAAGCTTCATTTACGGATATTTGATCGTTGCCTTTGCCATGTGGAAATGGCACACTCCCCTTGTCAGGTTACTAGTGGAAATTCCAGACAGCCAGCCTCTCGCGATGAAGTTTGTTCTGTGGAAGGTGTCGGTTGATCCGAGCACCAAACAAGTGAATTCCGAGGCATTTCGGACCTGGTATGGTTTAATGATGGACGTCGTAGCCAGCCAGCAAAGGGTGCCCAGAAATCTGTTAGATGAGTACAGCGAGCAAGTGTGGTTTGGGGTCAGTCACAGGCATACTTACATCCAACCTACTTGCGTGCTGGAGGACACCTTCTGCATGAAGCCACTGAAATTCCAGCTTGAAGATACCGCCTTCCACAACGAAGTCTTTTCGTGGCCGGGGGTTGCGATGGAAATCTGCGATGGGGTATCCAGGTACAACTTTTATCGGATGTTACCGCAGCAACATCCTGCCGAGACGGATGCGGAGGCGACACCATAGGAACTCCCAGTGCCGCTCATCCCCATCGTCTGCCACTTAAACACTCAAGTATGCAATTTTAATGTGGCGGCCCA
The DNA here is from genome assembly GCA_034641835.2 of Pinus albicaulis. Taxonomy (NCBI): domain Eukaryota; kingdom Viridiplantae; phylum Streptophyta; class Pinopsida; order Pinales; family Pinaceae; genus Pinus; species Pinus albicaulis. Next base: position 118,866,832 of record CM076583.1, on the reverse strand, counting down.
GGTCATTTCAAGCGGTGCCGCTCCTTTCCCTTTACCTTCTGAGTTCCAGCTTTCTTTCTCTATCTCGCACCCCCATATAACTCCTCTCACCTCCCCCATCCCTACTGTTCCATTTACTTCTGCAAGCCCAATCATAACCTCGATGGGAGAGAAGAGCAAGACTACAGATCAATTAGAAGCCCCTCAGGCCAAGCGGGCCTGCACCACCGAAGCAACTCCGGTGGTGGACCTCACTGAGGATGGTCTACCACTGCCACCCAGCACAGGGGTGCTGATACAGGAAGAACCTCTCATTGACCCCTTAGAGTTCATCAATATTCGACTTCCACCCGCTGTTCCACCTCCACCTACCACTTCATCCGCTCCATCCAATTCATCTGCTACCGTGTTCGACCCAATCATCTGGGAACTCCTTGGTGGGGCCCACAGGGCCGAAGTTGACTCCAGTGCTGCAGCAGTAGTACCACCAGTCGACCCCGCTGGAGATAATTACCCAAATGGCACAGATTGTTACCAACTCAGCTGGGGCTCAGCCTGAGCCCACTATACCTCCATAGGTTGGCAATAAGGATCAGCAAGAGAGGCCGGACTTGAATATCGCCGAATCAATGCATCAATAGACCCCGCTGCCATCCCCTCTAGAGAATTCTAATCGATCAGTTTCCAGTGGGAAACCCTTGCAGGATAGGAGGCCGGACAAGGGCACTTCGGGGATCGCCAATTTAGAAACATGGGGTACAGCTCAGCTGCACTTATTTATCCAGAGGGTGGCCTAGCAAGCCGAACGAATTCATTCTGAACTACAGCAAAGGTGCGACAAGCAACAACAACATATTGCAGTGCTTACTGAATAGCACGACCAGCTCATAACCGCACAGGGGCAGCTGCAAGGACAGATAGAACAAGTCGCCATGGTGTTTCCAAAGGCATGGCCACCTGTCGAGGCTCATTATACTCAGCTGCCTGCAAATGTGTCAGAGACAAGTATCGTAGAACAGGCCCTCCACCTCCGGATAGCACTTAATGGCCTCCACAAGGAAAATGTGGAGCTTCATGCAGCGTTAGCAGCTCGGCCAGCGCTGCTCGATCCAGAGGCAGTTTACAGAGCACAGATTGCTGAAAAGCAGAACCAGGTCCACCAGATGCAAGAAACTCTCAGCTCTGCAACACGTGATGCTTACGACCTCCTGAAGGGTCTTCAGGAGTGCTCAATGGCTCTGACCGTCAAAACAAAACCAATCTCATCGCAGTTGCAGCAAATTTTTCGAGAAATCCAAGAGGCCACGGACCCCACACGGTTGGACCAACTATACGCCTAGGCGGATGCTCTCGAGGTGAAAATTCAGCAAACAGAGGCTAGCTCAGCAATGGCCAAACAGGTAATTTGTAATCTCTGCCCACCCCTCCAACGCAGCGCCAGGACAATTCAACAACTAGCCGCCAAGGCCAAAACCCAAATCGACACGATGTTCAGGAATGTACCGGTGCACGAAGAGGAGGCAGTTGTCACTAAGATTGCCACAGAAACAGATTAATTGGTGCAGGGGTGGCAGCAAGCTGTATCGACCTTACATGAGCTTAAGGCTACAGCGTTCAGCAAATTCCCGGAGTTGGGGCCCTTGTTTGGACAACAGGCTGAAGGCGCACAGCGAGAATAGGACACGGGGTCCAGCGGGGTGATGGAGATAGAATCAATGATCTGTGATTGACTCGGGGACGAGTCAAGAAACTGTGGTCGGGGCCTGTTGGGGCCCTTGTTTTGAAAACTTGTTTTGAATATTTTGAATTTTGAATAAAGGACAGATTTTGGGTTGTGGAATGACACATGGCAGTCGCAACCAAATCACAACTACAGTAAGTCGCAGAGCTATAAAGGTGGCGAAGAAGCAAGAGATAGCTGAAGAAAGAAAAATCATAAGCGCAGACGGAGAGAAGATACAACGGAAGACAGAAATCAGAACACACATCTCACGAGAGAGAAGCCGGAAGTCGCTGAAGAAGAACACAAGAGGAACTGGCAGTTACGATGGCGGGTGAATAAATAGCGGTCACCCGGCCGAAAGAAGGAATGAATGTGACAAGAGAGACGAAGGCAGAGCGACTGTAGAGGGAATCCATTCCGAGCATGATATCTCTGTAGTTCCTAGGTTTCTCTTATCTATCTTTCTATCCTGTAAGATGTTTGTGACAGATTTGTAATGATCTTGCTGTGGAAAGCGATGTAACTATGGATTTGGTTGAAGATTATTAATATACCGGTAGGTTACTGTCTGATCTTATGAGTTACATGCATGCATGATGTCTGTGATGCTTTAAAATTTTATTTGCTTAATACCTAGTCGATATTCTGAATGTTCTTGCGTATATATGTTGTTGATGCAATCCATTCTATGTTAATCATGAGTTGCGGATCCTTCCATCACCAATGATCTCTTCCCCTCTTTCATGCGGTCACAGCATGCCTCGGGTGAGACTCTCTGCTCTCTGGAGTAGGGTGATAATGCCGGCGTGGTTCTAGACTACAGAGGATACCCTTTTTGGCTCCAACCTCTGAACCTGGGTCTTGCCTGCGAGACTTGTTTCTTCGCCAACACTAGCCAAGCTCAAGAAGTCAGGTAATCCAGAGTAATATATTTATGAGTTTCTAAAACTTTCTGTCATGGTTCCCTGATTTATCTACAACTAGGATGGTTTATATGTTCATTGATGTGCTAGCAGAGCCTCTCCATGGGTTGGTTAAATCTACTAAACCCACTACTCATCAAGATATTGTTGAAAGGGAAAGAGATTTACAAGATGCTTTGCCAAGGGAAAAGGCTCCATTTTAGCCAAGGCCACCCTTCCTGTAAAAAGGAATATGTGAAGATTCTCCCTTCAAAGGAGAACCAAAACAAAGGACCTCTTGGTGATTATTTTTGAAGAGACTTGAGAAGAAGGAAGCTTTTCTTCACATTCCAAGAACCATGGGCACCATGGCATTGATGTACAATAGGGAAACCACACTATATATATGTATTTTATGATAGTGAGGAGGAGTAATAAGAGGATCCAGAAGGGGGCAACAATGTTGGGTTAGTAGGAGAGGATCCACAATGACCATGTAATATCCCAAAAGGGAGAATGCAGTAATACTTAAAAACAATATAAGAACTACAACTAAGTAAAAAATAAATCTCAAGATAACATCAGAATTTACAGAGAAGTTGATCCATTTTAATATATGGAGATGAATCAGTTACACAATGTACAAAATATTCGTAGATCTAGCCCAAAAGATGGCCTAGAATCACCCTACAATGGTGCTGCAAAAATAACTGCATAATTGATGAGCTTACATGAAACAATACTGTGTTGTCGCTTCTGCTGCTGATATGCATGAATTTATGCAAAAGGAAATGAATATCTAGGGAGTTTAGGAGCTCTGATGATGCCAAGATTCAAGATCTGGCCAATGTGATGGGAACCCAAGATAACCCAGAAAGGACTTTCCAAATCTACATCTTTGGAAAATAACCCTCCTAGGGTTTGATCGTTTGACTACTGGGTTTACAGTTCTAAAGCTATATTTGATTGAAATATGGCTGAAATATTTTCTATAAACAATCTGAGCTTTGAAGGTTGATCCCTCCTTCAGATCTACAAGCTAGGAGCTTGAGATCTTGCCTTCTCTTCCTCCTCCTTCAAGTTGCAGCAACTAATTATGTAGCTGCTACAAAAACTATGCTGTATAAGAGAGAGAGGCTTTATGCTTGCTGAAATATGCTGCAATAGATTCTAGGTTGATGGAATAACTGATGGCAAGGTGAGGGGATTATCCCTCACAAGATTACTAGCTAAAATGCTAGCAACTTCCTTCCTCATTTGGATCTACAATGATGGACAACGTAATTATAGACGGAATTACTACTGCTAGGAGGTCAATAACTCTTGGCCTGATGCCATATCTGAAATGTATCTCTGGGAATGCTGATCTTCAAGCCCAAGGTGATAGGAATAATCCTACACTGGTTCTCCAGCTGAAATACTAAAGACAACCTCCACCTTCCAATTGATCTTCAGAAATTATGTAATTTTTGAACATGGATGTTCTACAGATAATGGAAATAGTAAGTGGCACCAATGCCTGATGTAGCTTGAAGTACAACCCTCTTCCAAGAGATCACTCAATGAAAGAGGAGGTATTCCTGACCAAGAACACCCTGTGCTAAACAACACTTGCAATCTTTACTAAACATCCCAAGTGTTAGTCATCAATAATTTTGATCCTATCCAAAGGTGACTAAGTTGAAAATCCCAGATTCTAGAAACAATATTTGAAGAAACATTGTGAGTTCTAGAAATCTCACTGGCTTCATTATTCTGAACCTATTTTTTTCCGCCATAATCTTCTTTTAAAATTTCCCCAAGTCAACCTGCTGCTTCAAAAGAAACTGGTTTCATGATATTCTCACCATTTTCACCTTCTTTTCATTTCCCCATTTTACCATTCTTACCCCTATTTTTATCAGTACCTTTTTCCTTGAAAAAATCTTTTTCCCCTCCCATTTATCCTTCGTTTCCATTTAAAAACCATTAAAAACCTCATTATTTGGTTTAAAAGAACAACCTTTTTTTCTATCGGAACCCTTCAAAAGGCTCACAAAGCCCTGTTTTTATTAAAAAAATCCACCTTTTTGTATTTAAAGGCCTTAAGCCCTTTCAAACTTAAGCCCCTAGCCCCTTTCATCCATGAAACTAGGGGCCACGACCACCTGCTGTCTCATTAACCCTAATATCTCCCAACCCTTGGTCTTATTTGCCCCTACAGGACCGATCCTCCACCCCTTCTCCTAGCCCTCTTCTCTTTTCTTCTTATCCCGCTTCGTTTTCTTATCAAGTCATACCCACTATGGATATAGAGCCTCAAGCTATGATCTAACGATAATTATACTCCTGACCCATCATCCTTTCTCCCGAATATACCCCGCTCCGTAATATTTCACCAAGCACGATCCACCGTTGAGCTACCAAGATCCAATGGTCGATGCATCTCCGATCTCAACTCCGCACATATACCCCATTCCCGCTACCCAACACATTTGTTGGAGTCACTACTGGCCCACCTTCCACCCACAAAATCATCGCCCAATCCCTCTCCTCCACTTGTACTCCACTACCAACTTGCGCCCCCCATCGGACTCCACCTGCGCCATCTATCTCACTCCTTGAGATCTGACGGCATAGATCGCAAATTGCGCGAAATCTCTCGCCGAGGTTTAACACATATTTTTCACGCGAAAAAAGAAGTTTTTCCCGGGACACATGGCACACAATAGATGGTATCGCGTGCTCCCAAACCAATACCACTTACCACCCTCTGCCCGGACGAAAACCACCTGGTTTCGCGTAAAATCTCCCTCCTTTATTTCGCACCCATATTTAAATTTCCACTGTTTCCTCCTGTTCTGCCATGGAATCCCTCCTCTGCACATGATCCTCCACCTCTGGAATCGCTCTCAAACCCTCCATAAACCCTTGAAATGTAGTAAATCCAAAATTCGTAGGTTTTTATTTACAGTTGTTTAAATGTGCAGGTTTAATGGTGGCTCAGGCTTAAAAGCCATCTCACGTCCATTTCAAGCGGTAAGGGCCTTTGGATGACGATCCAAAAGGCCAAAAACAAGAAGAAAAAGAGAATCAAGGGTCTGATCTGAAGGTTAGAGCAATAAATCATGATCATCATTCGATCATGAACCCTCCAACACCTAAAAGAAATGATCCCTGCACACAGCAAACATAGTTAACCAGAAGAAAGGATGAAGAGGCCAAGAAAAGAAGATTAAAGGGCCTAATTACCAGTTAGAGGATAAGAAAAGATAAGCCCTTTATTACACATTAATTAAATATGGAAGTCAAAGACTTAAACAACATGATGAATTATGAAGGCTAAAGCAGAATTAGGCCTTAACCATAGTAGATGATTAAAGTTAAGGAAAGTTAGGCTAAAAAGGTCTCGAATGAATCAAAGCAACAGTTATTCACTCAGAATATATAAAAGCCACCTGTAGCGTACTATTCTACTTGCAAAGACAAATTGGTAGTTATTACATAGGTAGAAGATATTTTAAGTTGTCAGGAAGTTATTGTAAAAGATAGAGATAGGCTACAAAGTCAAACCTTTCACCTATCTTTTCTTAGAAGTTAAGACAAAGTTATTAAAACAGAGAGGTATCTACATATGTTCCTACCTTATGCCTTGCATGGTTTTCAAGGCTAGGAATGCATTTACTATGTAATTAATAACACTTGAGCCCTAGAATAGTTCCATCTCCTCTTTTGCAGCATAAAAACTGCATCTGAACTCATTGTATTGTTGGTATTTGATGACTCTTTGAAGTAATACATAGTCTCTTGGAAGTTGAAGGAAATTGATGTTTTGGAACTTGTAGATGTCTTGACCTATTTTTTGATGAGGAAGCCTCTGTCATTGGATCCCTGAGCTTGGATGTTGGTGAAGTACTCTAAATCTGTTATTGTTATTTCATGTTCCGTTATGTTTCACCATTCTCTGTTGCAGTAGAGTAAAAAGTTTAGGCTAAGAAATGTCTTCTGAAAGTACCTTAGTTATGTTTACTCTTCACTGTCTTAATGTTTTCTTCTGCTAAGATATTCTATAGAATTATTAAATGCTCTTTGGGACCCTTATTCTTTTTTATTTCTTAAATATTTCAATACAGTTGGTTTCAAGAATGATTTATGGTTTTCCCTGCTTATTTGCTACCACTTAAAAATCGTTTCTGAAGTCTCCCTTCAAATTACCATTTCTTAGACTCTTCCAAAGAGGTTTTGTTCTGATCATACCCTTTTTATTTTCTTAAATAATTGTTTTGAAGATCTTTATAGCTGTAATCAAAGATTTTTAGGCGTTCCCTCTTCTACGAATGCAGTTATTTTTGAATCTTGAATGTTTTCTAATCCTTGAAGGTGAAATCACTAGAAGTTAAATGAGTTTCTCGGCTTCTATAATTCAATGGAGAAGTTTTTATTGGAATTATTATTTGCTGAAGTGTGGTTTGTAGAATTTATGGTTAACCTTGTCTATTGAATGCCTCTTCATGTTCAGATAATGTTTTAAGTCCTTTTTTGAGGAGTATATATAATTAAGGATTCTTAATTTCCCTTAGTTCTACTTTTCATTCTAAATCCTTGATGTCCATTTCATTCCACTTGAAAGACCTTGAAGATCCACTAGCCAAGTTATATTTTCCCTTTTATACCCCAAAATACATTAATTAAACTTGTTATAACTTCCACTTGACTCCATTTCCCAATGACTTAGATATTTCCCCTTTTCTATCTATGCTGCCTAGATCATCATGTCCAGCCAAACAATCAAACAAATCCATGCTTCATAACTAGCCTAAAATCAATTGTTTACAAGAAAACAAGTCATATCTTTGAAAACAATTGAGAGGTCCCTCTCTGAGACTAGGAAGGCTAGGTCCTAGAGCTCTAAAGATTGGTTTTGATGTTGCCTTGTCACTTGGTATGCCAATCTTCCAAATCATAGGACACCAACATAGTGGCGATCACAGTGGGACGTCTGAGTTCATAATTTCCTAGCAAGCCCTTATGGACTCATTAGTCCTTTAGTTAACTCAGAAAATCAGTTCATAAGCCATAGATTAGACTCTGTTTGTTTCACCAACTTAGCTAAGTGATGAAATCAGGTATAGCACACTCTTACAAACCATAGAACCATATAAAAACTCAGAAAAACCCAAAACATTTCAGATTGGTTTTCAAATAAATAATTGGTGGTGGACCATAAAACATTTTACCTTTAAAAAACTAAAAATTTCCACCTGGCGACTCCACTAGCCCCAGTAGGCCTATTACCTCACTAGTACTCCAGTTTTCCTTAGGACTGTGTTAACCAGCCCTGAAGAAGTCCTAAGTGTAATTCCACTTTTTTAGAAATTCATAAAACATTGTGAGAAGTCAATCTTAAAAAAAAATAAAAAAATCCTTAAGCTTTTTACCTTCTCCAAAATTTTGAAAACTGAACTCTGGCTTCACATACGATCTATACCAGATCTCACCCGGACCCTAATCCTCCTACAATAGTTGATGACCTAGAAAATATTTTGTGGCAAAGCTCTAGGTCTGGAAATTTAACTGCTGTTAGGAATATTCAAAGAACAAGATATGTCCCAGAAAATCTTATAGTCTTGAAAGACCCTCACTTTGACTTACCTCATACAAAGAACCTATTTAGAAATAAGTCTCAAAGTGATTTGAACCAAGCTGAATTTGAAACCACAGATTTGCAAAACAGCTTTAGCAGAGAAGCCTCACCTTCTAATCCACCTGATTCTCATCTTCTCCATCATTTCAGCTCTCCATAACAAATCTGTTCATCATCAGCTTGCTGGCCCAAGTGTTTCTTCCACTCCTGTCCACACATACACTGTCTAAAGCACTCCAGCTTAGCCCAATTTCCCTCTTGTAAATCCCCCATTATTTCCTATCATGGCAACATGGTATGCTGCTATAGGGTAAAATGCTTGGGTTGTTGGTTATTGAATATCCCTTTCAGGGCTTTTCGGTGCCCGAGGCAGACAGTAATATTAGCTGTATATTTCACAAAGAAGGCACATACATGTTCATATTAACTTAAAACAACTTGATGAAATAAGATGGAAGATTACCTCTTTAATGATCTTGAAGTCTTTTGGAGAGCACTAGGCAGCGAAGCAGGAGTTCTCCTTCACCAGCTCCAAATCTTTGCCCTAAAATCAATTAAAGCACCCGTGTAATCTCTATCATAACATATATTTCCTATCAATTAAGTCAATATATAATAAACATTTAAACTATGCACATCTAAGCCATTCATCGCATGATATATAAGTGATTAAATAATAATGACAATATCAACGCATAGAATGTACAAAATAGATACAGTTCTATTGATTTATAAAAAAGAGGATTACAACCGTCGGTTGAACCAAGCCCTCCTCAGCCTTCCAATCTCTCTATCTCTCAAAGTAGTGATGTCTTGATCAACAAGTTCTCAATGAACCTCTTTGACCTTTGAACTTCACACTACAACAATGATCTCTACTTCACAAGTATTCAAAAACTTTGAAAATCCTTCGACCTTGAACCAAGAGCCTTCAACTCCATTTTATAAGAGATGGAGAGAGCAATCATTGCCCTTCTCTTTCCACCAGTTCTGAATAGAAAAAACCAAGATGTTTCCTTTACTTCCATGATTTTGCCTTCTTTGAGAGTTCAGTTGTTTATGGCAAGGCCCAATAAGAGATTAGTGCTTTGCAGTTTCCTTTTTGTACTGACTCTCTTGTGAGTAAAAGCTGGAAATTCAAATCATTCTTCGTGGGTTTTTCTCGTCCCAAACTAAAAACACGGGTAACGCTGCCCTCTAGTGTAAACAGAGTGTTTCCCTAGCCACTAACGCGGCCTATCCACTGATCAGTTGCGTTATAACGCTCTTGTGTTGTTATAGTGAGGCGTTACCTTGGAAGAAATAGGTTTAGTTTAGGTCTTTGTATTCCTTCCATATTTATCTTCTCCTCTGAGCTGATGAGGAGGTATTTTGACCTATAAAAGATGCCCCCTAAAGTGTGAGGTCAGAGATGAAGACGATGGCCGAAATACTTTATAATATGTGTAGTAGAGATAAAGAGATTGAAAGACTAAGGAAAACCTGAAACAACAACATATGTCAGAAAATATAGTATCTGCCTTGAGTTAGGCATTCCCATGCTCAGTAGCTTAAATAACATGATTTCTCTAGAACAGAGATATGAAGAATCTGTCCACCAATAAGCACAATGTGGAAGTGTCTGTCATAACAGGATCAGGCTGAAGAAGTTGTCTCCATAAACAATATCGCAACATGGGGAAGGGAACACAACTTTAATGATGTAACCTTTTCCCCAAGGTCTTGACTGCCGATTCACTTAAATTGCATATTTATCAACATGTGAATGAAGGAGTTATCGTCGAACATGTGAGAAATTGTCTGATTACCAGTTAATAATGAAAACTGTTAACAGACGCGAAGGTGGCCACCGATAATGATGATGGTCCCTAAGATGCACAGTACAATCTAGCGAGTGTGAATAAAAAGAGTTGAAGTCGAACACTTATAGAATCATTCGACCAGGAGCCAATGATGAAGACTCCTGATAAAACACAAGACTACCTGCCACTGATGTCTGCAAGTATCCAAGTACTGATGGGTTTCTGGATCATCTTCCTAGATAAGATGTTGAAGTCGATAGGAAGAGATCTGTTGAAAGGTAGGCACTGAGGCGTCCTACATTAGTCAACATGGAACAGAAACCAAATGATTTTGTTTGTGATGGAGATAATGAAGAGTAAATGGGGATGTAGAATGAAAAATAATTTCTGGCATAATGAGCGGTTTGGTTGATAAGAGGAGCAGTAGATAGCGAGATCTTCTTGAACAATAGAAGGCACTATAATAGGGTACTAGGCAGCTGAGGCTTAATGAACACCAAAGAGTGTGTTAGGATTTTGACCAGTGTAGGAACACTGGGAAATGAAGGCTAATACTCATAGATGGTAGGGTTCGGCTAACTGCGAAAGAGTTTTTTGGGAAGTGCCATGTTCAAGATTTTTACTGCCAAATCGACCTTTCTGAAATGTAAGAGAGGTAGTATCCGTTTTTCCCAAAATTTTCCCTGTCTGATTAAGTTTAACGAGTCTAGACGAGTAAACTCGGTGAATTTTTCATATTTAGAGAGTCTGAAAAATATCATAAAATAAAACTCCGTGCCCCGTCTGATTAGGTTTAACGAGTCCAGACAAGTAAACTTGGTGAATTTTTCATGTTTAGAGATTCTGAAAAATTTCGTAAAAGACAACTCCATTGGGGTACCTTTGTCATGTCTTGATAACCGGGCACGACAAAGGGAGAATAGTAAGCCCAAAACAGTTCATTATCCGTGAGTTAGTCCATCGAAGCCGGGAAAGTGAGAAATCTATGTTCGATGGACGTCTACCTCATTTTGTTATGAGTACGAGGATATGGAGTAAACTCAGTACTTTTTGTGAAATTTTAACGAGTCCAACAAAGAAAAACTTGGTGCCCTCCATGAAATTTTAATGAGTCACACGGAGAAAACTTGGTTACTTGTTCGGTTTAAAGAGCTAATGGCTCCTTACTCTTTGTCGTAGTAGTTTAGCGAGCTCGGCAAAGTCAACTCGGGGTTTTTTCAGTTTTATGAGCGAGAAAAAGGTCCCTAAAAAGAAAGCTCAGTGCTTCTTCATATCAGTTTTAACGAGTCTGAAGAAGAGAACTCTAGGTTTTTCGGATTAACGAGCAAGAAAAAGACTACAAAAATAATGCTCGATATCAACTTCGTATAAGTTTAACGAGTTCGAAGAAGCGAACTCAAGCTTTTTTGGATTAACGAGCAAGAAAAATACCATAAAAAGAATGCTCGACTAAACATGTGTATGTCTGCATATGAATCTTGATCACTCATCAGAACATCAGTAACAAATCTCAATAGTTTTGATATATATGCAGCAAGAATTCACGACTTTTCCGACTAGCTTAAGAGAGTAATGCCCCAGAATTGGCTATAAGAAGGTCAGAAGACCTTAATTTTCACTGTTTTGAGTGCTGTGAAGGAGCTTTGGGGTGAAAAGGAGTGAAATCTTCAGTTGACGATTGCGGTCAATCCGAGCAACGGTTTTCCTTCCCGCGAGATCCAGGTAAGATCTAGAACCTCCTGCTATCATTTATTTGTCTTCTTGTTAAGTTTTGCTGGTTCAAAATGGGAAATTTGTGAGGCCCTAAAAAATGTTTGCAGCTAACACGGGCCAGTAGTGTTAGAGCCGCGTTAAGCGCACTTCCCATGGAGGGATATCGTGTTAGCGCACTCTGTTTTACATTATGGCCAGCGTTAGGTGCACCGCGTTTTTTAGCAACTCCTTTCTCATCGTTTTGAAGTGGTTCAGGAAATTTTTAATCAGTTAAAAATGTTGCATTTGCAGGTATTAAGCTATTAATCATGAGTATCTGGTGAGAGAGAGAACATGAATGGGATGAACGAGATATGATTACAGATGTTGCAAGTTTTATGGCTCTCCACATATGTGGTTTGCTAAAATATGCCTGTTTAGAACTGCTGAGGGGTCAAGAGGACCTCCTGAGGTGGCTAATCCAATAATGGGACGAGCGGCACCATGTCTTTCAGATTGGGGGCAATGAGCTCTCAATCGAGAAGGATGATGTGTACTTTTTGACCAGCCTATCATGTCGTGGACCTAGGCCCAACTTGACGGGATCTAGATCTGACCCGCGTTCCACTACTGATCTTATTCTTGAGCATTGCATATGTGACACACAGGTTGTGAGCAACCGGGTACCGATCGCATGGGTGACTTTGAGACCGCTGAGGTCTATATTATGGATGATTGTTCACTTGGTAGGTGCCAAGAGTCATCATGTGGCCACCAAGGCCCAGATTCTACTAGCCTTGGACTGTATGCAGCCTCAGGTGTTTGACTGGTGTGACGGAGTTGTCCGTTGGGTCCGAGCAGAGCTTACCACATGTAAGACCCGTACCTAGAGAGAGTTTGGGTACGGTACACTGATTGTCTCTTTCTTACTGGAGCGGGTACCATTGATGAGGCCCAGGATCATTACAGTGCCATTGGGCCCACGCGAGCCGAGGCAGGCTTGGTGGGCAGCTTTACTTCCGCGGACTGGAGAGGGTCCCGTCTGCCACTGTTTTGATGATGGATATTTTGATTGGCTGAACTCCCAGATTATTATGATCGATGATTATCCCTATGTAGGGATGAAATTCATAGGAGATCCGGAGTTAGTGCTACCCCCTGGCACCCAGTGGGGACTCGATGGTAAGAAGGAAATGACCAGTGTATTTCAAGGAAGTACTTCATTTTTTGTCTTTTGAATATTTATGCGATTTTTTTGTTGAAATAGGGCGAAAATTATGTTTTTACATGAAGATTTGTTTTCTTGACACATATGTGGCACCTGCCCGCCTAGTTGGGGTCCCTCGCTATGCACAGCAAGGACTGCAGCTATCCGGGGCTAGCGCACCAGCAGAGGATGCGGAAGCCACCGAGGATGATGATGCCTAGGTTTTACATGAACTCTCCAGAAATCTGGAGGGTTTGAGTATGGGTATACCACCCCTTCCTATGCGGGAGGTTCCAGTTCGTTTGTAGCGGCATACCGTAGGCGTGCCGGAGAGATACCTGGTGCCTCTGAGGAGGATAGCCAGAGCAGCTGTATGTTACCATGATCATCAGGCCTAGCTTGCGGAGCGGATGTATTAGTGTCAGAGCGTGGCTTAGTGTAGCCAAATTTTTGTAAAACACCCAAGTTTTGGAAGATTTTTTGATGTAACTATTGTACTGGACACGACATATATATATACATACTTTTGGTGATTTTGTGTTTTTTGTTTTTTTATGTATTTTCAATGGGATAAAAATATATATGCTCATGAGTAAATCTTTTATAGCAAATGTGAAAAATGCCAATCTAACACATATTTTGCCAAAGAATCAGCTAATGCATTAAATTCTCTAGGAACGTGCTCAAATGTGATTGTTTTAAATTAACGTTCTAAAAGTCACACCCTTAAAAAATAACATAACAAGACTGGATGACAGACATGGTAATGATTGTTTAATTGCATAATGACGAGTTGGGAATCTAACCTGACCACTAAATTGGAGATGTCACGAGACACTGCCTCCGTGACGAGTTGGATCACTGACATGTACTCGGCAACATTATTGGTGGCACTACCTAGGAAAATTCTCCCATAACCAAGAAGTTCCGACTCAGGAGTATAGATAACCCAAGCAGCTGAAACAATGCGTCTAGTGTGATGACTAGCACCATCCACATATCCGACGTATGATAAGGAGGATGACGACATCTGTGTGAAAGAAAAATATATACATGAGAAAAAACACCTCGAAAACCAAAAAATATGCAGAAACATCAAAACAATAGGCAAAAATTATATACATAAAATTACAAAGCATATGCCTCGTGCGAAACTAGGTAAAATAATTCTTTAGATAGAGCCCATTGCGGGGCTCTATGAGTGGAATTCCATTACAGTCCTGAAGTTCGTAAGCCCCTTTTGAGAGGAATTTAGTGATGATGTAAGGACCAAGCCATAATGGTTGGAGTGCTCCTGCCCTTAAGAGGTCATGTTTCTGATCATAGAGTACAACAAGATCGTCATCTTGGAAAGAACGAGGCTTGACAGATTTGTCGTATTGAGCTTTGACTTAGCGCTGGTGAGCTTCGAGTGCTAGTGTAGCATCTCGACGAGTTTTGTCCAAATGATAGAGTGAGAGAAATCATTCTTCTGTGGTGGTGGTGCCAGGCAGGAGTTCAACGGCGAGTTTGAGTGATGGAATTTCGCACTCGATTGGAAGTACTACCTCCAGGCCGAATGCAAGTTGGAATGGCGTGAATCCTGTGGCAGTTTTGACTGACATTCGGTATGCTCATAACGTGGAATACAACTTCTGATGCCATGTGGTTTTATGATTTCTGACCAGTCGACGAATCATGGTTTTGAGGACGCCATTTACGGCTTCGACTTACCATTAGCTTGAGGATAATAAGACGAAGATTGATCTTGACGGAAACCTAGCATGGATGTTAATTCAGTCATCATTCTGAAAGTGGGATCCATGATCTGTGACAATAGATAGGGGTACGCCGAACCGATAGATTACCTGATTGAATGGGAAGAGAGCGGCGGTTTCACCATCGGCCTTGAAAGTGGGAATGGCTTCTGCCCATTTCGTAAAATAGTCGACCGCAAATACGATGTAGTTGTGTCCATTTTCCGAAGTGGGATTGCAGGTGACGAAGTAAATTCCCCATTTAGCGAAAGGACCAATGGAGATAACTGGATGAAGGGGGTAGGATGAGCACGCATTTTATTTGTGAAAATTTGACATGGATGGCACTTCTAGACCACTGCAATGCAGTCTTTAAACAAAGTGAGCCAATAGTAACCACCGCGCAGGATTTTTTGGGCAGTAGCTATGCCCGAAAGATGATCGCCGCATGCCCCTACGTGGCAGTAATTCAAAACGTGTTCTGCTTCATCGAAAGTGAGACAACTCCAGAGAATAGTATCGATGCCACGGTGATATAGCATATCATTCAGCACAAGGTAGTGCTTTGCATGGTGGCGGATACGACGATGGTCGTTAGACGTGAGAGTTGGGTGGAAGCGTTGGGTTTGTAGGTAGACCAAAATGTCTCCATACCATGGGTCCGAAGAATCAACCAAGTATACAGATTCATCAGGAAATAGATCATGAGCTACTTCTCCCAGGTCGATTATGGGAAGGTCCGATAATAATTCGGCGAAGACGAGGGATTTCTTTGATTTGGCAGCTGTGAAGACCAAATCAAATTGTTGGAGGATTATGATCCATTTGGAATATTTTTCTCCAATAATTTGTCGAGACGGGATGTGTCGCATGGGGTTATCCAAAGCAATAACCGTAGTCTGTCGTAGCAATATATAGTGTCAGAGTCGAGTGACGGCAAAAACTACCGCCAGTGAAATTTTCTCTACATGTGAATAACGTAGTTCAGGTCCGATGAGACCTTTGGACAAATAGTATATCACATGCTCACTGTCATCATTGTGAACTTGAACCAGAACCATTCCAAGTGAGGATGGTGAGGCTGCCAGGTAGAGGAGAAAGTCGCGTGAGTAGTCGGGGGCACTAAGGAGTCGGGCTGAAACAAGTGCATGTTTTAAAGCATTAAATGACCGTTGAGCTTGGTCATCCCACAAGTATAGTGTTCCTGTCTTCAATAATTGCATAAATCCTTTCGTCATCTCAGCATAGTTAACGATGAATCGACATAAAAAAATTTCCTTCCCTTGCAAAAGTTGGAGTTGAAGGATGGATTGTGGTGCCGAAAATTCAACAATTGCCTTAACCTTATCGGGATCAACCCTAATCCCATGCTTGAAGACAATGAAACCTAACAGACGCCCGGACTCGACCATAAATATGCACTTATGAGGATTCAGACTTATATTGTAGAATCTACACCTAGCAAAGATTTCTTTCAAATGAGCGAGGTGATCAGGTCGTTTCTTGGAATGGGCCGGAAGGTTATCCAAGTAAGCTTGTACAGTATGTCAAATGTCGTGAAAAGCGTAGTCCATAGCATGCTGAAAAGTTGCTCCAGCATTCTTCAGACCGAATGGGAGTTTACGATATGCAAATGTGCCCCAAGGACAGATGAAGGCAGTTTTATGCTGGTTGTCTTTTTTAATTACAATCTGGTTATAGCCCGATAATCCATCCATGAAGGAAAAAAATTAACATCCGACACAATCGTCGAGAATCTGATCTATGAATGGCGTAGGATAATTGTTTTTGGGACAAGCGGTGTTAAGATCACGATATTCAACACAAACTCGAATGGTGCCTTGTTTTTTATCGACGGGAACCGGATTGGAAACCCATTCTGTCAAAGGAACGGGATAGATGAAACCAGCGTTTAAAATTTTTTCTACCTCAATTTTGATGGCGGCTGCTTTGCGTGGGTCGATAGGTCTGAGTCGCTGCTGAATTGGTTTGGAATTGTCATAAATATTGATTTCATGCTCAACTATAGATGGATCTATGTCAGGAATTTCGTCATAAGACCAAGCAACCACATCGTGGAATTCCTTGAAAAGGGATGTGAAGCATGCAATTTCCTCAGGATTTCAATCGGCTCCAATCTGAATATTTTCCACGATACCTGTTTTGACTGAGATATCAATGAGCATTGTCTTAGAAATATTACCCATGTTCCCTTCTAAATCGATAGTTTGAACAGTCATGTAAGCGGAGGAAACCATCTCAGGTGGGTCACAAGATGGGATTTCAGTTTTTATCACGTCCGAGTCGATCATCGAAGCGCGATGGTGAAACTCTCCCCAAGGTCGTTCTTCTAGAGACATGATCTCTCGAATATATTCGTCTATAGGCAAGACTTCATTGAGGAGATCCTTAGATAGAACTGTGATGGGTGGGAGGTTTGTACCTTTGGTCGAAACCATAGCAATGGAGGGTTCAGATGTAATTTGGATGGCTTGGTAGGCCAACTCATCTAGTGAGAGCGACATCCGATCTCCATAGGAATCAATGTCTGAAGGTGCCAGAAGGATCCATGGGTCGATAGAGCCATCCAAAGTGGTGGATATCATTGCAACCATGTTTGGGATCTCTGGCGGAAAGAGAGGAAAACAACCCAGTAGGGAAGATGCCTTCAGAAGATCGGTACCGATACTGACGTAAGAGTCAGAAAAGCCTCCTATTAGGGGTACAGTGCTACTTGGTAACGTGGTATAATCAAGGGTGTAGAAGGATAAATGATCCACTGTGACTATTTTCCCATCTAATGGAAATAGGATGAGTCAGAAGACCGAATAAACAATGGCGGTCATGGCATAAGACCAACTGCAACCAAGAAATATATTATAGTCGAGATGACGATCTACGACTTCAACGTCCACGGTTACCGTTTTCCCACTCAGAGTGATGGGAAAGCTATCAAGGTATAATTTTGGGAGGAACATGTGGCCATCTAAAAATAGGAGAACCTAAATTGAGCTAGCAAGCTTGTGACATAACGTAGGTCGAAGCACCTTCGTCTATGATAGTGCGATGGATTGGTCTCCCTTTCGACAAAACCTGCACCTAGAATGCGAGTTGGTGTGAGAGGAGAGCTTTAGATTTTTCCATATCAAAGATAGCTAGCATGGAATCCTGGGGGTCTGTTCCACCAATGGCTAAAAGCAAGGCTTTCCTTTGTGCTGGAAAAGTTTGCAATACTTCGAGAGCAGACATAGATGACGGTGCCTGCGCCAAATCTTCAACAATGTTGTAGTTTTTGGCTGCACCTACAGAGGTGTTATGAGTCATGTGTCAAAGTGTCCCTTTAGGGGGGATTAATCATGGGGTCAGCAGTAGGCCGTTCGATATGAAAATCGTTGGGCGATGGTGGATTTGAACTAGTACCAGGTTCTTGAGCATCTATGGTAGGGTTTCCATAAAGCTTGGCTCATGTTTGAAGTTCAACACTCTCAATGCCATAAATGGTGGATGGTATTTCACTGGAAGGATGTGAACCACCATTGCCCCGTTGCTGGGTTTGTGGCAGGTTTTCAACCATGTGTTGATGTTGCTACTGTTGATTAGGGAAAGGATTATGAAGAATGACAGGTGTTCGCCCAGAATCCTTGTTTGTGATAAAATCGGTGCATTTCTACAGCCGAGGACATTTGTATGTCAAGTGGTCCTCTGCACAGATCTTGCAAGGAAATTTAATGGGTTTATCCTTCCCTTTGTCATTTTTGGCAGTGTTTTTCTAATTAGGGTTATTCTGATTGTCTGACTGCTCTTCTGAAGAAGATGTCTTTTTCTTGTTCTTCTTATTTTTTCCACTAGGTTTTTGTGAAGCTTGCATAGAATTTACCTCACCGGTAGGAAGAGTAGTAGTTTGGTGAGGGACAGTGGCAGTCGAGGATGGTTGGGAGGCTTTCCCCCAAGACCATCAGCATGAGCTCTAGTTTTCTGAGTAGCTAGAGGATTTGGGTTACCAGGGGCATTGGGGAGAAAATCATATAGCGTGCCAAATTGTGAATAGATTAAATCCAAATTTTGGGCATGACGAATGCATTGATCTTCTGTAACCGCACTGGAAAGGCCAATGTCTTTATATATGTGGGGTAAGAGAGACTTACAAAACCAATTAGCTAAGAGATGATCCGAGATTGGCACTTTGACAAGCCTCCTCCTACGTCTCCATTCATGAATGTGATCGGAGATGTGGGTGGCGGTGTTTTGGCACAGCGAGGTTAACAGTTCCATTCTGGTTTCAAATCTGATTGGTAATTGGAAGTTCTTTAGAAAATCCGTTGCTAAAGCGCCAAAAGTGTTTATGGCGGCGCATGGCAATTCAATATACCACTTGGCGGCATTGCCTGTAAGGGTGCGGGGAAATAGTCGAATCCAGACACTATTATCCACCATGGAATTAGATATAGACCATAGATGAAAGGTAGTGATGTGTGCGGCTGGGTCATTCCCTTGTTTCCCATCGAAATTTGGGATGTCAGAAGGAACTTTGTGCGGTACTGGAGGCCAGAGTGGGTTGTGATTGATGGGGTCATTAGTCAGTTTATGGATGTCGGGGATGTCCAGAGCTGCCAAAAATGGCAATTGTGGATTTTCCCCCGAATTTATCCAAGGAAGTATGGCCTAACTATTTGGACCATAGGGTCCGCCCATCAATGTGTTACCAGGAGGATAAGTAGGACTTTGATAAAAATTTCATATAGGTGGAGGGGTAGGGACATATGGTTGCTATCCATAGGGCATATTGTATTACGGGGCGAATGGTTGGTTTCCCCCAGTATAAAAGTTCCCTCCCATTCCAAATGGAGGTTGGGGTGGGTTAGTCCATATGGATGCAATAGAGTTTCCTGGAGGCATGCTACTACTTGCATAGTTCGGCAACGACATATACCCTACACCTATATTTGAACCACTTAAGGGAATAATATTAACAATAGGTTGTCCTGTTTGTCCTAAGGATTGCAGGGGAAGTGAAATGTTCCCTACTACCTGCATGCTGGTGACATTGCCCCCTGGTATAGTGGCCAAGGGGTTTGAACTCGGCAAAGGGTTCCAACCGAAAGGGTTGCTAAAAGGAACTGAAGTAGTCACACTCATTGGAGGAGTGACTGTGGGTCCCAACGTGGTCACGGTAGGAGTAGATCCCAAAGGACTCGGCGAGCTACTGACAGTTGTGATGACTGTAGGGTTGGGATTAGGTATATGTT
Organism: Pinus albicaulis; assembly: GCA_034641835.2. Lineage (NCBI taxonomy): Eukaryota > Viridiplantae > Streptophyta > Pinopsida > Pinales > Pinaceae > Pinus > Pinus albicaulis. Next base: position 118,846,922 of record CM076583.1, on the reverse strand, counting down.
GAATACTGGGGTTACCAAGTGATGGCATAGAACTGACAACCGACAGGGAGGATGGCGGCGAACCTGGGATGGTTGCCATTGGCATTGACCTTGTGGATGTCAGTTGTGAAATGGATGTTTGTGCGGCCGAAGAATGTCTTGGCATGGTGAAATCTGAACTATCATAGGCCCCAACAGATCAGTGAGTGGAGGATTGTAATGAGGTACAACCCCTTCCATGAAAGGGTCCTCCGGAAATTCCGTACGATATGAGGCTATGTGAAAATTAGTGTATGTCAATGGAGACTGCTCTTCCGTTGAAGGCACGGGTTCGCCAAGGTTTAGTTGTTCCTTAATAGGAAGAGGAGGTAGGCCTTTCTATCTTCAAGATAGATGGCGTGGGTCAGATGACGCCATGGTGACCTGTTTATTTTTAACAAATTTTAATAAATTGTGATGTATTATAAAGTCTCAATGCATTAGGGGAATTTTGAGGTCTAAAATGGGCCTCATAAGAAAAATGTACAACAAAAATAAACTTTATAACAACCAATAGGATTCAAGATGATGATGTCAACCATGGGGGATGATTCACCATTTTTTATATAAAAGGGTAAAAATATTAAAAAATAATAAAATTATAAAACTACTTTTTCAACTCGTATTTTCAACTTATCTCCCAAAATTTTTACTCAAATTTCGAGCGGGAGTACTCGTTGGATGCGAAATTTAATTCCTCATCCAAGGAGTACCCATGTTGCATACTTTCGATGAACTCTACTACACGAAAAATGAGAAATACATAAAAAACGTGATTGTAATCACGTGTTTTTATGTATTTCTCATTTTTCATGTAGTAGGACCCATCGAAAGTATGCAACATGGGTACTCCTTGGATGGGGAATTAAATTTCGCATCCAACGAGTACTCCCGCTCGAAATTTGAGTAAAAACTTTGGGAGATAAGTTGAAAATATGAGTTGAAAAAGTAGTTTTTCCATTTTTCCCTCTAAAATTTGATGATGTCATCAAATCTTATTTGATTTTTTCCACTATTATTTTATAATTTCCTTAGGAGGCCCATTTTAGACCTCAAAATTCCCCTAATGACAGTAACCACACACCTAAAAAAGAAAAAAGAAGAAAAAAGGACTCTCTAAAATCAATCAGCAAGCAGCCAGAATAGGGTGCCCTGTCTGAGTACTACCATTTACTGGTGATGAAATCCAGTATCGCAATAGTATACAGAGAGGGTTGGTCGAAAGTACAGTTACAGTCACTCTAGAGCTTCGCCTGAACCTCAGACGATAGGTGTAAGCACTCTCATGAAGACAAGTACCATCCTAAAGACCGAAGACAGAGTGGGTTTTTCTGTTTCAGGTACCAGGACAACCCGTCCAAGTCACCTTGTGTAAGTCCCTAAAAATTATGGCCACTAAAGATACCTCAAATCACAGACATCATCAGGGGGGTCCATGGTCAAGGACAACATGCTATATGGGCATAATACCTAGATCCTCAATCTAGTTTCGACATCCCCGAAGGGAACCCCAATATATAACACACCCACTGGATGCAGTCGAAGGCGGACTACCTTCTTGTGCACCCAAGTGTTGTCTCACGCTGAGCTCCAGTAAAGGAACAGTCCTGATAATATGAGTGCAGTAGGATTTCTCTCGTTAATGACTTTAGTTTCAAGTTTTGAGATCTTGGGTGATTTTCTCACTTTTCCTAACCCAAGATCCTAGCTTGAATTACTGTTGGTGTGAGCTCAAAAAGAGTAATGTGATTGATTTTATTATCGCTTGATTCTTAGTGTACTTGATTATTAGTCTTGCGGAGGGGGAGTGGATGTATGAAATTTAATGAGACTCTGACTCAAGAAACCATGCAAAAATATGCTCTAAATATTCAATTCGATGAAGAGTATTTATACAAGGAGAGGTTTCTTTTCAACATCCATACACTAACATTCAAATAGCACAGTTCAACTTTAAATATTCAGACTTATATCTACCTCTTCTTAACAGTCTATGAACTGAAATTTTCAGAATTAACTCAGCTAGATGCAGAAAAAACTAAAACAAATAATTTATTCTCTAAAAATTAAATGCTTTTGACACCAAATTTTCAAACAAGAGAAAAAAAACATAAATTCCAGCTTAATAAACAAGCACAGGGATTCAGTCAAGGAGAGATACTGATGGCCAAAAAAACTCTACAACCAAAACACAATCACAGGGGTGAACAACAAGTTTTGGTTGAGTAACACACTATCTCTGAGTAAAGACAACGTTAATCCAGAGACTAACGCACTGTATTTAAGCAGAGCCCGTGTTATAGTGCACTAGAAAGCTAACATATGTGGCGTTAGCCAGGGTAAATTTCTTCAGATGGTCAAACAGAAACAGGATTGAACTCTGGGAGCTTTTAAAATGTCTACTGGGCATAAATACTGGTCAGAAGGGTCTGTGAATCAGAGGAAAGAAGAAAGGAGGAAAGAAATAGTCCGGAAACTATGGGGAAATCCCCAGCGGAGTCACCAATTCTGATATAGGGTAAAATTCTTGGGTTGTTGGTTATTGAATATCCCTCTCAGGGCTTTCCGGTGCCCGAGGCAGACAGTAATATTAGCTGTATATTTCACAAAGAAGGCACATACATGTTCATATTAACTTAAAACAACTTGATGGAATAAGATGGAAGATTAACTCTTTAATGATCTTGAAGTCTTTTGGAGAGCACTAAGCAGCGAAGCAGGAGTTCTCCTTCACCAGCTCCAAATCTTAGCCCTGCAATCAATTAAAGCACCTATGTAATCTCTATCATAACATATATTTCCTATCAATTAATTCAATATATAATAAACATTTAAACTATGCACATCTAATCCATTCATCTCATGCTATATAAGTGATTAAATAACAATGAAAATATCAACGCATAGAATGGACAAAACATATACAGTTCTATCGATTTATAAAAAGGAGGATTACAACCGTCGGTTGAACCAAGCCCTCCTCAGCCTTCCAATATCTCTATCTCTCAAAGTAGTGACGTCTTGATCAACAAGTTCTCAATGAACCTCTTTGACCTTTGACCTTCACACTACAACAATGATCTCTACTTCACAAGTATTCAAAAAATTTGACAATCCTTTGACCTTGAACCAAGAGCCTTCAACTCCATTTTATAGGAGATGGAGAGAGCAATCATTGCCCTTCTCTTTCCACCAGTTCTGAATAGAAAAAACCAAGATGTTTCCTTTACTTCCATGATTTTTCCTTCTTTGAGAGTTTATTTGTTTATGGCAAGGCCCAATAAGAGATTAGTGCTTTGCAGTTTCCTTTTTGTACTGACTCTCTTGTGAGAAAAAGCTGGAAATTCAAATCATTCTCCGCGGTTTTTTCCCGTTCCAAAATCAAAACATAGGTAACACTGCCCTCTAGTGTAAACAGAGCATTGCCCTAGCCACTAACACGGCCTATCCACTGATCAGTTGCGCTATAATGCTCTTGTGTTGTTATAGTGAGGCGTTACCTTGGCAGAAATAGGTTTAGTTTAGGTCTTTGTATTCCTTCCATATTTATCTTCTCCTCTGAGCTGATGAGGAAGTATTTTTACATGTAACATATGCTCCACTAGTGTTAGCACAACCTCTGGTTCCTTTACCCAATGAATATCAATCCAAAATTCCCCATTTCACTGGAAATGAACCTACTACTTCTCAACAACATGTAGATAAGAAGAATGATGCTTTTGATTATATGGGAATAGAAGTAGAGACCATTAAGATGAGAATTTTTGCTCAAATTTTAGGAGGCGAAGCCAAAAAATGGTTTAAAGGCTTAGCTCCTCACAGCATAAATGATCTCCCTTATTTATATCAAACATTCACAAACAAATGGGAAATTAAAAATAACCCTCTCCAAATACTTTCAGACTATAATAACCTCAAGAGAAATACTAGGGAAAGTGTCCAAGATTATTGCACTAGATTCATAGTGTGTACAATGCACTTCCCCAAGACATGAAACCTCCATTAGGCTTAGCATTGGCTAAATTCCCAGAGGGATTTGATCCTGAAATGGCCTACTAGCTAAGAGAAAGAGACCCCTTGACTTTAGAAGATATGCAGAGGGGAGCCATAAGTGTAGAGGAAAATCTGATGGAGAAAAGAGCTAGATTGAAATTAGAGAAAAGAGTTACATACAGGGATGATAAAATGGCATCAACCTCATCATCAGATACCAAAATCGATAACTTAGTGAGGGTAATGGAGAGAATACTTGAAAAAATAAATCTGAATGGTAGAGTGCCTCCTAGAGAAAACCAAACCAATCCCCAAAACAGAAATAAAAATCCAAATTTCAGAAGAGATCTCAATCAAGATAGGCAAAGAGATAATGACCAACATATTAGGCCTCCCTTCCAACAAAATTATGTAGATCAAGAGGAGGAAAGGGAAACTGAAAGATTGGAAGAAAATCATGTAAATTTGATAGAATCTGACAGTGAGATAGATGTTTTTCTCACTGAAGAAGAACAAGGATTCTTCTCCCCAGGACAAACTAAAAATGATCATGAGGATTCTGAATATTACAGATTGGGGTTTGAAAATGAAATCATGGAGGTGCACAAACAATATGATCTTAGAAGTAAAGGGAGCCCAGAAATTTCCAATGACAAGAACACTAGTATTGCTGTTAGGAAAACTTCAGAAAATCAGCCTAAAATGACAGCAAACAATACCAACACAGTGTCTAAGAAAATTGATTCAAACAAAGACAAAAATAGCCAACAAAGTGTTGAACAAAAATTCCCAAGTTCTTCTGATAATGGCACTAATAAAAATGTCCCAAATAACAGTCCAAATAAAATCCAACAAGTTAGAATTGCTGAAAGAATTGTAAATAACAAAACAGATGCAAATATGTCAAAAACATTAGTTCCTTTCAGCCTTGAGGGAGAAATTGCTAAAATCAAAATCACCATACCCTTGGCCGAATTAGTGACTTAAGATGTATATAAGAATCAAGTTTTAAAAGCTTTGAATATAGGCAGTGACACTGATACTTTAAACTTGACAGATAACAAACCAGAATTGTTGTTTGGTCCTGAAGTTGAAGGAAAATACCAAGAAGGGGCTATCCCTCCCTTCTATGTTAGCTTGAATATACATAACAAAATCTTACAAAATGCCATGCTAGACTCAGGTGCTTCACATAATCTTATGCCAAAAGTAGTAATGGAAATCTTAGGCTTAGAAATTACTAAACCATATAAGTACCTGTATTCCTTTGATTCAAGCAGAGTCAAATGCTTAGGTTTAATCAAATATTTATATGTTAACTTGTCACAAATTCCTACTAAGAGTCTAGTGATGGACATAATAGTTTCTGACATTCCCCCAAAGTACGGCATGCTTCTATCTAGATCGTGGGGAGCCAAACTTCAAGGGAGCCTTCAAATGGACATGTCCTATGCCTCCATCCCAGTATTTAACCAAACCAGAAGATTATACAGAGAATCTCATATGAAATTTATGGTGAGCAACATAGATAGGCCCAACAACACTCATGTTTACTCCATTCATTCAGAATTAGATTCCTTTATCTTATATAATGAAGATGAAATCAACCAACAAGAAAAGGAAAACAAGGAAGAATCTATTCCAACAGAATAGTCAAATCTGTTCTCAACTCAAGCACAAAACAGTTCAAACTTTAACATCCTTCAACAACAAAAAGGAAATGAAAATGAGACAGAAACACTGTGGGAACTAAGCTTTGATGGTTCTTGTAGCAAAACAAGTTCTGGAGCTGGTGTATGGATACACAATACAAATCAAGGACACTATTATAAACTTGATTCCAATGCACCAATAATATTGCAGAATATGAAGCTCTCCTACTTGGCCTACATTTGCTCAAAGATTTAGGAGCTAAGAAAATATCAATAAAGGGAGATTATGAGCTAATCATTAGACAAATTAAAGGGGAATATTTAGCCAAAAATCCAAAACTTAGAGAATATAGAAATGTTGCCCTTGATCTCCTAAAATTTTTTGAAAAATATGAACTCATTTTCATCCCAAGAGCTCAAAATCATCTAGCAAATGAACTTTCCTTTGCTGCTAGTAATTGCCAAATACCACAGATAAATGAAAAATTAAATATAAAGGTAAAAAACAGGCCTTCAATACCTGACAATGAAGATTATTGACAAGTGTTTGAAGGAGACAAACACATAGATGATTTTCTGCAATAAAAAAATGACTTTGCCATACTAGCATCTACTTCAAGCCATGAGGGAAACTGTCTAAATGAAGAACAAATTCCCGGAATAGAGTTGTCCTTTTCTACTGATATAAACCAATTTGAACATATTTTTAAAATACAAATAGTTGACAATACAAACCAAAAGGACCTAGAAGTTTTACAATGTAAAAATGATACAATTCCAAGAGGTCTTACACCATTAGAGCAGCCCTTTTATTTTAATGATGTAGCCAAAGAACCAAGAATGGAGCCTATGGAAACAAATATAGGAGAACATAACATAGGCAGCCTAGAAGAACCCAAAATGATCAATCTATCTAGCAGTCTTCCAGTTCATATCAAACAAAAATACATAGAACTTTTCAAATAATTTAAAGATGTGCTTGCATGGGGTTATAAGGATCTGAAATCATATGATACCAGCATCATTCAACACAAAATTCCTCTTAAGGAAAATTAGAAACCTTTCAAGAAAAAACTAAGGAGGATAAACCCTGTTTTATTACCTTTAGTGGAGAAAGAGATCAGGAAAATGTATGATGTTGGGATCATAGTTCCCTTCATGTATTCAGAATGGGTTTCCAACTTGGTATCTGTTAGGAAAAATACTTGGGAAATCAGGCTTTGCATTGACTTCAGAAATATAAATAGAGTTTCCCTAAAAGACAACTATCCCTTGCCAAAAATGGAACACATACTGCAAAGGGTGGTTGGGTCTAAAATAATATCACTGTTGGATGGGTTCTCAGGTTACAATCAGTTGTTAGTATTCCCAAGTGACCAACATAAAACTGCTTTTACTACACCTTGGGGTACATTCATGTATGTCAAAATTCCATTTGGTTTGATGAATGCAGGGGCCACCTTCCAAAGGGCCATGAATATAGCCTTCTTAGAAGACATAGGCCATTTTATAATCATTTACCTTAATGAAATTACTATTTTATCCAAAAATAATGAAGAACATTTGATTCATTTAAGAAAAGTTTTTGACAAATGTAGGAAATATGGCTTATCTTTGAATCCCAAAAGGACACTTTTTGGTCTCCAAGAAGGAAAGCTTCTTGGTCACATAATTTCTGAAGAGGGAATCAAAGTAGACCCTAAAAGGATTGATGGCATATTAAAAATCAGCCATCCTAGAAACCTCAAAGAATTACAATCTTTCATTGGGAAGATAATTTTTTTAAGGAGATTCATCCCCAACCTTGCTGAGATATTAAGGAATATCACAAACATGCTTAAGAAATTAATACGTGTTAAATGGAAAATATAGGCTAAACAATCATTTGAACTAGTAAAACAAGCTCTCACTCAAACACCAGTTCTTATCAGTCCTGATTTCACCAAAGATTTCTACATCTTTTCTTTTGCATCTGAACATACAATAGTTGCAATATTACTACAAAAGAATATCATGGGGCAAGAACAACCAATATCCTTTTTTAGTAAGGCCTTAAGAGATGCTCCACTCAAGTATAACGTCATGGAGAAACAAGCCTTAGCCTTGGTAAAAACACTGAAAGACTTCCGAGTCTATATTTTACATTCTCATATCATTTCTTTTGTCCCACACACAGTTTTCAAGGATATTCTAAGTCAAGACCCTAATGGTAAAAGGGTAAAATGGATTGCTACTATTCTAGAATATGACTTAGAAATTATGCCCACCAAATTAATCAAAGGGCGGGGATTAGAAAAACTCATGGCCGAGTCAAACTTCCAAGTACTAGATATGAATATTATTGATATTTTGGAAGAAACGTAAGAATTCACTGCTCCATATATTGAAGAAAATTTTGTGAATTCACCTTGGTATGTTGATATCATATGTGTGCTGCTTTATTTGAATATCCCTCCTTCTCTATCTAAAACTAAAGCAATATTTTTAAAACAAAAGGCTTTAAATGATTGCATATTAGATGGGGTTTTATATTAGAAGAATGTTGTTGGAATATTGCTTAAATGTTTCTTGAGATTGATGCAGGGAAAATCATGCATGAGCTGCATGAGGGAGAATGTGGAGGACATCTTTACTGGAAAACTACAGCAAATAAAATCCTCAGATTTGGATACTATTGGCCCACCCTTTTTCCAGATACTCAGAAGCTTGTCATGTCTTGCCATAAGTGTCAAATTTTTTACGGCAAGAGAAAACTCCTACCTTTACCCTTACATCCCATCAGTGTTGAGGCTCCCTTTCAACAATGGGGCTTGGACTTCATTGGGGAAATTCACCAATCTTCTGCAGCCCAACATAAGTGGATCTTCACTGCCACTGATTATTTTACCAAGTGGATAGAAGCCATACCTTCTAGGAATGCTACTGACTTTGTCATTATCAAGTTCCTTGAAACCAACATACTATCCAGATTTGGTTGTCCTAGGAAAATTATCACAGATAATGTTGCTGCTTTCAAGTCTAAAATAATGGTTGACTTCTGCCATAAATACCATATCACCTTGGGTCATTCCACTGCCTACTATCCTCAAGGAAATGGATTAGCTAAATCTTCCAACAAAAGCCTTCTCAATATTATCAAAAACCTATTGGAGCAGAATCAGAAATCATGGCATAATAAGCTTATTCATGCTTTATGGGCTGGTAGATTAACTACCAAAAAGTCAATAAATATGTCCCCCTATTAGCTAGTTTATGGCATGGATGCAGTTTTCTCAACCACTTTAGGAGTTCCAGTCATGAAAATCCTTCAAGAAGTACAAGCTAAAGAAAATGATATGTAGAGAAGGATAAATCAGACCATTCATTTACAGCAGTCCAGAGAGGAAGTGTGCAAGAGAACACAAACAATCCAAGAAAGCATCAAGAAATTATTTGACAAAAGGACTAAAGAAAATTATTTCCAGGTTGGAAATATTGTTTTGAAGTGGGATTCTAGAAGGGAGGAAAAGGGAAAACATGGTAAGTTTGAGAATCTATGGAAAGGGCCCTATATCATTCATTCCATTAGGGTTCATAAAGCATTCTTTCTGCAAGAGTTGAATGGAGAAAATATGTTTGGAGGTCCTGTCAATGGCAGGATGCTCAAGCACTACTTCTGTCAAGAGTCTTAGCTTCAAAGTTTTTATTTATTGTACATAACCCATTTGAAAAGAAATCATGAAAAATACAAAAACAATAAAAGGAAAGAAAAGGAAAAGAGGGCAGATTCAAAAGAGGTATAGCCCCATACCCAAAAAATAGAATTTTCTGAAAGTGTGTAAGCTCAAATGCCACTACTTGAAAAAAAGAAAACTGTTATTTAGTCATATAGCCTAATCATGACTGAATAAATTTGAATTTTATGTTGATAGGATTAGTGAATAATATTTTCCAAATAGTGTAAACTTGGCTTATCAGCAGATTAGATTAGGATAGAAAATAATGGTTCAAAAAAGCTCAAAACCTGAAGCAAAGAAAGAAAGAAGGATGTTCATAATTTTCAGATCTTAAGCCTTCACAATTTTGTTTCAAATTATCCGCAAATAAAGTCTATGTGCAGCTTGTACATAAATTCCATAGCCCCCATAGTAAATCAGATTGTCTAATCCTCATTTGACCGTGTTTTAAATTTCCTGTTTTAGATTAGAGAATGAAAATCTGTCAAACAGTTTAATCTTGACAGATAGCTAGAATAAGTAGAGAATTACTGAGTTCAACTGTTTAATCTGAACTCTTGGAAGAAATAAGGATACGATAGATAGTTTATTTTCTGTTTTTAGAAATAAATTTCAAAGAGTTTGCTAGTTCAAATGCACTCAAGAGGAAGACAAAATCCTAGGACAAGTAGGATTGGGTAGGAAGAGGAGTTGTTTGAAGAAATTACATGTTGTAGATTAATAAAAGTTGTCTTTTTCAGAGAAAGATCAGCAAGAAAAAGAAAAAATCTACCCAATGGAAAGGCACTGGTCTACTGAAACTCAAAAATTTATTTTCTGAGTTTCTAGACACCTTAGAAAGATAGTTGCCCTCCCGAAGTGGAGCCACTGTTAGTCATCAATAATTTTGATCCTATCCAAAGGTGACTAAGTTGACAATCCCAGATTCTAGAAACAATATTTGAAGAAACATTGTGAGTTCTAGAAATCTCACTAACTTCATTATTCTGAACCTATTTTGTTCCACCATAATCTTCTTTCAAAATTTTCCCAAGTTAACCTGCTGCTTCAAAATAGACTGGTTTCATGATATTCTCACAATTTTCACCTTCTTTTCATTTCCCCATTTACCTTTCTTACCCCTATTTTTATCAGTCCCTTTTTCCTTGAAAAACTCTTTTTCCCCTCCCATTTATCCTTCGTTTCCATTTAAAAACCATTAAAAACCATTAAAAACAAAGCCTTGTTTTTATACAAAAAATCCACCTTTTTGTATTTAAAGGCCTTAAGCCCTTTCAGAATTAAGCCCCCAGCCCCTTTCATCCATGAAACTAGGGACCGCGACCACTCGCTGTCTCATTGACCCCATTATCTCCCAACTCTCGGTCTTATCTGCCCCTACAGGACCGATCCTCCACCCCTTATCCTATTCCTCTTCTCTTTTCTTCTTATCCCGCTCCGTTTTCTTTATCAGGTCATCCCCACCGTGGATCTAGAGCCTCAAGCTCTGATCTAACGATCATTATACTCCCGACCCATCATCCTTTCTCCCAAATATACCCTGCTTCGTAATCTTTCTCCAAGCACGATCCATCGTTGATCTACCAAGATCCAACGGCCGACACATCTCTGATCTCAACTCCACACATATACCCCATTCCCGCTACCCAACACATTTGCTGGCGTCACTACTGGCCCACCTTCCACCCAAAAAATCATTGCCCAAACCCTCTCCTCCACTTGTACTCCACTACCAATTTGCACCCCCCATCAGACTCCACCCACGCTGTCGATCTCACTCCTTGAAATCTGACGGCGCAGATCGCAAATCGCGTGAAATCTCTCGCCGAGGTTTAACACTTATTTTCCACACGAAAAGGTAGTTTTTCCCAGGACACGTGGCACACAATAGATGGTATCGCGTGCTCCCAACCCAATACCGCTTACCACCCTTTATATGGGTGAAAAACACCTGGTTTCGCGTAAAACCACCCTCCTTCGTTTCGCGCCCATATTTAAACTTCCACTATTTCCTCCTGTTCGCCATGAAATCCCTCCTCTGCGCACGATCCTCCACCTCTACAATCGCTCTCAAACCGTCCATAAACCCCTGAAACGCAGTAAATCCAAAATTCGTAGGTTTTTATTTATAGTTGTTTAAATGTGCAATTTTAATGGTGGCTCGGGCTTAAAATCCATCTCACAGCTGTTTCAAGCGGTAAGGGCCTTTGGATGATGATCCAAAAGGCCGGAAAAACAAAGAAAAAGGGAATCAAGGGTCTGATCTGAAGGTTAGAGCGATTAATCATGATCATCGTTTGACCATGAACCCTCCAGCACTTAAAAGAAATGATCCCTGCACACAAAAAACACATTTAGCCAAAAGAAATGATGAAGAGGCCAAGAAAAAAAGATTAAAGGACCTAATTACCAGTCAGATGATAAGCAAATATTAGCCCTTTATTACATAGAATTAAAGATGGAAGTCAAAGACTTAAACATCATGATGAATTATGAAGGCTAAAGTAGAATTAGGCCTTAACCACAGTAGGTGATTAAAGTTAAGGAAAGTTAGGCTAAAAAGGTCTCGAATGAATCAAATAGCAGTTATTCACTCAGAATATCTAAAAGCCACCTGTAGCCTACTATTCTACCTGCAAAGTGTTAGGTCCCTATATTACTAGTATAGTCCCTTATTGTTGTTAGTGTAACCCTTATTGGTATTATTGTACCCCTATAACCCCCATATTATTATTATTGTGCCCTTAAATTATTATTGTTAGGTCGGCTAGGATTACATTGTGGCCCCGCTAGGATTACATTATGGCCCCATGGACTCCTATATATAGAAAGGAGGTTTTGTAATTTGTATGATCCAAGAATTGTTCATTCATGTAATGTATTGGAGGTTGGCCCCTCGAAGTGGCTTATTTCTAAGGCGTTGATATCTCTTTTCTTCTATTTTTGGAGCTGGCTTCACAACATTTGGTATCAGAGCTTTGGATTCTAGGGTTTTGCTGCTCCAAACAGGTTATCGTGGCATTTTCGCTATAAAAAAAATTTCTACGAAGTTTCAGAAGCCAAAATTTTTAGGTTGCGAAGACGAAATTGCGAGGAACATCGTCACAAAATTTCAGAGCTTGGTTCGCAATATTTTCAGAGATATGATCTGTGGAAGTTAGGTCTTTTTACAGGCTCCTCAATTTAATCTAAACTGGTCATCGTGGAATTTGTGCTATAACTTTTTTTCTACGAAGGTTCAGAATCTGAAATTTTTAGGGCATGAAGCTAAAATCCTGAGGAAACTCATTGAAAAATTTCAAAGCTTATTTCACAATATTTGTGGAGATATGATCTGTGGAAGATAGTGCTTTTTCAGGCTCCTCAATTTCATCTCAAAGAGGTGATCATGGGAAAATATTCATAACTCTCTCTCTGAGCATCGGATTGGAGTGCCATAAAAAGTGATCATGATTAAACAGATTGTAGTTTATTTTCTATCAATTTCAGAGCTAAAATATGAAACAGTAACACGTGGCAAGTTGTACAAGTGCGCTATACTGAACCACTCCATAATTAGGTCATTGTGGGAGATTAGACATAACGTTTCCTTGGAGAATCCAAATCAAGTCAGACCTGTGGCATTCAAAATATAATTTAGAATACTACGGCAGTGCCAAATTTCAGATATTGAAGAGCCACAATCACAGATATAATCCAATATCAATATCGAGCTCCTCAAAAGAAAGAAAAAGGTGTGTATTTTTTTTTTTTTCCGAATTGCATAAGTCTTGTTTGAAGAATCAATTTGAATTGATTCCAAGGGCATATTGTAGAATAGATATCAGTATTGGGTTCTAAAAAATGGCCTATAAAAATAACTCAACACCCATCAAGCCTTCAGAAGGCTCTACTATGACTCATGAAGATGAATAATTGCAACATGATCTATCAAAATTACAAGAGCAAGTGCACCAAATTTCACTCTCGCAAAGAGCAACAAAAAATGAAATGGAAGTTTTGAAAAAAGGCATGGAAGAGAAGATGGATGGTTTGAAGAAAGGCATGGAATCTAAGATAGATGGCATGGAAGCTAGCATGGTGTAGAAATTGCTTAATAATGATTAATTGTCCACCGAGACTATCCTGATCACATATCAATTCGAATTCATATGCAACACATAATCTCTTCCACTCAGATCATCACACATGCGGAAATAAAACAAGCGATAGCACATCAAATCATCATACACATTAACACGGTATGTATGGGGAAAGCTTATAGCTGAAAACCCCGCAGCTATTGTGTATATTATAATGGAGAAATCATGTAACAAACTCAGTACAATACTCCTCACAAGTACTCAGTACTTTCTCATAAAGTTACACACAAACTAGCTTGGTTTTGAAAAGGTTACTGGTTCAAAACTCACCACTAATTGCCTTGCCTCTATTGCGCAATCATGGCCTGTCTAAATAGAGATCCAAGGTTTGAATCCCCTTGGCTTGACAGCGCAATCATCATGGGAAATTCCTCCAAGTGTGGTGCAAATCTCATGCACAACTGATGTCGCCACTGATAGCTAACTCCACCCTTTCATCTACCTCCTTCACTGGTCTCCACTGAACTGATCATGCACTGTAGTGAACTGATGTGTTCTTGAGTTGAATAATGAGTTACTAATTAATGAATTAAATAATATTTAATTCAATCCACTCATTACTAGTTGATTAGCTAGTTAAACTAATCTCAACTAGTTCAACTAAGTTAAACCGAACACAACTCCACTAGTTGTCTCATTAACTCCACCAAACTTCTGCCACTGAAGTCCTAACTGAAGTCAACCATGCATGAGCTCACCAAACCCCTAGGAATAGCGTAATTCCTCTGTCAGATGCATGAGCCACTTCCAAGGCTCGAACTGAAGTTCTCCAAGAGAGTAAACTGAAGTTTAGAGTCCAAATATTATTAAGGGTAAATAATATTTGACTTCCCTATTTTAAGGAGAGGCAGTCTAAAAATAGAATTCGACCTATAGGTCCAAAAAATAGAGGTCCATATATTTTTACCAACATGACCAATTCTCCAAGAATAACATACTGCAATCCCCGGACCATGCTCCATATGTCTAAAAATAGACATAGTCTAAAAATAGACTTTGCGCCAGAATTTGCCTGCGGGCCCACTTAGTGAAGGCGACTTCATTTCACTAAGCTCCATCCCCTACATCTTCTTTGCATTTTCAACACTCCTCCTAGGCAAGATGGGTTGTCTCGCCCCTATCACCGCACTCTGTAGATTAAAGAACTTGCTCTGATGGCGCCTTCGTGGGATGGCAAAATGCGGTCTCCCTCGCATGAACTATGAAAACGTCTGGAAATGAAACGGAACACCGTCTACAATCATAGGTATTTGCAAGTGTCAATGTGTGGGATGTGTGATAATGGATTAGTGAGAGTTAAATGTAACTTTGGTTATACGATGGGCGTCACTGAGCTCCAAATGCAACCCAAACAATCCAACGAGGATCTTCCTCATCCAAATAGCCACGCATGCAGCCAAGCTTGCTGCCATGTACTCGGCCTCTGCTAAAATGAGTGCCACGGATCTCTTCACTTCCTGTGGCCACCGAGAAGCGCGCCGATCAGTGATGAGAAAACTCCTCGAATATCTCCTTGGGTCCCGTTGGGCTCCACATCCCGATTTGCATCGGTGAAGCAGAGAAAGCTTTTGCACTTCCATCATGGCCAGCACCACTGAACCTGCCTTTATCCCTACCGTTATGCCTCTGTTAAAACATATTTACTTTTCGCCTTCTAAGGCAGCGGAAGCAACCATAGCTTGTGAAAGCTGGTTAACAACATAGCATATGTCGGGTTGTGTATTGACCAGATACATAAGCGACGCCACCAACTGTCGATAAATAGTGGCTTCCACTACCTCTGCCGAAGTAGAATCCTCCTTCCTCCAACCACCAGGAAGAGGAGTGTCAACAGGCTTGCAGCCTTGCATGTTGAACCTCTCCAGAATCTCCCGAGCATACTTGCCCCGAGAAACAAACAGTCCTCCACTGCGCTGCCAAATCTCCAATCCCAGGAAATAATGAAGGATGCCCAGGTCCTTCATCTCAAACTCTCGTGCAAGATCCTCCTTGCATGAAAGTATCAACTGCTCATCGCTAGTCAAAATCAGATCATCTACATACAGTACGATGATCAATAGCTTCCCCTCCACCACAATCTGGTACAGGTTTGGATCCGCCTCACTCTTGGAGAATCCAAGCCCGGTGAAGTAGCTGTCTATCCGAGTGTACCAAGCACGAGGTGATTGCTTCAGCCCGTACAGTGCTCTCTTGAGTCGGCACACATGCGACTCACTGCTGAAGATATCAAAACCTTCAGGCTGCTCTATGTACACCTCCTCCTCAATAACTCCATTGAGGAACGCAGTCTTCACATCCATCTAATGAATGTGCCACCCCATCTGCGCTGAGAGAGCAAGGATCGTCCGTATGGAAGAGTCCTTGCGACAGGTGCAAAAGTCTCCTCATAATCGATCCCCTCGATCTGTGAAAAGCCACGGGCGACAAATATCGCCTTGTACTTCTCCACACTCCCGTCAGCCGCCTGCTTCACTTTGTAGATCCATCACGAACCCACCACTGATTTCCCCACCGGTCTTGGGACAATCTCCCATGCACTGTTCCTGACGATCGAATCATATTCTTCGATCATGGCATCAACCCATGCGGGTTCCTCCACACCTTCCTCAAAAGAGGATGGCTCCGTCACAACACATTGACTCACAAGAGCCATGTATCCAGTGTACCGATCCGGTGACTGCCTCTGTCTGCGCTGTGCTGTAGGTGGTCCTACAACCTTCTCTGCATCTCGAGCCAGTCGCTCAGCTTCTGTAGTGCGCATGCGCCCTCTGATGGTTGGTGCTACATGGGTGGTTTCTTCCACCTCCTGAACTTCCTCTTGTGGCTGATCCACATCCGGAAGCTCCTCCTTAGGAACTAACAGCTCCTCATCTGCATGCAAGTGTAGCTCCCTCTCAAGCGAACACCGCATGGCTTTCTCCTCCTGAAATTTTATATCCCGTCGCACAACAGTCTTTCGACTGTCTGAAAAATACACCCGATAGTTGTGAGGTGTATCAGTGTACCCCAAAAATATTCCAACCTCAGCAGTTGGATCCAGGTTCCTTCTCGCATCCTTCGTCACATGCATGTAGACAGGAGAACCAAAAATCCGCAAATGGAAAATATCAGGCCTCTTGCCAGAATAAGCCTCCTCTGGTGTACTCATGCCAAGAACCTTGTGAGGACAACGGTTCTGCACATACACTGCTGTATTGCATGCCTCAGCCCACAAGTGAAGGGGTAGGCCCCGATCATGCAACATCGCCCGTGCAGCACCCACGATCGTTCTGTTCTTCCGCTCAGCCACCCCGTTCTGCTGTGGGTTATGGGGTGCGATGAGCTCTCTCCGAATCCCTTCTGCGCTGCAGAACTCCTTGAATTCAGCCGAGATGAATTCACCACCGTTATCACTCCCTAGAGCAATCACCTTCTTCCCCGACTCCTTCTCGACCAGTGCTTTAAACTCACAGAACTTCGCGAATGTATCGCTCTTCTTCTGCATGAAGAAGATCCAGCACTTTCGAGAGAAATCATCAACAAAGATCACATAATACCTGTGCTTTGCTGTCGAAGCAACCGAGAAAGGACCACACACGTCTGTGTGAACTCTCTCAAGGATCGTCGTGGCGCGACTATCCTTCTCGTGAAAGGTGGCTTTCACATACTTCCCCAAGGTACACCCCTTGCACTGATCTGACTGCGCAAGAGTGCCCTTAGGAAGCCCAGTAGAAATCTGCTGCAGGATCTTCAAAGCTCCATGGTGAAGGTGGCCCAATCTCCCGTGCCACAGTTCACCCTCATCATCCCGGCTCACCACTTCTCCCGCCTTGCATGCCATTGCTGCGCAGCCATCTACTTGCAACTGATAAAGGTTCTTGGTTCGAACCCCTATCTTCCGGGTCTCTCCAGTAGTCTTACTGCGCAGGAAGGCTTTTCCTTCGCCGAAGACCACATCATACCCCTTATCCTCCAACATCGCCACAGAGATCAAGTTCTTCTTCAATCCAGGTACATGCATGACATCCTTCAATACAAAGGGCTTACCAGACTCCCTCTGAAAGGATATGGTACCGATACCAGTCGCACTGTATCTACCATCATCGCCCATCTCGATGTGCACACCCAAATCTTTGTCCTCTAGATCTGAGAACAAATCTCGATCTCCCGTCATATGAAATGACGCACCGCTGTCCAAGAACCATACCGATCCCATCACACTTGAAACCAAGCATGCGATCAGTGAAAAGTCAAGCTCGAACTATGAAGCCAAAGCTTCTCCATCTGCAGATCTTCCCGCTTGCTTGTTCTTCTTCTTCTTTGGAAAATTTGTAGCATAATGTCCGTGATCATGGCAGTGAAAACACTTCACTTTCGCCATATCCTGCTTCTTGCCCTTTGCACCAGAATGAGAGGTTTTCTTACCCTTCCCCTTCTTTTCTTTGGCAACCAAAGCACATTTTTCTTCATTAGCTCCCTTTGATGAAGATCCATCTCGAGTAGTCCTCCTTATCTCCTCCTGCATGAGATCCGCCCAAAGGCGCTCCCATCCCGGCAGCTTCTCCCGACCATTGACTCTATCTTGATATGAGTGCCAAGCCTTCGAAAGACCAAGGAGAGCCAGGTCGACCATGTCCTCGTCTTCGACAGTCACCCCCACACTTCCCAGCTCATCTCTGCACTGAGTGAACTTCGTGAGGTATTTGGCGATACTGTCGCCCTTCTCCATCTTGATGTTCCGGAGCTTATCTTTGAGCGCCAGCTTCCTTTGGTCGCTCTTACTCTGGAATAGATCCGTCAAAGCTTTCCACATTAAATATGGAGTAGCCTTTCCATGCAGGCTGGATACAATATGATCCTCGACGCCCTCCAACAGGATCCTTCGACACTTCGCCATCTTCTTTTGCCATGCTTCGACTTCAGCAGGATCAGTGGGCTTTTGGACATCCGTATCTACGAACTCCTTCAGACCATTATCTTCTAATACTGCCTCCATGCGATCCTTCCATGCAACATAATTCGAACTACCTTCAAGAGCATATTCAAGTCGCAAACCGTTGAAAGACATTTTCAACACCGGCACCAAGAAAACAAAACTGCTGCAAAATTCGAATTCCACTTCAAAGCTCAACCACTCTAGATCTGTGAGAACAAATTATTTTTCTAGCACAGAGATTGACTGCAAGGGGCATTTACCAGACCTTTCACTTTCCGAAGGAAGATGAATCCGGAGGCTACCTGGCCCGCATGCAGACTCTGTCTACCGAAATAAGTTTGTAATCACCGTGATGATCAATCTCTACTTCAATAGCTCCGATACCATGTAGAAATTTGCTGAATAATGATTAATTATCCACCGAGACTATCCTGATCACATATCAATTCGAATTCATATGCAACACATAATCTCTTCCACTTAGATCATCACACATGCGGAAATAAAACAAGCGATAGCACATCAAATCATCATACACATTAAAACAGTATGTATGGGGAAAGATTATAGCTGAAAACCCCGCAGCTATTGTGTATATTATAATGGAGAAATCATGTAACAAACTCAGTACAATACTCCTCACAAGTACTTAGTACTTTCTCATAAAGTTACACACAAACTAGCTTGGTTTTGAACAGGTTACTGGTTCAAAACTCACCACTAATTGCCTTGCCTCTATTGCGCAATCATGGCCTGTATAAATAGAGATCCAAGGTTCAAATCCCCTTGGCTTGACAGTGAAATCATCATGGGAAATTCCTCCAAGTGTGGTGCAAATCTCATGCACAACTGATGTCGCCACTGATAGCTAACTCAACCCTTTCATCTACCTCTTTCACTAGTCTCTACTGAATTGTCCATGCACTGTAGTGAACTGATGTGTTCTTGAGTTGAATGATGAGTTACTAATTAATGAATTAAATAATATTTAATTCACTCCACTCATTACTAGTTGATTAGCTAGTTAAACTAATCTCAACCAGTTAAACTAAATTAAACCGAACACAACTCCACTAGCTGTCTCATTAACTCCACCAAACTTCTGCCACTGAAGTCCTAACTGAAGTCAACCATGCATGAGCTCACCAAACCCTAGGAATAGCGTAATTCCTCTGTCAGATGCATGAGCCACTTCCAAGGCTCAAACTGAAGTGCTCCAAGAGAGTAAACTGAAGTTTATAGTCCAAATATTATTAAGGGTAAATAATATTTGACTTCCCTATTTTAAGGAGAGGCAGTCTAAAAATAGACTTCGACCTATAGGTCCAAAAAAATAGAGTCCCATCTATTTTTACCAACATGACCAATTCTCCAAGAATAACATACTGCAATCCCCGGACCATGCTCCATATGTCTAAAAATAGACATAGTCTAAAAATAGACTTTGCGCCAGAATTTGCCTGCGGGCCCACTTAGTGAAGGCGACTTCATTTCACTAAGCTCCATCATCTTGCTGCATTTTCAACACATGGAATCTAATATGGATGACATGGAAGCTAATATCGATGAAAAAATGAAAGACAACATGGAAAACATGAAGAATGATCTAAAAGTAGACATGGAAGGTTTGACAAATTTGATACAAGAAATGTTTCCTAATGGTGAAAATATAGTAGAGGAAACTCATGATGAGAATAAAATAAATGTTAATCTTGACTTCATAAACTCTAATGTTGGCGGGAAGAACCACCATATTCCAAAAATAGATATGAGGAATTTTGATGGAAAGGATCCTGTAACATGGATACTACAGATGGAGTAATATTTTGATCTCCATAATGTGCAAAACACACAAAAGGTACACATTGCAAATTTACATTTAGAACAAAATACATTTGTATGGTATCGATGGATTTTCTCTCGTAAAATTTTTTTCACTTGGTCAATTTTTGTGGAGGAAATGATAACACATTATGAGGATACAAAGAGAAACACCTTCTTTAGCCAATTTATAAATCTCAAACAAAATGGTTTAGTGGGGGAGCACATTGAGGACTTCCAAGAATTGAATATAAGGGTAACTGATATTCCAGAGGAACACAGGATTGATCTCTTCATCGGTAATTTAAAGGATAACATCCAACATGAAGTTCGTGTTTTGGAACCTGATTCATTGGAGAAGGCATTCAGGTTGGAAAGGAAAATTTAATGTAAAATTATGGCGACAAGGAAGCCTACCACTCACTTCTATAAAGAAGGAAGTGTTGCTACACCTATATTTTCACAACCTACAAGGTTGACACCACAACAATTGGAAGAGAAAAGAGCAAAAGGGCTTTGCTACAGTTGTGATAGCAAATACACTAAAGGTCATAAGTGTGCTGAGAAGAAAATATTTTACATAGATTGTGAAGAGGAAGAAGAAAATGAACAAGAAACTTCAAAATAAGAGGGCATACACCGGGAACAAACCATAGAAAAATAAGTCATGAGTCTGATCATATCCTGTAATGCATTGGGAGGAATTACCACTCCTCAAAATCAACATATAAGGACATATCAAGAAGAAAAGGTAATAGTGTGTATTGATTCAAGTATTATCCATAATTTTATTCATTATAAGGTAGGCAAGGAATTGAATTACTTCCTATACCCAACAGTAGAGTGTAAAGTGATGGTTACAAATGGAGGAGCTATAAATTTCTCTGGAAAATGCCATAATATCACGCTAACCATGGGGGAATATGTATTTAATAGTCCAATGATTTCCATTCCTATGGGAGGTGTTGATGTTGTACTAGGAGTACAATGGT
Source organism: Pinus albicaulis (assembly GCA_034641835.2). Taxonomy (NCBI): domain Eukaryota; kingdom Viridiplantae; phylum Streptophyta; class Pinopsida; order Pinales; family Pinaceae; genus Pinus; species Pinus albicaulis. The sequence goes on along the minus strand of CM076583.1, from coordinate 118,825,673 downwards.
TACAATCTTTGGGGATGGTAGCATTTAATTTTCAAGAACGTTTCTTGAAATTTTTTTCAGAAGGAAAGGAAGTAAAATTATGGGGTATTGCAGGGAAGCCAGGCAAGATAATAAGCTCTAATTTCATGACAAAGCTTCTAAAGAAAGAACAACGAGGCGTAATTTCACAATTATGCTCACTAGAAGTTCCAACATCAAAATCATCTATTTCTGCAGATCTCCAACAAGTCTTGGACAATCATTCCAAGGTGTTTGAAACTCCCAAAGGACTCCCACCTATTCGTGATCATGATTATGCTATTCATTTGATTCCAGGAAGTGTTCCTCCAAACATCAGGCCTTATAGATATCCTTACTTCCAAAAGAGCGAAATTGAACGTATGATTGCAGAAATGTTAGAGGCCGGTATAATTCAACCTAGTCAAAGTTCTTTCTCTACTCCTGTAGTATTGGTACACAAGAAGGATGGATCATGGCGAATGTGTCCGGATTATAGGGAGCTCAATAAGCTCACCATTAAAGATAAATTTCCCATTCCTGTGATTGATGAATAATTGGATGAATTACATGGAGCAATTTATTTTACCAAGTTGGATCTTCGTTCAGGATATCATCAAATTAGAATGAAGACTGAAGATATTCCAAAAACAACATTTCGAACTCATGAGGGTCATTATGAATTTTTGGTCATGCCTTTGGCCTTACCAATGCACCTTCTACATTTCAAGGGTTGATGAATTCCATTTTCAAACCCTTAGAAAATTTGTGCTAGTATTTTTTGATGATATACTAATCTACAAGAGGTCTTGGAAGGATCATGTTCAACATGTTGACAGGGTGCTCAAACTATTGCAGGAGAAACAATTATATGCAAAAACATCCAAATGTTTCTTTGGAGTACAAGAGGTGGAATATCTGGGTCATATTGTATCTCACGAGGGTGTTAAGGTAGACCCTAACAAAATTAAAGCCATTAAGGAATGGAAAGTCTCCACAACCATAAAGCAGTTGCGAGGATTTCTCGAGTTAACAGGGTATTATCACAAGTTTGTTAAGAATTATGGGAGAATAGCAGCACCTCTAACAACATTATTGAAGAAAGATGCATTTTCATGGACTCCTGAAGCAACTAAGACCTTTGAACATCTTAAAGAGGAAATGTGCCTAGCACCGGTCTTAGCTATGCCAGACTTCACAAAAACCTTTATTGTGGAATGTGATGCCTCAGGAAATGGAAGGAAGGAAGACCCATTGCTTTTGAAAGTCGTCCAATCAAAGTAAAGTATTTACATAAACTTATTTATGAGAAGGAAATGTTAGCAATACTGCATGCACTAAAGAAATGGCGAACTTACATAATGGTAAGACACTTAAAGGTAAAAACTGATCATGATAGTCTTAAACACTTTTTGGAACAAAGACTATCTTCAGAAGAGCAGCAAAAATGGGTCACAAAGATGTTGGGTTATGACTTTGAAATAATCTACAAAAAAGGGAAGCTTAATGTTGTTGCAAATGCACTCTCAAGAAAGAATGAAGAGGTGGAAGCATTGCTTTGTGCCATTTCTATTATCCAATCAGATTGGATAACCGAAGAAAGAGATGAATGGAAGAAGGACAAAGAAGTATGGACACTCATTCAAAAGTTGCAGCAAGATCCTAGTACATCTGATACATTTAGTTAGAAAAATGATTCTTTATGGTACAAATATCGCTTATATCTTTGTAATAATTCCCAACTAAAAAAAAATATTCTTTTGGAATTGCACACTTCTCCTTTAGGAGGACACTCAGGACTTTTAAAAACTTACCACAGGGTGAAGAAAGAATTTTTTTGGAATGGCCTTAAATCTGATATTCAAAAGTTTGTGGCGGAATGTTTGGTTTGCTAGTAGAATAAAGTTGAGACAATTAAGACCCCGAGGCTTCTACAACCTTTATCCATTCCAAGTCAACGTTGTGAGGAGATTTCAATGGATTTTATCACAGGTTTACCTACGTCCGAAGGAAAGAGTGTCATCATGGTGGTAGTTGATAGACTTACCAAGTATGCACACTTTTGTGCATTATCTCATCCATTTAAAGCAAGTACAGTTGCTACTACATTTATGGACAGAATTCAAAAGCTACATGGAAGCCCAAGGGTTATTGTGAGCGATAGAGATCCCATTTTTACTTGAAATTTTTGGACGGAGTTATTTTCTTGTTTGGGTACTCAATTAGCTCATAGCTCATCTTATCATCCTCAATCTGATGGTCAAACTGAGATAGTAAATAAATGTTTGGAAGGATATATTCATTGTTTTGTATCTGATAAACAAACACAATGGGTCAAGTGGTTACCTCTCGCTGAATGGTGGTATAACACTTCCTTCCATACTGTAGCAAAAATGACCCCATTTATGGCACTTTCTGGATATCATCCACCATCCATCACATCATATTTAATAGAAAATTCAAAGGTTCAAGAAGTGGAAGATCACATCGAGCATCAACAAGAAGTTCTCCAAATCTTAAAGGATAACCTGAATTTGGCACAAAATCGAATGAAACAACAGGCAGATCAACATCGCAGCGAGAGAAGTTTTGATGTAGGAGATTGGGTATTTTTACGGCTACAACCATACAATCAAATGTCCCTCAAGCAAGCTAAGAAGGATAATAAATTATCACCAAAGTACTATGGTCCTTACAAGGTGTTGCAAAAGATTGGTACTATGGCATACAAATTGGAGCTTCCTGCTTCTTCGCGAGTACATCCAGTTCTCCATGTTTCATGCTTAAAGAAGGTTATAGGAGAAAATCTTCCAGTTCAAACAATATTGCCAGAACTTGATGAGGAAGGAAAAATCATATTGGAACCAGAAGCGGTCATGGAAACAAGAACTCGACAACTACGGAATCGATCAATTTCAGAGTATTTCATCAAGTGGAAGAACTTACCCACTGAAGATTCTACATGGGAGGATGAAAATTTTATACAGAAGCACCCAGAGCTACTCAAGCATTGAGGACAACACTTTACTAGTATAGTCCATTATTGTTGTTAGTGTAACCCCCTTATTGTTAAGACAGGCTCCTCATAACCCCCATATTGTTACACAGGCCTCTTAAATTATTATAAATAGGTCGTTTAGATTACATCTCTTCTCCACTAGGATTACATTATGGCCCCATGGACTCCTATATATAGAAAGGAGGTTTTGTAATTCTAGTATCATCCAAGAATTTTTCATTCATGTAATGTATTGGAGGTTTCCCCCTTGAAGTGGCTTATTTCTAAGGCGTTGATATCTCTTTTCTTCTATTTTTGGAGTTGGATTCACAACACAAAGACAAATTGGTAGTTATTACATAGATAGAAGATATTTTAAGCTGTCAGGCAGTTATTGTAAAAGATAGAGATAGGCTGCAAAGTCAAACCTTTCACCTATCTTTTCTTAGAAGTTAAGACAAAGTTATTAAAATAGAGAGGTATCTACAGATGTTCCTACCTTATGCCTTGCATGGTTTTCAAGGCTAGGAATACATTTACTCTGTAATTAATAACACTTGAGCCCTAGAATAGTTCCATCTCCTCTTTTGCAGCATAAAAACTGCATCTGAACTCATTGTATTGTTGGTATTTGATGACTCTTTGAAGTAATACATAGTCTCTTGGAAGTTGAAGGAAATTGATGTTTTGGAACTTGTAGATGTCTTGACCTATTTTTTGATGAGGAAGCCTCTGTCATTGGATCCCTGAGCTTGGATGTTGGTGAAGTACTCTAAATCTGTTATTGTTATTTCATGTTCCGTTATGTTTCACCATTCTCTGTTGCAGTAGAGTAAAAAGTTTAGGCTAAGAAATGTCTTCTGAAAGTACCTTAGTTATGTTTACTCTTCACTGTCTTAATGTTTTCTTCTGCTAAGATATTCTATAGAATTATTAAATGCTCTTTGGGACCCTTATTCTTTTTTATTTCTTAAATATTTCAATACAGTTGGTTTCAAGAATGATTTATGGTTTTCCCTGCTTATTTGCTACCACTTAAAAATCGTTTCTGAAGTCTCCCTTCAAATTACCATTTCTTAGACTCTTCCAAAGAGGTTTTGTTCTGATCATACCCTTTTTATTTTCTTAAATAATTGTTTTGAAGATCTTTATAGCTGTAATCAAAGATTTTTAGGCGTTCCCTCTTCTACGAATGCAGTTATTTTTGAATCTTGAATGTTTTCTAATCCTTGAAGGTGAAATCACTAGAAGTTAAATGAGTTTCTCGGCTTCTATAATTCAATGGAGAAGTTTTTATTGGAATTATTATTTGCTGAAGTGTGGTTTGTAGAATTTATGGTTAACCTTGTCTATTGAATGCCTCTTCATGTTCAGATAATGTTTTAAGTCCTTTTTTGAGGAGTATATATAATTAAGGATTCTTAATTTCCCTTAGTTCTACTTTTCATTCTAAATCCTTGATGTCCATTTCATTCCACTTGAAAGACCTTGAAGATCCACTAGCCAAGTTATATTTTCCCTTTTATACCCCAAAATACATTAATTAAACTTGTTATAGCTTCCACTTGACTCCATTGCCTAATGACTTAGAGATTTCCCCTTTTCTATCTATGCTGCCTAGATCATCATGTCCAACCAAACAATCAAACAAATCCATGCTTCATAAATAGCTTAAAATCAACCCTTTACAAGAAAACAAGTCATATCTTTGCAAACAATTGAGAGATCCCTCTCTGAGAATAGGAAGGCTAGGTCCTAGAGCTCTAAATATTGGTTTTGATGTTGCCTTGTCACTTTGTATGCCAATTTTTCAAATCACAGGAAGCCAACACCAAGAAATCAATGGAATGTCACATGACAATTTCAGATCTAAAAAAACCTCAAAATCAATAATCAATAACCTTCCTTCATCATTGTCTTCATCTCCTTTATATAGTTTATGAGCCTTCCCATGCCTTGGCCCTCATCTAAACTTCATTGTGCATGTGGACAAGATCCTCCATGTTTGACTGCGCTATCTTTCCAAGTCATCCATCATGTCTAGGTTTAATGTACACCCTCTCCATCATGTGTGAATTAATTGCACAACTTCCTCCATCATCTCACCATGAATGCTCCATGATCTTCTGTTTGATCCCTTCCAAGATCTTTATGTATATCTAGGCTGAATTAATCCACATTCACACATAAAAAGTGGATATTTATTCATCATGAGGATTATGGGTCCCTCCACCCTTTTATTTACTTAATTCATTAAGAAAATTAATAACTTTAATATTCCAAATATCAAGTGAAAATTTGGGAATATTACATACCTCCCCGGAAAAATATTGCTTTTCCTCAAGCAACTGCAAAAGTGGAGGCTACAAAAAACATCCTCCCTCCAAATGGAATCCTCATGTGGAAGGCTTTCCCATTTGTCACAATTGTTGGATATACTGAGAGGGGAGGTGAATCTATATTTCTTTCAATTAGAGCATTAGTTAATCTTCAATTATTATCAGTGTTTGTACAATGATAGCAGAAAACAAAATGAACACAAATGCACATATATTTTAAGGTGGAAACCCACTTCGGGACAAAAACCACCTAATAAATTTCTAATAATTCTTTAATATTCAACTCCGATAGAAAATAAAGCTCCAAATTCCTAGAATCTAGAAAATAATTCTTCTACAGCTCCCACTGGATGGATGCTCCAATGCCCAAGATTCTTCAGTAGTCAGCTGAACAGATGCCCCAACACCCAATGAGCTACAACTCACCCTAGCACCACCCTACCACCCTATAGAAGAATAAAAGAAGAATGGACTCCCGTACCAGGGAAAATGATCCACTTTACAATGAAATAGAATGATGTAGAAGAAGAAGATACACTAGACCATAACCCCAACTATGAAACAACCACCTAATGATGATCCTAGACCTCCCAACATTGCCTCTTCAAATCTTGGCAGATAGACACTAGTACAATTTTTACAATAATGTATTTACAATGAATTAGTACAATGATACCTTTATAGTGACTGTATGCAGTGCTGCACATTTGAAGACTTTATGTGATGAAATTCTTGTTGTTGTTCTACACCTCGGTTGCTTCTCTTTTCATGCTATCCTCTTCTGTACCTTTCTTTTCTTTGCTACCCTAGAAAGTCTGGTCCTTTGCAGCCCTTAACAACACATGATCTAGCTTTTTCTTGCCTTATATGAGCTTGATATTTAATTTGGTGTATCTCTATTATTTCATATCCCCAATATGTGATTTTCGGTCCTGTAGTAGTCCTCTGAGTCGTCTTTCCAATGCTACAGGTCTAACCCAATTTGGATTCTTCAAGAGATATTTATGCCCAACCTCTCAAAATGTCCTAATTATGGACTGTTTTAGTAGAGTGAACTTGTATGACATGCCACGTGTCACTGTTTCTTCATTCGGCTATGAAATTGATAGAGAAAAAACATAATCCCTGGAATATCTTCCAATTTTTACGGAATTCCAATCCGATACTCTGAGAGAGAGTTATGACGATTTTCCCAAAGTCACTTATTTTAGATAAATTTAAGGAGCCTGCAAAAACACTGAATTCCAAAGATCATATCTCCTAAAATGTTGCGCACCTTGATCTGAAATTTTCACAGGAGCTTCCTCAGGATTTCAGCTTTACCTCATAAACATTTCAGCTTCTGAATCTTCGTAGAAAAGAATTTAGAGAAAAAATTCCACGATGACATGTTTCAGATAGCGAAATCCCTTGCATAAGGAGGATATGAGGATCACAATTTATATAAATGCTTAGGTTGAGAGGGGCTTCAACAAGTGAATGTGGGATGGATTTTAGGCTTAAAAAATATTAATTATGACTTTTCAATGACCCATGCCACAACCCCATGGGGTTTTAGCCCACTAACTGGGGTTACAAAATTCAAGCATGAATATCTCTCAAACTGTGAAGAATTGCGTGGTGTGCCATATATCAACGGAAACATCTCGACAAGAAGAAATCATAAAAAGCATTATTGACCAAGAATATAGTAATTTGGTAGGTCAAAATTACCATGAAATATTGGAGTAGCCCCTGCTTTTGCTTGGGTTGACATCAATGAAAATCGTTGATAAAAAATCTCCCCCTTTGGCATTGATGGCAACACAAGTACTCCCCCTGCGATCATGATACCTCTTCGTACAAAATTCTCTCCTCCTTTGACATCAATGGCAAAGGGTAACTCCTCTTGACACACAGCCATCTTGTGGACTTATAAACACTTCCACTCCCCCTGACACACAACCATCCTACGGACCTGTACACACTTCCACTCCCCCTTTATATTCTGAATAAGGAAAATCTAATGAGAACTTGGGAGAATCCCAAGCTTATGGCGAGGATATTCCAATGCTTCATAAGTACTCTCACGATCATCAACGCTTCCTGCCCAATATGCATTTGTAAAGGCATGAATAATGAGATTGTTACCCTTGGGATAAAACAAGCCATATTCTATTGTTCCCTTTAGATATCGAAGAATTCTTTTGATGGAAATAATATGTGATTATTTTGGTGCTGCTTGGAATCTTGCTACTTGTCCAACTGCTTGCATAACATCTGGCTGAGAGGCTGTTACATATAGAAGACTACCAATCATAGATCTGTAAAACCTTTGATCCACATCCTTAGATGAGTTGTCTATGCTCAATTTGCAACTTGTTACCATTGGGGTAAGGATGGGTTTGCAATATTCCATTTTGAATTTCTTGAACATTTCCTTGATGTGCTTGACTTGACATATAAATATTCCTATCTCTTGCTGAGATATTTGAAGCCCTAAGAAGCATGTCAGCTCACCAAGTAAAGACATCTTGAAATCAATTTTCATCTTTATAGAAAAATTCTTACTTCGTCAATCATCATTGCTACCAAATATTATATCATCCTATTTAGCTATTAGACATCCTTTAGTTGCTTCATCTAGAACATATATGTTGTTTGGAGCTCGACTTCCTGTAGCCACAATTTCACCATACCTCCCTTTCTTGATTTCACATTTTGTGGAGTTGAATAGTATTGTGTGTCCTTGATCACACATTTGTCCAACACTGAGAAGATTGTGATTCATGTTTTCAACCAATAGAACATTGTTGGCTATAACATCTTTTCTTCCGAAAGTCATAGTACCTGATCCTATAACATTTGAAGATCCATAATTTCCAAATGATATGGTTCCATCCTTCTTGTCTTTCAGAGATACAAATTTCCTTCTATCTCCAGTCATATGTGTTGAGCAACCGATGTCAACATACCACACATATTTTTTGTTTTGATCCTTGAGAGTGAGAGCACAATTATCAGTCTTCTTCTTCCATGTTTGTTCGTTCTGTGGCTTCGAAGATCCTTCTGGAGGATTTTCAAGTCTGCAGTCTCTGGCTATGTGTCCAAAGTTTTGACATTTGTAACATTAAATATTATTTCTTAAATGTTCAAATCTATTGATGTTTCGCTGAGACCTAGGAGGTTCATATTTAAAAGATATCCTGGAATTGTATTCATTCCTGGGGTACGTGTGACATTCTACAACTTTATGACCGAATTTTCCACATGAATAATAGTAGCCATAAAAAATATGTTGGTACCTGGATGGAAATATTCGTCGAGGAATTGTCTTCCAAGGCTATTCTTGCGAATCTTGTCCAATGAAGTCTACATGCATGTCAAATCTCGGTTCATTATATTTTGTTGTAGAAGGTCCTGCTTCTTCTCCTTTGTAACCGATGCCAATTCTATCGTTGTAAGATCGTTGATTTTTGATGAGTTCTTCCAATGCCCTTGAGTTGTTGGCATAGTTTTGGATAGTTTTTCCTTTCTTCACTTCCTTACGCAACGAGACTACTTTGGCTTCTAATTCTTACCTTTCTTGGTTTCTTTCTTCCAACTTCTTTTGAAGTGACTCTTCAATGCATTTGTGTTCTTCAAATTCAATTTTGAGACCTTGAACTTGTTCTTTAAGAGTATTGGAACTGATCTTTTCTTCGTTGAGCTCTTTTATAAGCTTGATTGCTTCCTTAGAAAATTCTTCTATCGTCAATCCTTCTTCTTCGTTGTTTGATACCTCTTGTTTATTGTGCTTGGACATAAACAATACTCTCTCATTGGCTTCTTCTTCGCTGTCATTGTCTTCATCGGATGATGAGCTATCTTCTTTAGAGAGAAAGCTCCTTTTGGATCCTTGCTTATTGAATTTCTTAAAGCCTTTCTTTCCTTTTGAGTTTCCATCACTTCCATTCGGACATTTTGCTGCAAAATGCCCAACCTCACCACAACCGAAACATATCAATGGAAGTTTACCTTTGAATTTTCCCTCACCAAATTTTAGTTTTCTTGTAAAGTAAGCATATTCTTCATCTGAAAGAGCTTCTCCATCATCTTCCTTTTCTTCACACTTGCAGGTGCATGCCTTTTCAATTGAAGGTTGTTTATCCTTATTTGTTTTCTTAGATGAAACGAACAAAATTTCTAGATGCGAAGTACCCTCTTCTTCATCAAGTCTCATTTCATATGCTATGAGAACTCCACGTAATTCCTCTTTGCTGAGTTTGTCCAGATTTGCACTGTATTTTAAGACTGATACCTTTGGGTTGAATCTCCCTGGTAACGTTCTAAGAATATTTCGTATAAGAGTCTTCTCGTCAACTAGCTCTCCCAATCCTTCCAGATTATTGGTTATTTCATTAACATATTGGAAGTATGCAACAATGTTGCAATCTTCTTTCATTCTGAGTTGCTCAAATTTTTCTCTATAGATTTGAAGCTTTGCTTCTTTGACATTTGAGTCACCTGCATATATATTCTCAAGCTTGTCCCATACATTTTTGGCATTTTTACAACCCAACACCTTATGATAATAAGATTCAATAAGTCCACTAATAATAATATTCTTTTATTTTGCATCATTCACCAAATTCTTCTTACCTTGTTCATCCGTGGTTGATGTAAATCCATTTTGAACAATGTCCCATACCTCATAACCTTGCGCCAAGAGATAGATCTCAATTCTTCCTTTCCAGAGTGCATAATTATTTTCATTGAATAGAGGTACACCATTCTTGGTATGCACCATGACCTCCTTCCAGTTGTTAAAATGCTATTGAAGGAACCAAGCTCTGATACCAATTGTTGGAAATACTGAGAGGGGGGGTGAATCAATATTTCTTTCAATTAGAGAATTAGTTAATCTTCAATTATTATCAGTGTTTGTACAATGATAACAGCAAAAAAAAGGAACACAAATGCACATAGATTTTAAGGTGGAAACCCACTTCGGGACAAAAACCACCTAATGCTTTTATAATAATTATTTAATATTCAACTCCAATTGAAAATAAAGCTCCAACTTCCTTGAATCTAGAAAATAATTCTTCTCCAGCTCCCACTGGATGGACTCTTCAATGCCTAATCCTTCAGTATTCAACTGAATGGATACCCCAACACCCAATGAGCTACAACTCGCCCTAGCACCACCCTACCACCCTATAGAAGAATAAAAGAAGAATGGACTCTCGTACCAGGGAAAATGTTCCACTTTACAATGATATAGAATGATGTAGAAGAAGAAGATACACTAGACCATAACCCCAACTATGACACAACCACTTAATGATGATCCTAGACCTCCTAACACTGCCTCTTCAACTCTTGGCAGATAGACACTAGTACAATTTTTACAATAATGTATTTACAATGACTTAGTACAATGATACCTTTACAGTGACTGTATGTAGTGCTACCCACTTGAAGAATTTATGTGATGAACTTCTTGCTAATATTTTGAACCTTGGTTGCTGCTCTTTTCATACTACCCTCTTTTGCACCTTGCTTTTCTTTGCTGCCCTAGAAAGTCTGGTCCTTTGCAGCCCTTTACAACACATGATCTAGCTTTTTCTTGCCTTCTAGGAGCTCGATATTGAATCTGGTGTATCTCTATTATTTCAAATCCCAAATATGTGATTTTTAGTCCTGTAGTATTCCTCTAAGTTGTCTTTCTAATGCCACAGGTCTGACCCAATTTGGATTCTTCAAGAGAGAGTTATGCCCAATCTCTCACAATGCCCTAATTATGGACTTTTTTAGTATAGCGAACTTGTACAGCGTACCATGTGTCATTGTTTCTTCATTCAGCTCTGAAATTGATAGAGGAAAATTGTATTCCGTGCAATAATCTACCTCTTTTTACAGAATTCCAATCTGATACTCAGAGAGAGAGTTATGATGATTTTCCCAAAGTCACTTCTTTGAGATGAATTTCAGGAGCCTGCACAAACACTGAATTCCACAAATCATATCTCCAAAACTATTACGCACCTTGATCTGAAATTTTCACACGAGCTTCCTTAGGATTTTAGCTTTGCCTCATAAAAATTTCAGCTTCTGAACCTTCATATAAAAAACGTTATATCCATGATGACTTGTTTCAGATAGTGAAATCCATTACATAAGGAGGATATGAGGATCACAATTTATATAAATGCTTAGGTTGAGTGGGGCTTCAATAAGTGAACATGGGAGAGATTTTAGGAGCTTAAAAAATATTAATTATGACTTCTCAGTGTCCCATTCCACAACCCCATGGGGTTTTAGCCCACTAACTGGGGTTACAAACTTCAGACATGAATATCTCTCAAATCATGAAGAATTATGTGGCGTGCCATATATCAACGGAAACATCTCGACAAGAAGAAACCATAAAAAAAATTCTTGACCCAGAACATAGTAATCTGGTAGGTCAAAATTCCCATGCAATATTGGGGTAGCCCCTGGTGCTGCTTGGGTTGACATCAATGACAACTGCTAATCAACAACAATGTGTCATGCATGTCCAGCTCCAAAGCTACCTTTCTAGAATGTCTAGAATGGCCTACAACTAAAAAGTTAGATACCCACCCTCATCAATGAATCTCCAAGTGGAAACCATATGATGACCAAATTTCTCCTCTATACATGAGATATATAAGATAAAGTGGTTCATTCCCAAAGTGGAAAGTCCCAACTCTTGAACTATCTCTCCAACCCATGATACATAGAGTAGATTACATATATCAATGCCCTCATCATTAGCCATGTTGGCCATGTAGGAATCAAACATCATATCAACATAGTGAAAAACAAGAAGTAGAGACATATGGATGAACATGAACAATGTCAAACCATATTCTCCCAATAACAACCAACGCAACAAAGCCTTCTACTGCCATGCTAGATCATCATGAAAATAAGTAAGAGAGCCATACTCTCTCAAAATAAGCCACCGCCACAATTCTTCTTGTTGCCATGCCAAATCAACATCAATGATAATATGATAGCCATACTCTCTCAAAAGAAGCCATCTTAGCAATGCCTCTTGCTGTCATACCACATCATCATTATACCAAATGTACTGACCATATTCTCTCTAGAGAATCCACCTTAACAAGTCATCTTGCTTCCCCATCACATCATCAGTATGCCATATACAATGACCATAATCACCCAATAGAAGCCAATGCTATAAGGCCTCTTGTTGCCATCCTCTAGCAATGTCATGTAATGTATGGGAATAATTCAGCCCATACTCTCCCAATAGTAACCATAGCAACAAGGATTCTTGTTGCTTTCTTGCATTATCATGATGCAATTCATGGAGCAACAATAAATTAATATACATGTGAGATGTCTCATCAACATAATACAAACAAGCTCCTTTATGCCACATCATGTGAGAGTTATACTTTCTCCCAAACCCAAGTACATACATGAACATGAGATACATCCCCAAAAAAAATACATGTAAAGACATGAGACATATCCCAAACAAGAGTAAATATATGGTCATAAGATATATCATGAGATGTCCAAACTCTCTCATCCACAACCAAAGTAACAACGCCTTCTTCTTCTGCATTCTTCTAGTGATGTGTAAGGCATGAATTAGAAAATTATGAATCTTTGAGTGGTAGCCATACTCACCCAAGAGCAACCAGTGCATACATGCTTATTTCTGGCCTGTATCATATATCTGCAAGTGGTTGGGCAACCCCTTGCTCCATACTATCAACCACTCATCCCAATGTGGATGATGGATCTCATTCTGCAAACTTGGTATCATCCCATTGTAAGACACCAACCTCCTCAAACTGATGAAGAACTTTGCACTCCATGAAATGTTGAAGTGCACCTCTAATGAGATCTCTTAATGAGACCTTATTCTCATCTATGGCCTTACAAAACCAATGAGGTTCTGGATCTACTGCAGGTAGAAGTCTCTCTTTGAGCTGTAGGATTCTCATTGAGAAAGTGTTAACAAGAAAGGAGAAAAGATTTCTCATCTCAACATGTCTACCATTAATCCTCTTAACTTCCATTGCTTCATGAGTGAAGCTACCTTCATAATGCTCCAAGAATAATGGGGCTCCTTCATTATCACTGTTACTAAGTGACAGTTCTATAGATCTGCAGGGTAATACATGTGCTGTCTCAAAGCAAGGTAAAATACTGATATCATAACCAGTCATTGTACATAGGATCATGCTCATCCCATTTTCTAAAAATCCACACTTCAACTCAAAGGGTTGAATGTAGTCCATCCATGAAAAAATGGGATAACTTTTCATCTCCTCCTTGATCAAATAAAGGGTCCTCTGTGCTGTGATATGTTGCTGCTTCAAATCAGCATTTTGTTTTAACCCTTGGTTATGCATTGGCCCTAATGAAATGTCCCCACAAGTTTCAATAAGATCTATTGAAACAATAGGCGATGAATGTGTATGCATACCTTGGATCAACTGATGTGTGGTAACCTCTTGATAGAACACAAGAGTTCCTCCAACTGGGACAATGGTGTCTCCAACTGCTGGTAAGAGAGATGGTTGTTCGTCTACCAATGTACCAGCACTGGAATTTTCCTCCTCTTCCTCATGCATCTCTTGGATCATGCATGGGACTCTATATGTCAAGAGCTCAAGACTATCTTGCAAGATAGAAATTGTCTCTTCTCTAGATGCAAGTACTTCTGCAGCGAGTGGTGAATGTAGTGATTTCTTGTCCAGAGTGACAAGATTGACATCCTCCTTTGTTTCCTTAGGAAATTTCTCTTTGTGACACATATCTGTCTTCTTCACATAAAAATTCTTCCTCAACTGGTGAAAGAAATTTGAATATTTATTCACCTTTGCATTCTCCATGTGACTAAACCACCAACCATTGGCTTCACTTAGAATATGAAGTGCTGCAATTTGGACAACCTCTTTTTCAGCCACAGGGTGTAGCATGAAAATTTTAACTAACTCTTTCCTCCAAGCCTTAACAGTGTTTGAGGAAGATCCATCAAATGTAGGAAATTAAAATCTATTGTGCCTCTTTCTTCTATTGCTGCTATAGGATCTTCTTTCTTCTTTGAGTTCAAAGAATTCTTGGAGAGTTAGAATCTCTTTGAAGGCTCTAGACTGTGCTTTGTACTCTTCCACATAGAGACTAAGAGTCTCATGAGTCTCAGGTTATTTTCTTTCTTAATTTCTATACCTCTCACCTTCTTCAAAGAAAGTGGGCATAGTAGATCTATGATTCTCTGGTTTTCTTTTATGCTGATAGGAAGTTCTTGGACCTTCCTCTTCAAATATTCTTCTTGGATCCTTCCTTTGCCTTCCTTATTCATTTGATAGACCTCCTTGGAGATATCGTGATTGGGTCTAAAGAGAGGATTGGAAAAACTATCCTACTTCATGATAGATCTCATCTATTTACTTCTTATTTTGATGCAAAAGATGAAGTGTCCACAAGGTGAGCCAAATATCATGCTCTGATACCACTGTAATATCCCAAAAGGGAGAATTCAGTAATAATTAAACACAATATAAGAACTGTAACTAAGTAAACAATAAATCTCAAGACAACATTAGAATTTACAGAAAAGTTGAGCCATTTTATTTTATGGAGATGAATCAGTTATACAATGTACAAAAGATGAGTAGATCTAGCCCAAGAGATGGCCTAGAATCACCCTACAATGGTGCTGCAACAAGCACTGTGTAACTGGCGAGATTACAGAAAGTAATACTGTGTTGTCCCTTCTGCTACTGATATGCATGAAATGTTGCAAAAGGAAATGCAGATATAGGGATCTTAGGAGCTCTGATGATGCCAAGATTCATGATCTGGCCAATGTGATGGGAATCCAAGATAACCCAGAAAGGATTTTCCAAATCTACAAATTTGGAAAATCACCCTCCTATGGTTTGATCCTTTGAATACTGGGTTTAAAGATCTAAAGATAGATATGATCCAAATATGGCTGCAATATGTTCTATAAATAGATATGAGCTTTGAATTTTGATCCCTCCTTCAGATCTACAAGCTAGGAGCTTGAGATCTTGCCTTCTCTTCCTCCTCAAAGTTGCAGCAACTGATTATGCAGCTGCTACAGAAATTTATATGTACAAGAGAGAGAGGCTTTATGCCTGATAAAATATGTTTCAATAGATTCCAGGCTGGTGGAAATACTGATGGCAATGTAAGGGGATGATCCCTCACAGGATAACTAGCTGAAATGCTAGCAACTTCCTTCCTCCTTTGGATCTGCAATGATGGACATCGTAATTTTGGATAGAATTACTGCTGCTAGGAGGTCAATAAATATTGGCCTGATGCCAGATCTGAAATGTAACCCTGGGAATTTTTATCTTCAATCCCAAGGTGATAGGAATAATCCTACACCGGTTCTCCAGCTGAAATACTAAAGACAACCTCCACCTTCCAAATGATCTTCAAAAATTGCGTAATTTATGAATATGGATGTTCTGCAGATGATGGAAATAATAAGTGGCACCAATTCCTGATGTAGAATGAAGTATAACCCTCTTCCAAGATATCACTCAATGAAATAGGAGGGATTCCCGACCAAGAAGACCTTGTGCTAAACAACAGTTGCAATCTTTGTTAAACAACCCAAGAAAGCAATGGAATGTCACATGACAATTCCAAATCTAAACAGACCTCAGAATCAATAATCAATAGCTTTCCCTCATTGTTGTCTTCATCTCCTTTATATAGTTTATGAGCCTTCCCATGCCTTGGCCCTCATTTAAACTGTGTTGTGCATGTGGACAAGATCCTCCATGTTTGACTGCGTTGTCTTTCCAAGCCATCCATCATGTCTAGGTGCAATGTACACCCTCTCCATCATGTGTGCATTAATTACACAACTTCCTCCATCATCTCACCATGAATGCTCCATAATATTCTGTTTGATCCCTTCCAATATCTTATTTGACTGTATCAACCTCCATGATCTATCTCATTAATGAGACATGATCTCCAATTCATTCATATTAGTAGTTGCTCCACTACCTCCTTTATGTATATCTAGGCTTAATTAATCCACATTCACACATAAAAAGTGAATATTTATTCATCATGAGGATTATGGGTCCCTCCACCCTTTTATTTACTTAATTCATTAAGAAAAGTAAGAACTCTAATATTCCAAATATCAAGTGAAAATTTGGGAATATTACCGACCAGGAGGAGGGAATGGGGCATTTTCTCCAGTTGGAGGGGCCCTTGCATCTTTGCAAGGAGTACCCAAGTATCTGAAATTTGAGAGTTCGAGGTACCATTCAGGATCAGAGAGTATCAGTGTTGGTTGACATTGGGGATACCCACTACTTTGTTGATGCTCGGTTAGTGCAGAGGAGAGCAATACCCACTGATGATTTTGACGGATTTTCAGTTTTGGTTCCAGGAGCTAGAACCATGTAGTGCATGAAGTATGTTCTGGCATTATCTGTCACCATGGGAACATATGCCTTGACTGATCACTTCTTTATGGTTGATATTCCTGACACAAATGTGATATTGGGAGTGCAGTGGTTGATTACTTTGGGGAAGGTCACCATAGATTGGGAGACCTTGAAGATGGAGTGGGTTGATAAGAAGAGTGGTAAGCATCAGGTGATCAGGGGCATGCACACTTATCCCCCTCAAATAACTTCTGCACAAAATATAGAGCCTGATTTGTGCAGTGGTAGTAAGTACACAATAGTACACTCAGTTATGCAGTTGAATTTGACCCATGATGTAGTATTATTTGGAGTCATTCCACCAAGAAGGCCCCCAGACCAGAAGTTGATTAGAGATTTATCACAACAAGCTGCACCACTCATAGATCCGGATGAGTTGATAACCTTAGGTGAACTTAGCACAGCACAAAGAGTCTTTGGTATGCTCGAGGAGGAGAGGGACATTCTTCTGGTATTCGTATTACCAACTCTCACCAAGCATATTGTGTTGAGAGGAGATGTTTTAGGGATGGATGATGGCACCATCATAGCGAAAAGGGGCTACTCCATGGCCTCTTAGAACTAGAAGATACTTCCACATAGGAATGAATATTCTATATATGGTAGAGGATTGTTGGCACTCATGCATACATTAGCAAAACTCAGAAATTTTTGAGTGGATGATAGCTTCCAAGTTAAGGCTAACCTCCATAAAATTCAACCCATAGTTGAGTAGGAGAAGCTACAAAAGAGGCAACAGAGGTAGGATAGCAGTATTCCGGCATATGAATTTGGCATTAAATATGTCAAAGAGGAGGGCACTAAAATGATAGATGCTTTTCCACAAAGACCAGCAACGTTTTCATTGTTGGGTATAGATCCTTATTGGAAATCTGAGCTATTGGTGGAATATTCCAAGGATCACTTCATATGTGAAGTGATTTATGGACAGGTGATAGATGAGAGGTATACAGTGGTGGATGGAGTCATCTATTATCAGAATAGGATCTTCTTGGCAAGAGACTCTAAGCTCAAGAAGAAGATTCTACATGAAACACATGAAGCACTCCTTTCCAGTTACACATATTTCATTGAGGCATATCAAACCATTGTGGAGGGAATTTCTTGGGAGGGTCTCAAAGAGGATGCACACGAACATATCAGGAGGTGTATGGTTTGTTTGAATTTTTAGGAGGGAAACAACCACATTTTAGGGTTTTCACATCCACTTCCCTTTCCGATAGAGATGTGGGAAGGCTCATCTATGAACCTCTTCACCAGCTTGCCAAAGGTACATGGTAAGGATTGTGTTTTTGTGCATAATAATCAACTAGCCAAGTATTTTTATTCCTTTGCCATTCATTTACAATACATTTCTCCACAAAATGGCACTCTTTTTTAGACTTAATGGCTTACTTGGGGCCACAATCAGTGATGGGAATTTCCACTCCCTAGGAAGCTTCGGGGAGATGATATCTTACTTGGGGTGTACTTAGTTGACACCACACATCAGTTACTTTCTCCAGGCATGTGGGAGGATAGTGGCAGCAATAAAGTGGTTCGGAAGCCACTTATCACATCATGTTTTGAGGAATCTAGGAGCAGAACTGCGCTGGTTCCACTTGAGGGACTATTATCAACCTCCAGTATTTCATGTGACAGTTAGTGTATCTTTGATTTTGATCCCATATGTTGATGATGTTTTTATCATTATTGGTAGGATGATGGGAGGAATGGCACATGGATTGGAGTTTTTCATTGGGAGTGAGGTATCTAACATTTCTTATGCCCCGTGCTTCAGTGAGAACGTTTGACAGTATGTGATTGCTACCATAGATCTCTCACTTCCTTATGATGTGAGCCATTTGGCTAACTTGGAAACTTGGGAGGAGAAGCTAAGGGGGAGATTGATAGGAGGACACCTGATTCAGTGGGAGAGCTTATCATATGTGGGTTCCACTAGGGAAGGAGGAGAATTTTTGCAGCATTCACCCTTACAATTGCTTGAGGAAAAGCAACATTTGGGAGGGGAGGTCTATAATATTCCTAATTAGATTTTAGCTAGTTGGAATATTAAATTTTTTTTTTCTCATTTAGATAGGTGAATAAGAGGGTAGGGAGACCCATAAATCTTCTTATTAGGAATAAAACCACTTCTAATGTGAATGTGGGTCAGTGTAGCAGTAGAATAAATCACTTGTGGGTGTGAATCGGGGCTTGAGCATGTGGACAGGGTCAAGTTTGACCAAATCAATAATGCTGGTATGGAGGAAGTGGATAGTTAATGAGGGACTTCACTGTGTTAGTGGGGGGAATTCTCCATTAGAGTAGTGACTTTAATGTGTGGGTCCCAAGGTGAGGAAGCTCACAAAGATTTTAAGGGAGGGGATGGAAGCCATAAAAGGAATTTTGATTATTTTTTATGTCTTTTTCTTTTATGACTTCTTGCATGCTTCAGCTGTTTAGCGGAGTCTATTTTGCTGTTTAGTACAAGGGTGTTCTCGAGCGGGAATACCACCCTCATCCTGGGGGAATTTGAGTGCTTACTCACGAGAGGTTTATTAAGCTTCATTTCCCATCTGACATTAGGCCAAGCTTCAACCATTATCCACAACACAATCTCCTCTGGGGTTGTGTTGTTTTACAGGGCAGAGGCAGTGGAGGATTGATAGGGTTAGTTTCTGATCTTGTTTCCCAGTGGAGGGAGCATCCCTTCACCCGAGAGGTTAGCAAGGAGGATCCTTGAGCATAATTTTTTATTTTTGCATTAGGCCAAGTGACTGCCATCACCTACAGCACAGTTTCCCTCATAAACTACATTATTTTATTGAGCAGTTGCAGTGGAGGGCTTAGTGCACCATTTGGTGAGTCAGATTTCCAGTGAAGGGAGAAACCCTTGATTTGGGAGATATATTGGAGGAGTTCCATCCATTTCTACATCAGATCAGCTACCTCCTATCATTTATCTAGTTAGAGAGCTTATTTAGCCTTAGGGCTGCATTTCATCATTTTTGTATTTTGTGTATTTCCGGAAACCCTTTCTACGTTGTCTCGGAAATGTGTCGGGGATCCTAGATCTCTATTCCGGACACTTTTTGAGCCATATACCAGTAGATCTATTTTATTACATTTTCCAGCTGCAATTGTATTCACTGGGGTTGCGTTTTCTTGTCTCTCTACCATTTTGTGTATTAGCAACATCCCATATTTGAGTGTATTGATATTTGGAGGCTTGTCTTGCCTTGCTTGAGTGATTTGTTCCTCAAGATTTTGTACTTATTTGTTTCTGATATTCATAATAAGATGGCTCTTTCATTGTCTCATGTTTGATGTGTTTATATTCACTGCTATTTCCAATTTTATGTTCCATATTGCTTCTTTTCCTATTTTGGAATATTACAGCATTCACTTGTACATCAGCGCAACTATTTCTCCATATACCAATCAGTAAGTACCTTCCCCAATGTATGAATAAACATGTGGACCCATTCAATTCTTAGTTCTACGCCCCATACCTCATTCCATCTATTTAAATTTCTGCATAGATCATCCTTTCCATATTAGACTTATTCCATTTTGATGGTTGGACATTCAGAGCATAACCTCATCATATGCGCGCATTCATCCAAGTTGCCCATGTTTTCTTTACGATTCTCCCACTATCTTGTGGGAGTAGCATGTAGTCCAAGATCCAAAGCATGGAATCTCTATCATTCTAGTAAAATTCTTTCAAGCTCTCCAAAAAACATGTTTACAATAGTTAAACCATCATAATGCAGTCATTCGCGTACCTCAGATGTTATACATCACATAGATCTAGTCACACGATTACAAATTAGTGCAAATACTTCATGCAACTGATTCAGAAAATTTTCAAATTATTCATTATAATATGAGAAACAAGAGTTTTCGTTCTCCCAATTAATATTTCCATCCGTTGTTCGGTTGATCCAATATTCCTCGTGGAGAGTCAGCTTATAGATCTGGTCAATATCATCATCATCACGCACAGGATCTGTATATCTTTGTCCTTATGCAACGTCTAAGGGAATTATGAATCTGGTTCCATTTCTTTCAAACTCCGTTCTTCTTTTCTTCAAGTTTATGACACCATCCATATCAATAGCCCAGTCCAATCCCAATAACGCAGGGTAAGGATAAGTATAATCTACAATTTGGATAACTTCGAAGTCTCCAAGTACCTTAACACCTTCAATACTAACTATGACATGTGACAAAATTCCTAATGGAATGATTTATGTTGATTTTCCATGTGCAGTTGAATGGTAGACCATTCCATCTTGGGTTCTCCCATGCACTGCCATGTTTTCTTAGGTATAACATTTTCATTAGACCCCAGATCTAGAATAACCTGGTCCATCTCATAAGCACTGATCTGTGCGGTCATACACATATCTCAACCTGTCCTCTTCATAGTCTTAAATATTTTGTTGACAACTTTCTATTCTACCAACGGTTGTTCCTTCACTGCAAAATTATGTATCAGATTCTTAAGGTTCTCTACTGCTTTTTTTTGCGCATTTACCTAATGAAAGATTGTAGAAATGGTTTTATCTCTTCATCTACTCTTGCTTCCTTCATTAATCTACCTAATATTGATGTGCTTCCCTCTGCAAACTCTTTTTGCACTTCCACAAAAGTCTCTTTTGCACGTTGTAAATCAAATCCCTCTTTGCTCTTAGGTGCTTTACGAATCCAAAGGTCAGTATTCGACTACTTTCCATTGTATTCATTAGTGGTCACACCGCTCCTAGTGGCCACATTCACACTAGGATCTTCTTCACAGGTTTCTGGTCTGACCATCTGAATAATCTACGTCAGAGTCTGCGTCTTTTTCTCTTGCATATTAGCAATAAAAAAAGGTCAATATTCTATTACATGGTCAAACTGTCTACAATACATGCATGATTGTCATGTGCATAGTGACCAGCGTCTCCACAGTTTTAACAAATAACCTGCCCCCTTCCTCGACCAGCTAATCCATATCCTTGTAGGTTTTAACCCTGTACAGAAATTATCAGGAAATGAATCTTTAAGACAGACAATAAAAAATAGAGAGAGCATAAAACATAAAACAAGTATACACAAATTTTCTCCCCAGGATCCAAATTCGGGACTACCAGCTTGATTTTTCATTATATTCCTTTTAGTGTTACAACACATATATATACATGTCGAAGCATTCATAAACCCCAATCAATTAACCCTGGATTAGAACATAACTGTAGTTCCCTTGACCGAATCTACAAAATACGAGGGGCCGAAAACCATCGTCCCCCAAAACCATGTGCAAACCCATGCACAAAACCATGGGTAGGTCTGCCCACCGAAAAAAAAAATCCTGAGGTGCTGCCCCAAACCCCGATAGGGTGGGCTGCCGCCCCCCTATGACCCCCCTGCATGTGGAACTATTTTTGGAAAGAATATAACACATACCCAACATTCTCCCACTTGTTGGTTTCTTTCCATAGGGGGGCACATGAGAGCTTAATCATCAATCCAGCTATGCAACACCCATTGTTTCTCTACACCAAGAAAAATTTTAAGTGCTCACGGCCTTCGTCAATGCATCTACAACATTCTTCAAAGTGCCCACCTTTACCAGCAACACCCTTTTGTCCTCAACCATATCTCTCATAAAGTGATATTGAACATCAATGTGTTTTGTATTTGAATGACAAGCAAGGTTCTTAGCCAAGGAAATTGCACTTTGGCTATCACAGTCTATCCTTATAGCTCATTGCACCAACTCTATACTTGAACACAATATCTGCAACTAAAATGCTTCCTTGCTTGCATGAGTGGCTACCATGTATTCTGCCTCTATAATTGAAAGAGCCACTATAGACTGTCTTTTACTCATCCAAATGACTGCACCTCCAAATAGGCTAAACACATACCCACTTGTAGATCTTATTTGGTCCAGATCTCCAGCCCAGTCTGCATCAACAAAACCATGAATGTCCAAAATTCTTTCCAATCCTGGTCTTCCCTAGTAGCACAAACCATAATCACTAATGCGAAAATATCTGAAAACCCACTTCACTGCTATCCAATGCTCCTTCCCTAGTTTTGACATAAACCTGCTCAATACTCCCACTGCATGTGCAATGTATGGTTTAGTACATACCATTTATTACATCAGGCTACCCATTACACTTGCATATGGAACATGGGACATATCCTCCTCTTCTTGTTGTTTCTTGGGACATTTCTCAAGAGACAACTTTACACCTATAGGAATAGGAACCTTCACCGATTTAATATCCTGCATATTTAACCTCTGTAATATAGTCTTGACATACTTCCTCTAGTTTAACCATAGCTTCCTCTTTGCGCGATCTCTCTTAATTTCCATGCCCAAAATATAGTTTGCAGCACCAAGATCCTTCATGTCGAATTTGGAGAACAATTGGGTCTTCAAATCTTGGATG
This sequence comes from Pinus albicaulis, assembly GCA_034641835.2. Lineage (NCBI taxonomy): Eukaryota > Viridiplantae > Streptophyta > Pinopsida > Pinales > Pinaceae > Pinus > Pinus albicaulis. The sequence goes on along the minus strand of CM076583.1, from coordinate 118,802,428 downwards.
ATTTCTTTTTCATTTCCAATCAACAACATATCATCTACGTACAAGACCAAATAAATAACACAGTCACCAATTAATTTAAAATAAATACAGTGATCCTCCTTGCCTCTGGTGAAGCCAAGTCCCCATATATAGGTATCAAATTTCTGATACAACATCCTTGGTGACTATTTTAACCTATACAAAGACTTCTTTAACCTTCACACTAGTTATTTCTTACCCTTTACCATAAATCCTTTAGGTTGCTTCATTTAGATCTCCTCTTCTAGATCCCCATGAAGAAATTTTGTCTTCACATCCATCTGTTCTACCTCAAATTCAAATGCAGCAGCAACAGATAAAAGTAACCTTGGCAACAGGAGAAAAAATATCACCAAAATCAATTCCTGACACCTGAGAATAACCTTTTGCTACCAATTGAGCTTTGTATTTCTCCACCTTGCCTTCTACATTCATCTTCTTCTTAAACACCCATTTGATCCTATGTAATATCCCAAATTAGGGAATTTCTACAACAATGAGAATTCCTTAAGATATTCTAAAGTTGGAGATCCAGCAATACATAAAAATGCCAATGGAGTAGAAGTGGTACATTAATACCAAGAATGCCGGAGGATCCACATAACCATTACATTAGAATATAGCAACAACAATGTATAAAAGATCTTGAGGAAATGATCTCTCAAGCTAGGCAATGCAGCCTCAATAAAACATATACATGATAAATGGAGAAATACTGCTACATGAAAGAAGCCATGGCTATGACTACGCAGTCTATGGAGTGAAACTGCTAAAAAATAATGTCAATACATGAATATAGCAATGTAGAGCTCAAACAAAGATGGGGGAGCAAGATATCAACCCTTGGAAAAAAAAATACGCAATCCTTAGAAGGATTGGCTGAAATATACACAAAATGGAAAATCTGCAGAAATGTCGGAGTAGCAGGGTAGCAGCTACTACTCAGAAACTGGAAATGGATGAAGATATCTGATGATGTTGCATATGATGGCTTAATCTCATCCAATGGATCTCTCAGGTGAAAGGCTGATCCAATCCCTGAAGATCTCACCCTCCAAAATAGTGGAGCAAGTCCCCACTGCAATTGTACTTAGAAATAACACAGTCTAGAGAAGGGACTACGCTATTGGTGATGGGAAGTTCTTGGCCTGATGCCCAAGATCTACAATAAGCCCTCAAAGCTCCCAAACTGATCTCCCAAAAGAAAGAGAGACTCCTCCTTTGAAAAATAGCTAATGGAAGTGGTGTTGTGAACCCTCACTGCAACACCCTGCAACACAAAATTATTCTGTTGCAGAAATAACGCTGTCCTGGAGGAGGATGCTTGGCCTCAAGCCTGGATGTGAGTAAAATCAGTAAAATTCCTTCAAGAGGCCTCTCAAGAAAGGAGAAGGATTCCTAAACAAGTAATCCTTGTGCTAAGCAGCACTGCAACTCTGCTAAATAGCAGGAGAATGCACCATGTCTGAATAGAAAATGAAATCAATAATCCAAATCATGAATAAAAATGGTTGCCTTTGTTGGAAATGTTGTCATTGATGGAAAAGGAGGCAACAAAGACAAAGACAGACAAAGGAGGCAGTAAAGAAGAGAACGAAGGAAGCAAAGGAGACAGGTAGAGGCAGAGGTAGCTAATATAGACGCAGAGCCGTTATCAGAGGCAGAGGCAGCAAACATAGACGCATTTTTTATGGAATGGAACCATGTGCAAACCTACATAAAATTCCAGGAATCATAACCCAAGCCGAAGGATATATATATATATATATATATATATATATATATATATATATATATATATATATATATATGTATATGTATGTATGTATATATATAAATTCCGAGAATCGCTTACCCCGCTAGAGGATACTCTAAAGCTGAAACATAAAACTTATATATATATGCAGTGCCTTATATATAAGTTTCATATTATTGAGCCCAAAATCAAAAAGAACCAAAGGTAACAAAGCCTTATATGGTGGGACCCTTTCCCAATCGCATTGGAGAAAAACTGTGTTCGGAACATGCAACCAAAGAATTGTGATTGCGATGAAGCCCAGACCCGATGGGTTTATAAACCGTAATTGATATGTGTCAGAACATGCAACCAAATAATTGCGATTGCGATGAAGCCTAGATCATATAAACAAAGGTTTAAAGCATATATATATGTATTTATATGGAGCGCTTTAATGGACAAGGGACCAAAGGTATAATACAAGGCATATGTTTCATATTATTGAGCTCGAAATCAAAAGAACCAAAGGCAACAAAGCCTTATATGGTGGGACCCTTTCCCAATCGCATCAGAAAATTGACAGCAGAACAGGTTAACAACAGGTTGCAATTGCGATTGAAAGCTCGGACCCGATGGGCATATAAACTACAATTCATATATACTTGAGTTCCGGTGAACAGTGATTGATCACATCGGAAAAGGGTGGAGTATCGGAACATGCAACTGGGAGTTGCGATTGCGATCAATCGCAATTGGAAGCAGTCAAAGGATAATACACTAATCGCATCGGAGAAAAACTGTGCAGCGGAACATATAAACAAAGAGTTGCGATTGCGATTGGCAAAGCCGGACGCGATAGTAATATAAACTCCGCCATATAAAACATGGTCGGGTCTGCACATATCAAATGTCAATCGGGCAAAATAAAATTGCGATCTCCGATTGGGATCGGACCCGAGACCAACCAAAATCTGTGGCACATAATCTAGATCGGGTCCACCTTTTGGTAGTGCAATTGGGGCATAAGCAAAAGTCCTCCCGATTGCGTTGTTGCGATTGTATTGAAATGTGCCGCGTGCTCTATGGACCCACGAGCCTCGGCTTAAGGTGGAGGACGATTGTTAATATAAAACGTTGTTGCGATTGTATTGAAATGTGCCACGTGGTCTGTGGACCCACGGGCCTCGGCTTAAGGTGGAGGGCCATTGTTAATATAAAATGATTGCGATGTGTGAAATGGCATCGGGCCATAAAACAAAGGCTGTGGTGTATGTATGTTCCTCTTGTAGAACTCACCACATCAACAAGACACTTACTGTGTGTAAAGCGTTGGAATTTTCCTAGATTTAAAGTCAGCAGTTACATATATATATATAAAGCGCTGATATAAAAAGCATAGTTACAAATGTATGGCATATGGCCATTACCCTGCGACAGTGAATAAGGAAACAAACAGAGACAAAAGGGAAAAAGACACAGTCAAAGAAAAGACAAATGCGCAGCTAGCCAAGAGGCTGAATTAGTGAGCTGGAGTTTTCATTGTAATTGAATGTAAATGTTTTTAATTGATTTATATTGTTGTGATGCATTGGCAAGTCTCCGGAAGAAAGCAAATATCCCACTGTAATATTAAAATAAGTACCTACAGTTATATTTTCTGAATGAGTGGATAAAATATATGAGAAGGCAGAAGGCAAAGAGACATGGTTGTCCATTTCAAATTCCCAGTAGAATACAAATAGCCATGAAGCTCTTTTGTATAAAACAGGGTAATATCCAAAGGGAGAAGGTTGACGAAAACAGAGTGAGAGAAGAAGAGAGTGTGGAGTAGAATTGAAGAGAGTTGAAGAAAATAAGAAAGTTGCAAGAGGTTAGATAGAGTAAGAATAGAGAATGCAGAGTATAGAAGATTGAGGCAGAGAAGATAAAGAAAATAAGAGCAGAAAGAGATGTTGCAGAACAGAGCTGATATCTGAGGTAAATCAGCAAACATTCCGGTTGATAAATTGAGGAAGTTGGAGATTCCCTATCAAGTTGAAGCTTGATAGCTGTTAGTTGTAGCTGACTGAGGTAGAAGCCTCCTGTAGGATTGGTGGCTGTAGAAAATAGATGGGAGTTGGTGCTTCCGCATCAAGTTGTAGCTTGATAAAATTTCAGTTGTAGCTGACTGAGGTTGGAGCCTCCTGTAGGTTGGTGCCTGCAGAAAACTGATGGGAGTTGGAGCTTCCTTGCAAGTTTTAGCTTGCAGAATTGAGGTTGGAGCCTCTTGTAGGTTGGTGCCTACAGAAAATAAGTGGTGAGAGGGAGTTGGAGCTTGCCTTTGCATAAAAACAATAATAATATGTGGTTTTCTCCCTTTATGGGTTTCCACTTATATCTAGTGTCTATGTGCATGATGTCTATGTGTTGATATGGTATATCTATTCTGCTTAATAGTTGTTGCTCACATATTAAGCCTGTTGGTACATTATCTAATATGCTTATTAATTGCTGCTCACAAATAAAGATTGCTCACATATTATGTTGATCATGAAATGAAGGTGTTAATAAAGTTTAATGAAAAGTTTTAAAAGTCCATGAATGTGTTAAACTGATTCACCTCCCCCCCTCTCAGTTTAACTAAGGGTTCAACAGCCTTGCCCTCCTTTTAAATAAGTGAAAGCTCTCTATCCATGGGTCCCACTCATTATGGTTTCCTCCACCAAATTTCCTCTTCCTCATTCACACTGTGTTGTCTTCCAAAGTGATCCACTCCTCCTAGGGCAGCGTTATTGACTTGGTAAAACCTAACCTTGTCTTCATGCATTTTCCCCTTTTCACACTTGAGGGTGAAAAATAGAGCTACTCTAATTATCCTTTTCACATTATGAGGGATTTTATTTAGGTTTTCAATGAGCATGGGCTTCCTTACCCATTTATTTGGCTGCTAGGTGATAAAAAAAATAAATTTAATATTCCATTTAGCTATGTGCTAAAATGAGAATATTACAGTCCTCCCCTCCCAAATGTTGCTTCTCCTCAAGAAAATGCAAGGATAGAACTGGAAAATCTCCACCCAAGGCATGGAGTCTGAAATGTCTCAAGGAAAATCTTCCCCATATGGATCCTCCATCCCCCGAGCAATCATCCATACAAAATGAGTTACCTCCCAACATGGCAACTCCTGAAAATCATCTTCCACCTTTGGCTCCTGCAATATAGGTGGGCTAGAAAACTGATCTTGGTAGACAAAATAGCCTAACCCACGCTATTCTCCTCTCCCCTGAGGATAAGTGCAGAGTATATGATGATCTTGGGTTGCAATAATGTTTCCCTCAAGTGGCAAGATGAAGTTTACACCCCCAAGGATCTCTTCTCCAACGTTATGAAACATGTTGTTCCAAACCATCTTATATGTGATGAGTTGGAAATCATCATCATATGGCATCCAATAAATCATATGGCTCACCTCAAATGGAAGCAAATGTTTTTCTATAGTGGCCACATACTCTCTCATGCTCCCTTTAGAACATGTAATGCAAATAATGTGCCAATGTGCCATTCCCCCAATTATGCTCCCAACAGATATAAGAACAATAGCAACATAAGGAACCATAATGAGAACCATGCTTGCTATCATGTGTAGCAAGGGAGAAGGACAATGGTCCCTCAATTGTAACCAACACAGTTTGACCCTAAACTAGAAAAGAGTGTGACATAAAGTGTGGCTTCTCAACCACTTGCTTGCTGTCCCACTCTCCTCATATATATGGAGAAAGTGAATGATGTATGGTGCAAGGTGAGCATGTCCTACAAAATACATTTCCTCCCCAAGTCCTCCTAGGGAGTGGTTACCAATATTTCTCATGGCCTCAAGTAGACCATGGGGTCTAAAAAAAAGAATGCTCCTCCTTGGAGCAACATCCTATACATGTATGGTTAAGGGATGCATATATACATTATACAAATCATTATGCAAATAAACAATACCCTTACCATAAGTCTTGCTCATGCAAATGGAGTGGCCCATAGATGAGTCTCCTATCATCCTCATAGAGAAAAGAGGTGGTTGTGCTAACTTCTCCAAAGAGTTATGTTTCTCCTTCATCTGCACATGATCCATGCATCTCCTCATATGTTGATCATGCAATATCATGCAATTAAAATTATCCTGGGAATACTCCACCAACAACCGAGAGCTCCAACATGGATCTATCCTCCATAGTGACAGCGTTGATGATTCCTCATGAAGGACATATGTCATATGGTTATCTCCTTCTTTGACATCTCCCATGCCAAATATGCAAGCTGGAAGGCTGCTATCCTTCCCCTGCTGCTTCTACCACAACACAGAATCTGAAATGAGAGTAGGTACAAATGATGTTGAGAGAATTTCTCTCTCCTCCCTAAGTCTACCCAAGACTCTCAACGCTATAAAGTTTCCTCCCAAGGTCTCCACTCCTCTGAAACCAATGAATGGTGCCTCAAAATGTGAAGCATCTCTCATCATATTTTGATCTGGTGGTCTCCTTGGTGAAATGTCTCCATGTAATGAGACATCATCATCAAGAGTAGACTGCATGCATGAATGGAAAAACTTGTCCCTTCTCTCACTGCACAATCCAGTCTCCCTCTTAGGTGAATTAACCTCATGACATAGACATGGATGTATGCTCCTCATCACATGATGTTGATCATCCTCCCTATCTCTCCCTGGTATCTCCATAGTTCCACACCTTATCATCAATGGCACATGTAGAACATGAGTTGTGCCTTGATCTCCATATATGAGATCCTGGGGAATTTATTGCAATGACACAAGAATCCCTCTAGTTGGAGCAAGATATCCTCCTTCCTTTGCATGAGGTGCTAGATCAACTCCAGATCTAACAGCGTTGTTTCCCTTAAATTCCTCAGCATGAATGGGAAACCCTCCAATAATGTTGCTGCAAATATGGAATTCCCCCCAAGGTGGAAGTAATTCCTTATCTTCAAAGGCCAATGAGCATCCCCTTTGCACCATGATAGTTCCATATCCTACTCCTACAACATCATACAAGAAATGAGAGAAAATTTTCCCTTGCTCTCCAAAGAACAACCCAAGCAACAAAAGTTTCTGCTTCTTCCTTATGCTCTCATCATACAAGACATGTGATGAAGACATAGTGAACGATATGAATGTTGCATAATCACTATGCATCCATACTATTTGCTGCTCTATGATGCCAGCATCCTGCCACGTCTTCTCCATCCTCATACCCTTGGAAATAGTGTATGCCACGTGATGGCCAAACTCCTTCAAGAGTAACCAGCACAACCAAGCCTCCTGTTGCACGGTATCATAAATTTGCAAGTAGCTTACCAGCATCTTTCTCACCATCCACATCCACTCAATTAATTGTGGATGTCTCCTTCAACTCTTCCTCTTGGTACTCCTCCCATGAGGGCTACCATCATCCCAAATCAGATTTCTGCATTTCATGGGATCTAGAAATGCAATCTTCCCAAGGATCAATTTGACCCTATAAGGACCCAAATAGGTGGTAGGAAAAAACCTCCCATCATGATGTGCATGGCTCAAGAAATGTCCAACATAGTCATGAGAGATGTTATCCATCCGAAGAAGTCCTCCATCTTCTATCTGCTCCTGTGAGAAGGGAAGAACCTCCTCAAACTGTTGAAGAATCTTGCACTCCATGATGTGTGGGAGTGCAACTCCACTGAAATCTCTCCTTGAGACCTCCTCCTCATGCACGGTCCTCCAAAACCAAAGAGGCCTTGGATCTGCTTCTAGTAGAAGCTTCTCTTTGAGCTGTGGCATGCTCATTAAGAGAGTGTCGTCTACAGAGGAGAAAGATTTTCTTATCTCCATATGTCTACTCCTTCTTACTGCTTCCTTCATGGCTTCCTGAATGAAGTTGTCCTTTGAGTGCTCACATGAGGAATGGCTCCTCTTTTCTCCATCACTTCTCTTGTGCAACACAGTGCTATTCTACTGCTCTAGGTCAACTGCATGCAATGATGTATACCAATCCAAAGTGTTTGCTGAAATGAAAAGAGATGGATTTTTAATCATACCTTGGTGACATGTCGAATCTCCTTGCAGGGCTGCAAGAGTTTCCTCCTCATAAGTGTTGGCCTCCAAAAATGTTGAAGATGAAGGTAGCTCCTCCATGGTCTCAATAGCACTGGTACCTGCCTCATCAACTGGTGGTGAGGGATCCTCCCTCCTTTTTCCAAATATTCTGATCATTCTTTGAGAAAACTCAGAAAGAGTTGAAACCCTTGCATGGCTTAAATGGATGATCCATCAAATATTTGCTTCACCTTCAAGGTGCAGCGCTGAAACTTATATAGCCTCTCTATCTACTACAGGATGTAGTAGGAAGAAATCCTCTAGATTATTCACCCAAACCTCTGCTACACATGTGAGTGATCCATCAAATGTGGACAATAGAAATCTATTGCCTCTCATCATCCCATAGCTGTGGGGTCTTCTTTCTTCTCTCAGCTGAATAAATTGTGGTAAAGCTAGAGTCTCCTTGAAGGCTCTAGGTTTAGCTTGGTATTCAGCAAGGTACTCACTTAGGATTTTGAATTCCAAATGTTCTTCATGCTTCATGCCTTCTTCTCTGTGAGAATAGGAAGTGCATGGTCCTTCCACTTCTCCTTCTTCCATCTTCTTGACCTCCTTGGGGAGGTCCTCTCTGGATCTGAAAACTGATGAGAGTAAACTCATCCTCTTCATCATCTTGATCTTCTTTGGCTAAGACTCACAGGCTGAGCCATAGATCATGCTTTGATACCACTGTAATATCCCAAATTAGGTAATTTCTACAACAATGAGAATATCTTAAGATATTCTAAAGTTGGAGATCCAGCAATACATGAACATGCCAATGGAGTAGCAGTGATACATTAATACCAAGAATTCCAGAAGATCCACATAACCATTACATTAGTATACATCAGCAACAATGTATACAAGATCTTGAGGAAATGATCTCTCAAGCTAGGCCAATGCAGCCTCAATAAAACATATACATGATAAATGGAGAAATATTGGTACATGAAAGAAGCCATGGCTATGACTGCACAGTCTATGGAGTGCAATTGCTGCAAACTAATGTCAATACATGAATATAGCAATGTAGAGCTCAAAAAAATATGGGGGAGCAAGATCTCAACCCCTGGAAACAAAAATACACAATCCTTAGAAGGATTGGCTGAAATATACACAAAATGGCAAATCTACAGAAATGCCGGAGTAGCAGGGTAGTAGCTGCTACTCAGAAATTGGAAATGGATGAATATATCTGATGATGCTACATATGATGGCTTAATCTCATCCAATGGATCTCTCAGGTGAAAGGCTGATCCAATCCCTGAATATCTCACCCTCCAAAATAGTGGAGCAAGTCCCCACTGCAATTGCACTAAAAAATAACGCAGTCGAGAGAAGGGACTGCGTTGTTGGTGATGGGAAGTGCTTGGCCTGATGCCCAAGATCTGAAATAAGCTCTCAAATATCCCAAATTGATCTCCCAAAGGAAATAGAGACTCCTCCTTTGAAAAATAGCTGATGGGAGTGGTGTTGTGAACCCTCACTGCAACACCCTGCAACACAACAATATTTTGCTGTAGAAATAATGTTGTCCTAGAGGAGGATGCTTGGCCTTAAGCCTGGATGCAAGGAAAACCAGTAAAAATCCTTCAAGAGGCCTCTCAAGAAAGGATAAGGATTCCTAAACAGGTAATCCTTGTGCTAAGTAGCACTGCAACTCTGCTAAACAGCAGGAGAATGCACAATGTATGAATAGACAATGAAATCAATAATCCAAGTCATGAATAACAATGGTTTCCTTGCCGTCCTTTTAAACAAGTGAAAGCTCTCTCTCCATGGGTCCCACTCATTAAGGTTTCCTCAACCAAATTTCCTCTTCCTCATTCACACTGCGCTATCTTCCAAAGTGATCCACTCCTCCTAAGGCAGCATTGTTGACTTGGTCAAACCTGACCTTGTCTTCATGCATTTGCCCCTTTTCACACTTGAGGGTGAAAATTAGAGCTATTCTGATGATCCTTTTCACATTATGAGGGATTTTATTCAGGTTTTCAATGAGCATGGGTTTCATTACCCGTTTATTTGGCTACTAGGTGATAAAAAAAAAATTTAATATTCCATTTAGCTATGTGCTAAAATGGGAATATTACATCCTAATGGGCTTCCTTCCAGCCAGCAACTCCACCAGATCCCATGCCTCATTTTTGTGCAAGGATGCCATTTGATCAACCATGGCCTCCTTCCATAGTTTTCCATCCTCTGAATCTACTTCCTCCCTAACATTTCTGGGATCATCATCAGTTATAGTTAAAGAAAAATTTGAACAGAAAGCAGATGGACTATACCTTTTTGGTTGCCTTCTTTCCCGAACTGATCTTCTCATAGATAGAGTTTGTGGATCTTCCTCTTTTGAATCTTCTTCTTCTGTAGAGTCTAATTCATCCTCCTTTAGCTAAAAATATATCTTCTCAGGTTCCTTTGGTAGGAATTTATTTTTAACAACATATTTCACCTCTCTAAACACCACATCTCGGTTGTACACAACCTTCGTTGTTTCCAGGTTCCAAAGCTTGTAACCTTTTAAACTATCCTTATACCCAATAAAGATGCACCTTTAAAATTTATTATCCAACTTGGTCCTTTTCTCCTTTGGAACATGTACATATGCATCACATCCAAATACCCTTAGATGTGAAAGAGAGGGTTTCTTACTAGTCCATACCTCATGTAGAGTCTTATCCTCAAACACTGATGAAGGTGATTTGTTAACCAGGTAACACGCACTCTCCACTACTTCTGCCCAGCATTCCTATCCTAACCCAATACCACTGAGCATGATTCTTTCCTTTTTTCCATCAACGTTCTTTTCATTCTTTCTAAAACTCCATTTTGTTGAGATGTGTATGGATTAGTATTCTCTCGTGCTATACAACACTTCTTACAGAATTATTCAAATTTCTTCTTGCAAAAATCTCCACCATTATCTGTCCTTAGCACCTTTATCTTCTTCTCTGTCTAGTTATCCACTAGAGCCTTAAATTCTTTAAATCTGTCAAAGAATTCAGATTTATTCCTCAAGAAATATATCCATGTATTCCTTGAGAAGTCATCTATGAATGAAACATAGTACAAAAACTTTCCCGGTGATGGAACCGAAACGGGTCCAAACACAACACTGTGCACAAGCTCTAATATCTTGTTTGCCCTCTTAGCACCAGAAGGAAAACTCACCCAATTTTGCTTCCCATATACACAATGTTCTCAAATATCGAAATCCATAGAGAAATTAGACATACCTTCTACCATACCATTTCTATGCAGTATTCGAAGGCCCTTCTCTCAAATATGTCCAAGCCTTTGATGCCATAGCATGGTATTTTCTCCAAAGACCACTAGGCTTTCTGCTCCACTTTCAGGAAACACAGAACTGTTGGACCCATCAATAACAATGCTACCCTGAAGATTGTACATAGTTTCAATCCAAACTCTCCGCATTAATACCAGCGCTCCCCAAACCATCTTGCATGTATATTTCTCGAACACTGTTTTTACACCTGCATGATCATCCATCTTGCATACAGAAAATAGATTTCTAGCCAATGCAGTAATATGAAGAACACTAGGAAGTGTTCTAATCATTCCACCTTGCAGCTTCATCTTGACTTTTTCATGTCCAACGATTCTAGCCTTCCTATCATCCCCTAAGAAGACATCGCCACCATCATACTTCTCATAGTCACAGAACCACTCCCTATGGGGAGTGAAGTGAAAGGATTCACCGAATTCAATCAACCATTGTTAGCCCTCTAATTTTCTCTCTTTTTACCATTTTCCCCTTCCTAAATCATAACCATTTACCTCTGTTTTACCCCTTTTATGCACCCTCATCTTGCACTAGTCCAAGCAATGTGACATATTTCATATAAACTTCATTTTTCATATTTTTAATTCAATTTAGCATTTATTAATCATTTATTACATGGCTTCTTACTTTTAATCACTATTTGTAACTTACGGATATCTCCTATGTTTTTTTGGTAGTTAGAGCACCTACTGTGACCGCTGATTCTAGTGCTGGATTGGATCTTGCACCACTACCAGCACAACGAATCTTTGCAGCAGATCTGAACCTCCTCGATCACTGCTTGGTCTTGAGCCACTTTAGCCACGACAACCGAATGATTCAAAGGAAGCCGAGACCAATCTGTGAAGGGCGAAAGCTGGTTAGCTATGACTAGTTTTGCAAAACCATCTTATTTTGAAGGTCGAATCTAAATTATGAATTTTGTTATGAATCGGTTGAAAAATATATTTTGGCCTTTAGCTAGAGATCTATGTAGTGTAAAATTTAAATAGCACTAGGGAGCGGATGTTTTTTGAGTAAATTTTGATAGCAGAAAGAGAACAGAGAGGCGGTAACAGGTTATTTTGTTATCACCCGAATCTAGGCTAGACAATGTATTCACGCATGTATTTGCCTCAATGAATTAATAAAAAGGGAGCTTTGCCTCATGTTTTATAAATTGAGTTTCTGTCTTTAAGCTGATGAATTGATCAAGTTACTGAGCAACATTTTTATTTAAAAGGGAAATGCACTGGTTGGCTAGGGCCCACCCAACCCAGCACGTTTACCCCATTTCCTGTTTTTCATTTAATTTGTGTTTATATTGTCAAGTGTGATTTAAATTCAAGCACATGTATTCCTGTTTGAGTGCAAGCGGATCCGTTCTATGAAGTAGATACATTTTCTTTCCCTACAATTTACTTTCATGCACTTGATTTCAGATTGGTTTTCCTCCGCCTGGTACAATCAGGAGAAACAAACCTGCACCAGTGCACATTGGTGTGATATTTCCTTTTTCTGAAATTCTGTTGAACAGTATTCCCACCTGGTCCAAGCAGGAGAATTGAACCTGCACCAGTGCACGTTAGTGCGATGCAGCAAGCTTTCGTAGTCTACTTTTTTCGCATCCTTCTTTATTTCATTTAATACTTATGGAAGGATGAATGTATATTGATTGTTTCTTTATTCCTGCACTCTGTTAAGATCATAAAATTTCAATTTTTATGTGTGTAATTCAATTTAACAGTACAACAGCACTTGCAATAATTAAACACTCGTTTAAGAATTAAATACTAAGTGCAGGAAGCTCTGATCTGGTGCAAGAACTAGTTTCTTGCCATGAGATCTGAGTGTTGTGAACCTTGAAAAGTTTGAGCCCTTGCATAAAGTAAGAAAAACCTTTAGTAAAGACACCATTTATACCTTCTACATAAATCTCTGTTCCTGCACTAGTGCAAGCACTAGTTCAGGACATATTAGTGCAAGAAGAAAATCTCTAAAGAAGCAAGTTTAAGGGCCCATATGATAAGACTGCTAAAGTGTCTCTGCTAAAGAAAACATACACACTCAGTAGATTAAAAAACCATTAGTTGGAGTGATTGCCTTCTATTTTTAATTCCCTCTTGCAAATTCATTCCTTCTCGTTCCAAGTCTTAGATTATTTTGATGGTTCAAGTTGACCTTTTTCTCTTTTGATTTGATTTTTCAATATTTCCTTTAAAGAAAGTAGGGATTTATATTAGGAAGATTCATACCATCTCTGGCATTGCCTGTGCTTCGTCTCTAAGTTTACTAATCCCCCGGGTTGACAAATTAAGTGTTGAGGAGTTTGCTTAAGTGTAATTCCTGCACCCAACATTTTGGCACCATTGTCGGGGAGGCAATTTGATTTGGTAAGAATTCTCTGATTATACAAATAGAGGTAATTTTTCCTTTATTTTTTGTAGTAATTTTTGGAAGAGCTTCTTTGAAGGAATTTTACTGGTGTTAATCGATTTCTGACAACATTTTTTAAAAGTTGTCTATTATTTTTTCTTTTTTTTTTTCCTTTGAAATGAATTCCTAGAAAAGGTAAGGGTTCGAAGCCCACTAAGGGCTGAAATAATTCTGAAAACAATTTTCATATTGGGTCTCCTTTTGTAAGTAGGAAGCCCAATCCAATTCAAACCCATCACACAAGAACAATTCACCTGGATTCTGGTGATAACAGCTCAGGTGTGGATCATCCTGTTGAGAGCATTACAAGTAAAAGGGGAATAATGGTGGACCAAGAAGATCATTTGGAAGGGACTGGTGACAACCAGGTAAGTGAAGGACAATCCACTTTTGTGTTTCCAATTGTGGATCCTGATACTGTGGCGCAAATGAAGAATATTCCACCATCATCTCTCCCTCATTTCCTTGGTAAATTTCATGAAGATCATGACTCTTTTATATCCGAGTTTGATATTCTGTGTAGAAGTTATGATTATGCAACTGATGCTCAGAAGTTAAGACTATTTCTTGTTACTCTTAAGGACTCAGCTCTACGCTGGTTTATGGGGTTAGGAGGAAACACTATAACCTCTTGGGATCAAATGAAGAGAGTGTTTTTGTCTAAATATCAAGAACATTGTAAAACTCGGGACATGCAGGATGAAATTTTTACAATCATACAAGATGATGATGAAATTGTTGAAGATTATCTGGAAAGATTTCTGTATATTTTACAAAGGTCAAAACTTAAGCTTGATACCAACACTATTAGAACCTTGTTCTTAAGAGGACTTACTGATAATGCTAGAAATAATTTGAATTTTTTAGGTCAAGGTGACATTTCTCAGCAAAATTTTGATCAAATTTGTGAATTATGCAGGAAATTTTCAAGAAACTAGTATAGATCCGGTAGAGGAACTCAAAATAGAAATAGAAAAAATGAATCTACTAATGCTATGATTATTGGACTAGAAAATAAAATGGAAAACATGAAAATTGATATAATGAACACTCTTACCAAATAGTTAGACTCTTTGAAATTTCAGCAGAAAATTATGAAGGAACAAGAGTCATTATGTATTTCCTGTCCTAAATGTAGAGAAAATCATCCTCTTAAAGAGTGTCCTCTTAATTTGAAAGAAACTAATAAGTGTGATATTTGTGCAGAAGACCATATCACATAAAAATATCCCTCTATACCAGGACTTAAAGTTGTATTTATAGGGGGACAGCCTGAAGCTGAATACTTGTATGTTATGGGAGCAAGAAGGAACTAGCCTCAGGTAGGTACAGGTATGGCTCGTGAATTTTCTCCACACTCTTTTGGTTATAATTCACATGCATATTCTTATCCTAACTCTCATCAGCAGTGGCAGTATGGGAATCAATATCAACATGGGAAACCTTCTCAACCATGGCCACAAGGTTAGAGAGGGCCAACTCATTCTTCATATTCCTACTAGCCACCTATGCAGTCATATCCATCTACTCATACATCTTATTCAATGCCTCAACTTCCGAGTCAGTCCACTCCACCGTTGCCTTTACCTCTACCCTTTCGACCTCCTCAGTTTCTTGCTCAATCTATGCATAATCCTAATAATAATAAAGCAGTGCAAATGATCCAGGTAACAAAACCACCTTTATCATTCAAGTACCAGTCTATTCCAGTTGGAGTTCATGATATTCAATTAAGATCGAGAAGGACTGTAACATCAGAAAAAAATAAGAAACCTATGGTGATCATTGATGAGAAAGGAGAAGAGAAAACTCTTAACCACTCTCTGAAAGCTATCACTAAGTAGCCCTTACCCTCTGAATCCTTGCCATCTTCTTCCAACCAGCCTCCCTTCCCAGAGAGGCTAGCAATGGAAAGAAGTGAGCCTATTTCTGAGACTAGTTTGGTATCTGAGCTTCAGAATATTTTCATTAAGATACCTCTGCTTCAAGCCATTAAAGAGATCCCCATTTGTACCAATATTATTAAATAACTCTGTCTCAATAAACTCGGGAGAAAGAGATTGGAACCCAAAACCATTCAATTTTTTGGTAGGGCAGCAGAGTTGATGACGGGATGTGTGTCTATGGAAAAATATACTGATCCTGGAAACCCTGTTGTCTCAGTTTAGATTGGTAATTTCCTTGTCTCTAATGTTCTTATATATATGGGGGCAACCATTAATGTCATGACTAAGAAAACCATGGATCAAATTCGGTTATATCATCTTCACCCTACTCCCACTGTGCTTGAATTAACAGATAGATCTAAAATTAAGCCAGAAGGAGTATTGGACGATGTGATCATCTCATTAGATTCTTGGGAATATCCTAATTATTTCATTGTGCTTCAGCCAAAGAACCCAGTAGGAGGACATCCCTTGATCTTGGGTCGACCATGGCTTGCTACGGTCAATGCATATATTGGATGTCGTTTTGGTGATATGTATATTTCACATGGAGATTCTAGGAAGAAAGTTACCTTATACCCCCCTGCCAGATCCATTCAGGACCTTCGAGATACTTTATGGTTGGATCAAAGCAGTGACGAGGAGACTCAGTCTATTTCCCTTATCCATCATTATACTGGGTCTTCACCAGAAGATGAGATTCAAGTTTTCCTGAATAATCTAGACACTATGCCTAATTATGAGCCATTGAGCCAGATTTTCAGCCTAGATTTTCAAGATAATCATGATTCTCATTCTTTTGTACTACTGCATTTGATCACTCCCTTGAGTATTCCCGAGCCTAACACCACTCTTGTTGAGATTAGACCTAGTAAATCCTTGCATATTAGTTCATATTTGGACTCATCTCAGTAGGAGCAGCTTGTGAATTTGTTGTAAAACCATCTTAGTGCATTTTCTTGGGGCTATGAAGATATGAAGGGTATCCCTCCTGAAACTTGTACACATCATATTTATATTCAGGAAGGAACCCGACTTTTCTGACAACCCCAAAGGCAAATGAATCCAACTCTAAGAGATATTGTGAAGGAGGAAGTGCAGAAACTCTTGGATGTTGGTTTTATCTATCCTATTTCCAATAGTCAGTGGGTCTCTCCATTAGTGTTTGTACCTAAGAAATATGGAAGATGGCGTATTTTTATTGATTATCGAGAATTGAATAAAGCCACTCTTAAATATTACTTCCCTCTCCCTTTTATTGATCAGGTGCTTGATACCCTTGCAGGAAAGAAATATTTTTCCTTTTTGGATGGCTTTAGTGGTTATAACCAGATACAAATTGCACCCAAAGATCGGGATAAAACTACTTTTACATGTCCATGGGGTACCTTTGCTTATAAATTTCTCCCCTTTGGTTTATGTAATTCCCCAGCTACCTTTCAAAGGACAGTCTTGGCCATTTTTTCTGATCTTTAATTTGTAGAAATTTATATGGATGACTTTTCTGTGTTTGGTGATTCTTTTCAGGAAGCTCTCAAAAATCTGGAGAAAGTACTTATTCGTTGTCAAGAAGCCCATATCGCTTTGAGTGACAAGAAGTGTAGATTAATGTGCAAAGCGGGAGTCATACTTGGCCATTTGATTTCTGATAAAGGTATCCAGGTTGATCCGGCAAAGATTGAAATCATTCTGCATCTTCCTGCACCCAAAACTCAAAGGGAAGTAAGAGTTTTTTTAGGACATGCTGGTTATTATATAAGATTCATTGAAATTTTTTCTAAGATAGCTGCCCCTCTTTTCTGACTTCTAGCTAAGGATAGTGAATTTTCTTGGCCCACAGCTTGCCAACAGTATTTTGAAACATTGAAGGAAAATTTGGTACATGCACCATTTTTGCGAGGTCCTAGCTGGTCCCTACCTTTTCACATTTCCTCTGATGCTTCATATTTGGCTATTGGCGCAGCTTTGGGACAAGAGGAAAATAAGAAATCCTATGCTATTTACTATATCAATAAAAATTTGTCTTCCGCTGAATTGAATTATACAGTTACAGAGAAAGATTTTTTAGCTATAATTATTGAAATTAATAAGTTTAGGCACTATATTACAGGATATGAAGTATATGTACATATTGATCATTCCGCGCTTAAATATTTGATGACAAAACCATCGACAAGCGGTAGAGTGACTAGGTGGTTGCTATTGTTGCAGGAATTTAATGTTACTATTGTTGATAGACCAGGGAAATCTAATGTTGTAGCAGATTTTATTTCTAGATTAGATAATCCTGGTGAAGTAACTCCTATTAATGATGATTTTCCAGATGAACATATTTTTTCTATGTCAATAGATTCTCCATGGTTTGTTGACATTACTAATTACTTGGTTACTGGGAAAACACCACCCCACTTGTCCGCTCATGAAAAGCGGAATATTATTCAGAAAAGTGCTGCATATTCCTGGATTCAAGGAGATCTCTTTTACACTGGTCTAGATCTGATTATCCGTAGATGTGTGAGAGAGGAGGAAGTGTTTGACATATTGAAATCTGCTCATGATGAACCTTGTGGAAGCCACTTCGCTGATAAGTGGGCTGCATATAAAGTATTGTGTGCTGGTTACTTTTGGCCTTCCTTGTTTAAGGATGCCAAACAGTATGTCAGGCGATGTGATAACTTTCAACGAATGGGCTAGCCTAATTAAACCAATGAAATTCCTTTATGTCCCCAAGTTATGATTGAGCCATTTGAAAAATGGGCTATTGATTTTATAGGGCCAATAAATCCAACATCATTAAGTAAAAAGCATATTTTGGTTTGTACAGATTTTGTTACGAAATGGGTAGAAGCTAAAGTTGTTTCTTTTTCTATAGAAAAAGTTGTTGTTGATTTTATTTTTACTGAAATATTTACTAGATTTGGTGTTCCTAGAGAAATTGTTTCTGACAATGGTCCACATTTTATTTCTAATCTGGTAGAGGGTGTGATGGAGCAATATAAGATCCAGCACAGGAAATTCACGTCGTATCACCCGCAAGCAAATGGCCAGGTGGAATCCACAAACAAAGTGATAGAGTCCATTCTTACAAAGACAGTGAATATGCATCAGAAATATTGGGTCGAAAGATTACCAGAAGCTTTGTGGGCATAGAGAACCACTTGGAGAAATAGCACGGGACATATACCATATGAGCTGGTATATGGAAAAAATGTTATGTTACCAATTGAGTTTCAGATCAAAACCTTCATAACTATAATTCAGTTAGGACTAGATCTCTTTGAGGCACAACAACAGTGTATTCTCCAATTAAAAGAGTTAGATGAATTTCATAGGGATGTTGTCCAGCAGAACATACTAATTCAACAGCAACACAAAAGGTGGCATGACAATTCTATTCAGAAAAATAAATTCCAACCAGGTGACTGGGTACTCCTTTATGATTCTAGATTTACAAATTTTAAAGAGAAGTTCCATACATGTTGGATGGGACCTTATGAAGTGATCCGAGTATTCGAGAATGGAGCAGTAGAAGTTAAAACTATTGATGGACAAAATTCAGTATTCTTGGTAAATGGACACAGATTAAAGAATTATTTTCACCCACTTACCAAGAAATATTTTACACAGCAAGTCCAACAACAATTCGGGATGGTAATGGTGAATGGTAATACCAACCTTTTGAAAACAAGAATTCTTCTTCTTCTCAAAGAAGAATTTTTTTTTTTTAATTAAATAAAAAGTAAAGGAAAAAAAATATATTTTCCTGTGGTTATGAAAATCAGTTCGCTGACATGATTGAATAAGGATCAACCTGAAAACCAGCTTGCTGGCAGGAATATCAAAAATTTCTAATAAAAAGAGAATGTTGCTTAATCTTTAAAAATGCTAGCGACCACCAAGTAAAAGCAAGTTCAATAGAACAAACCTTTATACAATTGGGGTAATTAGCATGGATATTTTTATTTCAAGTAATGCTTAATTCTCGCTGCAATTATTTTTCTTGCACTAGTGCAAGTAGACCTTCCAGAAAATTTTATGCCTTTCTTCATATCCCATTTCATAATATTCCCTCAGTTTCTTCTTCAATCCTATAATGATTAACCTTCCCAAATTCTTCTGAATTTATCCTATCCGCTTCGTAAAAACCCCACTTTCTGTAATATCCAAAAATAAGGATAGCTAAACTATTGGGAATATCTCAAGATATTACCAATGTGGAGATTAGCAATACATAAACATGAGCTGGAAAATAGCAGTGAATGAAATCAAATTAAAAACATTCAATAATATTTCATAACCATCTTATTCATGATATGGTAGAAAAAAGTGTACAATATCTTGAGGAAGTGATCACTCAAGCTCAGGAAAATCCATCATCAAATATACAAGTACAATAAGCATGAAATACACTGCTACATATGATAAGCCAAGCTATGATTGTGCAGTCTATGAAGGATAACTACTACAAAATAATGTCAATACATAGATACAGCAATGAATAGCTCAAATAAATAAGGGGGAGCAAGATCTCAACCCATGGAAACAACAATACACAATCCTTAGAAGGATTGGCTGAAATACATACAAAATGGAAAATCTGCAGAAATGCCGAAGTTGTTGGGCAACAGTTGTAACTCAGAAAATAGATATGGATGAAGATAGATGATGATGCTGAAAATGATGGCTGAATCTCATCCAAAGTATCTCTCAGGTGAAAGGCTGATCCAATCCCTGAAGATCTCACCCTCCAAAATAGTGGAGCAAGTCCCCACTGCAATTGCACTCAGAAATAACGTAGTCTAGAAAAGGGACTACGCTATTTGTGAAGGGAAGTGCTTGGACTGATGCTAATGATCTAAAATAAGCTCTGAAAACTCCCTCACTAACCTCCCAGAGGAATAGAAGCTCCCTCCTCTAAAATATGAGCTAAGGAAATGGTGTGTGGAGTCCTCCACTGCAACACTATGCAACACAAAGTTATGTTGCTGCAGCAATAACGCTGTGACTGAAGGAGGTGGCTTTGGCCTTGAGCCAAGATGTGTGGAGAATGAAGAAAAATCCCTCAAGAGGCCTCTCAAGAAGGTGAAGAAATGATAAACAGGAATTCCCCGGCAATTTTTGCTAAACAATAAAAGAATGCACAATGTCTGAATAGACAATGAAATCAATAATCCAAAGCATGAGTAAAAATGGCTTCCTTTCCATCCTTTTAAACAAGTGAAATACCTCTCTCCATGGGCCCCATACATTAGGGTTTCCTCCACAAAATATCCTCTTCCCTATTCACACTAAGTTGTCTCATAAAGTGATCCACTCCTCCTATGGCAGCGTTGTTGACTTGGTCAAACATGACCTTGTCTTCATGCATTTTCCCCTTTTCACACTTGAGGGTGAAAAATGAAGCTACTCTGATGATCCATTCCACATTATGAGGGATTTTATTCATGTCTTCAATAAGAATGGGTTCCCTTACCCATTTATTAAGCTGCAAGGTGATAAAAGAAAAAAATTTAATATTCCATTTAGCCATGTGCTAAAATGGGAATATTACAGTCCCCCCTTCCCAAATTTTGCTTGTCCTCAAGCAACTGAAAGGATAGAAATTAAGAATCTCCACCCAAGGCATGGAGTCTGAAATATGTTGAGTAACATCTTCCTCATGTAGATCCTCCATCCCCCAAGCAATCATCCATACAAAGTGAGTTACCTCCCAACATGGCAACTCCTGACAATCTCCTTCCACCTCATGCTCCGGAAATGAAGGTGGGCTAAAAATATAAACATGGTAAGAATCATAGCTCACCCTGTGTTATCCTTCTCTCCACTTATGATAATTTTAGAGTGTTTTTTGATCTTGGGCTGCAAAATTATTTCCCTCAAATGGAAAAGTGAAGAACAATCCTCCAAAGAGTTCTCCTTCAACATTGAAGAACAAGCTGGCCCAAAATGTTTCATCCATGATGAATAGGACAAGATCATCATAGAGTATCCCAGTGAGAAGTTTTCTGCAAGTTTTACATGATAATGCATGATGAGAACAATGTCTCAAAAGGACACAATGCAGTTTCATCCACTGTAACTTCAAGAAATAGTGTGGAAAGTAGCATACAAGAAATATCTCATCTACTAATGGATAGTAAATGGCTGAATGTTTCATCAATACATGATCAAATACTTGCCCATGATTATACAATGGATGAATATAAATCTCATGGCCTACCTCCAGAGAGAATAAATATGTAGCTGTGGTGGCCATATCTCTTCTCATGCTCCCATTTGAACATGTAGTGCAGAAAATATGGGAATTTTCTTCCCTCAAGGACACATCCAACTCATGTGCCTCTCTCATAATCATGCTTCCCATAAAAGTCAGATCCATATCAGCAAGTGAAGTCATTATCAGCAACAAAATGAGGAAAATGCTGAAGGTTTCATGTGGTGCAAGAAGGTACCAATATTTTTCCCAATAGTGACAACGCAGTTTTCCAAACTGCTGCTTCAAAAAATCACATGGCAAGTTGTTTTGTGTTACATGGATAATTATGTATGTCATGATATCTACTGATAAATAGGAAATTTCTGAGTATATCAATTGATCATACATGAAATAAAACACTTTCCCAAGGCCATATAAAATATGGTTGTCTCCATCATACAAATTGGCCCAATTTTTTCCATGGAGCCCAATGAAAAGCTTGCCCTTTTGTGGAGAAATGCACTGGATATGAATGGTAAGAGCATAAAAATTTTGTGTTAGATAATACATGGATGTAAAAGAAATATTCTTACCATATGTTGAGAGCAAGATGATGCATGTGTATATGAATGATCCCTCCATAGTAGTATGGCACATTCCCAGGAAGAGAATTGAACCATATGTTAAATAAAGATCACCCTCCTTTTACTTGGAAATCCAAGTCAAGAAGATCATAGCAAGTGAGGTCATACCAATGTAATAGATGTCTCCATCCAATAATCCATCAATCTCACCCCCTCTTGGTCCTCCAAGTGCATCAAGTATGAAGTGATCCTGGGGAAACTCCATCAATAACCCCAAGCTCTCAAATGACAACGTTGTTGGCCTCCGCAAATAATATCTGGCCAAATCATAGCTCCATTATTTGACATGCTCCTTGTCAAAGATGTCTCCCATAATGTTGCAATACATAAGAAGTTCCTCCCAAGGTGGAAGTACCTCTCTATCATCAAAATCCAAGGAGATAATGCCATCTCCTCCTCCTGCAACATCATGAAAAGTGTGAGAGAAAATCTGCTCTTGCTCTCCCAAGAACCAGCAAAGAAAAAAAATATTTTGCTGGCTCCCCATACTTCCATCATACAACTCATGTGAGGAAGACATAATGACTGATATGAGTATCACATCAACACCATGCATCCATACTCTATGCTGCCCAATGATGCAAGTATCCTGCCATCTATCATCCTTCCTTCTACTCTTAGGAAGAGTGTATGCCAAGTGATGGCCAAACTCTTTCAAGAGTAACCAGCGCAACCAAGCCTCCTGCTGCCTAGTGTCATATATTTGCAAGTATCCTCCCAGCTCCTTGCTCATAAACCACATCCACTCAACCAATTGTGGATGCCTTCTCCTTCTCTTCATCTTGGTACTCCTCACATGAGGGATACCATCCTTCCAAACCAGATTCCTGTCTTTTCACTTCATGGGATTTTGAAATGAAAGCTTCTCAAGGATCAATGAGACCCTATAAGGACCCAACTAGGTGGTAGGAAAAAACCTCCCATCATGATGTGTATGGCTCTAGGAATTTCCAACACAAGCATGAGAGATGTTATCCATCTAAAGATGTCCTCCATCTTCTATCTGCTCCTGTGAGAAAGGAAGAAAATCATTGCACCCCATGGTGTGTTGAAGTGCACCTATAATGAGATCTCTCCTTGAGACCTCCCTCTCAATAATAGTCTTCCAAAACCAATGAGGTCTTGGATCTGCTGAAAGTAGAAGTTCCTCTTAGAGCTGAGAGGAGCTCATTGAGAAAGTGTCATATTGAAAGGAGAAAGGGTTTCTCAATCCAATATGTCTACTATCATCCTTCAAGTATTCACGCCCCAACCTCAAGTTTGATGTACAATCCAACAATGGCTCATGAGAGTGATGGTTTTATTCCTCCTTGAATGTTCCCATGCTACACAGCACAGTGCAACCAAGTTTCTCTATGGTAGCAGTGTGATTTGACCCTTGGTCATGTAGAAGTAAATCTCCACATCGATCAAAAGAATTTTCTGCAACAATAGAATGTGGAAATATTTTCATACCTTGATGAGATTTTGGAATCTGTTGTAGGGCTGCAAGATTTCCTTCCTCCAAAGTGTTGGTTGCCCCGACTGTTGATGCATGTGGCTGCTCCTCCATGAGTGTGACAGCATTAGGACAAAGCTCCTCAAGTGGTGTGATCTTTTCCTCCTTTATTATTTCTCCATAAAAGGCTTTGACTAACCTTTGAGTGAACTCTGCAAAAGTTTCCACCTTTGCATGGCTCAAGTGGCTGCACCACCAAACATAGGCTTCACCCTCCAAGTGTAGCGCTGATATTTCAACACCTTCTTTCCCTGCTACAGGATGTAATAGGAAAAATGCCTCCAACTTTCTCACCCAAGTTCTTGCTATAGATAACCCATCAAAAGTAGACAACAGAAATCTATTGCCTCTGATTTCTCTTCTACTTCAGGGTCTCTTCTCTTCCTTAAACTAGATGAAATGAGGGAAATCTAGAGTCTCCTTGAAGGCTCTAGGTTGAGATCTATACTCAACAAGGTAATCACTTAGAATCTGATAATCCAAGTGTTCTTCATGCTTGTCTTCTTCTCGATGAGAATAGTAAGTGCATGCTCCTTCCTCTTCTTCTTTTTTCTCTTCCTCTTTGGAGAGGATCTTCTTATTTCTAAATACTGATGAGAGAAATCTCATCTTCTTCATCATTCTGATATTCTTTGGCTAAGAATCATAGGCTGAGCCAAGAAATTTTCTCTGATACCATTGTAATATCCCAAAATAGGGATAGCTACACTATTGGGAATTTTTCAATATATTACCAATGTGGAGATCAACAATACATAAACATGAGCTAGAAAATAGCAGTGAATGACATCAACTTTAGAAAATGCAATAAGATCTCATAGCCATCTTATTAATGATATGGTAGCAGAAAGTGTACAACATCTTGAGGAAATGATCACTCAAGCTTATGCAAATCCATCATCAGATACACAAGTACAATAAGCATTAAATACATTGCTACATATGATAAGCCAAGCTATGAATGCGTAGTCTATGAAGGAGAAATGCTGCAAAATAATGTCAATACATAGATACAACAATGAATAGCTCAAATAAAGTGTTGGGCATGTGTTATATTCTTTCCACGACTAGCCCCACGCGATGTATGCTGCGTCGAGCGCAGCAGGGGGGTCACAAGGGGGGAAGAAGCCCCCACTGTTGGGGTCCGAGGCAGCGCCCCGACAAAATTTTTTTGGTGTGCGGACCCACTCATAAGTGGACCCACCCATGTTTTGTGCATGAATTTGCACATGGTTTTGGGGTACGATGGTTTTCGGCCTCTGGTATTTTGTAGATCCGGTCAAGGGAACTACGGTTATGTTCTAATCCAGGGTTAATGGATTGGGGTTTATGTATGCTTTAGCATGTATATATATGTGTTGTAACACTAAAAGGAATATAATGAAAAATCAAGCTGGTCGTCCCAATTGGGATCCAGGGGAAAATCTCTATGTTTATTTGTTTTATGCTTTATGCTCTCGCTATTGTTTATTTTCCGTTATAATATTCGTGTGTAGATAATTTCTGTTCAGGGTTAAAACCTAGATTTGGTATCAGAGTTGTTTCAGCTTCAAGGGGATGCCTTTGCTGCTTAGGGTTTTTTGCTCGGGCCTGAGGTAGACCCTGTTCAGTGGGAGATCTACAGGATCAATTCTTGCGGTGAAAGAAGATGGTGAGTGGCGGAAAGATAGAGATTGAGAAATTTAATGGTCAGAGTTTTGAGTTGTGGAAGCTCAAGATGGAGGATCTGCTGGTGGATAAAGATCAGTGGATCGTGGTAGATCCTGGTAATAAACCAACAACAATGTTAGATGAAGACTAGAAGAAACTGGATCGGAAGGCTAAGAGCACAATACGGTTGTGTGTCTCAGATTCAGTATTGTTGAATGTATATGGGGAAGCTACGATGAAGAATTTGTGGGAAAAACTTGGGACTTTGTACCAATCTAAGTCTCTGGTGAATAATTTGTTCCTGCGAAAAAAGCTGTATAACCTAAGGATGAAGGATGGAGACTCGGTAAAAGCATCTAAACGCCTTCAATACTGTGGTAAGTCAGCTGTCATCTGTTGATATTAAAATCTCAAATGAAGATAAGTGCATCATTTTTTTGTGTTCTCTACCAGACTCGTGGGATAGTCTGGTTATTGCAAGAGGTAGCAATACAACTACCTTGAATTTTGATGACATTGTATCACCCTTGCTGTCGGAGGAAATGAGACGGAGAAATATGGAGGGCCATAATGGAGATGCCTTATCTGTACGAGGAAGGTCCCAAAACAGAAACAAGAATAAGGTTTCGAGTGGGAGATCCAAATCTAGAGGAAGATATAAATCTCCTGGAAATTTTGTAAAGGTATGCTGGAAATGCGGAAAGGAAGGGAACTACAAAAAGGACTGCAAATCTAAAGCTCCTGAGAAAGGAAAGGGATTTGATGATGCTCCTTCTGCAGAGGCAAAAACCACCTCAGATGAAGGTGGGGATGTGTATTTGGCTTCTTCTTCAAATACACATGTAGATCATGAGTCATGGTTGATTGAATCAGGTGCATCCTTTCACTTCACTCCCCATAGGGATTGGTTCTGCGAGTATGAAAAATATGATGGTGATGTCTTCCTAGGGGATGATAGGAAGGCCAGAATCATCGGGCGTGGAAAGGTCAAGCTAAAGCTGCAAGGTGGAAGGATTAGAACACTTATTGGTGTTCTGCATATTCCTGCATTGGCCAGAAATCTGATTTCTGTAAGCAAGATGGATGATGCAGGTGTAAAAACAGTGTTCGAGAAAGATGCTTGCACGATGGTTTGGGGAGCACTGGTATTAATGCGGGGAGTTCGGAATGGAACTCTATACAAGCTACAAGGTAGCACTGTTATTGATGGGTGTAACAGTTATGTGGTTCCTGAAAGTGGAGCGGAAAGCCTAGCTGTCTTTGGAGAAAAGACCATGTTATGGCATCAAAGGCTTGGACATATTAGAGAGAAGGGCCTTCGAATACTGCATAGAAATGGTATGGTAGAAGGTATGTCTAATTGCTCTCTGGATTTCAATTTCTGTGAACATTGTGTATATGGGAAGAAAAATCGGGTGAGTTTTCCTTCTGGTGCTAAGAGGGTGAACAAGATATTAGAACTTGTGCACAGTGATGTGTTTGGAACTGTGTCAGTTCCATAACTGGGAAAGTCTGTGTACTATGTTTCATTATGAATTCTCAAGGAATACATTGATATATTTCTTGCGGAAGAAATCTGAAGCTTTTGACAGATTTAAAGAATTTAAGGCTCTGGTGGAAAACCAGACAGAGAAGAAGATAAAGGCGCTGAGGACAGATAATGGTGGGGAGTTCTACAAGAAGGAATTTGAAGAGTTCTATAAGAAGTGTGGTATAGCATGACAGAAGACTACTCCATACACACCTCAGCAAAATGGAGTTGCAGAAAGAATGAACAGAACACTGATGGAAAAGGCAAGAAGCATGCTCAGTGGTACCGGGTTAGGACAAGAATTCTGGGCAGAGGCAGTGGAGACTGCATGCTATCTGGTTAACAGATCACCTTCATTAGTGTTGGAAGATAAGACTCCACATGAGGTATGGACTGCTAAGAAACCCTCTCTTTCACATATAAGGGTATTTGGATGTGATGCATATGTACATGTTCCAAAGGAGAAAAGGACCAAGTTGGATAATAAATATGAAAGGTGCATCTTTATTTGGTATAAGGATGGTTTAAAAGGTTACAAGCTTTGGAACCCGGAAACAAGGAAGGTTGTGTACAACCGAGATGTGGTGTTTAGAGAGGTGAAATATATTGTTAAACATGAAATCATACCAAAAAAACTTGAGAAGATAGAGTTTGAGCTAAAGGAGTATGAATCAGACTCTACAGTAGAAGAAGATTCAGAAGAGGAAGAGCCACAAACTCCAACTATGAGAAGATCAGCTCGAGAAAGAAGGCAACCAGAAAGGTATAGTACATCTACTTTTTGTTCAGGTTTTGCCTTAACTATAATTGATGATGATCCTAGAACTGTCAGGGAGGCAGTAGATTTAGAGGATGGAAAACTATGGAAGGAGGCCATGGTTGATGAAATGGAATCCTCGCACAAAAATGAGGCATGGGATCTGGTGGAGTTGTTGACTGGAAGGAAGCCCATCGGGAGAAAATGGGTGTTTAAGAAGAAGACGAATGTAGAAGGCAAGGTGGAGAAATACAAAGCTCTGTTGGTAGTAAAAGGTTATTCCCAAGTGCCGGGAATTGATTTTGGTGATATTTTTTCTGCTGTTGCCAAGGTCACTTCTATTAGATTACTTTTATCTGTTGTTGCTGCATTTGATTTTGAGAAAGAACAGATGGATGTGAAGACAACATTTCTTCACGGGGATCTAGAAGAGGAGATCTACATGAAGCAACCTAGAGGCTTTATGGTGAAGGGTAAGAAAGAACTGGTATGCAAGTTGAAGAAGTCTCTGTATGGGTTAAAACAGTCACCAAGGATGTGGTATCAGAAATTTGATACCTATATACGGGGACTTGGCTTCACCAGAATCAAGGAGGATCACTATGTTTATTTTAAATTAATTGGTAATAGTGTTATTTATTTGGTCTTGTATGTGGATGATATGTTGTTGATTTGAAATGACAAAGAAATTATCTAAGATTTGAAGACCCAACTATTCTCCAAATTCGACATGAAGGATCTTGGTGCTGCAAACTATATTTTGGGCATGGAAATTAAGAGAGATCGGGAAAAGAGGAAGCTTTGGTTAAACCAGAGGAAGTATGTCGAGACTATATTGCATAGGTTCAATATGCAGGATAGTAAACTGATGAAGGTTCCTATTCCTGTAGGTGTAAAGCTGTATGTTGAATGGTGTCCCAAGATACAAGAAGAAGAGGAGGATATGTCCCGTGTTCCATATGCAAGTGCAGTGGGTAGCCTGATGTATGCAATGGTTTGTACTAGACTAGACATTGCACATGCAATGGGAGTATTGAGCAGGTTTATGTCAAACCCAGGGAAGGAGCATTGGACAGCAGTGAAGCGGGTTTTCAGATATTTACGTGGCACTAGTGATTATGGCTTGTGCTACCAGGGAAGACCAAGATTGGAAAGAATGTTTGACATTCATGGTTTTGTTGATGCAGACTGGGCTATAGATATAGACCAAAGAAGATCTACAAGTGGGTATGTGTTTAGCCTATTTTGAGGCGCAGTCATTTGGATGAGTAAAAGACAATCTGTAGTGGCTCTTTCAACTACAGAGGCAGAATACATGGCAACCACTCATGCAAGCAAGGAAGCAGTTTGGTTACAGAGATTTTGTTCAAGTATGGGGTTGGTACAATAAGCTATAAGGATAGACTCTGATAGCCAAAGTGAAATTTTCTTAGCTAAGAACCCTGCTTGTCATTCAAAAACAAAGCACATTGATGTTCAATATCA
This sequence comes from Pinus albicaulis, assembly GCA_034641835.2. Taxonomy (NCBI): domain Eukaryota; kingdom Viridiplantae; phylum Streptophyta; class Pinopsida; order Pinales; family Pinaceae; genus Pinus; species Pinus albicaulis. The sequence continues at coordinate 118,773,143 of CM076583.1, read as the reverse complement.
CTTTGTTAAAGATATGGCTGAGGCTAAAAGGGTGTTGGCTTGCAGTTATGTGATAACAAAGAATGTTATATGCATTAATCTAAGTTCCAGGGAGCACTGTAGTTCTCTTAGTGTAGAGAAACAATGGGTGTTGCAGAACTGGGCTAATGACTAAGCTCTCCTATGGCCCCCTGCGGAAAGAAAACAACAAGTGGGAGAATGTTGGGTATGTGTTATATTCTTTCCATGACTAGCCCCATGCGTTGTACATTGCGCCGGGCGCAACAGGGGGGTCACAGGGGGGGCGGCAGCCCCCCCCTGTTGGGGTCCGGGGCAGCACCTCGGCAAAATTTTTTTTGGTATGCGATCCCACTCATATGTGGACCCACCCATGTTTTGTGCATGAGTTTGCACATAGTTTTGGGTTACGATGGTTTTCGACCCCTGGTATTTTGTAGATCCGGTCAAGGGAACTACGATTATGTTCTAATCCAGGGTTAATGGATTTGGGTTTATGTATGCTTCAGCATGTATATATATGTGTTGTAACACTAAAAGGAATATAATGAAAAATCAAGCTGGTCATCCCAATTTGGGATCCAGGGGAAAATATCTGTGTTTATCTGTTTTATGTTTTGTGCTCTCACTATTGTTTATTTTCTGTTATAAGATTCATGTGTAGATAATTTCTGTTCAGGGTTAAAACCTACATAAAGAAGGGGGAGCAAGATCTCAACCCCTGGTGTTAGGGTCCCGTGATTTGGCTGATTGGCAAGCCAAATGACAGTGTAACATCAAACCAATATTTGGAGCCCAAGGACCTAGCCTTCCTGGACTCAGAGAGGGCTCTCTCTATTTGTGTAAGGGATATCTATGTGTTTGCTTATTGTGTTCTTGATTTTAGGCTAGTTATGAAGTAGGTTTTTGGTTTTGGTTTTTAGGTTGTGAGGGATGAACCGATCAAAGACATAAGATAGGTAAAAATATGTTAGATCAACAGGGATATGGGGTCGAAAAGGTCCAAGAAAGATTTTATATGGTGATACAAGGTTTCTGAAGGGCTAATTTGATTCGAGGTAAAAACAATCTTTGGGAAAAATGGAGTGAGATGGACATTAAATTTGTGAATAACGAAGGTTTTCAAGCATAAATAGTTTAATAGTTGACATAAACATGGTAGGGCTAACCATTAATCATGAGAAATGTAACTATAGGCTGATCAATGCATAGAAATAAACATTCAAGCCATGCGTAGAGATATATGACTCTCTAACTTTAGGAAATGGCTATTAGACTTTGGGGAAATAAATTTAATACAAACAAACAACTCAAATCACTATGTAGGAATGCTTAAACATAGTACTTCAAGCTATTGGGTACTTTGAAAACAATATTGCATAGTTTTAGGCAAAGGGAAATATTAGTACAAGACCTCCTTGGTTCAACAAATGACAATCTAATCAAGCAAAGAGAGGTTTCATAGGTGGAGCTATGGCTAGCCATGAGTAACCAGGGCATACCGTAAATCATACTTAGCATGCATAAAACCATAAATGAAACAAAAAAACAATATTCTTTAGTTATCAAAGAGAAATCAAGGATTCTTTAATATGACTAAGAATGAAGAATACATAGAAGCTGTAAAGAAACAGAAAATTTGAGGTGCCTCCAAGGGAATTTCTCAAATATATTCTCTACTATCTTATAGCAAGCAAGAACATGGAATTATGAATGAAAACTAAGAAAAAAAATAGAGAGAGAGACACTATACCATTCTACCAAATCATGGAATCCAACAACAATCCTCTTTCATCATCCAAAAACATCCAATAAACTATCCAAAAGCATGAGACAAGTGTTTCTTTCAAAGCTTGTATAAACATATATTGCTTCTATTCATCAAGTTCAACCTTATTTACAATGAAAGCCTTTGGAATAAATAGGCCAAAGTGAGGAAAACCTCTTATTTCAACTTGCAATCTCATTGGCCTATCCAAACTATCTGATTTTGTCCTTGAGGCTTCGAAAAGCCCAAGGCACAAAATATCTAATAAAATATCTCAAAAATGCTAAAAAAGGGAAATATATTGACTTTTCATAACTAATCATGTACAAAAATAGCTAAACGCACATGAGGAAAAGTCACTTTTGAAAGGTTCTGTTGTTCAATCTTTAGCATTAGCCACGGAGTACCAAAAGGATTAACAAGCCTCACGTTGAAAGTTTTATATCATGTGGCAAGTATTTAATTAAAGCGGGTCGAAAGGAGAAAAGGTGGTGAAACACACACATATTAAAGCCAATTGACAACACTATCACTGCGGTGAAAGGTGGAATAATAAGTGAACATCAAATACAAAGGTATGATGCGTACTATACATCAACAAGATATAGTTAAAAGAGCCGCGGGGTTATATATGACAGCGTGTGGGGAAAGTCCGAGGGGGTCGAGCAGCAGGGAAAGGACGAGACCCATACCCCCGCGGACTGACGACACGTGGCAAAGCAAAGTTTCACGGTGGAAAGAAGACGGTAAGGATAGGCCACGGGATGTGATTACGTGGCAGAGTAAAGTGGACCCGCACGGTAAGGAAAGACAGGTGTTAGTTCTGCGAAGGAAATCATGCGCGGTAAGCGTTGGACAGCGTACGTGGATAAAAGGTAAGGTAAGTCCATTAGGTCAGCTGGTACTGAGACCCGTACCAGCCTTTAACCCGACACGAGGCGCTTACCTACACCTTGATATACCCAATCCCAATGCGCCACGTGTCTCATTGTCAGTGTCCTTACGACACTTGCCTTCTGTCATCTTACTTATCCACCTTTTAACCCAAACAGTCCACTCCAGTGGTAACAAACTCCCGTATTTCTCTCTGGTAAAAGGAAACAGATTACGTTCTACGGCAAATACCAAGTGGGGAAGAGCGCTTGGTCTACCCCAATCACTGTCAGAGTTCCCCGCGTCGCTTTCCCGAGCAGTGTCACCCTCTGTCCAGGTATTCCATTCTTTATTTTCCTCTGTTTCCTTTCTCTTTTTCGAATTCTTAAAATGACAGCCATGGGAAGGGGAACACCTAAGAAGAACGAACCAGAAACTCCCCAAGTTCGTGAGTCTAGGAATCCTCCTGGTTTTGAACCCCTCTACGACTTATAGTCTGGTATCTGCGACCCAAAATATCCTTTTGACATCCGCCAGACGGCTCTCTCGCTCTTGCCGCTTACCGTCAGAATGCCGATCGTTTTCGAAAAGTTATCGTGTCTGGCTTCTACCACCAAATCACTCCCCAGGTCCATTCTTGTATTGATTTTATCACCTGGCTCAGAGATGCCTATAATGTACATCGGGGCGCTTTCGTTTCTCCTCAGGGGAATGTGATTTTTTCCCTTTCTCCCGATGTTATCAGACGGGCCCTCTGTTTCCCTCCCAGCGACACATATTTCAGTTTCAAAGACGAAACCTTGTTAACCCAGTTCAATAAACAGTCAAGGGAAGCCCGCCGTGCCTTCATATCCTCCATAACCATTGACCAGGCAACTGCCCTGCCTACATTAGAGCTGTTTTCACTAAGTCTGTTCGTCGAAGAGGTTCGACCTGTTATGTCTCTCATCGCCGGCCTTTTGGGGGTAGGGAGCCCGGAAGACATTTCTATGGTATGCATTCGGTTTTTATGGCTCATGTGACAGAATGGGGTTGTATTGGACATTCCGGGTTTCCTCTCCTCAACCATCCTAACCCAATTCCAAGAGCTCGCACAAGCCCGCAAGTTTCGCTTATGCTCAATGGTGTTCTACCTCTTCTTGTCCCAGCATGCAGATAAGTTTGACCATTTGGGGTTAGATAGGGTCTATTCTGAGAATTCCCAACCCAGACCAGTCTTCGACTGGAATTTCTCCATCCGTCATTTACCTAGGGGAGAGGGTTATGCGAACTTCGTGAACACTTTCATGTCCATCGCCTACACCATCATTCACGACACGCCCTCCCCTAGGGTTTTCCCAGAGATGAAACGCTGGCTGTAGGCTGGGAAATACCAGTGTACCGGGGATTGGTTCCTTTCTGAAGATTGCACTGAGATTCGGGTCTATGGAGCTGAAGTTGCTCCATACCAGTTGCCAGTTTTCCCCGTCCGACGAGTTTACGCCCTCGAGTACAACCAGCAAGCCCTCAAAGCCGACCAGCTCCATTTTGTTCCTGCTAAGAAAGGCTACATCTTAAGGCTTCCTGTCCAAATCAGCCCCTTCGTGGTAAACTCTAGATATGCCCTCCCAATTGCTGAAAAAAAATTTAACATGGACTCGGTTGGTGTTATTCTTGGCGACTCACGGAGATCATTTCAAATAAAAGATGGAGTGGAGGGCTAACCTCGAAATTTGGCCCATGTTTTCGTAGATGGAGACAGACTCATCTGCTACAGGGGAAGAGGAGGAAGTGAACAGGGGCGCAGGTGGAGAAGAGGCAGGCACCTCCGGAGGAGCACCACCGCCCAAGAGACAGAGGGTGGCCACCAGTGAAGCAGAGGTAATAGGAGAAGGGCAATTACTGGAACCCTTCACTAAATTTGGCGAATTTGATAAAGGCAAGGCAGGGATAACAATGCTGAGAGATAGCGTCGCCTCCTCCAATTACACAGAGGTTACGCAAGCCATCATCGAGTCCACTTCGTCCAAGGCGAGCGAAAGGGAGCGGACGAATAAAACCATCCAAGACAAATACAAGGCTGAGTTAGGGGGTTTTGTTGAAAAATACCATACCAGGCTCTCCGCCTCTGTTAATGCAGACACTGAAAGCCTGGTACTGTCTATGGCGGAGGCCATCCTGGACCCAAATTCTGATGTTCCTAGTTATAAGGTGCTCGAATTGGCCATTGATATGAAGAAAGTACCGGTCCACGACATGAACGACCTGTTCCAAACGATCTGCGACATGATGAAGGACAAACTATCACAGATTACCCTCGCGTTAAAAAAGACGGAACAAAAATATGACCAGCTCAGGGAATCTTTTGTCGCGGAACATAATGCTTGTCGTGCTAACGCACATCATGTGCGTGATCTCCAGGATAAAATCAGAAATGCGGATGAAGGAGGGAAAGGTTCACAAGCAGCTCTTATAGCTAAGTTGCAGAAGGATATCACAGCCGCAAAGAAACAGGCTCGCATTCCGGCTTCACACCCTGTGCAAACTGCTGAATTGGTGCGGGTAGAGGAAGAGAAAAAGGAACTGTCTGCTAGGCTTTTCAGGGAGAGAGAAGAGAAGGAAAAGATGGCCAAGAGGATCGGCGACAGGAAAGCGCAGCCACGGAAAGGTAATCTCGTGATGCTACGCTGTCACGCAACCGAAAACATCAAGGGCGAACGTTGTAGGGCCGACAACACGACTATCAATGCAGGCTCAGGACCAAGTGTTGGAGAAACAAACATCCACTGCCAAGCAAAGGGTCTCAGACTTGGAGGGCGCCCTGGCTGAAAAGGCCAGAACAATTGAAGGGCTACAAAGGGAAGTAGAGGAAGGAAAAAGGGTCATGGCTGAGCAACATCAAACCATTGCCGAAATGAAGAGTCGAGCAAAGGGGAATCTCACCCTGCTCGAGGCCAGAAGCTTAATCTGGTCGGACATAATCACGGCAGTAACCGAGCAGTGGGAATTCTTGACGATGATAGGGGAGCTCAAGTCCACCCTTCCCTATCTCAATAGGAGGTTGCAGGAGGCAGGGAGTAATCTGTCTAATAGAGCTCAACACGTCGGTGACTACATCTCTTTTCTTTATGCGCTAAGGGCGAACGACTTGGGGAAACATGGCATCCCCAGTCGATTTATGAACTAGCTATGTCAAGATCATTGATAGACAGTCGTAGCAAGCAGCTCTTCTCATGGTCCTTTCCTGGCGTTCATCAACATGAATGGCCGACAAGGTATGGGATGAGACCAGTCGTCCCACTCCTTCCCGTTGGGAACTAAGGCCTCTCGCCGTGCTATGCTCCCACATCAATACACAAGATGTTTCTTAAACGGAGAGGGATCGGTCCGACCTCCAAATGGGGAAAGAAACTCACCAAGGCCACTACCATTGTCGCAAATTCTCAAAAAGGAGTTTAGTCTCCTTCACATGATCAGATATCGGCTCCCAAATGAGGCAAATATTCACACTCTCGACGAAGCGTTTATCAGAGTGGAGAAGCTCTCAGCCATGCCAGAACCGACCCCCGATAGCCAGCAGAGACTAACACAATTCATGAGTCAGCATACCAGTTCTTCTGCCAACGTGCCTCCTCCAGCATCTGCAACGGCTTCTACTCAGTTTCACCCATGACATTTCAGTTTACTCATGATATGGCCTAAACGGCCTTTTTACTTTCATTTAGTTTATGTTTTTCAAATTTCAGAGTGGGTTGTTTTTCCCTCACTCTGGCGTTTTTACTTTTTTACATCAAACATTGGTCTAAGTTTCTGTTTTGAAATTGGCCCGGGGCCTGTTTTTGCATGATGGGAGGGCTTTTTCCCCCCATCATGAAATTTTGTTGTTATGATAATGACTTGTAACAATTTTTTTTCATGCGAAGAAGATATTTCCCCCGAAATATCTTCTCGCTCCAAGGCAAAGGTATCCTATATAAGACAGAAAAAAGAAGAAAGAAAGTTCGAATCCTTCAGAAGAAATTGATTGTGTAAGGATTTCCTGTGTGTATGTTTTGTGAAGACTCAGATGCTAATGTGAAGAGCCCGTTGGGTCTCAATGATAAGGAGTTTCATTTTAATAAGGATTCTGGACTTGGTTTTATGGTAGTATGTGTTTCTCTCTTGCTCATTGCAATGTTGTGTTCAACTCATTTACATTCATATCTCTAGTGTTACATCCTGGAATGCGAGTGTCCCTTGTTTTTGATATAAATTTATCTCATTGATACTTATATCATTAGCGTCCTGGTACTTTAAATGGCTCAGGAGTAATGCATTGTTCCATTTTCAATTCACACGTATTTCTGCTATATCAGCTGTTATGAAATGCTATTGATGAGAGTTCTCGGCATGTATGGCTTCTTAGCTATTTAAGCCCATCATATGCTATGAAGTTTTTCTTAGTATCGTCTTCGATTAAAGCTAATATCTCCACTTTCTATACAGCTCGCAGTCATCTTTATATATACCTCTTTTCTGCCATATACCATGAATCCGGCCCCGTTTACCGTAGTTCGTTCTTAAAGCTCTCTCGATGGCGTCAGCAGCCGATATAGCATTGCATTCGTTCCAGATACTTTAGATGTCAAATTCATCGAAGTTTTGGTCCCACCTGCGTTATTTTCTGTTTGTAAAGAAGTAGTATGAGAGCCCTGTCTTGTTAAAGTACTAAACGCTGTTTTAAATCCTCTGCTCTCTATGCATTATAAGATGTCCTAGGCACTCGTCTATAGCAACTCTAGGTTGTCTCTAGGAGTTACAACAGGTTCAATTTTTACAAAAATACTCAAGAAATATATCAGCAGAAAGTCTTGTGACTTGCCGGAAACGTTTGGAGGCCTTCCCGATGTCGAAACGAGGCCCATGATGGCTCGTTGGAAAGCTCTGAATGTATATTTTCTTAAAATGTTTAGTTTTCACCCAAATGACCAATGTAAGTCCTCCAAAAATATACCTATGTGTAAAAACCCAAAAAATAGTTCTCGCTGATAAACGGGGCAGAGTGTAGAAAAAGCGAGTGTTTTTCGCCATTTTGGGGGAGAAAATGATCTTCAATTGATCTGAAAATCACTGAGTATATGCCCCTGAAATTATGGCATCCAATGATACCATTTTAATCCTTTGAGGATGCCCCAAACTGAAATGGAGATGCCCATGAGTTTTAGCCAAAAACCGAAGAAATGACAAAAACCAAAATTTGTCGAATTTCGCCCAAATTTGGCGAGCATGACCCTCAAGGGTTTTCAGAAACATGCTGTGAAGCTAAGGCAAAAATTTTGAGCTTTGAGGTGTCTTTCCTCAATTTTGGTGTCGGGCGCCTCTTTTGAGACTCCTTGAGTTTTTCCTGAGTGACCTTCGATTTCCGCCGGGAAAACTGATTCATCTTCTTGTAATGCCCGGTCATCCTCCGTTGAAGGTCCAAGTCTCTATTTTCCTTGTCCAAATTCTTCTCCAAGTGATCATTAACCCTCTCAAGCCATGCTTCTCGATTGTTCTTTATCTCTTGTGTGAACAATTTAGTGAGAGGGGTAGATTGGAGAAGGGCATCTTCTTCTTCCTTTTGTTTCTCAAGGGCCTTTTTGAGCCCCATGGTTCTTGGCCTCTTTCGCCTGGGCTGATCTTCATCTTCGCTCTCATCAAATTCACCCATGAGTTCTCCCAATCTCACTTGTGCTTTGGAGGCCTCTTTTTTGTATTTGATGGCCCGTGTTTCATATACCTCCATATGGACACTCATCTGCTTGTTTTGAACTTGCAAAAAGTGATTGAAGTTTCTAGTCCTCTCAAGATCATTCGTCAAAGCATAAATTTGGTTTTCTCTATTGATCAAGAGATTTTCTAGGATTCGAGCTTCATTGTCACTATCATCACTTTGGATTTGAATGATGTCGAATTACCTTTCCTTTTCATGACCGATTTCTTCTTTCTCCTTTCCTTTGCTTTGGGCGGCTCTTTTAGTCTTCCTCCTCTTGGGAAATTCGACAATGGGCTTCTTGGGCAATTTTCCCTTGCTTCGGAGGGCCCTAGTCACATTTGGAGTTACAACTCTAGGCACCCTTTTCCTTGATGTCCGGGGCTTGGCCACTTTCGGAGAAGAGAGCATGGCCCCTTGCCTAGGAGAGGCAGCTAGCACATGCTCCATTGGCTCTTTACTCTTGCTACTTTTCTCATCATTCTTGCCACTGTCTTGGATTTCTTCATGGATGCCTTGACTTTCCTTCTGCATTTCTTTTTAAGGACTGTCCTCCTCACTGTGTGATGCAGGGGCATTAGACACTAGCCAGCAATGTAGGATTTTTGTCCACATGTTGTGGCTAGGAGGGTTTGAAAACAGTTGAATTGTTACAGTTAGGTGTCAATACCTTAGATGATTGTATTATTAGATTAGTTAGAGTTATAGAAGTCGAATGGTTAGGACCATCTGTCATATTTTGGCTTTCGAATAATTGTAATTAGGCTCTTCAGTTACCATAACGGTCCTCATAGAGGAACCGAAAGGACATATGTTGATGTATATAATTGTAATCCCTCGGATGTATAGAGAGAGAGAGCTAGAGGATGAGAGGTTCCCGTAATAAAACTCTGTGTGTTAACAATTGTTTCCAGTTAAATGATTTTAATGTTCATTGGCCATTGAATTGTCTTGAATTCTTATTAATGAAGAAATTGTTTGATTGCGAAACGATTGTACACTGGTTCGGTGTGAAATCATTGAGAATGGTGATTGTATAATTCCGCATTATCTGTCTACTGTTCCTGTGAATTGGTTGGATAAGCTCTGCGAGTTAAATTCCACCGTAGGTCCTCTTTCTGTATCTTTATTGGGGAAATCCCCACTATACAATTGTAACGAATTCTGTTGAAACAAAACCGAGCTATAGACCAGAGTTAAGGCATAAGAAGGACATCCCAACCCTGACTCGACCTTTGGTTAATCACTGTAGCAAAACCATGAGTGGATTCCCAAAGGCGGATTGCCCATATCACACCACTTTAGCGGAGAAGGCGGTATTCTCTGAATTGAAGCGATTCCATAGAACCATCGACACGTGGCACCGGACAGGAGTACAAAACCACCTTTCCATATTCTCATCACACGTTAAAGCTAGTACGAGGACGCCGAGCGATATCGACAAGGGCCATCAATTTGGCGCAGAGTCATCGGACGGTGGTCACCTGAAGGAGATGCGCGAGGTTTAACCTAAGGTACGGGCGTACAATTGATTGGCTATTGGACGTAGAGGTGGGCCCGGAGCGAAATTTCTATTATAAAGTTGATTTACAAGTGCGGGGTATTAATATAAGTTTGGAAGACTCATATAAGGTCCATAAAGGCCTAATTTAAGGTTCGGAGATATAATATAAAGTTAAACATTGCGGATAGTATTATTTATCAAATTCTGCGAATTTGATAATTAATAAAAAGAAATAGACCGCGTGGAGAAAGGGAAAAATTGACAGAGCCACGTCACCGTTGACCAGCTCTCCGTAGGCAGACCTTTCAGCATTGTTGTGTCATTTGTGGTATCAGAGCTGTTGTTTAGAGTTGTTTTTGCAGAAAGCTGACATGGCAATCCGAGTTGGTAGAGGTGCTGGCAGAAGGAGGCCTGTTTCCAACGCAGAGGTGTTGGGGATGTTGCAGAGGGTCGAGGATAAAATGGATGCTATGGAGCGAAGAAAGCCCAGAGATTCAGAAGACATCAGTGAACCTGAAACAGAAGAAGAAGAAGAAAATGTTGAAATTCCTCCTGGCATGAGGCTCATTAGAACTATTCTGGGGTCTGCAATTAAGCCCAGGATTGAAGTATCGAGTTATGCAGGGGGACTGAATCCATAAGAACTAGTATACTAGATAAATGAATTGAACAAGTGCTTCGATTATGAAGAAATAAGTGAAGATAAGAAGGTCAAGTTTGCAGTAACAAAGCTGAAGGGACATGCTGCACTTTGGTGGGATGGAGTGCAGGCAGAAAGGAGGAGAGTTGGCAAGCAACCTATTAAAATATGGACTAGAATGATGGCCAAATTGAAAGGTAAATTATTGCCTAATGATTACCAGCTGACATTGTATAAACAAATGCAGAACCTAAGACAGAGGTTGCTGACAGTAAAATAATACACAGAGGAATTCTACAGAGTGAGCATAAGGGCTGGGAAATTCCAAGACACACCTGAGAAGACTGCCAGATATGTGAATGGTCTCAAGCTGGAGATCCAAGATGAGATTGGTCTCCTGTCTCCTAAGACAGTGGAAGAGGCCTACCAGACGGCCTTGAAAGCAGAGGAGAAACTCCTGAGGTAACAGTCTGCCAAGAAGAGAGGTACTTTCCGAGGGAAGAAAAGTCAGGGTCGTAGAGGAAAGCCTGCTACACCCAGGGATGGAGCTAACAGTAGCTCACCTCATAATGCATCTACAGAGGATGATGCAAGGGGCAGAAAGGGTTCTTACAGAGGAAAAGGAAGAGGAGGCAGAGACAGAGGCAGAGGTAGAGAATTGAGGTGTTATATATGTCAGCAAGTGGGACAAAAGCACTATGAATGTCCAGATAATGTGGGTGCTGTCCCAAGGAATGCTGTTGTTTCTCAGGCTGGAGAAGAAGCAAAGATCGAAGAAGAAATTCTTCCAGAAAGGGGAGAATCCTTGGTGGTAAATAAGGTCCTGTTGAAGCAAGCCAAAGAGGTCACTGAGCCTGCACAAAGGAAGACTTTGTTTAGGAGCATATGAAAAGTCCAAGGGAAATGCTGCCAGCTAGTCATTGATAGTGGCAGCACAGACAATCTAGTTTCCACTGAGGTAATAGAGAAGTTGAAGTTGAAGACAAGGGAGCATCCAACTCCCTACAGGGTGTCCTGGCTGCATAAAGGACATCAGCTGGTTGTGAAAGAATAGTGTGAGATAGAGCTGCAAATGGGCAAATATAAAGATAAGGTCCTGTGTGATGTAATTCCCATGGATGTGTGTCATATACTGCTGGGTAGGCCTTGGCAGTTTGACAGAGCAGCAGTGCATGATGGCAAGAAGAACACTTACAAGTTCTTCAAATATGGGGTACATCATACGTTGATTCCCATGGAAGAAGGAGAGCCATCCAGTAGAGTGATTGATCCAAAGACCTTGTTGCTGAGCGGGAAGGAATATCTGCAGCAGATAGAAGAAGAAGAGGTAAGCTTTGCTTTAGTTTGCAAGCCTAAAGTAGTTCTTACTTCTACAAAGATTTCTAATTTACCAGTAGAAATCCAAGAGATGTTAGATGATTACTGTGACATTGTTGTGGATGATTTACGTAATGAGCTGCCACCTGTGAGAAATATCAGTCATCAGATAGATTTTATCCTTGGTTCAAATCTACCAAATAAGGCAACCTATAGAATGACTCCCAAGGAGAATGAGGAAATCATGAGACAAGTACAGGAGTTGGTGGACAAGGGGCTGATTAGAGAAAGTCTGAGTCCATGTGCAGTACCAGCAGTGTTGAGCCCAAAAAAAGATGGAGGCTGGAGGATGCGTACTGATTCCAGAGCAATTAATAAGATCACAATCAGGTACAGATTTCCTTTGCCCAAAGTTGAGGATTTGATGGACTATTTTAGTGGTGCTAAATATTTCTCAAAGATAGATTTGAAGAGTGGATACCATCATATTAGAATAAGAGAGGCTGATGTGTGGAAAACTGCCTTTAAAACAAACGAAGGACTGTATGAATGGATGGTAATGCCTTTTGGGTTGTCAAATGCACCTAGCACTTTTATGAGACTTATGAATGAAGTATTGAAAGAATTCATTGGTAAATTTGTGATAGTATATCTGGATGATATATTAATTTTCAGCAGAACTAAAGAAGAACATTTAAGGCATCTTAATCATGTCTTGAAGAAGCTACACCAAGAGAAGCTGCTGATAAATTTGAAGAAATGCTCATTCATGAAGGAAGAGTTGGTGTATTTGGGGTTTGTTGTTTCTGCAGAAGGATTGAAGATGGACCCAGAAAAGGTTAAGGCAATTATGGAGTGGCCTTCACCCAGGAATGTTTTTGAGATGAGAAGTTTCCATGGACTTGCTAGTTTTTATAGGAAGTTTATAAGAAACTTCAGTAAGATTAATTCACCCATAATTGAAACAATAAAGAAGAAAAAAAAACCATTTAAGTGGATTGCTGAAGCGGAAAGAAATTTTAAGCTGCCGAAGAAAAAGATAACAGAGAAGCCTGTTTTAATTCTGCCTGATTTTACTAAACCATTTCAAGTAAAATGTGATGCCAGTACAGTGGCCATTGGAGCTATGTTGAGTCAGGATGATAGGCCTGTGGCATATTTTAGTGAGAAGCTGAATGACACCAGAAGAAAGTATTCCTCTTATGAGAAGGAATTCTATGCAATTGTTCAGGCACTGAAGAAATGGAGACATTACTTGATGTCCAGGGAATTTGTATTGTATTCTGACAATCATGCTTTGCAGTACATTGTACAGCAACCCAAGTTGAAACATAAGCATGCTAAATGGGTTGAGTATCTCCAAAGTTTTAATTTTGTTTTGAAACATATAAGTGGCCAAGCCAATAGAGTAGCTGATGCTTTGAGTAGGAGGCACATGCTTGTTCAAGAAACTAATTTGAAGTTGCAGGATTTGATTTTCTCAGGGAATTGTACAAAATAGATCTTGATTTTAAGGAAGCATTTGAGGCATGTATTAACCTTGTTTTAACAGATAGAAGCCAATGGCTGGATTATTTCATGCAGGAGGACTTGTTATTCAGAAGAAGCCAACTGTGTTTACCAAAATGTTCCATGAGAGAAAATTTGATCAAAGAGAAGCATAGTGGAGGAATTGCTGGACACTTTGGTACTGATAAGACTTATGAGCATCTAAGTCACTTTTATTTCTAGCCCAAGATGAGAGCAGAAGTGGAAAAGTTTGTGAAGAATTGCAAAATTTGTTAATATGCTAAAGGAAGGAGCCAGAATGCAGGATTGTACACTCCCTTACATATTCCAGACAGGCCGGACATGGTGAGTATGGATTTTTTTCTAGGATTTCCCAAGACTCAGAGAGGGAATGATGCAGTCTTTGTTGTGGTGCACATTTTATTCCATGTTATAAAACTAGTGATGCCACCCATGTTGCTGACTTGTTCTTCAAAGAAGTTGTTAGATTACATGGGCTGCCCAGGAGTATTGTTTCGGACAAAGACACCAGATTTGTGGGGCACTTTTGGAGGACACTGTGGAAGAAACTTGGTACCAAACTGAGTTTCAGCTCAGCTTATCATCCTCAGACTGATGGAAAAACTGAGGTAGTGAATAGGAGTCTGGGAAATTTGTTGAGATGCCTTGCAAGAGAACATCCCAAGCAGTGGGATCATATTTTTCCCTAGGCAGAATATGCATATAATGACTCACCAAATAGGAGCACAGGGCAGAGTCCATTCCACATTGTTTATGGAATGCACCCTGGAGGAATATTAGAGTTAAGATATCTGGGAAAGGCAGAACTAAGAAGTGCAGATGGTGAATAATTTGCTTCAGAGATCCATGCCATACATGAACAAGTGAAACAACAACTACAAGGCAGCAGCATCAGATATAAAAAAAGAGTAGAATTGAGTAGAAAAGAAGTTCATTTTGAAGTAGGAGATCAGGTTTTGGCACACTTGAGAAAGGAGAGATTCCCAAAGAAGAAGTACAATAAATTGAAGTTCAAAAAGATTGGGCCATGCAAGATACTTAGGAAGTTTTCTGCAAATGCTTATGAGATTGAATTACCTCCTGATGTTGGAATATCTCCCATTTTTAATGTTGCAGACTTGTACAAGTATGAAGATGATGGTGCAGAAGAAAGAGCAGCAGACAAGGGACAGATTGAGTGGAGAGAGCAGCTACCTCCAGCACAGCCATTGCAACTAGAGAAAATATTGGATAAAAGACCATTCAGAAGGACCAGAGGACAAGAGTACTTTCAGTACTTGATTAAATGGAAGGATAAGCCAGAGGAAGATGTCACTTGGATGACTAAAGAAATGTTGCAGAAGATAGGCAGATCAGTGGAAGAGCTCATGGACAGGAGCCCATGAAGAAGATTGCCTTCGGGAGCCTGATGCAGGGGAATTAGACACTAGCCAACAATGTAGGAGTTTTGTCCACATGTTGTGGCTAGGAGGGTTTGAAAATAGTCGAATTGTTACAGCTAGGTGTCAATACCTTAGCTGATTGTATTATTAGATCAGTTAGAGTTATAGAAGTCGAATGGTTAGGACCATCTGTCATATTTTGGCTTTCGAATAATTGTAATTAGGCTCTTGAGTTACCATAATGATCCTCACAGAGGAACCGAAAGGACATATGTTGATGTATATAATTGTAATCCCTCGGATGTATAGAGAGAGAGAGTTAGAGGACGAGAGGTTCCCATAATAAAACTCTGTGTGTTAACAATTTTTTCCAGTTAAATGATTTTAATGTTCGTTGGCCATTGAATTGTCTTGAATTCTTATTAATGAAGAAATTGTTTGATTGAGAAACAATTGTACACTGGTTCGGTGTGAAATCGTTGAGAATGGTGATTGTGTAATTCTGCATTATCTATCTACTGTTCCCGTGAATTGGTTGGATAAGCTCTGCGAGTTAAATTCCACCATAGTTCCTCTGTCTGTATCTTTATTGGGGAAATCCCCACTGTACAATTGTAACGAATTCTGTTGAAACGAAACCGAGCTATAGACTGGAGTTAAGGCATAAGAAGGACATCCCAACACCGACTCGACCTTTGGTTAATCACTGTAGCAAAACCACAAGTGGATTCCCAAAGGCGGATTTCCCATATCGCACCACTTTAGCGGAGAAGGCAGTATTCTCTGAATTGAAGCGATTCCATAGAACCATCGACACGTGGCACCGAATGGGAGTACAAAACCACCTTTCCGTATTCTCATCGCACGTTAAAGCTAGTACGAGGACGCCGAGCGATATTGACGAGGGCTGTTTATCTGGCGCAGAGTCATCGGACAGTGGTCGCCTGACGGAGATGTGCGAGGTTTAACCTAAGTTACGAGCGTACATTTGATTGGCTATTGGAAGTAGAGGTGGGCTCGGAGAGAAATTTCTATTATAAAGTTGATTTACAAGTGCGGGGTATTAATATAAGTTTGGAAGACTCATATAAGGTCTAGAAAGGCCTAATTTAAGGTTCGGGGATATAATATAAAGTTAAACATTTCGGATAGTATTATTTATCAAATTCTGCAAATTTGATAATTAATAAAAAGAAATAGACCGCGTGGAGCAAGGGAAAAATTGACAGAGCCACGTCACCGTTGACCAGCTCTCCGTAGGCAAACCTTTCAGCATTTTTGCATCACTTTGTTGCACCTTTTCATCATGCTGATGTTCTTTTTCATGAGGTTGTTTTTCATCATCATGTGGCTACCTTTGTTCATCATGCTGCACTTGTTCATCATGCCCTTCTTCATCATGAGGATGCTCACCATCACTATGCTGAATTTCTTCATCATCATGCTCCTCTTCATCATGCCCAGGAGCCTGCTGTTCATCATCATGTTCCTCTTCATCATGCACTTCTTCCCCTTGTTGTTCTGCCTCACTTTGTTCTTCTTCCCCTTGCTTCTCTGTTTCACTATGATGCTGCTCATCATCATCTTCCTCATCATCCCCTTGCTACCCTGTTTCATCATGATGTTGCTCATCATCATCTTCCTCCTCTTGCTCATGCTCTTCTTCCTCATCATGCTCTTTTTCTTGTTCAATGGGAAACTTGAGCTTCTTGGGAATAGGCTTCCTTGAAGAAGGCAAAGGAGGGTGAGTGGAAGGTGAAGGAGATGTATGAAATGAAGGGACAGTGGCGAAATCCATATGTGTGTTGAAATTATCCCAAGAGAGTTCCTTCTTCTCAAGCTGATGAAGAATGATAGCCTTGATGAGGGAGTGATGGAAGAGGTAGGCTGTCTGCTCAGAAGGAGGCTTTTTCTGAACAGTGGAGGCCATTTTCTCAATACTTATATGTAGGAAGAAAGGGAGATTTAACAATTTGGCCCTCGTGAAATGCATGAGCAATCGGATATGATAGGCATAGACTCGGGAGAATATTCCCTCGCAAGTGAAGTATTTCATGATTATCTTCATGAGGGGGGCGTAACTAGTCAATAGATATTAGAAGGGAAAAATGGATGGGCATGAATCTCTATGCTCAGGCTTCAGAAAAGGCTTGTATTGTTCTGAGTCCAGGTGGCTTTGTTTAAACCACTTCTCCCCGACATAAGGGATTTTGGTGGCCTTGGAAATGGATCTTGGAGAGAATTTGAAATCTAGGCCTGCCAGCTGAAAGTGCTTCTCTTGAAACCTCAAAGCACAAAGATGTGTCAAAGGGGAATATCTCTTCACCTCTTGCACTTTTTGACAAAAATCTAGACACCCAACCTCATGGAATTTGAACAAGACTGATGGATGAGAATTTACCTCTTCAGTGGAAACAGGCTCAAACCTCTTGTGAAGGCCACTCCTACTGTCTTGCCTGGGAGGAATTTTTTTTTAATGTTCTTTGCAAAACCAAGCTGTCTCAAATGGCTCTTGAAATTTTTTTCTCAATCACACCCCTGTCCTTCTTATCAGTCACTGTTTGACCAAGACAAATTGCTTCAAATGCTTTGTGAAATATTCTCCCAACACCAACTTTGTGCTCCTTCTAAATCACTGTTTTGTCCTCTTTTATGCCAATTAACAAGTTTTTGTCAAATGAAAAGCAAACAGTGAATTTGATTACTGTGCTTGGGCAAGGTATTTTGAAAAGAGGTATCTGTGGGCCTTTTTTTAGAACAGAGATCTCCTTGTGTTTTGAGAGAAACAAAACAACCTTGTATTTAGATAAAAAAAAAATCACCCTCCCCAAAAACACTCTTCTGCTATTCATTGTTTCTTATACACAGGTAGACAAAAACACCCTCAAATTGATTCAAAGGATCTTCATAGCATACTCTTTTTAATGGAAATCTGGTGGCTGGACAGAGTTTTCTCTTTCACCATTCAAAGGGATACTTTTGAAGTGACAAGGCTTTCGGACTATGACCACTGTTTTCAAATTAGGCTCACTGTTTTCACCTTACAAACACTGTGTTTATCTTACAAACACTGCTTCCACCTTATAACACTGTTTTCACCTTAGACTTTGCTTACAGAGGTTAGTTTTGTCTTATCATTGTTAGGACACCTTCAGCAATTTGAAAACCTCTACCACTGTGCTTTTTGTCTAGTCATTAGCATATGGTTCATTACTTTGTTTTGAAGGCAGTTTAGGCCTTTTGAAACTAATATAAACACACCCTAGCCTCCTACTGTAACAATATTTCTCAATACAATGACAAATAACTTCGATTTCCTACCAAGAATTCCATTTTTCAATCACTATTTTAGACTTTAATAACATGGCATCAATCACCCCTTTTGAAATTTGAATGCACCAAGGGGCAATAAAAAATACCTTGAGGATGGATTGTGGCTCTTTCTTGATGAGTTGAGCAGGTTTCAAGACCCTTTGAAGGCATTTTGGTCATTCAAACAGGCGCGGAACATTTAAATGGAAGAGCACCGCGTAATGAACAAGGTGTCGGGTCGGCCTTCGGGCAGTAGTGACCGCGCACACAGGCGCACCGCGCTACCATTGTAAGTCTGTGTATTTCTTCATCTGAACGCGCTGCGTGGGCTTAAAAGCCTGAAAAATCTGCAAATTTTCTTGAAATGCCTCATCGGTCTAGTGAGAAGCTATGAGAGTGATTGTGAACACTCGTTTATGTTTTTGAGACTTGCAAATGGGCTTTGCAACAGTCTATAGCTCCCCTTAAAGTCGACAAACCTTTTGAACTTTCTTTGTGAGGGTTTGAACACCTTTTTTGAAAACTACCTTTGTTATAACAAAACTCAAATGACTTTTAAAACGCCAAAGGGGCCCCTATCCAATTTATGTTTATAATAAAGTGTTGTGGAGGCTGCTTGAAGGTTTTCATCAATATGACCTTTCCCTAAGTGAAGAAATCATCTTAAGGCTAAACTCTTTTTCACTGTTTGCCAATATCTGTCCCTTACAAGAAAACTTGCTCAGAACCATGTTGATGATTATAGATGCATGCTCTGCATGATATTCCTCTTTGACTGTGGTTGAAAACTCAGTTTCATTCACCTAGGTTTTACCATCATTTATTTGTCAAAATGAACTTCCTTAAAAACCTCTCCTTCAATAAAATGCAACAGCAAGGTATTTTACATGTTTTCATAAGGAAAAAGCCTTTGTTTGTGACAGTGGTATGCTCCAGTTGCCTTGAGTGTTGTTTCTGGATTTAAAATACTTGCCATATCCTTTCTTCACATTGATGAACCTATGTGTCTATTTTCAAAGCCTCCTTCAGAAACCAGGCTTAGGTTACCTTTTTGTCCATTTTGATGAGTTTTTTGAAAAATATCCTCATGGACAGGAAGAGAAAAAATTCTTTGAACATCAACATCATTCTTTGGCCTCTGTTAAACCCAGCTAATTTCAACTAATTTCAACTCTGTTTTTCAAAGGAAAAATGACTAGATTTCATGCCTATTGATCAAGGAGAAATATCTTTGGAAACTCTTAATGAGATTACATACCTCATCAGGGTTTTTTCATATGTCCACAAGAGGCTTTTATCTGTGAAAAAATCATGTTTTATTTCTCTGAATGTTGTTCTAAATTTGAAACATGGTGTTATATTCATTTCTTCACATTGATGAAATTGTCCATGCTTGGTTTACTTTAGCTTCAAATTACCTTTGAAGGAGATCTCTGATAGAAGGAAAAATCAAACCTCTTGGATTATCATGGTACCACTGCTTTCCCTCTATTTTTAACACCATTTTTCTATCCGTAAGCCTTCAGTTGCTTTCCCACTGCACTTAAAATCTACCTTTCAGTCAGTGAAAACCTTATAATCAATCTCTATCCCTGGCCCTCTGCTTATTAGATGAAGGAGGCCTTTATCACATTGCCAAACCCTCTACTTGTAAAATGAAGGAGGTTTTCTCAGTCTTTCAACCCTCTGCTCATGTACGGAGGAGGTTTTCTCAGTGATGCCATTTCATCAGCTTTGAAACAGTGTTATCTTTCCTTTCACTGCCTATTCATACTTAGGCAAATGAAAATGAAAAATTGACAATAAGCCATTATGAGCCTGTTAGCCCCCTATAAATTACTTGACAAGAAAGCAGGGGGCTAAATTGTTTATTGAGCCTTCAAGGAATGCATCTCCCTGGAAACACATCATCCTTGAAAGCCTCTTAATACCCTCTGCCCTTTGGTAAAATTCCACTGTTGTTTCTAAGTCAATAAGCCTAACTGATTGTGAAAAATTGTGCTCCCAAAGGCCTTCATTTTCCCCTTGTACCCTTGCAGAATTCTCCATTTCATCCCTTTTTCCCCTTTTTCAAAGCCTCCCTTTCACCCCAAAATCCCTCCCCTAGTCCTTCTAAACCATCCCAAAAATCCCCTCTAAACCATACGCACACCCTTTGTTTGGTTTAAAAACCCTTACTCCCTCTATCGTTACCCTTTCCTAGCCTCAAATTGCATTGAAATGGGCCGAAAAACCCACATCCTTCACATATGAGGCTTAGCCACTTTTCGGTCAGCCCCCGTAAACCAATTCTCCACATGACCTAGTGCTAGAACCAGGCACTAGCCCGAAAAGCGCTCATCGCAAACGTGTATCGGCAGCATTTTGAGCCGTCGATCTATACGGATCGGACGGTCATCTCAAGCTCCATAGCATCTGTCACCCACCCCTTTCACCACCCCGATCACATATCCACCGTCCATTTAATCCGTAAATCAACGGTTAATAATTCACCCGCCCCGGTGGTCCCTGCGCCAAAGCACTGTTCAAAACTGTTGGTTTCGATCGCACCTCTTTTGGAGGGTAGGTTGTATTTTTCATTTCGGAGTGATGCCATTCATTGCATGACGCGTGGCTCCGCGCACTATTGAAAAACTGCCCCCCATCGTGCATTAACGTTCAACCGTGGACCCGGCGCAATATGCACGTACACCGTCCAATCTAAAGCTGTCCATCCAACAGTGATCGCGCCACGAAGATGCTCGAGATTTAGCCCAAGGCAAAGGGACTCCTGGCCCACCATCCATCGCCCTCCGATGCGTTCTCAACCGTCGATCTCCTCCTGAGATCGGACAGTTGGGATTAAATGCATGCCATGCCATTGACCAACTCCCGCCACATCACCATTCCACGTGTTTTCATCTCATTTTCATCTGTCCCCTGTATATTTCATTCAAAGGTCAAAATTCCAATGGTTTGCATTTAAATTTTTGCCGCAGTCTGCCAAATTTCACCAGACCATCCTCCATCGTTTCACTGCATTTTTCGCCATCACCCTGCACTGTTCCACCATTTCCCCAGGCTGTATTGTCATCCTCGCGGCCTTTCCACTACATCCATCCCCCTCCAACATGATTTTTTTTAACAGTTTTTTGTGTTTTGCAGGGTACCGGTGGTAAGCGACCGCCATGATACACAGTCATTGCTATAGTGGAAAAAACGCAGGGAAGACCATGTGCAGAGATTGAAATTATTAAGAAAAGCCTAGGAAGGTGTCATGACATGACTATCATTAAAGGAACAGGGTTAAACTCTGTGAAACCTCCCCAGAGCCATTAAAGCGCAGATTTCGCAGACAGAGGCAATCATGGAGCGGTAAAGAGTATCAGTGAGAAAGCAGAGCGTTTAAGGCCTATAATTGAAGATTTTTTAGCCTTAATTCAATGATTTAAGGGCAGGGTACCAAACCGAAGACATCATGGATCATATAGAAGGTCCAACACGCAGAAAGCAATACTATCAGGGTTTCACATCAGCAGAATGTTCTTCCCATAAAAGGACAAAATATCCATACCGTCTGCATTCTATACCATGTTCTTGAGGAAATTTCAGCCCTGACAACAGTCCTATGCTATCATAAGCATTTGTTACATAGTGTGGTAGACCCTAGAATCATTGTTCTACCTTTATTTAATTCACCAGAGTACCACAAGTATTGCAGAGGTGCTGCAGAAAGTACATCAAAGACATACCTGGAGTAAATTGTAGCCTGACGAAGACCACTCTTTCATCTAAAGAGTGCCAGAGATAAATGCCCAGAATTTAAAACAGAATGCAGCCTCGGCCCTCTTCCTCTTCTGAGTTTTAATGCTACATTTATTTTTTCACCTACCTCCTCAGCTCTTCTTTCAGCTATAAAATTCATGAAGAAACTCATTGTTGTGGTTGATCGGATATCTGAGAATTGCAAGCTGTTTCTTTTGAGATGTAGTCTCTGTGTAAAGTTGTAAGATAGGCTAAGGAAGATGTTTTCAGGCTGAATATCAAGCTTTGGCAATGTTGTACATGACTGGTGTTGCTCTTTAATATGACAAGCACATTTCTTTGGATCCTGATTTAAAGCAGCAGTGATGTTTTTCTATCTCTATATTTGTTTTACCCGGTAGTTCATTTCATTTCATTTCTTTTGGCTGGCATCATAAATCTAGCATAGGATTTACCCTTGTTAGGTACCCTATGTTTCTTCTCTCCTTGCCTTCAATGTTTTCTATTGTATGTGTTATTTGAGGATTGATTTCAACTAATTTAACCAGTGTAGCGATAAAAACATATGCTGCTAGCTGATGTATGAATTAATGAAGCTGTTCTCAGATGTTCTTGTTAGGATTTGATTAAATGAATTGGGAAACTAGGAGTTTAGAACTTTGTCTCTGTCTCACTAGAATCCTTTCACTTGATTAAACCTTTCTAAGTTCCCTTAAGCTGGAGGCCGAAGCATTGAGAGTTCAAAGTCTCTCTCTGATCTCAGGTTTTCACCTTTGTGTTCTGAATCCTTAATGTTCATTTTCTGAAGAGTTAACCTTTTAGTTCTGGATCACAGGTTGTCCAATGGCATGTCCTGTCCCTAGATCTGATTGCTGAAAGTTCACCTTGGAGGTTTCCTTGCTTTCACCCTTTCTTTACCATTCCATGTTCCACTATCATCTTTAAGATCCAATGCCTTAGATGACTAGCCCAATTGAAAGCCTGCATATTGAATAGCAAGTAAACCCTTTCCTGATTCCATTTCCCAATGGTTTTGAATGTTCCCTGAATCATCTCTCCTTTGCCTAAAACCCTCTTTTATCAGACTTGTCTTATACTGAACCCTTCTTTCCTGATTCCCAACAACCAAACAAAAATCAAACAAGAAAAACCCCGTGCTTATAACTAGCCTAATATCTTAACTTTTGAGCTTCAAAGACATAAAACCTTTGTCGACATAGAGATATCCCTCTCCGGACCCAGGAGGGATAGATCATGAGGTCTAAAAGTGGTTCTGATGTTGTCTCATCTTTTGGTCTTGTCAACCTGGCCAAAACATGGGAACCCCAACATAATGGCGACTCCACTGGGGATAGAGACCAATCAGCCTTGATTTGGTAAATCACTGTGGTGGACAGTAAAATTATAAATCCTCCACCTGGTGACTCCACAGTTCCTAAATGACTAAAAGACTCCACTGGTGATCAGTAGGCCACTGATTATCTTGGTTTCATGAGACTCCACTGGGAGACCATGTCACAGTACAACATCAGCCATGCTAAAGACCAAGTCACTTCACTAATTGAAGACTCTGAGCAGTTTGTAGAAATGCATCCTAGTTTCGTAGCATAGTGTCGTGATGTAATGTCGAGTGATTTGGAAGAACTGGAGGTGGAGGACCTTCTAGGGGCTATTATTCTCAGCTCAAAATTCAAACCTGTGCTTAGGAAAATTCTCTTAGAATTGGTGGTTGAAAGATATGAAGCTAAGATCGAACTTCTGAACTCACAAGAAAAATCATATCAGTTCAGAAACCCGAGAGCCTTTTTGGAAAGTATCCCGCCCCCTAAAAAAGAAATGATTCCACTACTTTCCGATGTACGAGAAGAATACGATCGGGCTTTCATGAGCCACACTGAATATGTAGTGGAAGATACAGTAATCAAAGCTACCCGGGATAAAGACAGCCTACCAGTCATGGCAGGCCTAAAAGAAGAAAGTCTACATCATGTGTTCTTTTATCCTATGGCAGAGTACATGGAGGCCCTGATCAGCTCAAATTCTCCAGCATTGATCCTTCGCA
The DNA here is from genome assembly GCA_034641835.2 of Pinus albicaulis. Classification (NCBI taxonomy): domain Eukaryota; kingdom Viridiplantae; phylum Streptophyta; class Pinopsida; order Pinales; family Pinaceae; genus Pinus; species Pinus albicaulis. The sequence goes on along the minus strand of CM076583.1, from coordinate 118,749,304 downwards.
AGGGCCGAATTCATCAGGAGTGGTCACCATTGATGGTGACCTCAATTTTGAAGAACCACCTGCAGAGCACCCTGTGGTTGTCTCTGATGAGCAGTCAGTGCTTTTATCCTTTTTTGTTACTACTTGACTGGTTGCACTGGCATTATTGTATCACCTAGAGCATCAGAGATTTCTAGGTTAGAGTAGGTAGGAATTCTGAAATAAAGCTCAATCTGTGAGCATGTAGTTAGTTGTTCTTAATTTCTGCAAAGTCCAACAAGCCAGATAGTCTAATCCTGGCTTGATTATTTTTCAATTTTTGTCTTAGAGTGTAGAGAAGAAGTATGTTAGACAGTTTAATCCTAGCAGATATAGTTTAGGTAGAGAAAATATGAGACCAAAAGTTTAATCTAGTCTCATGGAGTAATAAGGGTAGAAGTAGAATAGGTTTATTTTCCTGTTTGTAAAAAATTGATGATGTAAAGGGTCTGCAAGTCCAAATGCACCCAGAAGAAAAAAGGTTAGGACTATAGTATGGGTTGGTAGTTGTTTGGGAGAATGTTTCTGCTGATATGATGTCTTCATGATTTGTGGCAGTTGATCCAAGAAAGAAAATGAATGAGTCAAGTACCAGGCATCTGGCCTACACCAAAGATCATGTTCTGAATTCTTGACTCCTTCGGGAAGAATTCATCCCCATGTGGAGCCACTGTTAGCCCCCTATAAATTCCTTGACAAGCAAGCAGGGGGCTAAATTTTTTATTGAGCCTTAAAGGAATGCATCTCCTTGGAAACACATCATCCTTGAAAGCCTCTTCATACCCTCTTCCCTTTGGTAAAATTCCACTGCTATTTCTAAGTCAATAAGCCTCATTGATTGTGAAAAATTGTGCTCCAAAAGGCCTTCATTTGCCCCTTGTACCCCTGCAGAATTCTCCATTTCATCCCTTTTTCCCCTTTTCCAAAGCCTCCCTTTCACCCCAAAATCCCTCCCCTAGTCCTTCTAAACCATCCCAAAAATCCCCTCTAAACCATACACACACCCTTTGTTTGGTTTAAAAACCCTTACTCCCTCTATCGTTACCCTTTCCTAGCCTCAAATTGCATTGAAATGGGCCGAAAAACCCACATCCTTCACATATGAGGCTTAGCCCCTTTTTGGTCAGCCCCCGTAAACCAATTCTCCACATGACCTAGCGCTAGAACCAGGCGCTAGCCTAAAAATCGCTCATCGCAAACGTGTATCAAGAGCATTTTGAGCTGTCGATCTATACAGATCAGACGGTCAACGCAAGCTCCATAGTTTCCGTCACCCACCCCTTTCACCACCCCGATCTCATATCCACCGTCCGTTTAATCCGCAAATCAACGGTTAATAATTCACCCGCCCCGGTGGTCCCCACGCCAAAGCACTATTCAAAACTGCTGGTTTCCATCGCATCGCTTTTGGAGGGTAGGCTGTATTTTTCGTTTCGGAGCGATTCCATTCACCGCATGACGCGTGGCTCTGCGCACTATTGAAAAATCGCCCCCCATCGCGCATTAACATTCGACCATGGACCCGACGCGATATGCGCATACACCGTCCAATCTAAAGCTGTCCATCCAACGGTGATCGCGCCACAAAGATGATCGAGATTTAGCCCAAGGAAAAGGGACTCCTGGCCCACCATCCGTCGTCGCCCTTCGACGCATTCTCAACCATCGATCTCCTCCTAAGATCAGACGGTTGGGATTAAATGCATGCCCCGCCATTGACCGACTCCCGCCACGTCACCATTCCACGTGTTTTCGTCGCATTTTCATCCGTCCCATGTATATTTCATTCAAAGGTCAAAAGTCCAATGGTTTGCATTTAAATTTTTGCCGCAGTCCGCCAACTTTCACCAGACCATCCTCCATTGTTTCACTTCGTTTTTCGCCATCACCCTGCACTGTTCCACCAGGTTGTACTGTCATCCTCGCGGCCTTTCCACTGCATCCATCCCCCTTCAACATGATTTTTCTTAACAGTTTTTCGTGTTTTGCAGGGTACCAGCGGTAAGCGAGCGCCATTATTCACAGTCACTACTACAATGGAAAAAACGCAGGGAAGATGATGTGCAGAGATTGAAATTATGAAGAAAATCCTAGGAAGGTGTCATGACATGACTACCATTAAAGGAACAGGGTTAAACTCTGTGAAACCTCCCCAGAGCCATTAAAGCACAGATTTCGTAGACAGAGGCAATCATGGAGCGGCAAAGAGTATCAGTGAGAAAGCAGAGTGTTTAAGGCCTGTAATTGAAGATTTTTGAGACTTAATTCAATGATTTAAGGGCAGGGTACCAGACCGAAGACATCATGGATCATACAGAAGGTCCAGTGCGCAGAAATAAATACTATCAGGGTTTCACATCAGCAGAACGTTCTTCCCATAAAAGTACAAAATATCCATACCGTCTGCATTCTATACCGTGTTCTTGAGGAAATTTCAGCCCTGACAACAGTCCTATGCTATCAGAAGAATTTGTTACACAGTGTGGCAGACCCCAGAATCATTGTTCTACCTTTATTTAATTCACCAGAGTACCACAAGTATTGCAGAGGTGCTGCAGCGAGTACATCAAAGACATACCTGGAGTAAATTGCAGCCTGACGAAGACCACTCTTTCATCCAAAGAGTGCCAGAGATAAATGCCCAGAATTTAAAACAGAATGGGGCCTCGACCCTCTTCCTCTTCTTATTTTTAATGCTACATTTATTTTTTCCCCTACCTCCTCAGCTCCTCTTTCAACTATAAAATTCATGAAGAAACTCATTGTTGTGGTTGATTGGATATCTGAGAATTGCAAGTTGTTTCTTTTGAGACGTAGTCTCTGTGTAAATTTGTAAGATAGGCCGAGGAAGATGTTTTCAGGCTGAATATCAAGCTGTTGGCAATGTTGTACATGACTGGTGTTGCTCTTTAATATGACAAGCACATTTCTTTGGATCTTGATTTAAAGCAACGATGATGTTTTTCTATCTCTGTATTTGTTTTACCCGGTAGTTCATTTCATTTCATTTCTTCTGGCTCGCATTAGAAATCTGGCATAGGATTTTCCCTTGTTAGGTACCCTATGTTTCTGCTCTCCTTGCCTTCAATGTTTTCTACTGTATGTGTTATTTTAGGATTGATTTCAACTAATTTAACCATTGTACTGGTCAAAACATATGCTGCTAGCTGATGTATGAATTAATGAAGCTGTTCTCAGATGTTCTTGTTAGGATTTGATTAAATGAATTGGGAAACTGGGAGTTTAGAACTTTGTCTCTGTCTCACTAGAATCCTTTCACTTGATTAAACCTTTCTAAGTTCCCTTAAGCTGGAGGCTGAAGCATTGAGAGTTCAAAGTCTCTCTCTGATCTCAGGTTTTCACCTTTGTGTTCTGAATCCTTAATGTTCCTTTTCTGAAGAGTTAACCTTTTAGTTCTGGATCACAGGTTGTCCAATGGCATGTCCTGTCCCTGGATCTGATTGCTGAAAGGTCACCTTGGAGGTTTCCTTGCTTTCACCCTTTCTTTACCATTCCATGTTCCACTATCATCTTTAAGATCCAATGCCTTGGATGACTAGCCCAATTGAAAGCCTGCATATTGAATAGCAAGTAAACCCTTTCCTGACTCCATTTCCCAATGGTTTTGAATGTTCCTTGAATCATCTCTTCTTTGCCTAAAACCATATTTTCTCAGACTTGTCTTATACTGAACCCTTCTTTCCTGATTCCCAACAACCAAACAAAAATCAAACAAGAAAAACCCTGTGCTTATAACTAGCCTAATATCTTAACTTTTGAGCTTCAAAGACATAAAATCTTTGTCGAAATAGAGAGATCCCTCTCCAGACCTAGGAGGGCTAGATCCTGAGGTCTAAAAGTGGTTCTGATGTTGTCTCATCTTTTGGTCTTGTCAACCTGGCCAAAACATGGGAACCCCAACAGAGCATTTCTCTGAGACATGTAATTCTGCTATTCAAATACCTTTGTGCATCTTTAGACAATCAGAGGAAGCCTGGCTAGTATCTGCAGAGCATTTCTTGTCATTTATAATTCACTAACCTTTGACTGTGTTTGCAGGAGCTTAATGAAATAACTCTCTGTCCAGTACTTGCATCCCAGGCTCAAAACCACATGCGAAGCAGCTATCTTCTCATGTTGAGTTTAATAATGTCTTCTAGAACACTGGTACACTTTTGCTCTTGAAAGATCCATTGAAACACTGTAGATTCACCTAATATCAGTTTAACATGTGGCATATGTATTGCTGAGACATCAAGGCTTGTTAGTGGCACGACCTAAGGGTATAATCAAGCTTTATTTGCAGAAATAGGAAGATCATCTAGGACTGGTTGATATTAAATAGAGGTTCTTTTGCTTTAGGATAGTTTGCCAAGGGAGAAATTCCTAAAGCGCCACTACCTAACTTAGGGGAGACTTCTTGGACATATTTTGATTATTCTCTTTGGAGCTGATGGACAAGCTTATATGGCTGAGGCTAGGTAGGGCTTGACAATGAGGTTTTATCTCGTCATGGGCTGATTGAAAAGGTAGGAGGGAAAAAATGTTTATGGCTGTTTTCCAGCTAGAAAATTTGACAAATTTGAGATCAGCTGCTAGAAACATTGGCTGTAACAACTAGTCATCATCAACAAGTGAAAAATACTGATGACTAACAGTGGCTCCATTTGGGGAGGGTAGCTCCTTTTCAGGAGGTGTCTAGAATTTCAGATCTTGGTTTTTTGAAGACCAGTTCCTTTATCCATTGGCACAAATATCTTTCTTCCTTGATGTTATTTCTAAAAATTGACAGCATGATTAGCATCAACGATATTTCTACCTACCCCACTATATTTCCTAACATTTTTTCTTCTTTTGGGTGCATTTGGATTGGCAACCCTTTGACATAGTATTTTTGAAAAATTACACTATCTAGTTCTACACTTATATCTGCCAGGAGTTCAGATTAAGCTGATGAACTCCTTCATTTCTCTACCTATGCTAGATCCACTATCAAGGTTAAGCTGTTTGACAAGATTTTATTCTCTAATCTAAAACATGAAATTGAAAAATGACCAAATCAGGATTAGACAGTCTGATTTGTCATGTACTTGTGGCATAAAAGACAAGCTGCACACAAATATTATTTTGCATAAAATGAAATCTAAAAAAGAAAGGCTAGGATACACAATTTGTTTTTCATCCCTGCTTTCCTCTTTGGTTTTGTTTTGAGCATGTGGAACCAATATCGTTTCCTAATCTACTCTCTTTGATAAGTCAAGCTTACACAATGTTGACCATCTTTTCCACTCACTAACTTATCAGCAAATAAATTTAAAACATGTTCAGTTATGATTAGGCTAGATAACTGAACAAGACATTTGAGCACTAGTAGCGACATTTAGACTTGCGCGCTTTCCGAATTACTATTTTTTGAACACGGGGCCTTCTTTCTATTTTTCAAACCGCCCTCTTTTTCTATTTTTCTATTGTTTTTTGAATTTTTTGTTTTTGATTTATTTTTCAAACAATGGTATATACAATGATTGAAAAAGTTTTGACTCAGAAATCTTGGAAATGGCAAAACTTAAGCATCTTATCCTCATAAGGATCTCCTACCACTCTTGGTCTACTCGGCTCTTAAAAAGAAAAATTTGGAAAATTATCTCTTTCAAGCATGACATAAGGGTTCATGCAAGAATCTTTGAACAATCTCGTATCCTCCCGTTGTACCTATTTATACCTTTGATTTCCACTCCTTCTTTTGCTGTACATATTTTTCAAATAGTGCAGATATTCTTTGTCATTTTTGAAGTATATGATGACATCATCAAGGTATGTTAGAATGAAGAAATTCAGAACTGGAAACATGGATTTTAGGAGCATATTTTTGATATCCGGTGGTTTTGCAATTTTGGGTTTGAAAATGGAACTACTTCCAGCAAACTGAAAAAATTCTTTGAGTTGTCTGCTTTGCAAAGGAATTATCTAGCTGTAACCTAAAACATCATCTTGCAAAGACATATGATTAAAAGCACTTATCATTGGTATATCATGGTTTTGGGTAGGAAGGATAAAATTTCTGTCACAAGGGTGTGTATTAGTGTTTCTAAAATCAAAACAGATCCTATGACCAGTTATTTTATCTTTGACTATTACTGTTTGGTTCAGATTTTTGTATTTTCTCTTGTCGAAGTTGTTTCTAGGAGTGATGGCAGTGGCATAGTGTTTCTCACTATTTTTTCTATATGAAGAAGTATTTTGAACAAGATTGCAAATTCTAGCAGTTCTAAGTCTTTGGTGGAGTGACAGAATGTTAGGCAGTTCAAGTAACTCAGGTATATTTGACTGCAGTTGTCATATCCTCTCATAAGAAGTTTATCAGGCATTTTTTCTGGATTTTGAGCTGTTATGGCTATAGTCAAGGTTTCATTTGAAGGGGTAGAGTTATGTGATGGAAAATCCTTAAGGTATTGTAAGAACATTAAGCTTCCCTGCCCTTGAGTTCCAAAAATGTTTGTGATATGCAAGTCTTCTAATGCATCTATTCTGAAAAAAATTCCTGATGTTATTGTTGATGTTTGCCTAAGGTTTGAGAAATTTGCTTGATGGTACATAATGGTTTGTGCTTCTTTCTCTGTCCTTGTTTCAAAAGGAACAAACTCACTTTCCTCAAGAAACATCTGCTCATGGTTATGCTAATTTTGAGCATCTAGTTCATCATAGAGAACTTGGGGGAGCTGATGAGGGGGGTCTAAGTTTGTTTCAAACCCTTCTGAATGTTCTTCAATGTCTTCATCAGTGTGTAAAATGAAAGAGTTCAGATCAGAATGCAAGGAGTACACCAGGATATTATCTAGCTTTTCTTGACTACTGACCATGTATTTCATGTGCAATTCCCGTTAGAGTATTCTAGTTTGGTTAAACACAGGAATAGTGGCATAAGACATATCAAGTTGAATATTTCCATGAAGCTTAGCTCCCCAAGTTCTGGATAAAAGCATTCCTTACTTAGGGGGAGTGTCTTCTACCACTATTTCCATGATCAGATGTTTTGCAGGTATTTGGGCCAAACTGAAACAAAGATCTTTGATCAAGCCTAGACATTTGACTCTACTCGAATCAAATGAGTATAAGTCTTTATATGGTCTTGTGAATTCTAGGCCTAATATTTCCATCACAACCTTCGGCATGAGATTATGTGAAGCCCCGGAGTCTAGCATGGCATTGTGTAAGATTTGGTCATGGATATTCAAACTGATGTAAAAGGGAAGAGTGGTTCCTTCTTGGAATTTCCCCTCTATTTTTGGACCAAACAACACTTCAGGAGTGTCATCAGCTAGATTAAGGGTGTTGGCATCATTTCCTATATTCAGGACCTTTAACACTTGGGATTTATAGGAGCTTTGGGCGATGAGTTCAGTGAGAGGCATGGTAATATTTATTTTGGCGATTTCTCCCTCAAAACTGAAGGGTGCTTGTAGTTTAGACAGGTTTGCTTCAGTTTTTTCAGCCATGACTTTTTCTATGTTAAGAGTTTTCTGACTTTGTTTGACACAGCCACCTCAGGAATCTTTGTGGAGGTAGTAGGAGCATTTGAGCCAAGACTTGTTTGAATAACTTTATCTTTGTTTTGGTCAGTTTTCTTGACCACGATTTTGTTGTCATCCATTGCTTTTTTAAGGATGCTATCAGGGGTTTTAGTAGTGTCCGAGCTACCTTTCTTGAAGTTGTCTTGGTTCTTTATGCTTCTAAGGTCATACTGCCTATGAGCTTCTATGATGGTATTCTGAAAATCTATGGCGGGATCCTCGGGTTCTTCATAGTTGGTTTCATTTTGATTCGGAAAGAAGAAAGCTTGTTCTTCTTCTGTGAGGTAAACCTCACTCTCGTTATCAAAACCTATGAGGTTCAAATGATTTTCATCAATGGGTTCTGTATCCCTATCATCTTCTTCCACATAATTTTCATTAAAGGGTGGCCTAATTTGTTGGTCACTTTCCCTTGGTTTTTTTTGAGGTTGTTCCCTCCTAAAATTTTGGTTCCGGTTTCTGTTTGGAGGGTTTGGCTAGTTGTCCCTAAGAGGGGTATTTTCACTTATCTTTTCCCACATTTCTCCATGGATCTAACCAAGTCATATATTCTAGGATCTAAGGGAGGGGCTGAAGTGGAGACCTCATCCCGGTATGTGACTTTCTTTTCTGATCTAGTCCTAGCTCTCTTTTCTGCTAAGTTGGCTTCTGCACTTATGGCCACTTTTTGCATTTCCTCTAAGGTGGGGGGGGTATTTGTCTCTTAGTTGATAAGTCATGTCTGGGTCAAAGCCTTCGGGGAACTTTGCCAAGGCTGAGCCAAGTGGAGGTTTGAAGTGAGGCGGGAGGGCGTTATACACACTGTTGAACCTAGTGCAGTATCCCTGGACACTTTCCCCATTTTCCCATTTTAGATTGTTATACTCTGACAGGATTTGAATGGGGTTCTTTCGTATTTCCAGCGTGTTTATGAAGGTTTGGTAGAGTTTTGGGAGATCGTGGATGCTGTTTGGAGTTAAGCTCTTAAACCATTTTTTGGGTTCTCCGCCCAGGCTTTGGGCGAACATCCTCATTCTGATGGTCTCATCTTCTATTTCCATGTATTCAAAGGCATCGCTAATTCTATCTACATGTTGTTAAGCTGTGGTAGTCTCAACTCCGGTAAAGTGCGGAATTTTGGATTGATAGTCATTTTGTAAGGGGGCCAAAGGGTGTGGCAGCACCAAGGGTGCATACCAGGCTGCCATGGCGGGAGCTAATGGATGATGTACAAAATGAGGGCTTGTAGGATGAGCTGAGGTGGTTTGAACAGTAGTGGTTTGGATGGGTGTGGCAGATGTACTTGGGCTAGTGATATGATTTTGAGCAAATCTGGGGTGGTAGGAGCCAAAGTGATGGAGAAGCTAAAATTCTGGAGGTGTAGTAGGCGAGGCTTCTCTACTAGGACTCTGTGGTGGATCTAGGGGCTCAAGATCGTCAAAGTTTACCTTACTTTGTGACTTGCTTCTAAAAAGGTTTTTTGTTGATTTTAAGTCAAAGGGGGAATCCTGCAAGGCTATGAGGTGTTCAGGTACTGATATTGCTTTACGGATGGACCTATCGGTAGTTAAATGGCTAGTTTCGGAAGCTTGCCACAGAATCTTCTCCGGGTCATCTACTATGATAGGGGGATTTGGGTCTGGATGTGATCTGGTGTTGATTCTTCATGAAGCCAGATTTCGAATCTAGAGTTTGGAGAGGATGGTATTTGTGATTGTTTTGGATGGATGGCCTCTCTAGGGGTTTACTAATGTGAAGGATGGGCAAAACAAAAATATGGACTAGTGGAGTCACCAGGTGGATTTCTGTGAGAACTATGGTCCACCACCAACACTATCAAATATGCTTACGGGAAAAAGTTTTCTAGAAAACTTTGAGAGGAAGACTTGCAAGGAAGAGTGATTTACTTGGTTTGAACAATTTTCTAGGCTGTCTGGACAAGCTAATGGTTATCTTTGCAAGGTTATTTATGTTTATCTCCTATGTTTAGGTGAAGTCTTCTGAATCTCTAAGTTATACTTAGTTTGTCACTGATTACAGAGTTTGCAAAATTAGTTTTAGGTTTTGGAAAGGATGAGTCAACAGAAAATGTATGGTTTATGAATTTTTTGGTCTTTTTTATGGATTTTTTAGGCCTGCTGGAGGCTAGTGGAGTCGCCAGGTGGAACTTGGTTGTTTTTTAAAGATGTAGCTATGGTCCACCACCAGTAACTAGGGAAAAACCAATCTGGGAATGTTTTGGGGTTTTTTGAGTTTTTATGTGCAGCCTATGGTTTATTAGAGTGTTCTAAACCTGTTTCATCACTTTGCTAGGGTGGTGAAAACAAAAAGAGTTTACTCTAAATGATTCTATGGGATATTTTCCTGTTTAAATTTTTAAAGACTAATGAATCTACAAGAGTTTTCTAGACTGTTATGTACTCAGTTAGTCCCACCGTGATTGCCATTATGTTAGTGTGGCGATGAGGTGGCTAAATGGCAGGTATGTTTGGAGATAAGGGATTTCTGGAGTCCTAAGGTGTACTTAGATTGTCACTAACTCAGAGTCCCACAGTGATCGCCATTATGTTAGGGTCCCGTGATTTGGCTGACTGGCAAGCCAAATGACAGTGTAACATCAAACCAATCTTTGGAGCCCAAGGACCTAGCCTTCCTGGACTCAGAGAGGGCTCTCTCTATTTGTGTAAGGGATATCTGTGTGTTTTCTTATTGTGTTCTTGATTTTAGGCTAGTTATGAAGTAGGTTTTTGGTTTTAGTTGTGAGGGATGAACCGATCAAAGACATAAGATAGGTAAAAAGACATTAGATCAGCTGGGCTATGGGGTCGAAAAGGTCAAGAAAGATTTCAGATGGTGATACAAGGTTGCTGAAGGGCCGATTTGATTCGAGGTAAAATGGATCTTTGGGAAAAATGCAGTGAGATGGACATTAAATTTGTGAAGAAAAAAGGATTTCAAACATAACTAGTTTAATAGCTAACATACAAATGGTAGGGCTAACCATTAATCATGAGAAATGTAACTATAAACTGATCAATGTATAGAAATAAACATTCAAGCCATGCATAGAGATATATGACTCTCTAACTTTAGGAAATGGCTATCAGACTTTGGGGAAATACATTGAAGACAAACAAACAACTCAAATCACTATGTAGGAATGCCTAAGCATAGTACTTCAAGCTATTGGGCATTTTGAAAACAAGATTTCATAGTTTTAGGCAAAGGGCAAGATCAGTACAAGACCTCCTTGGTTCAACAAATGAAAATCTAATCAATCAAAGAAAGGTTTCATAGGTGGAGCTATGGCTAGCCATGAGTAAGCAGGGCATACCGTAAATCATACTTAGCATGCATAAAACCATAAATGAAACAAGAAAACAATATTCTTCAGTTATCAAAGAGCAATCAAGGATTCTTTAATATGACTAAGAATGAAGAAAACGTGGAAGCTATAAAGAAACAGGAAATTTGAGGTGCCTCCAAGGGCATGTCTCAAATCTATTCTCTACTATCTTATACCAAGCAAGAACATGGAATTATGAATGAAAACTAAGAAAAAAAATAGAGAGAGAGAGACACTATACCATTCTACCAAGTCCTGGAATCCAACAACAATCCTCTTTCATCATCCAAAAACATCCAAGAAACTATCCAAAAGCATGAGACAAGTGTTTCTTCCAAAGATTATATGACCATATATTGCTTCTATTCATCAAGTTCAGCCTTATTTACAATGAAAGCCTTTGGAATATATAGGCCAAACTGAGGAAAACCTCTTAGTTCAACTTGCAATCTCATTGACCTATCCAAAATATCTAATTTTGTCCTTGAGGCTTTGCAAAGCCCAAGGCACAAAATATCTAATAAAATATCTCAAAAATGCTAAAAAAGGGAAATATATTGAATTTTCATAACTAATCATGTACAAAAATAGCTAAACGCACATGAGGAAAAGTCACTTTTGAAAGGTTCAATTTTTACAAAAATACTCAAGAAATATATCAGCAGAAAGTCCTGTGACTTGTCGGAAACGTTTGGAGGCCTTCACGATGTCAAAACGAGGCCCATGATGGCTCGTTGGAAAGCTATGAATGTATGTTTTCTTAAAAGGTTTAGTTTTCTCCTAAATTACCACTGGAAGTCCTCCAAAAATAGACCTATGTGTAAAAAACCAAAAATAGGCCTTGCTGATAAACGTGGCAGAGTGTAGAAAAAGCGAGTGTTTTTCGCCATTTTGGGGGAGAAAATGATCTTCAATTGATCTGAAAATATCTAAGTATATGCCCCTAAAATTATGGCATTCAATGATACCATTTTTATCCTTTGAGGATGCCCCAAACTGAAATGGCGATGCCCATGAGTTTTAGCCAAAAACCGAAAAAATGACAAAAACCAAAATTTGTTGAATTTCGCCCAAATTTGGCGAGCATGACCCTCAAGGGTTTTCAGAAAAATGCTGTGAAGATGGGGCCAAAATTTGGAGCTTTGAGGTGTCTTTCCTCAATTTTGGTGCTGGGCGCCTCTTTTGAGCCTCCTTGAGTTTTTCCTGAGTGACCTTCAATTTCCGCCGGGCAAACTGATTCAGCTTCTTGTAATGCCCGGTCATCCTTCGTTGAAGGTCCAAGTCTCTATTTGCCTTTTCCAAATTCCTCTCCAAGTGATAATTAACCCTCTCAAGCCATGTTTCTCGATTGTTCTCTATCTCTTGTGTGAACAATGTAGTGAGAGGGGTAGATTGGAGAAGGGCATCTTCTTCTTCCTTTTGTTTCTCAAGGGCCTTTTTGAGCCCCATGGTTCTTGGCCTCTTTCGCCTGGGCTGATCTTCATCTTCGCTCTCATAGAACTTACCCATGAGTTCTTCCAATCTCACTTGTGCTTTGGAGGCCTCCTTTTTTTATTTGATGGCCCGTGTTTCATATACCGCCATATGGACACTCATCTGCTTGTTTTGAACTTGCAAAAAGTGATTGAAGTTTCTAGCCCTCTCAAGATCAGTCCTCAAAGCATAAATTTGGTTTTCTCTATTGATCAAGAGATTTTCTAAGATCCGAGCTTCATTTTCACTATCATCACTTTGGATTTGAATGATGTCGAATTCCCTTTCCTTTTCATGACTGCTTTCTTCTTTCTCCTTTCCTTTGCTTTGGGTGGCTCTTTTAGTCTTCCTCCTCTTGGGAAATTCGATAATGGGATTCTTGGGTAATTTTACCTTGCTTCGGAGGGCCCTAGTCACATTTGGAGTTACAACTATAGGCATCCAATTCCTTGATGTCTAAGGCTTGGCCACTTTCGGAGAAGAGAGCATGGCCCCTTGCCTAGGACAGGCAGCTAGCACATGCTCCATTGGCTCTTTACCCTTGCTAATTTTCTCATCATTCTTGCCACTGTCTTGGATTTCTTCATGGATGCCTTAACTGTCCTTTTGCATTTCTTTTTTAGGACTATCCTCCTCACTATGTTGCACCTTTTCATCATGATGTTGTTCTTTTTCATGAGGCTGTTGTTCATCATCATGTGGCTGCCTTTGTTCATCATCCTATGGCTGCCTCTGTTCATCATGTTGCACTTGTTCATCATGCCCTTCTTCATCATGAGGCTGCTCACCATCACTATGCTGCATTTTTTCATCATCATGCTCCTCTTCATCATGCCCAGGAGCCTGTTGTTCATCATCATGTTCCTCTTCATCATGCACTTCTTCCCCTTGCTGTTCTGCCTCACTTCGTTCTTCTTCCCCTTGCTGCTCTGTTTCACTATGATGCTGCTCATCATCATCTTCCTCATCATCCCCTTACTACCCTGTTTCATCATGATGCTACTCATAATAATCTTCCTCCTCTTGCTCATGCTCTTCTTTCTCATCATGTTATTTTTCTTTTTCAATGGGAAACCTGAGCTTCTTGGGAATAGGCTTGCTTGAAGAAGGTGAAGGAGGGTGAGTGGAAGGTGAAGGAGAGTAATGAAATGAAGGGACAGTGGCGAAATCCAGATGTGTGATGAAATTATCCCAAGAGAATTCCTTCTTCTCAAGCTGATGAAGAATGATAACCTTGATGACGGAGTGAGGAAGAGGCAAGCTGTTTGCTGAGAAGGAGGCTTTTTCTGAACAGTGGAGGCCATTTTCTCAATACTTATATGTAGGGAGAAAGGGAGATTTAACAATATGGCCCTCGTGAAATGCATGAGCAATCGGATATTATAGGCATAGACTCGGGAGAATCTTCCCTCGCAAGTGAAGTATTTCATGATTATCTTCATGAGGGGGGCGTAACTAGTCAATAGATATGAGAAGGGAAAAATGGATGGGCATGAATCTCTATGCTTAGGCTTCAGAAAAGGCTTGTATTGTTCTGAGTCCAGGTGGCTTTGTTTAAACCACTTCTCCCCGACATAAGGGATTTTGGTGGCCTTGGAAATGGATCTTGGAGAGAATTTGAAATCTAGGCCTGCCAGCTGAAAGTGCTTCTCTTGAACCCTCAAAGCACAAAGATGTGTCAAAGGAGAATATCTCTTCACCTATTGCACTTTTTGACAAAAATCTAGACACCCAACCTCATGGAAGTTGAACAAGACTGATGGATGAGAATTTACCTCTTCAGTGGAAATAGGCTCAAACCTCCTGTGAAGGCCACTCCTACTGTCTTGCCTGGGAGGAATTTTTTTTTAATGTTCTTTGCAAAACCAAGCTGTCTCAAATGGCTCTTGAAATGTTTTTCTTAATCACACCTCTGTCTTGCTTATCAGTCACTGTTTGACCAAGATAAATTGCTTCAAATGCTTTGTGAAATATTCTCCCAACACCAACTTTGTGCTCCTTCTAAATCATTGTTTTTTCCTCTTTTATGCCAATCAACAAGTTTTTGTCAAATGAAAAGCAAATAGTGAATTTGATTACTGTGCTTGGGAAAGGTATTTTGAAAAGAGGTATCTGTGGCCTTTTTGTTAGAACATATATCTCCTTGTGTTTTGAGAGAAATAAAACAGCCTTGTATCTAGATAAAAACAAAATCACCCTCCCCAGCAACACTCTTCTGCTATTCACTGTTTCTTATGCACAGGTAGACAAAAACACCCTCAAATTGATTCAAAGGATATTCATAGCATACTCTATTTTATGTAAATCTGGTGGTTGGACAGAGTTTTCTCTTTCACCATTCAACGGGACACTTTTGAAGTGACAAGGCTTTCGAACTATGACCACTGTTTTCAAATTAGGCTCACTATTTTCACCTTACAAACACTGTGTTTATCTTACAAACACTACTTCCACCTTATAACACTGTTTTCACCTTAGAATTTGCTGACAGAGGTTAGTTTTGTCTTATCACTGTTAGGACACCTTCAACAATTTGAAAACCTATACCACTTTGCTTTTTGTCTAGTCATTAGCATATGGTTCATTACTTTGTTTTGAAGGCAGTTTAGGCCTTTTGAAACTAACATAAACACACCCTAGCCTCCTACTGTAACAATATTTGTCAATACAGTGACAAATCACTTCGATTTCCTACCAATAATTCCATTTTTCAATCACTGTTTTAGACTTGAATAACATGGCATCAATCACCCCTTTTGAAATTTGAATGCACCAAGGGGCAATAAAAAATACCTTGAGGATGGCTTGTGGCTCTTTCTCGATGAATTGAGCAGGTTTCAATACCCTTTGAAGGAATTTTGGTCGTTCAAATAGGCGCAGCACATTTAAATGGAAGAGCGCCACGTAATGAACAAGGTTTCAGGTCGGCCTTTGGGTAGTAGTGACCGCACGCACAGGTGCATCGCATGCCACTACAGGCGCGTCGTGCTACCATTGTAAGTCTGTGTATTTCTTCGTCTGAACGCGCCACGTGCTTTTCCAGGCACACCACACGGGCTTAAAAGCTTGTAAACTCTGAAAATTTGCTTGAAATGCCTCTTCGGTCTAGTGAGCAGCTATGAGAGCGATTGTGAACACTCGTTTATGTTTTTGAGACTTGCAAATGGGCTTTGCAATGGTTTATAGCTCCCCTTAAAGTCGAAAAACCTTTTGAACTTTCTTTGTGAGGGTTTGAATGCCTTTTTTGAAAACTGCCTTTGTTATAATGAAACTCAAATGACTTTTAAAATTCCAAAGGGGCCCCTATCCAATTTATGTTGATGATAAAGTGTTGTGGAGGCTGCTTGAAGGTTTTCATAAATATGACCTTTCCCTAAGTGAAGAAATCATCTTAAGGCTAAACTCTTTTTCACTGTTTTCCTATATCTGTCCCTTACAAGAAAAATTTCTCAAAACCATGTTGATGATTATAGATGCATGCTCTACATGATATTCCTCTTTGACTGTGGTTGAAAACTCAGTTTCATTCACCTAGGTTTTACCATCATCTTTTTGTCAAAATGAACTTCCTTAAAAACCTCTCCTTCAATCAAATGCAACAGCAAGGTATTTTACATGTTTTCATAAGGAAAAAGCCTTTGTTTGTGACAGTGGTATGCTCCATTTTCCTTGAGTGTTGTTTCTGGATTTAAAACACTTTCCATATCCTTTCTTCACATTGATGAACCTATGTGTCTATTTGCAAAGCCTCCTTCAGAAACCAGGCTTAGGTTACCTTTTTGTCCATTTTGATGAGTTTTTTGAAAAAGATCCTCATGGACAGGAAGAGAAAAATTTCTTTGAACATCAACATCATTCTTGGGCCTCTGTTAAACCCAGCTAATTTCAACTAATTTCAACTCTGTTTTTCAAAGGAACAATGACTAGATGTCATTCTTGTTGATCAAGGAGAAATATCTTTGGAAACTCTTAATGAGATTACATACCTCAACAGGGTTTGTTCATATGTCCAAAAGAGGCTTTTATCTATGACAACATCATGTTTCATTTCTCTTAATGTTGTTCTGAATTTGAAACATGGTGTTATATTCCTTTCTTCCCATTGATGAAACTGTCCAGGCTTGGTTTACTTTAGCTTCAAATTACCTTTGAAGGAGATCTCTGATAAAAGGAAAAATCAAACCTCTTGGATTATCATGGTACCACTGCTTTCCCTCTATTTTTAACACCATTTTTCTATCCATAAGCCTTCAGTTGCTTTCCCACTGCACTTAAAATCTGCCTTTCAGTCAGTGAAAACCCTATAATCAATCTCTATCCCTGGCCCTCTGCTTATTAGATGAAGGAGGCCTTTATCACATTGCCAAACCCTCTGCTTGTAAAATGAAGGAGGTTTTCTCAGTCTTTCAACCCTCTGCTCATGTATGGAGGAGTTTTTCTCAGTGATGCCATTTCATCAGCTTTTAAATAGTGTTATATTTCCTTTCACTTCCTATTCATACTTAGGCAAATGAAAATGACAAATTGACAATAAGCCATGATGAGCATTTCTCTGAGACATGTAATTCTGTTGTTCAAATACCTTTGTGCATCTTTAGACAATTAGAGGTAGCCTGGCCAGTATCTGCAGAGCATTTCTTGTCATTTATAATTCGCTAACCTTTGACTGTGTTTGTAGGAGGTTAATGAAATAACTCTCTGTCCAGTACTTGCATCCCAGGCTCAAAACCACATGAGAAGCAACTGTATTCTCATGTTGAGTTTAATAATGTCTTCTGGAACACTGGTACACTTCTGCTCTTGAAATATCCATTGAAACACTATAGATTCACCTAATATCAGTTTAACATGTGGCATATGTATTTCTGAGACATCAAGGCTTGTTAGTGGCGCGACCTAAGGGTATAATCAAGCTTTATTTTCAGAAATAGGAAGGTAATCTAGGACTAGTTGATATTAGATGGAGGTTCTTTGGCTTTAGGATAGTTTGCCAAAGGAGAAATGCCTAAAGCGCCACTGCCTAACTTAGGGGAGACTTCTTGGACAGATTTGGATTATTCTCTTTGGAGTTGATGGACAAGATTATATGTCTGAGGCTAGGTAGGGCTTGAAAATAAGGTTTTATCTCGTCATGGGCTGATTGAAAAGGTAGGAGGGAAAAAATGTTTATGGGTGTTTTCCAGCTGGCAAATTTGACAAATTTGAGATCAGCTGCTAGAAAACTTGGCTGTAACAAATAGTCATCATCAACAAGTGAAAAATACTGATGACTAACACTTGGAAACAAAAATAGACAATCCTTAGAAGGATTGGATGAAATACATACAAAATGGAAAATCTGCAGAAATTTCGGAGTTGTTGGGCAGCAGCTGCAACTCAGAAAATAGATATGGATGAAGATAGATGATGATGCTAAAAATGATATCTGAATATCATCCAAAGGATCTCTCAGGTGAAAGGCTGATCCAATCCCTGAAGATCTCACCCTCCAAAATAGTGGAGCAAGTCCCCACTACAATTGCACTCAGAAATAGCGCAGTCTAGAGAAGGGACTACACTGTTGGTGAAGGGAAGTGATTGGCCTGATGCCATGATCTGCAATAAGCTCCGGAAACTCCCTCACTAACCTCCCGGAGGAATAGAATCTCCCTCCTCTGAAAGATGAGCAAAGGAAATGGTGTGTGGAGTCCTCCACTACAACACCCTACAACACAAAGTTATATTGCTGCAGCAATAACGTTGTGACTGAAGGAGGTGGTTGTGGCCTTGAGCTAAGATGTGTGGAGAATGAAGAAGAATCCCTCAAGAGGCATCTTAAAAAGGTGAAGAAATCCTAAACAGGAATTCCCCGGCAATTCTTGGTAAACAGCAAAAGAGTGCACAATGTCTGAATAGACAATGAAATCAATAATCCAAAGCATGAGTAACAATGGCTGCCTTGCACTCCTTTTAAACAAGTGAACTCTCTCTCTCCATGGGCCCCATCCATTAGGGTTTCCTCCACAAAATATCCTCTTCCCCATTCACACTGCACTGTCTCACAAAGTGATCCACTCCTCCTATGGCAACGCTGTTGAGTTGGTCAAACATGACCTTGTCTTCATGCATTTGTCCCTTTTCACACTTGAGGGTGAAAAATGAAGCTACTATGATGATCCCTTCCACATTATGAGGGATTTTATTCATGTCTTAAATAAGACTGGGTTCCCTTACCCATTTATTAAGCTGCAAGGTGATTAAAGAAAAAATTGTAATATTCCATTTAGCCATGTGCTAAAATGGGAATATTACACTTTCCCTTGAATTTTTTTTCCCTATCCCACTTTTATTTATCCCCTCTTGTGGTACTATTCCTAGAATCCATGTAACAGAATTCCTTCCCATTCTGAAATTTTCCCTTTTCCCACTTCTTTGTTCCCTCATGAATTCATTTCAGGATCTTGTGCACAAAGAGCAAAAGGATATGCTCTGAAGCATCAAGAAATGGAGAAGAAAATTTCCAGTACCAGTTGAGGGAGCCATGTTAGAATTTCCAGCCTACATTTTACTTAAATTCCCTGTTTTCTTTTTTCAGACAATATGCTTGCACCAGTGCAAGCATATTGTCCTATATAATAATGGAAGCAGAATGGTACCAGCATAACAACATATTTTAAGCGGTGTAAACAGATAGGTGCAAGCATGCACCCTGTCAGAGACATAGTACAATTTTTTCTTTTCATAAGCATATGTCATAGGAAGTGTTCATCATAAAAGTTTACAAGCAACATTTTTCACTTATTTGATGAGAACTTGTGCTATCATATTAACTAGGAGAAAATTATTTAAAGTACAAGGTGTTTTTAAGTTAAGAATCATGATCATTTTTTAATAAATTCTAAAGTTCTCTTTTTTTTTTGAATTATGAAGTAGTGCAGAAATTTTTAATCATTTCTTGAACATAATTACCCCCTTTCCGTCATGATCTTAGACGTCATTCACTCATAATTATTACCTCACATATCCGTTAAAATGCCGCTGCAAGCCCCAATCCGGTACGATCTCAAGATGCCACGCATCCACGGCTATTTCAGTGGAGTAAGTGGGTGATAAGATGGAAGGGATGGTGGACGGTTGGATCCATATTTATAAGAACTAGTTTTCTGGGTGATTGCATGTAATTGTTTTTTGACTATTCATAACCGTTAAGCCGTGATGCCGCCTGTTCGAAGTGAACCCTCATCTCTCAGTGAGGTAGAACATACTTTTGAGTTTCGTAATAGTCTTTCACTATTGCGAGACTCAGACTTTCTTCAATTTTTTCAAAGATTTGACGGGAACAACAGTGAAGTGGCCCTATAGTTCGCTATAAGTTTCAAAAATGGCCAAGTGAAAATCGGGCCTCTAAAATTCAAGGTTATGGAAGAGTTTATAGCAGCAGCGACAGGGTTGGAAAATACTAGTGAGAAATACTTAAAAATTCAGAAGCTAGAAAGGAAGCGATGGCAGCGTTTTTTCGTTGACAAGGACATGAAGGTAGATTGGAATAAAGGAATTCCGTGCAGTGCCCTGCTGGGACAGTGGCGGGACCTCCTTTTCATCCTACAGAATTTCGTAACCTGCAAAGGGAGATATTCCCTCATTTTTGTGTATCATTTTAGGATGTTGCAACATTTCGAAGTCGGCTGAAATGTCCGGTGGAGAATGGATTTCCCTTATTTTTTGCTTAAGAGCTTGGAAAATATGGCCAAGAGTGTGCAGGGTGCATGGGCAGACCAGGCCGATAAGAAGCTATATCACTACGACCTGATAAAGATTTTGGTTCAGAAGTAGTTGGAAATTAAAGGCATGACCTGGGAGGCACTGTTAAATCAGCTGCATAAGAAGATAGCTACCGGAAAGAAGACAGAGACCCCCACCAGCACAAGAAATGGTTCAAGTGTAAACGAAAGTCCTTCTTGCACTAGTGGAAAAAAGAAACGACACAGGAAGTCAACAGAAGAAAATGGCCCATCTCCAAAGTAAAAGAAGACAGCGGGTGCACCAGTTGAAGGGACTCCCTCTTCAACACTAGTACATGAATAGACCCTTAAAGAATATGACTTGTTGTCAGTCCTTGCGGACGTAGAAAAATATGTAGAAGTTGAAGATAACACCCTGTTAGCCGATTTTATTAAAATGGCCCAGAAAAAGAATGAGGAATATAGTGCAGGCGAAGAGCCACAGTCCGCATAGGACATTGAATCCCCTCCTGCACCAGTGCAAGAAGAAGAATAAGCAGAAGAATAATTGGAAGTGAAAGAAGAAGAAGAAGAACTAGAAGAGCAAGAAGAAGAAGAAGAAGAAGAAGAACCAGAAGAGCAAGAAGGAGAAGAAGAAGAAGAAGAACTGGAAGAGCAAGAAGAATAAGAAGAAGAAGAATTTGTTGAAACCATGAGGGATACTGAGGTCCTTGAGGAAGACACAACCCCTGTCAAGACAACAGACGAAGAAGATTTGGTGACTCTTGTTGCTTAGGTAGTCGAACTGGAGCTTCAAGTGCAGAACTTAGAGCATCTTGTAGTTAAAGCGAGGGAGGAAAAGGAACAGAGTAAAGAAAAATTAACGACGAAGATTCATAAAAAGAAAGGAGAATTCAGGGTGTGGAAGTACCGTGCTGCGCAATATTTAATATGACTTAAAAAGGTGACGAAGAAATTGAAGAACATAAGAAAGAAGAAGTCTGAAACATTGCAGACTGATGATATTATGCCAGAGCAGGATTAAGCTGGAATGCTCAAAGTTTTGAAGGTTTTTTTCAAAGTTAAAGAGTCGTGTGGGGACACACAACAACTTAGGTATGGGAGGATGTTAGGCCTCTAATTTTCTCTCTTTTTTCCATTTTCCCCTTCCTAAATCATAACCATTTACCTCTGTTTTACCCCTTTTATGCACCCTCATCTTGCACCAGTCCAAGCACGGTGACATATTTCGTATAAACTTCATTTTTCATATTTTTAATTCAACTTAGAATTTATTAATCATTTATTACATGGTTTCTTACTTTTAATCACTATTTGTAACTTACGGATATCTCCTATGTTTGTTTGGTAGTTAGAGCACCTACCGTGACCGCTGATCCTAGTGCTGGATCGGATCTTGCACCACTGCCAGCACAATGAATATTTGCAGCAGATCCGAACCTCCTCTATCACTGCCTCGTCTTGAGCCACTTCATCCATGACAACATAATGATTCAAAGGCAGCCGAGACCAATCCGTGAAGGGCGAAAGATGGTTAGCTACGGCCAGTTTTGAAAAACTGTATTATTTTGAAGCCCGAAACTAAATTATGCATTTTGTTATGAATCAGTTGAACGATCTATTTTGGCCTTTGGCCAGAGATCTATATAATGTAAAATGTAAATAGGACTAGGGAGGGGAAGTTTTTTGAGTAAATTTGATAGCAGAAAGAGAACATAGAGGCGGTAGCAGGTTATTTTGTTATCGCCCGAATCTGGGCTAAACAATGTATTCATGCATGTATTTTCCTCAATGAATTAATAAAAAGGGAGCTCTGCCTCATGTTTCAGAAATTTTGTTTCTGTCTTTAAGCTGATGAATTGATCAAGTTACTGAGAAACATTTTTATTTAAAAGGGAAATGCGCTGGTTGGCTAGGGCCTAGCCAACCCAACACGTTTACCCCATTTCATTTTTTTCCTATAATTTGTGTTTATATTGTCAAGTGTGATTTAACTTCAAGCACATGTATTCCTATATGAGTGCAAGCAGATCCGTTGTGTGAAGTAGATACATTTTCTTTCCCTTCAATTTACTTTCCTGCACTTGATTTCAGATTGGTTTTCCTCTGCCTGGTAAAAGCAGGAGAAACAAACCTGCACCAGTGCACGTTGGTGTGATGTTTCCTTTTTTTGCAATTCTGTTGAACGGTATTCCCACCTGGTCCAAGCAGGAGAAGTGAACTTGCACCAGTGCACGTTGGTGTGATGCAGAAAGCTTTCGTAGTATACTTTTTCGCAACCTTCTTTCTTTCATTTAATGTTTATGACAAGATAAATGTATATTGATTGTAGCTTTATTCCTGCACTCTGTTAAGATCAGAAACATTCAATTTTTATGTGTGTAATTCAATTTAACAGTACAACAACACTTGCAATAATTAAACACTCATTTAAGAATTAAATACTAAGTGCAGGAAGCTCTTATCTGGTGCAAGAACTAGTTTCTTGCCACGAGATCTGAGTGTTGTGAACCTTGAAAAGTTCAAGCCCTTGCATAAAGTAAGAAAAACCTTTAGTAAAGACACCATTTATACCTTCTACGTAAATCTTTTTTCCTGCACTAGTGTAGGACAGATTAGTGCAAGAAGGAAATCTCTAAAGAAGTAGGTTTAAGGGCCCATCTAATAATACTGCTAAAGTGTCTTTGCTAAAGAAAACATACACACTTAGTAGATTAAACAACCATTAGTTGGAGTGATTGCCTTTTATTTTTAATTCCCTCTTGCAAATGTATTCTTTCTTGTTCCAAGTATTAGATTATTTTCATGGTTCAAGTTGACCTTTTTCTCTTTTGATTTGATTTTGCAATCTTTCCTTTAAAGAAAGTAGGGATTTATATCAGGAAGATTCATACCATCTCTGGAATTTCATGTGCTTCATCTCTAAGTTTACGAATCCCCCGGGTTGACAAATTAAGTGTTGAGGAGTTTTCTTAAGTGTAATTCCTACACCCAACAACCATGACTCATGATCTACATGTGTATTTGAAGAAGAGGCCAAATAAACATCCCCAAATTCATCTGAGGTGGTTTTTTCCTCTACAGAAGAAGCATCCTCATAGCCCATTCCTTTCTCAGGAGCTTTAGATCTATAGTCCTTTTTGTAGTGCCCTTCCTTGCCACATTTCTAGCACACCTTTACAAACTTTCCTAGAGATTTAGATCTCCCTCTAGATTTAGATCTACTACTAGAAACCTTATTCTTGTTTCTGATCTGCAACCTTCCTCGTACAGATAAGGCATCTCCATTCTAGCCCTCCATATTTACCTATCTCATTTCCTCCGACAGCAAGGCTGAGACAATGTCATCAAAATTCAAGGTAGTTGTATTGCTACCTATTGAAATAACCAAACTGTCCCACGAATCTGGTAGAGAAGACAAAAAACTGATGCACTTATCTTCATCTGAGATTTTAATATCAACAGGTAATAACTGACTTACCATAATATTAAAGGAATTTAGATGCTCTGTGACCGAGTCTCCATCCTTCATCCTCAGGTTATACATATTTTTTCGTAGGAACAATTTATTCACCAGAGACTTAGATTGGTAGAAAGTCCCTAGCTTGTCCCACAATGTCTTCACCATAGCTTCCCCAGATACATTCAACAATACTAAATCTGAGACACACAATCGTATTGTGCTCTTTTCCATCCGGCATAGCTTCTTCCAGTCTTCATCTGACATTTTTGTTGGTTTAGTACCTAGATCTACTGCGATCCACTGATCTTTATCCACTAGCAGATCCTCCATCTTGAGCTTCCACAACTCAAAACTCTAACAATTAAATTTCTCGATCTCTATATTTCCACTGCTCGCCATCTTCTTTCACCACAAGAATCCATCTCGCATATCTCCCACTTAACAGGGTCTACCACAGGCCCGAGCAAAAAACCCCTCAGCAGCAAAGGCGTCCCCTTGAAGCCGAAACAACTCTGATACCAAATGTACGTTTTAACCATGTACGGAAATTATCTGAAAACGAATCTTAAAGATAGAAAATAAACAATAGAATGAGCATAAAACATAAAACATATATACACAGAGATTTTCCCCTCGATCCAAAATCAGGACTAACAACTTTATTTTTCATTATATTCCT
This sequence comes from Pinus albicaulis, assembly GCA_034641835.2. Lineage (NCBI taxonomy): Eukaryota > Viridiplantae > Streptophyta > Pinopsida > Pinales > Pinaceae > Pinus > Pinus albicaulis. The sequence goes on along the minus strand of CM076583.1, from coordinate 118,725,054 downwards.
TTTAGTGTTACAACACATATATATACTTTCCGAATCATTCATAAACCCAACCCATTAGCCCTGAATTAGAACATAACCGTAGTTCCCTTGATTGGATCTACAAAATACCAGGGGCTAAAAACCATCGTCCCCCAAAATCATGTGCAAACCCATGCACAAAACCATGGGTGGGTCTGCCCATCGAAAAAAAAAAAAAATCTCGGGGGACTGTCGGCCGCACTGTGACCCCCCCGGGTGCATGGAAATATTCATGGAAACAATATAACACATACCCAACACTCCCCACGCTCTTCCTCTACCCTAAAATCCACCATGCGCATAAGGGGATGCTGTTGAGGTTGGTTCGTCCTGCATTCTATATATCTCAGCTTTGTCCAACATCAAATCATAAGTGCAACAATGCCTCTCATTATGTCCCAGTGATGAATAGAATCTACAAAAAAACTACTTCAAATCAGGTTGATATTTTCTAACCTTGGACATAACCATTTGTTGGGTTGAGGGGTCTTGACTCGGGTTCATAGTTTATCACGCAACCAACAAACACTCCAACTACTGGCCCTTTGAGAAATGACCTGCTTATGCAAATCAAAGTCTCACCTGAAGTAGTATGGGGGGATGATGGAACCATGTTTCCACACCCTTAGGAAGAAAATAATGTGGATTCCTTAAACATATTGATTGTAGAACTTATACAGATCATAAACATATGTGCTCAAATACAAAATAGTACTTATCATATCACATACACAGAATCACAGATCACTTCATCGCAGATTTATAAGAACAGATCTAGATCTATATAATGCACTATAACTTAAGCATATTTATCCATGCATTCAACCATCAATACAAATTCATGCATAAATAATAGATTTACTCGCATAGATATACTTAAACATAATATAAGTGAAGCGATCTCAAAACATAACTAACAAATGGATAACACAATGCATAACATAGTTTCTTTACCAAAACAGTCTTTGTATTAGATTCAAATCACTTCAGTACATCAGGCTTTCCTTTACACTTTACCCTTTTGTGCACATAGCTAGTGGGGTCCGCACACAACCAGCAACAGCCTTTCTACCCAACCCAGACAGGAACCTTTACAAAAGTATCACAAACGCATCAACACTTAGATCCAAAACATGAATAATAATTAAATACTTCCTTAGAATCGATCTATCTATTTATATCCAATCTAGCGCACAGATACTATGGTCTCAAACCATGGTTTGAGGCCCATAGTTTACCCTTAAAACCATTTTACATAAAAGAGGGACTTTGACCCGCCATAAATCCCCTTTACCTATCCGTGCAACACGCATATACAAACTTATACAAAAAGATATCCAAAAATGTACCCCAGGGGACCCCACCCTAACATCCACCGTCACAAAATAGCATAATTCTACTAATGTGAATAAATGAGTTGATGTTGAACATGTGATAATTATTCTGATTTCCAATCATTAACTAAAATTGTTAATAGATGCGAGGATTTCCACCAATAAGGATGATAGTCTCCAAGATGCTTAGTACAATATAGCAAGTGTGAATAAAGGATTTTAAGTTGAACACTCAGAGAATCTTTCAATCAGGAGGCAAGCTCCAGGGTACTGTGGTGTTTCTTGATGTACTTCCAAAATATTTTGTTGAAGTCTATAGGAAGGGATATCTCAAAGGTGGGAAATAAGGAGTCCCACATAAATCGAAACAAAACGGTAAAAAAGTGATTTCTTTTGCAATGATATGGGACAAAAAGGTGAACAGAATCACGTCAAATGGACACATGATATAGTGTTTAATAAGTTCAATAGATAGTATAAAATCCCTTGAACAATAGAAGGAACGAAACCAAAGAGACCAAGAAGCTTAAATTCAAGAACAAAAAAGAGTGTTAGGATACAAGGATTCAAGGACATCAGGGTATCAAGGCTAAAAGAATAAGATGGTCTAGTTCAAAGAGAAGCTGACAAAAGAGGAATATGTTGGATAAGTGCCATGTTCAAGGGATGGAAAATAGACTTCTGTCATAAAAATTTCGTCTAATATAGATAGCAATGGTTTTTATTTCTTCCATTTTTTTCCCAATATGATTAATTTTAATGAGTCCAGAGAGGATAAAATCAATGGTATTTTCACATTTAGAGAGTTTGAAAAGATTGTAAAGACAACTCCAGGGGGTGCCTTTGTCATGGTTGATGACCGGGTTCAACAAAGAGTTAATAGTATACTTGAAACAATTTTGTTTCTGTAAGTTATTCCATTGAGTCCGGATAAAGTGAGAAACCTATGCTCAATGAATGTCTGTATGTGCGTTTGGCGCACAAATGTACCATATCACACCTACTTAAGAGGAATAGATTTTTTCTCTTAAGTTCTTGGTCACAGGAAGAAAATCAAGGGAGTCAAGCAAGTTAGTGGACATGCTAAGAAATAAACATACTAAATAGTGAAATAGTATGCATATTCAAAAAATAAAAACAAAACTAAAACAAAAAATACAAAAGCTCTAAATAGAGTAAAAAAACTTCAATAATCCAAACGGTGGCACTTACGTCCCCTCTTATTGAGTGTTGGTAGGAATAAAGGATGAAACATTTACCCACTTGCAAAGGGGCTCTTAGAACTAGGGATTTCTAAGACTCGATGCAAGGATGTATTTACTCTGAGCTACCTTGGCGCCAAGTCCCTTTCTCTCTACTCCGAAGGACTCGAGTTGTTGGATGGCCAACAACTGAGTCCCCTCTATCTCTGCTCCAGATCACACACTGCTAGATTGCTTGGGGAAATTATGGCCACCATAACAATGTGTTCTCCTATTGTTCATCTCTTGGTGGCCTTTTATAAGATAATTCAAACTCTCCTTCCCTCTCCTGGTACATTGATGGATGGTGACCCAAGAGAGGAGGGTGATTTCATTGTATGCCACATTATTCCATTGTGTGCTCCCTTGAGGTCCTAAGGAGGCTTGGGCGGTTTTCCTTAGGTGGCCTCAAAAGTGGGATCAATGTCTTGGAGTGTGCCTTGTGGTCCGAGAAAGTGACTTCTTCCACTCTCAGGTTTGCGTGAATTTTTGTGGAAAAGTCACACAAAGGCGTGCTTATCGAAGAAAAGTGCATGCAAAGGCTAATTTTGCTGGTTCCTTCAGTGCACAATTTGATTTTCCTTCTACACCTTAGATATTTTTAAATTATTTATATTCTCTAATGTGCCTCAGCCCTGCAAATCCTTTTGCCTGACATTTAATAATTTCATCTTTTCTTGTAAGATTTGATAGTGATAACAGTTCCCCCCTAATGTGTGAGGTATAGGAAGAACTGTATAGCTGAAATAAATTATGGTTTATTTTCTATGTACTGTGGAGAGAGAGACAGACCTGCATCTAGCACGGAGTTGGAGGCACCTTGCACTGGGTCGAAGAGCGACCATGTCTTGTGGGATCCCTGAAAATAATGGTATAATACAATAAACAAAAATTTTCTACGAGGTGGTCATGTCCCATGCTTGTGATGCTTTGTGGCTAGCTAAACAAATCTATTTGACAGATACAAATTCTGTCAGTGTCATTAGTATGGTAGTGATATGCCAGCTGATGACGACGATTGTTAATGCCCTTAGGGGAATTTTTTCTTTGGAAATAGGTGGAATGTGGTACCTACATGCCTAATCTTGGAATGGAATATAAATGTGCATTGTATGCATGGGTGTTTGACTAGGACCTTCCCATGTAAGCATTGTTGAAAGATATGCTTATAAAGGCATGGGTCTTCGACGAATTTGATCAAAGTGCAATTGTTGTAAAGTACGATACGATCTTGACATGAAAGCTTGTGTTTTAGTCGAATGTCAGGAGGATCGATGACATCTGTGGGAAATGATGCCTCCCACAGTGCCACCCGAGGATGTCCCTCTTGTGGAGAGGGGTGATCCAAGGTGTTAGCCATCCATAATTTTTATATGTTCAAAGATGGCTAAAACAGGCCTTTTAGTCTTCAAGAAAAAAAATTCATGCAAAATCTGTGACTTCTTGAAGCCTCTCTGTGTTCATTATCTTTGAGAAATCCATTTCATTGATAAAACTTCATTCAAAATCCTTCAAGAAACCCCGCTGTTACAAAAAAATGTTGTTTTTCAGACTTTTTTCCATCAAGTTCACCTTCATAATCTCCTCTCCATTTCATCATTTGTTACTCATTTTCACCCACCCTAAACATTCATATATTCCTCTAAAAACCCTCATTTACCCCCATTTTCCCATTAAACCCCTTTAAGCCTTATAAAATCCCTTTGTAATGGTTTAAAAACCCTCTTTTCTTCCTATCGAAACATCAAAAAAGCTAAAAAACCCACCTTTTAATCTTATTTTCCGACCTTTATATATATATATATATATATTTTTTTTTAAGCCCCTGAGGGCTTAAGCCTTCCACATTTATCCTCAAAACCAAGGCGCTGTGACCAAGCACAAGGCCTTCAGCCCCTTTTCCCCTAGCTCCTGATCCCCTTACTCTTCCACGGGATCGTGCCCCAGAACCTACCCTTAGTCCCCATCGGCACATCGGAAAATCACGATTTTCCTCATTTCACTTTCCCTTTCCTTCATCGATGATTCAACCTTCGATATGATCTGCACCATTGATCTACCAAGATCAACGACTATCGGCACTCTGCTCCATTTCCCTGACCCCCGTCATCCAATTTTCTCTGAAACAATCTCAACCGTGGATCATCTGGATCCAATGGTGATAATCACCCTTCCTATTACCCATCCGCCCAACCATTTATTCATCCTCTTTTTCCTCGAGCAATGTCTCCACCGTCAATCGAATTTGATCTGACGGCCATAGTTGTAATATTCCAAAATTTTGTGGAATATTGATTTTTTACATTTTCACTTAGGAGATGAATAAAATGGGTAGGAGACCCATTAATTTTATCTATAGGGAATAAAAATCCTCTTAGCATGAAGGGGGATCACTTTTGGAGCTTTATTTCACACCTCCATGAGTGAAAGGGAGCTTTTGCAAGAAGGCTAGGTCAAGTTTGACCAAGTCAAACTGTGCAGTAGCATGAGGTGGAGAGCACATTGTGGGCCAACGCAGTGGGATAAGGAGGGAAGCTTCTAGGAGAAGGATACCCTATTGAGTGGGGTCCATTGAGAGGGATCTCTCATTGTTTAAAAGCAGGGCAAGGTAGCCATTGCAAATCATCTTGAGTAATATTCATCTTTGGTCCGGTGTACTTGCAGCAACATCTTGCTAGTTAGCAAGAATTGCCGAGGGAATTCTTGTTTAGGATTTCCTCTCCTTCTTGAGTAGCTCTTGGAGGATTTCACTCTATTCCCCATATCCAGAAATTAAGGTCAAGCATTATCCTTCATCATTAATGTAGTTTCAGCTAGATATTGTGCAGTGTTGATGGGTGTCATTGGGGAGGTTTTCTACAACACCATCCTTAACTTTTTTTTCATAGGAGGGAGCTTCCATCCCTTTTGGAGATAAGAAAAGGAGGTTCATGAGCTTATTCCACTATATTTTGCACCAGGCCAACCACTTTCCATCATATGCAGCACAATCCCTCTCTTAGACAGTGTTATTCTCAGAGAGAATTTGCTGTGAAGGATTAGCAGATAGTTAGAGGGTGAAATATTAGTTGAAGGGATCAGCCTTTCACTTCAAATTTACATTGGAGGAGGGCTCTTCATTTGTGGCAGCCATTTCAGCCTTCTCCATCAATTTCTAGTTCTTGAGTTGTTGCTGCCCAGAAACTCCAACATTTCTGCAAAAGTGCCATTTTTCTTGTATTTTAGCCAATCCTTTTAGAGAATTGATGTATTGTATTTTCAGGGTTTGAGATCATACTCCCCCTTCTTATTTTAGCTTCATATTTCCATATCCATGTATTTATGACATTTATGCAGCTGGGCCTTTAATAGACAGCGCAGTCATAGCCTGCAGTTCCTTAACCATAACAGTGTGCTTCATATTCTTCATGTATGTAATGAGGGGCTTGTTTGGTATTGATTGAATGACTGATTCCTCAAGTCATTGCATTCATTTACTGCTATAATCATATGTATTGGCTATTTACATCTTTTTAATAAGCAAGCTCAGACAAATAACGCAGAGAATCCATTGTATGCTCATCCTTTGTTGCAACCCCATTCCTTGGGCAATCCCTAAAGGAGAAATATTTCAAGCTCTATAGACAGAGTCTGTAGATGGCCAGGTAGCCTCTAGATCTCATCATTTTTCAAAGGTGACATATTCGGTAAATTCCCCTGCAGTCAATCTCTGGAATAGAATCTTGATATTCCTGAAAAAGGGATATTACAATGGTATCAGAGAAGCTTTCTTGGTTCAGCCTGTGGCCCTCAAGCCCAAGAAAGAAGAAGAAGATGATAATGCAAAAGATGAGCTTGATCTCATATATTTTCAGAACAAATAAGAGCCTCCCCGAGGAGGAGAATCAAAGAGGAGAAGAGGAAGGTCCATGCAGTTCCTATTCTCAAAAAGAAAGAAAGCATGATAGATGCTTGGATCATCTGGTTCTAAATCAATACCTGGATGAGTATAAATCCCATTTTGCAGCATTCAAGGGAGATACAACGTTCCCATAGTTTATTCGGTAGAAGGAGGAGAGAAGGTCCTATGGCAAAGGAGAAATTAAAGGCAATAGGTTCCTATCGTCTACATTTTATGGGGATACTTCAGCTAGAGCTTGGGTGAAAAGGCTAGAAGCCTTTTTCTTGCTACATCGAGTGGTAGAGGAAGAAGCAGTGGAGATTACAACACTGCACATGAAGGATGAAGTCTCTGTTTGGTGGTTCAAACCCTTGGTCCATTCAAGGGTAAGCTCTTTTGAAGAATTTGCTCAAAGTTTGATCCAAACCTTTGATGGAGAGAGGACAAGAGAAGGGAAAGCCACTCCACCATGGGAGGAAGATTTCACCAACATTGTCACAGCTTTGGGAGGGCAGCCTTCTACATCTATGGATGAGGCATCCATTACATTGGAGGAGAAAACTGCTACAGCCACACAAGAGGACCCCAGGATCCACCAAGGTATGAGTGAAGTTCCACTTTTCATTTCAGCAAATAATTTGAAGGAATGTGGGAACTCACATGTAAAGGTCCAAGGATCTACCCATTTTGCTATTTTAGAGCACCATCATTACACTACACTATGCAAAGGGTTCAAGGAGGAGATGATCCATTATCCTCATACATTTTTGTTGAGTTTCATTCAGCCCTTGAGGTTGGAGATTGAACTATTGGAGGATAAAACAAACCATGGCACCTTCATGATAAACAAGGAAACCAACTTTGAACTGGAGGTTGAAACAACTGCTACACCTTTGGAAGGATTAACAATGCTGTCAAACTATGATGGAGAGGAGATGCTACCTTCATCATATTTGGATCCTCATGGATTCCATACAGTCATGGGTGAGAGATCTTCTCTAGGAGGTCTCCAAGGAGTTTCATTTCAACCTTCCATGAAATGAAAAGGGGAAGATATGGCTTGGGGGAATGGTAGCCCTCATGGGAGGAGTACCAAAGGAGGAAGAAGGAGAAGACATCCACAAGGATCTAAGTGGGTGTGGATGAGAAGAAAGGGGATGATTTTCCACTTGCAAATATATGATACCAGGCAGCAAGAGGCTTGGATGCGTTGGCTCCTCTTGAAGGAGTTTGGCCATCACTCGATGTACCCTTTTTCCAGGAGGATGGGAGAAGAGGAGAAGTGAAAGGATGTTTACATCATTGAGCAGCAGAGAGTAGGGATAAATGGAGATGATATGGCATATATATCAATCATGACACCTTCATCACATGAGTTACATGATGTGAGCATGAGGAGGCAGCAAGCACTTGGGTTGCTTGGACTATCTTGGAGAGAGCACAAGCAAATTTTCTCTCATATGATGTATGGTGTTGCAGGAGTAGAGGAGGGAACTCTCATAGTGAAAAGGGATTACTCCTTATCTTGGACTAATCGGGAGGCATTTCCATCTTGGGAAAATATTCACATTTGCAGCAACATCACCCGAGGTGTTCTTGAAAAGGAGCATGTCAAAGAACAAAGATTGGCATGGGCAAGAGCCTTTTTGCATGAGCTCACAACGATGTCCCTTGGGAGAAGGATCACACACATGGATACATATATCATTTTAATTCCAGCCTATGGTAAGAGCATTGTATTTTCATTTGTTGATTTGCATCCTCTTATCATTATGTTGCAGTGCATGGCTCCTTAGAGGGGCAGATTTTTCATGTTGCTCCACAAGCAAAGTTGGGCCAAACCATATGATGGAGACAACCATATTTTACATGGCCTTGGGAAATTTTTTTTCCATTCTACTCATGTTCAGATAATTCATATGATTAGCATTATATTTCAAAACATTTTTCCTTGTACATTTCTTGAGTAGCAGTTTGCAAAACTGCGTTATGCACCCTTGGGAGACTGTTGGTACTTTCCAACACCATATGAAACCACCAATACTTCCTCTATTTTTATGATGAGCATGTTCCAATTTTCTGATATTTTCCATATTATTTGAAGCATGATCAGGAGATTGACACATGAATTTAGTGTGTCCTTTAGGGGAGATGATTCCCACAGTTTTTGCATGGCATGTTCTAAAGGGAACATGAGGAGAGACATGGCCACCACAGCCACTTATTTGTCTTCTTGGGAGGTGAGCCATGATTTTGATGATGATGTACATCCATTGTATGTATATAGGAATTTATTTGATTTTATATTTCTGATTCACTCATCTACTTACTATTCAGAAGTAGAGGTGATACTTTCTGTACAATACTTGCCATGTTATTTTCTGCAGCTGGAATGGGTGAGATTGCGTTGTATCCCTATGAGACATTGTTTGTACCTTGCTGCACATGGTATAACCTACAACAAAAATTTCATTGGGGTATTCTATGACGATCATGTCCTACTCTTCATGGATGGAGTGCCTTGGGCCAACCAGATTATCATTGATGGAGGAGAAATCCTTGGAGGATCTCTTCATTTTTCCACTTTGAGGCAATGAATTTGCAGCCCTTGATCAGAACACACTCCACACTAATAATAAGTGGAGGGGAGGATAGCATGGGGTAAGCTATGAAGCTTTCCATATTCAGATTTTCAGCCCACCTTCATTTCCGGAGCTCAAGGTGGAGGGATATTTCTATAAGTTGCCATGTTGGGAGGTAGCTTATGTTGTATGGATGATTGCTTGGGGATGGGAGATTCATATGGGGATTATGAGTCCCATTATATATCAGATCTCATGCCTCAAGGAGGCCCTTAGAAAACCCATTGTTTCCTTCATGGATATTTGTTTTTACATGACAGTTATTTGGGGATGTTCACCAAAGGCTAGATTGCATATGTCGGAGGGACAACATGGACACTTGATTAATGATATAGCATCATTTTCTTGGAGGAGTTTATCATGCATGGATGCTACAAGGAAAGTAAGGGGAAATAAATCAGTCTATCCTTGTACTTGCTTGAGGACAAGCAATCTTTGAGAGGGGAGGACTGTAATATTCCAAAATTTTGTGGAATATTAATTTTTGACATTTGCACTTAGGAGATGAATAAAATGGGTAGGAGACCCATTCATTTTATCTATAGGGAACAGAAATCCTCTTAGCATGAAGGGGGATCACTTTTGAAGCTTTATTTCACACCTCCATGTGTGAAAGGGAGCTTTTGCAAGAAGGCTAGGTCAAGTTTGACCAAGTCAAACTGCGCAGTGGCATGAGGTGGAGAGCACATTGTGGGCTAGTGCAGTGGGATAAGGAGGGAAGATTCTAGGGGAAGGAAACCCTATTGAGTGGGGTCCATTGAGAGGGAGCTCTCATTGTTTAAATGGAGGGAAAGGTAGCCATTGCAAATCATCTTGAGTATTATTCATCTTTGGTCCAGTGGACTTGCAGCAACATCTTGATGGTTAGCAAGAATTACCGAGGGAATTACTGTTTAAGATTTCCTCTCCTTCAGGATTGCACTCTATTTCCCATATCTATACATTGAGGTCAAGCATTATCCTTCATCATCAGCGCAGTTTCAGCCGGAGATTGTGCAGTGTTGCTGGGTGTTGCTGGGGAGGTTTTCTACAACACCATCCTTAGCTTGTTTTTCAGAGGAGGGAGCTTCTATCCCTTTGGGAGATCAGAAAAGGAGGTTCATGAGCTTATTACACTATCTTTGGCACCAGGCCAACCACTTTCCATCATATGCAACACAGTCCCTCTCTTAGACAACGTTATTCTTGGAGAGCATTTGCTGTGAAGGATTAACAGATAGTTAGAGGGTGAAATATTAAGTGAAAGGATCAACCTTTCACTTCAAATTTCCATTGGAGGAGGGTTCTTCATTTGTGGCAGCCATTTCAGCCTTCTCCATCCATTTCCAGTTCTTGATTTCCTGCTACCCAGCGACTCCGAGATTTCTGCAAAAGTGCCATTTTTCTTGTATTTCAGCCAATCCTTTTAGAGGATTGATTTATTGTATTTTCAGGGGTTGAGATCATACTCCCCCTTCTTATTTGAGCTTCATATTTCCATATCAATTCATTTCAGACATTTATGCAGCTGGGCCTTTAATAGATAGCATAGTCATAGCCTGAAATTCCTTGACTATAGCAGTGTGCTTCATATTCTTCATGTATGTAATGAGGGGATTGTTTTGTATTGATTGAATGATTGATTCCTCAAGTCATTGCATTCCTTTACTGCTATAATCATATGTGTTGGATATTTACATATTTTTCATAAGCAAGCTCAGACAAATAATGCAGATAATCCATTGTATGCTCATCCTTTGTTGCGGCCCCATTCCTTGGGCAATCCCTGAAGGAGAAATATTTCAAGCTCTATAGACAGAGTCTGTAGATGGCTAGGTAGCCTCTGGATCTCATCATTTTTCAAAGGTGACATATCCGGTAAATGCCCCTGCAGTCAATCTCTGGAATAGAATCTTGATATTCCTGAAAAAGGGATATTACAATAGCGCTTAACTCTCCATGATAATCCCCAGCCCCTTATATCTCCACTCTAGGTTCCTATTTCTCCATGAGACCCTACCTTCCCCATTCTTTAAACTTCCTTCCTTTACCATTTTATACCCCCGGCGCTTTATTTTTTACCCCTTCGTCCATATTTTGTCCCGCACCATTTCCTTTTCCCTAAAGCAATCCACACCGTTTATCTATCGGATCTAACAGTGATCTCGCACCTGCACATCACCGTTTCACCCAATCATTCCCTCATCCATTTCTTCCTCGGAAAAATATTGGTCGTCGATCTCATCGATCTGACAGTCATTGCACTCACCCTCACCTTTTGACCCCGCCCGATATCATTTCACTCCCCGACAAAAGAAATGACGTCACCTCGGCCCCACCTTCCACCCACGAAACCATCTCCCAATCTCCCATAGACACCTACCCTCCACCATTCCATTCTATCATGCATCTTCCCAGATCGCTCATAACCCCCGCTGTTGATCTGGTCTTCTCAGATCCAATGATGCAGATTCGATTTCGCGCGTATTTTGGTGTCAGGGTTTAACAACCCATTTTCATGTGAAACAGGTGGTTTCACCCTGGAAACGTGGCGATCAATGTATGGAATTACGTTTGTTCGGGCAAATACCAGTAACCGCCCATCGGCAGCGCAAAAACTACAAGTGGTTTTCCGAAACCGCTTTCGCCCTGTTTCGTGCCAAAACCTGTTTTAAACCCCTTTCTTGAGTTTTCCACCCATAAACCCTCCATTGATGCATTCATCCTCCTCTACACTGCTCTTCCACCACCCCGAGCCTCCGTAAAGCAATTTAGCCAAGTAAACACAGGTTTATATAATTTTTTTGTGGTTTGTTGCAGGTTTTAATGGCGGCCAGGGTGTTAAAGGTCCTCCCACAGCCAGACCAGTGGATTTTTGTCTATTGGATGACGATCCAAGGATCAAATTCATGAAGAAAGGGATAAAGGGATGATTCAAAGCTTCCGTCGATGCATTCATAAAACCCTCCAGCACCGAAGAAAGCTACCTGTCCACAGCAAAGAAAGAAAGAACAGTAAAGCCAGAAAATTAAAGGCTTAATCTGAAGATTAAAGGTTAAAGCATAAATTTGAAGATTAAAGGCTTATTCCACAGTTTATGGATAAAGCACAGTATAAAGAAAAATTGATTAATGTTAATACAGTCAGCAGAAAGGACAAAAAATCCCCAAAGATGATTAATGAAAGCCTTAAAGCATAATCAAAGGCAAATAAGTGTTTAAAGCCAAAAAGCAGATGGGTCAATAAGGAAAGCCTCAAAATGCCACATCAGTAAGGCAATTAATCCTCATAAATTCCACCTGCCAGTTTATTTTCCTCAAAAGAATATAAATTCAATGCACAATCAGAGATATTTGCCAAAGATAGCTCAGAAAGTAATTGCCAGCCTACCAATGGCCTCCAAAGTCAACAAAAGTGACTGAAGTAGATGAAATTTAATGTAAAAATCAATTAACAGAGTTAAGACATTAGATATCTTCTCCATTAGGCCTCCCAAAGGTCGAGAAGCATTTACTCTGTATTAATTGAATAATTAGACCTTCTTTTCACTCAACCTTTTTAATTTACCTATATATATCATATGAGGAGCCTAGTATTGTTGTTGGTTGAATACTTGTTGAATGTAAATAGTTGCTAACGCTGCTAAAGCTCTGTTAGAAATTGAAGAAAGATAGGTTGAGAAGAGAAGTTTGAAGTTGTAAAGACCTACTGGACTTGAAGATTGTAACTGGTTTGAACATAAAATATACAAGCTGATTTATGGGATCCTGGTCTATGTCAATGGTGATTTTTTTCTTACTGTAATTGTTGTTTTTCTCATTTTTTCCATACTGTCCACTTTCTCTGATAAATAACAGCAAGTTTAGATTAGGATTTACTTCTGAAAGTACCCTAAATCTCACGGATAAGCTTTATCTTTATGTTTTCTTCTAATTGTGCTTTGAGGATAATTCAATAGAGTATAACCAGTGAAGTGTTGGTAAGCCCATGTTTCCTGAGTAAAACTTGAGATATTGTCTTTGAAATTTCTTGAAAAGTATGATAAGTAAATCTGAACTAGAGAAGTCTATGGTTAGCCCTGTCCTCTAGTTTATCTCCAACAGTAGCTTTGAAAAGTTCCCTAAGAGTATGCCAAAATTAGGATAGGTTCAAAGTCCTTACCTGATCTTAGGCTACCCTTTGTTCTCTTATATGTTTTCTACTTTCTGAAGGTAATCTGTCAGATTGCTGGATTGTTGCCTGAAAAGTGTGCTTTAGTAAAAGTTTTCCCAAAGAAGTCTATGGTTTTCCCTACCCTTTGGCTTGCTTCAAACAGTTACTTTGAAAGGATTTTCTTGTTTAGTGAAGTTAATAGATTCTTAAATGATTATTATCTTTGCTTCTTTCACAACACTTTTAATTTTCCATACCACAAAATCAATCTAAAGAGATCCTTTGATATAGATGACTTGCCCCATGGACCACTCTTGAAACTTGTTGTGCAATTAAATCCTTTTGTGACTCCATAGCCGAATGGATAGATACTGTCTCTTACCTATCCTATCAGCTAAACCATTCTTTCAACCTGCTCACACCTTTACCCTTCAAAGGAATTCCTTCATTTTGATGATATCCTACCTAACCAAAAACAAAAAAAACCCTTGTACTTCATAACTAGCCTAATATCATAACTAAGCATAAATAAATATCTTTGAAAACACTTATATAGAGAGATCCCTCTTTTAATCTAGGAGGGCTAGATCCTAGGATTCCAAAGTGGTTTTGATGTAGGCCCTGCAGTGTTTGTTCTTGCCAATATTGCAAACTACGGGGACCCTAACACAAGGTACCACTTCCTTTTTTGGAAAATAGGTGTTGATGTCGAAAAAAAAGGAAAGCCTTAACCGAACAAGAGAGTCACCGATACAAGGGATCAAGATCCTGGATGTGATAGGTTTAACATAGGCATGATGGCAAGGGGTGACTGAAAACTGATGATGGAGATTCAGTGGCCCAAGGTCAGAGTATAAAACGCAGCTTGACAATAGTCATAACTATTTCTGATGGGTAAATCCCTGGAGTCGCTAGGGCATCTAGGGTGGGTATATATTGGTTATGAATGTCATGGTCGCTTATATGTGAAGGGTGTGATACTCTGACCAATGGTGACCAGGGACTGCTGCTATGGGAGAAAAAATGGATGCGTGAATGGGGGACATAGTGCACTTTTTTCGGTATTTGTACACTTACCAAAAGAATGAAATAATGTGGTTTGGTTTGTACAAAACACAGAGACAGGTGCCCTAAAACATGAAAGTGTTCGCTCACTGATGATGTGAGGAAGGTGTTTTGCTGAGTGTGTTTTGAAGAGTGGATCTTGAGCGATTTTTAGCAGGCCATTGTGGTAGGGTGCCCCTTACGGAGGGGTGCATAGTGATTTCAACTGTGACTAGCCTGGCCGAGCGGTGTGCTCTCGCGTCTATTGTACAACTGGCAGGGTCGTTGGCACCACATCAGGAGTTGGGGCCATGGATAGGTGTTTTGTGTTGGCTGAAGGTCAGACACTTCTTCAATTTTCCCCATTTCTGTTATGACAGGATGTTGGTGTAGCTTTATAATGTCCGAGATGGATCGAAGTTTTTCACTTATACTAGCATTATTTGTAGCATTATGTATGAGCGGGTGGTGCTATTGAGACCTATGGTGGTTGTGTCAGTTGGGGAGCTAAAGGAACCTCGCATGAGGAGGTGGGACCTTGTGATGCCTCGTGGAGGGGGAGGTAGGGTGGGGTGTTATTGGAATGCCACCATGGAGGCTTGGTATAGGGCCAGTCCTCAGATGTTTTTTTCATTCCCTTATGCGGGGATAGACTTCCAGGGAGAAAAAGACATGGCTTTGCCTAGTGGATATGCTTTGGGGCCAGCAGGTATGTTTTTGTGTTTTCTGTAGTTACTTGATTATATATGTTTTTTATGTGTATTATGATGACACTGACATAATTTTGGTTACTCTTGCAGATGTTGGCGAGGTCGGAAGTCCCGTGGCTCAGTTGGTGGGACACCATCCTATTTGGCAACCTCGAGGTGGTCCTTGTGGGGGATAGGGAGGAGCTCTAGATCAGCCTCTGGGTGAAGCACCTGGCGGGCAGGCTGGTCCCCCGAGGGAGGGTAGCAGCACAATTGCTGCTAAGCAGGCTCATGTCTAGGTGGCAGAGGCTCACATTGTCAAGTTAACAGAGGAGGTGGCTTCTCTAGAGGTCATAGCTCGGGTGGTGTAGGATGCATGGGGTTGAGTGGACCGCTTGACCTAGGGGATACCTACTCGAGCATTCGTGAATGACTTCAATGATGCATGGTTGGAGACATTGATGGCCTAGGAGCACGACTATCAGCCAATTTTACTTCGGGTGGCAATTTCCATTTTGATGGCAGCTCTAGTGTTGGTACCGCGAGCGGCTGTGGGTCCAGGTGCCTCACCTGAGGGAGCACTGCCATAGAGTTTTATTGTATATGGGGAAATCACCTATTATGAGGATGCTTCCCCTATTTTTTTTTTACTTGTATACTTGTATCTTTTGGGCTGACTTACGAGTCAGAGACACTATTTTTTTTACTTAGACACATATATTTTTTGTTATATGTGAGAGAGATATTTTTACGTCTCTACATGGTGTGCCTCCTATTTTGTTTATGGATTATGATATGCTGATGGATATCTATGTTTTCTATATTTTTTTCCTTTTATGTATGATGGTTTATCCGAGATACATTCCAGTTTAGAATATTTTTAGCTATGCGATCAACGATTTGGTTTTGACTCTTTCGTACATGTGTGAATGTAATGTGGTCAAACTGTTAGCTTAATATTAAATTTGAACGCAAGTATTTTCTAAACAGATGTGAGTCCTGAATCTCAAATTATTGGTTTAACTGTGACACCACTAACTGTGGATCGAGGTAGATATGCATATGGTGTATGACCTGATTAAGGTCATCACACATAATTCCGATGATGACGTCATATTCTGTCTGATTTTTTGTCACAGAAGTGACCCAGAAGTGGACTCTCGGAAGGGATTAGAAATAGAGGAGGAGGTATTTTGCTTCCATTTCCGAGTTTTTGGCTTGGGTATGTCTAACTCTTTTGGGGAGTGTTAGCCACCTATGAAATTTTTTCATACCAAATGGTGGCTAAATCTTTTTTAGCCTTCAAGAAACAATTCATTTCAAAATTGTGAGTTCTTGAAGTATTATGATGTCCTTTATCCTTGAAATTAATCTTCACTGTTGTTTCACTTAAAGCCCTCAAGGACCTTGTTGTTTACCAAGAAATACTGCTAGAGAGGCTCCATTTTCCATCATTTCACTCCTCCTTTCACTCACAAAAAATTCCATTTTCACCCTTATTCCCTTCATAAAATCCCTCCATAGACCTTCATCTTAACCTTCAAATCATCCTAATCCTCTTTAAACCTTATATCCCCCTTTCATTTGGTTTAAAAAACCCTTATCTCACCTATCGGGACACTATTTTGGCTTCAAAATCCCTGTTTCTGGCCTAAAAACGGTCTTCTAAGCACTATAAGGCATTTAAGCCCCCAAGGGCTTATTTCCTTTAGCCCCTTCCTCCATGCGTCCTAAAGCTCCGCAATCGGGCGCTAAAGGGCTTAGAAACCTTTCCCGAACTCAAATTTCCTTCTATTTCCCCCTTTCCCAACATTATGGTCTGAACAAATATAGATCGTTGATCCTTGCAGATCAACGGCCATCAGGCCCCATCCTTCCTCCCGTTCCCTTTCCCTTAATTTATTCCCTTTCAAAAATATCCACTTCCTCTCTTAATCATAACCATCTGATCTGAAGATCTAACGATCGGGACTTAACCCGATAAACCCCGCTTTCCATTGCACCCATCCGCTACGCGACAAAATCTATGTCACCGTAGACCCCAATACCAACTCTTCCCATGCATCTTTCGACACGTCGCGTGATATCCGCATCGTCGGATCTACCGACTATGATCCAATGGTCGAAAAGCCATATCGCGCAATTTTTGGCCCCGTTTCACAGTGTGCTACTTCTATGCGATAAAAGTGGTTTTAGAAATCCACGTGTCAATCGTTGTATCGTATCATGTTCCAAAATTTAATACCGCCTACCCCCCTAAATGCTACGCGAAAATTGCTTCCGGTTTTCCGAAACCACCCTTTATCATTTCTGCGCAAAATTTTAAAATTCAAACCCTGCTTCGCTTCCGCCAAGGGTTTCTCCCTTCTACTACTGCATTCATCCGTTCTCACAGCTTCAAACCACCTTCATGAACCCTCCTAAGTAGTTTTAAACCTATTTCCACAAGATTTAAATAACGATTGTTTATTTTATGCAGGTTTTATAAGTTAAAGGGTAAAACTCTCCCGCAGCCAGGTAAAGTATCATAGGCCGAGGATGATGATCCCCGTGGCCTTAGATACAGGTTAGATGGGATCTAAGGGGGTTTGATTTCTCAAGTTTGGATCGATGAGTCATGATCATTGATCCATTAAAACAAAAACCTCCACATGTGCAAACCCTCTGCTCACCTGCAAACAACAAAACACAGTGAACATCAAGTGATTAAAGAATATCAACATTAAAGACAGAAGATTAAGGACGTTAATCATAGCTTAAAAGGATCAAGGAACAAATTAAGTATCAAAGGCCTAATCCACAGAATGAAGACATATCTCTATAAAAGCCTCGAATGCCACATCACAGGGGCTAATTGAATTCTCAGCCTACCAAAATTGCCACCTTACAACCTTCTGCCTCAAAGGAATACCCAGATCAAATCTCAGTCAGATAACATTAAGGCCAAAGGCTGCTAACAGTTATTACAAGAAAAATAAAATATTTCACACTGACGGAAAAGTTATTGTAAAAGATAAAAAGAGCCTTAATGTCAATATTTTCACCCACTAAGCCTAAAAAAGCAGAAAACAGAGTTTTAAATAGAATGATTTCCTGCCTTATGATTTGCATGGTTTTCAAGGCTAGGAGTTGCATTTAGTATGGAATTAATGATATCTAACCCTAGAACTCTTCCACCTCCTCATTTTCTTATAAAAAATCCTTGAGGAGCAGATTGTAAAAGGTTGGTTGTTGGAATAGTTCTCAGAGGCTGTTGAAGCTCTGTTTGTAATAAAATAAGTTAGGCTGAGAAGAAATTTTTTTGCTGTACTGAAACATTGGACTTGAAGTATGTAACTGGATTGACATCAATATACAAGCTGATTCATGGGATCCTGGTCTATACCATTGGTGATGTACCTCTCATTGTACTTGTTTTCCTTCTTATGTTTTCCATAAAATTGTCCATTTTTCTCTGATAAATAACAACAAATATAGACCTAGGATTTACTCTTAAAAGTACCCTACTCTCACTGATAATATTTATCTTTATTTTTTCCTCCAATTTTGTATTTAAGAATGATTTAATACAGTCCAAACAGTCAAGGAATGTTGGTGAGCCCATGTCTTATTGTCTAAACTCTAAACATTTTTCTTGAATGATATTTTCATTACATGCTAAGTAGAGTTAAACTAGAAAATTTTATGGTTTTCCCTGTCTTCTAGTTCTTTCTCCAAAGGTTGTTTGAAATTTTCCCTAAGAGTATGCTAAAGCAGGCCTTGGTTTTGATATAATTGACCTGATCTTAAGCTACACTTTGTTTTCCTATCTATTTTCATCCCTTCTGAAAGTAGTCTAGTGATATTACTGGATTGTTGTCTTATGTTGGGTATGTGTTATATTCTTTCCATGTATATAAGTGTTGTAACACTAAAAGGAATATAATGAAAAATCAAGCTGGTCATCCCGATTTGGGATCCAAGGGAAAATCTCTGTGTTTATCTATTTTATGTTTTATGCTCTTGCTATTTTTTATTTTTTGTTATAAGATTCGTGTGTAGATAATTCATGTTCAAGGTTAAAAACTACATTTGGTATCATAGCAGTTTCGACTTCAAGGGGACGCCTTTGCTACTGAGGTTTTTTTTTTTTTTTGCTCGAGCCTGAGGTAGACCCTGTTCAGTGGGAAACCTGCAGGATCGATTCTTGAATGAAAGAAGATGGCGAGCGGAGGAAAGATAGAGATCGAGAAATTTAATGGTCAGAGTTTTGAGTTGTGGAAGCTCAAGATGGAGGATCTGCTGGTGGATAAATATCAGTGGATCATGGTAGATCCAGGTACTAAAATAATGGAAATGTTAGATGAAGATTGGAAGAAACTGGATCGAAAGGCTAAGAGAAAAATACGGTTGTGTGTCTCAGATTCAGTATTGTTGAATGTATCTGTGGAAGCTACGACGAAGAATTTGTGGGAAAAACTTGGGACTTTGTACCAATCTAAGTCTCTGGTGAATAAGTTGTTCCTACGGAAAAAGTTGTATAACCTGAGGATGAAGGATGGAGACTCGGTGACAGAGCATCTGAATGCCTTCAATGCTGTGGTAATTCCGCTGTCATCTATTGATATTAAAATCTCAGATGAAGATAAGTGCATCAGTTTGTTGTTTTCTCTACCAGACTCGTGGGACAATCTGGTTATTGCAATAGGTAGCAATACAACTACCTTGAATTTTGATGACATTGTCTCAGCCTTGTCGGAGGAAATGAGACGGAGAAACAAGAATAAGGTTTCGAGTTGGAGATCAAAATCTAGAGGGAGATCTAAATCTCCTGGAATGTTTGTAAAGGTATGTTGGAAATGCGGAAAGGAA
Organism: Pinus albicaulis; assembly: GCA_034641835.2. Taxonomy (NCBI): domain Eukaryota; kingdom Viridiplantae; phylum Streptophyta; class Pinopsida; order Pinales; family Pinaceae; genus Pinus; species Pinus albicaulis. Next base: position 118,705,224 of record CM076583.1, on the reverse strand, counting down.
GGGCACTACAAAAGGGATTGCAGATCTAAAGCTCCTGAAAAGGGAAAGGGATATGAGGGTGCTCCATCTGCAGAGGTAAAAACCACCTCGGATGAAGGTGGGGATGTGTATTTGGCTTCTTCTTCAAATACACATGTAGATCATGAGTCATGGTTGATTAACTTTGGTGCATCCTTTCACTTCACTCCCCATAGGGAGTGGTTATGTGAGTATGAGAAATATGATGGTGGTGATGTTTTCCTAAGGGATGATAGGAATGCCAGAATCGTCGGACATGGAAAGGTCAAGCTAAATCTGCAAGGTGGAAGGATTAGAACACTTCCTAGTGTTCTGCATATTCCTTCATTGGCCAGAAATATGATTTCTGTAAGCAATATGGGTGATGCAAGTGTAAAAACAGTGTTCGAGAAATATGCCTGCAAGATGGTTCGGGGAGCACTAGTATTAATGCGGGGAGTTCAGACTGGAACTCTATATAAGATACAAGGTAGCACTATTATTGATGGGTGTAACAGTTCTGTGGTTCCTGAAAGTGGAGCGGAAATCCTAGCTGTCTCTGGAGAAAAGACCATGTTGTGGCATCAAAGGCTTGGTCATATTGGAGAGAAGGGCCTTCGGATACTGCATAGAAATGGTTTGGTAGAAGGTATGTCTAATTGTTCTCTAGATTTTTATTTCTGTGAACATTGTGTATATGGGAAGTAGAATCAGGTGAGTTTTCCTTCTGGTGCTAAGAGGACGAACAAGATATTAGAACTTGTGCACAGTGATGTGTTTGGACCTGTGTCAGTTCCATCACTGGGAAAGTTTGTGTACTATGTTTCATTCATAGATGACTTCTCAAGGAATACATGGATATATTTCTTGAGGAAGAAATCTGAAGCTTTTGACAGATTTAAAGAATTTAAGGCTCTAGTGGAAAACCAGACAGAGAAGAAGATAAAGGCGTTGATGACAGATAATGGTGGGGAGTTCTACAAGAAGGAATTTGAAGAGTTCTATAAGAAGTGTGGTATAGCACGGCAGAAGACTACTCCATACACACCTCAGCAAAACAAAGTTGTAGAAAGAATGAACAGAACACTGATGGAAAAGGCAAGAAGCATGCTCAGTGGTACCAGGTTAGGACAAGAATTTTGGGCAAAGGCAGTGGAGACTGCATGCTATCTGGTTAACAGATCAACTTCATCAGTGTTGGAGGATAAGACTCCACATGAGGTATGGACTGGTAAGAAACCCTCTCTTTCAAATCTAAGGGTATTTGTATGTGATGCATATGTACATGTTCCAAAGCAAAAAATGACCAAGTTGGATAATAAATCTGAAAGGTGCATCTTTATTGGGTATAAGGATGGTTTAAGTGGTTACAGGTTTGGAACCCAGAAACAAGGAAGGTTGTGTACAGCCGAGATATGGTGTTTAGAGAAGTGAAAGATGTTGTTAAATATGAAGTCCTACCAAAGGAACCTGAGAAGATAGAGTTTGAGCTAAAGGAGGATGAATCAGAATCTACAACAGAAGAAGACTCAGAAGATGAAGAGCCACAAACTCCAGCTATTAGAAGATCAGTTCGGGGAAGAAGGCAACTAGAAAGGTATAGTCCATTTGCTTTTTGTTCAGGTTTTTCCTTAACTATAACTGATGATGATCCCAGAACTATCAGGGAGGCAGTAGATTCAGAGGAGGAAAACTCTTGAAGGAGGCCATGGTTGATGAAATGACATCCTTGCACAAAAATGAGGCATGGAATCTAGTGGATTTGTCGGCTGGAAGGAAGCCCATCAGAAGCAAATGGGTGTTGAAAAAGAAGATGAATGTAGAAGGCAAGGTGGATAAATACAAAGCTCGGTTGGTAGCAAAAGGTTATTCCCAGGTGCCGGGAATTGATTTTGGTGATATTTTTTCTCCTGTCGCTAAAGTTACATCTATTAGATTACTTTTATCTGTTGCTGCTGCATTTGATTTTGAGATAGAACAGATGGATGTGAAGACAAAATTTCTTCACGGGGATCTATAAGAGGAGATCTACATGAAGAAACCTGAAGGCTTTATGGTGAAGGGTAAGAAAGAACTAGTATGTAGGATGAAGAAGTCTCTGTATGGGTTAAAAAAATCACCAAGGATGTGGTATCAGAAATTTAATACCTATATACGGGGACTTGGCTTCACCAGAAGCAAGGAGGATCACTGTTTTTATTTTAAATTAATTGGTGACCGGGTTATTTATTTGTTCTTGTATGTGGATGATATGTTGTTGATTGGAAATGACAAAGAAATTATCCAAGATTTGAAGACTCAACTGTTCTCCAAATTCGACATGAAGGATCTTGGTGCTGCAAAATATATTTTGGGAATGGAAATTAAGATAGATCGAGCAAAGAGGAAGCTCTTGTTAAACTAGATGAAGTATGTCGAGACTATATTGTAGAGGTTCAGTATGCAGGATAGTAAACCGGTGAATGTTCCTATTCCTGTAGGTGTAAAGTTGTCTGCTAAACAGTGTCCCAAGACACAAGAAGAAGAGGAGGATATGTCCCGTGTTCCATATGCAAGTGTAGTGGGTAGCCTAATGTATGCAATGGTCTGTACTAGGCCAGACATTTCACATGCAGTGGGAGTATTGAGAAGGTTTATGCCAAACCCAGGGAAGGAGAATTGGACAGTAGTGAAGCAGGTTTTCAGATATTTACGTGGCACTAGTGATTATGGCTTGTGCTACCAAGGAAGACCAGGATTGGAAATAATGTTGGACATTCATGGTTTTGTTGATGCAGACTGGGTTGGAGATCTAGATCAAAAAAGATCTACAAGTGGGTATGTGTTTAGCCTATTTGGAGGCGCGGTCAGTTGGATGAGTAAAAGATAGTCTGTAGTGGCTCTTTCAACTACAGAGGAAGAATACATGGTAGCCACTCATGCAAGCAAGGAAGTTTTTTGGTTGTAGAGATTGTGTTCAAGTATGGGGTTGGTACAACAAGATTTAAGGATAGATTGTGATAGCCAAAGTGAAATTTTCTTGGCGAAGAACCCTGCTTATCATTCAAAGACAAAGCACATTGATGTTCAATATCACTTTGTTAGAGATATGGTTGAGGCTAAAAGGGTGTTGCTGGTAAATGTTGACACTTTGAAGAATGTTGCAGATGCATTGACAAAGTCTGTGAGCACTCAAAACTTCTCTTGGTGTAGAGAAACAATGGGTGTTGAATAATTGGGCCAATGACTAAGCTCTCCTGTGCCCCCCTGTCAAAAGAAAATAACAAGTGGGATAATGTTGGGTGTGTGTTATATTGGTCCTTAATTTCCAGTGGGCGGTCTGTGCCCATGGTTTTGTGCATGGTTTTGCACATGGTTTTGGGGTACGATGTTTTTCGGCCCTTGATATTTTTGTAGATCCGGTAAAGGGAACTACGGTTATGTTCTAATCCAGGGTTAATGGATTGGGGTTTATGTGTGCTTCGACATGTATATATATGTGTTGTAACACTAAAAGGAATATAATGAAAAATCAAGTTGGTCGTCCCGATTTTGGATCTAGGGGAAAATCTCTGTGTTTATCTGTTTTATGTTTTATGCTCTTGCTATTGTTTATTTTTTGTTATAAGATTCGTGTGTAGATAATTTTTGTTCAAGGTTAAAACCTACATCTGATAAGTTAGGTTTAATACAAGCTCGTCCAAATAAGTCTATGGTTAGCCCTGTCCTTTGGCTGGTTTCAAACAGTTGCTTAAAAAGGCTTTTCTTGTAGAGTAAGTTGATAAATCCTTGTTGAAATTATTGGATTTTCCCCCTTTCTCAACACTTTTAATGTTCCACTCCATCATTTAATCTAAAGAGATCCTTTGTTATAGATGACTTGCCCCATAGACCACTCTTGAAAACTATTGTACAATTAAAATCTTTTATGACTCCATAGCCCAATGGATTAAGTGATGTTTCATACCTATCCTATCAGCTAAACCTTGTTTTGATTATTCACACCTTCACCCCTTTCAAACCCTTTCATTTTCAGGACTTTCCACTCAATTAAAGATCACACCCAACCAAACAAACAAAGCCCTCACTCTTAATAACTATCCTAATATCATACTAAAACCTTAAAAGATAAATCAATATTTTCACTTATAGAAAGATCCCTCTCTAGATTCAGGAGGGCTAGATCCTAGAATCCCAAAGTGGTTTTTGTTGTAGGCTCTGCAGCGTTTAGTCTTGCCACTCTACTAAATTACAGAGACACCAACATTTCTGGTGACCATACTGGGGATTTCTGAAGTAATAGATAACTTCACAACTCAAATAATCCCATTCTTAACAAATGAACCAAGTGTCTGCCTAGAGTGGTTTTTGATTGTTGATGGTGAACAACATTCAAGCCTCGAAATCAAGTAAAAACCCTTCACCTGGTGACTCCACTGAAGATCAGTAGGCCTGCTGATTTTCCTTGGTTTTCCAAAGAATCCACTGGGAAACCCTTTATCATTACATCATTTATACTCAGTAAAGAAGACTTCGAGGATTAAAGTTTTCTTGCTAAAGATCAGTTAGCCTACTGAAGATTGTCATATTTGGTTAAAATTTTCTTGTTGTTGGGTCTGCAAACATAACATAGTGGCTTCTAGAAGAGTTCATACTAGAGCCTATCCTGACCCAAACCCTCCTAAGATAGTTGATAATCCTGAAAGTATACTTAGGAAGTCCCCCAAGGCTCAAGCTTCAATTGTTCTTAGGCCACTCCATAGAGCTAACTCTATTCTTGAAAACCTTACAGCTCTACAAGATTCACAAGTTGAATTAAGAAACCCATTCAGAACTAGGTCACTTGGTGATATAGATCAGATAGACTGTGAGCATTCGCCTTTATCCCAAGATAGTGGTGAAAACACTGTTAGCAGAGAAAATACCCCACCTGATTTGCATTTCCTTCATAATTTTGGTTTTTCTCATCCTAGATCTGCTCAACAGTCTCTTGTTGGTCCATCCACTTCTGTTATCCATACACCCACTATTCAAATCACCCCATTCCATCAACCCCCTCCCATATCACATCCTCCACCTGTAAACCCCCCATTTTTCCCACAACCTCATATCATGGCAACATGGTATGCTCCCCTAGTCCTTCCTTTACCTTTAGTCAATCTACCACAAGACTATCAGTCCAAGATATCATTATATGATGCCAGTGGTGCTATTACTACTTCACAACATGTGGACAAGATGAATGACTATTTTGATAGAAATGAGAATGATGATGAAACTATCAAACTCAGATTGTTTGCTCAAAGCTTAGGGGGAGAAGCAAGAAAATGGTTCAAAGGCTTAACCCCTAATATTATTAATGACCTCCAAGCCCTCCATCAGTCATTCTTAAACAAGTGGGAAGTTATAAAAAAACCTCTCCAAATACTTACAGATTACAACAACCTCAAAAGAAACATTGGGGAAAGTGTTCAAAATTATTGCACTAGGTTCAATAGTGTTTATAATGCCCTGCCCCCTAATTTGAAACCTCCACAAGGCTCAGCCTTGGAAAAATTTCCTGAAGGATTTGATCCTGAAATGGCCTATCAACTAAGGAAAAGAGACCCTTTGACTCTAGAAGACGTGCAAAAGGGAGCTCTTGCTGTGGAAGTAAATTTGATTGAGAAAAGAGCCAGGATGGGGAATGAGAAGAAAGTATCATTTAGGGAGGAATCTGCACCTTCCACATCTAGCTCAAAAATGGAAAGAATGATGGAGGAAATGATGAAGAAAATGAGCATACTTGAGAGAGCACAATCTAGAGAAAACCAATCAGCTCCCCAAAATAGAAATCAATCTCAAAACCAAAATCAGAATTTCAGGAGAAACCAACCTCAAAACATACCAAGAGACTCTGATCAGGAGATTATACCTCCTTTTAATCAAAACTATGTAAGTGAGGTTGAAGAAACAATTGAAAAAATAGAGGAAGATGACATTAACATGCTGGGAGTAGGTAGTGACCACTTTGATGTTCCTATTAATAGAAAAAAAGGTCTATACACACCCTATGATGATGAAAGAACAGAGGATGAACATTATTATCAAGAGCTGGAAAATGTCATCATAGAGACTCCAAAAGAATATGACCTTAGGAGTAAAAAGAATCAGGAATCTCCCAAGAACAAAACCTCTGAAAATTCTACAAAAAACAGCCCTATGAGGAAACCCAAAAACGTTAAATAAAGGGACAAAACAGTGGCTGTAAATTCTGATCAAACCAAAGAGAAAGGCACTCAAATTAATGAAAAACAAAGTGCAGACCTTAGCAGCGTTAGTACTTCAGCTAATGCTCATATCAAAACAATTTTGACCAATGTAAATAGAGGAAATCAAAAAGCTGATTTTGCTGATAGAGTGGTGATTAATAAGGCTAAAACAAACATTGTAAAAAATCAGCTGCCTTTTACTTTGGAATAGGAAATTGCCAAGATTAAAATTTCTGTTCCCCTCACTGAATTAGTCACCCAAGATGTCTATAGATGACAGATTTTTAAAGCCTTCAACATAGGAGAAAATAATGATACTATCAACCTCAATGATGACCAGCCAAAGCTCTTATTTGGTCCTAAGATTGAAGGAAGATACCAAGAAGGGCCAGTTCCTCCTTTTTATGCTAGTTTTAAAATTCATGACAAAATTTTACACAATGCTATGCATGACTCAGGGGCCTCTCACAAATTAATGCCCAAAGCAGTAACGGAGAGTCTAGGCCTTGAAATCACTAGACCATACAAAGATCTATACACCTTTGACTCCAGTAGAGTGAAATGTTTAAGTTTTATCAAAGAACTTTGTGTAAACTTAGCTCAAATACCAACCAAGTGTTTAGTGATGGATATTGTAGTGGCTGATGTACCCCCCAAATATGGTATGCTATTATCAAGATCATGGGGAGCTAAGCTACAGGGAACAATGCAAATGGATATGACATATGCTACCATCCCTATTTTTAATCAAACTAGAAGACTTTATAGGGAATCTCACATGCAATACATGGTTAGTAGCCAAGAGAGACCGGAAAACTCTCCCCTTTATTCTGTGCATACAGGCCTTGACTAATTTATTCTCTTCAATCATGAAACATTTAATGAGCAAGAAGCCTTAACTAAATTAGTGGCCACTCCTCACTGTAACATAGTGGCAGACACGGAAAAGGAGGAAGACAAGACAAAGGTATCAAGACAATTTTCCAAATCAGAAAATTACAATGAAATAATCACAGGTCTAGGGCTACAAAACAATCATCCATTGGTTGTCAAATTTGAGAGTCTAGATAAGAGTCCTCAATATAATGAAGAACATGAGGAACTAAACCAAATTAAACATAGTATTGGCTTACAAGCACAATCTAAAAGCACACAAGATGAAGAGGAAGGTAGTCAAACCAGTAAATCTGAAACTAGTCCTCTTTGGAGTATGAGTTTTGATGGTTCTCACAGTAATAATAGTGCAGGTGCAGGAGTATGGCTTCACAATACAATGAGAAATCATACTAAAGAACACTCATACAAATTGAACTTTCAATGCACTAATAACATAGCTGAATATGAGGCACTCCTTCTAGGCTTGCATTTATTGAAAAAAAGAGGAGCCAGAAGAATAATTGTTCATGGAGATTCTGAACTAATAATTAGGAAAATTAATGGGGATTATACTGCAAAACATCCCAGATTGAGAGCCTATATGAATGATACCCTGGATTTACTCAAAACGTTTGATGAGTATGAACTTACTTTTGTCCCCAGAAACCAAAATATGCTTGCTAATGCACTGGCCATTTAGTACTTGAAAAAGGCCTTGTGAAAGCAAACAACACACAATTCAAGAGCAATACAGACCAGCCATTCCATGAAATGAAAAATACTGGCAGGTATTTGAGAGAGATAAACAAATAGAAGACTTCTTACAGTCCAGAAATGAATTTGAGATACCAAGTTCAGATTCAGATTATGAAAATGACTGTCCTATTGAAGAAAACCCACATGATGAAGAAGTAAAGTCTCAAGAGATTGCTGATATAAATATTTTATCTAATGAACTTGAACATACAACAGAAATTAGTGCAGATTTAGAAAAATAAGACTTAGAAATGCTACAATCTAACACTCAAAGCTTGCCAAAAGGACTGGTCCCATTAGAAGAATTGTTTGATTTCAATGTTGTTGCCAAAAAAAGAAAACTGGAACCTGTTGAAACTAAAGTAGAAGAATGTAACATGGGCAGTGAAATGAAGCCAAAAATGATTTAACTATCTAAAACACTGCCAGCGCACATCAAACTGAAATATATTGAGCTGTTTAGAGAATTTTCTGATGTTTTTGCATGGAGCTATGAGGATATAAAATCATATGACACAGAGATAATTCATCATAAGATACCCCTCAAGGAAAACCAGAAGCCCTATAGACAAAAATTGCAAAGAATGAACCTTGTTCAATTACCCCTGGTTGAGAAAGAAATTAAGAAAATGTATGATGCTGGAATTACAGTCCTTGTTAGATATTCAGATTGGGTATCTAATATTGTGTTAGTTAGGAAGAAAACAGGAGAAATAAGGCTTTGTATTGATTTTAGGAACTTAAACAGAGCCTCGGTAAAGGGAAACTACCCTTTACCCAAGATGGATCACATTTTACAAAAGGTAGTTGGTTCTAGAAGAATTTCTTTGCTAGATGGCTTCTCAGGTTATAATCAAATTTTGGTACATCCTGATGATCAACTCAAAACAACCTTTACTACACCTTGGTGTACTTTCATGTATATTAAAATTCCCTTTGTTTTAATGAACGCTGGTGCTACATTTCAGAGAACCATGGATATTGAATTCTCAGAAGAATTAGGCTTCTTCATCATTATTTCCCTTGATGATATCACTTTTTTTTCCAAAACAGATGAAGAACACCTAGAACACTTGAGAAAAGTCTTTGAGAAATGCAGAAAATATGGGCTATCTTTAAATCCAAAGAAGACAACATTTGGTCTCCAAGAAGGCAAACTACTTAGACACATCATATCATAAGAAGGGATAAAGATAGACCCAATAAGGATTTATGGTATATTGCAAATCAACCATCCTAGGAACATCAAGTAACTTCAATCTTTCATTGGGAAGATTAATTTCTTGAGAAGGTTCATACCCAATCTAGCTGAACTCCTTAGAAACATAAAAAACACGCTGAAAAAATAAGAATTATTTAAATGGACCTTAGAAGCAAAGAAATCATTTGAAATGGTAAAACAAGAATTAACTAAAACACTAGTTCTCATTAGTCCTGATTTTACAAAGGATTTCTTCATTTTTTCATTTGCATCAGAACACACAGTGGCTGCTGTCCTATGACAGAAAAACTTGAAGGGACAAGAGCAGCCAATTGCATTCTTTAGTAAGGCATTAAGAGATGCACCTATGAAGTACAATATTATGGAAAAACAAGCCTTTTCCTTACTCAAAGCCTTAAAAGACTTCAGAGTTTACATTTTACATTCCCACATAATTGCATTTGTGCCAAATTTAGTTGTAAAAGACATTTTAACCCAGGATACAGATGGAAAAAGAGGAAAGTGGATTGTTGTGATACTTGAATATGACTTAGAAATAAAGCCCACTAAGCTCATAAAAGGCCAAGGACTAGCTAGATTAATGGCCGAGTCTAATTTTGAAGCTCTTGATATAAACATGTTAGAGACATTAGATGAATAGGAGGAGTTGTCAACTCCTATTGTTGGAAATCATTTTCTATTTTCATCTTGGTATGCTGATATTTTATATGTTTTACTCAATTTAAATACACCTCCTGGTTTGGCTAAAATTAAGGCAATATTTTTAAAGTTGAAAGCTGTTAATTACTGCATTTTGGATAAATGTCTATATTAGAAAAGTGCTAGTGGATTATTGCTTAAATTTTTTCTTGAGAATGATGGATATAAGATCAAGCATGAACTACATGAAGGAGAATGTGGAGGCCACCTCTATTGGAAGAAAACTGCCAATAAAATTCCTAGAGCTAGTTACTATTGGCCCACCCTCTTTCAAGATGTCCACAAAATGATTATTTCCTGTCACAAATGCCAACTCTTTGAAGGCAAAAGAAAACTGCTTCTCTTACCCTTGCATCCAATCACTATTGAAGCTCCTTTTCAACAGTGCGATCTAGAATTCATTGGGAAAATCCATCTAGCCTCATTTTCCCAACATAGATGGATCCTCATTGCAACAAACTATTTTACCAAATGGATAGAAGCCATCCCTTCTAGGCAAGCCACTAACTCTGTTATCATAAAATTCCTTGAAAATCGTATCATATCTAGATTTGGCTGTCCTAGGAATATTATCACTGACAATGTTGCTGCATTTGGATCCAAAAATATGGTTGAATTCTCTCATAAGTATCATATTTCATTGGGCCATTCTACTGCTTATTACCCACAAGGTAATGGGTTAGCAGAATCCTCAAATAAGAGTTTGGTGAATATAATCAAGAAGTTGTTGGAAGACAATAAGAAATCATGGCACACAAAGCTAGTATATGCACTATGGGGTGATAGCTTAACACTTAAGAAATCAATTGGAATGTCTCCCTATTAGCTAGATTATGGAGCAGATGTAATTTTTCCAACCAGACTAGGAGTGCCAGTCATGAATCTGATCCAAGAAGTATAGTTTGAAGAAAATGATATGACAAGGATAATACATCAGACTATACATCTTCAGCAAACTAAGGAGGAAGTCTACAATAGAGCACTACACAAGCAAGACAACATCAAGAAGCTGTTTGATAAAAGGACAAAGGCCAGTGATTTCAACATTGGTGACAAAGTTTTGAAGTGGGATTCCAGGAGAGAAGATAAGGGAAAACATGGAAAATTTGATAACTTATGGCTAGGCCCTTATCTCATTCATTCTACTGCTGGTAACAATGCTTATTTATTGCAGGAATTGAATGGAAATGAACTTTTTGGAGGTCCTGTCAATGGGAGGATGCTCAAACATTATTTTTCTTAACTATACTAGTTTGAAGGCTTTTTATTTTTCCTTCATTGTAAATATCATATCTATCATTGCTTTCAAAGTTAGAAAAAATAAAAATACAAAACAATAAAAATAGAAAAGAGGGCAGACTGAAAATAATAAAGGTACAACCCCATACCAAAAAAGAAATAAAATCTAAAAGTGTGCAAGCTTAAATGCCACTACCACAAGAAACACTTTCTATTCAATAATACAGTCAAATTATGATTGGATAAGTTTAAATTTACTGCTGATAGGTTAGTGAATTAGATTAGCTAAATAGTACAATCTTGGCTTATTAGTGAGGTAGGTTAGGATAGAAAATTAAATGTTCAAACAAGCTCAAATATTGAACCTATGAGATTGATGAAGGATTGGTTCTAAAAGCTCAAAACTTGAACTAGAAAAGAAACAGAAGACAGCTCAAACAAAATCAAAACCAGAGCTGAAGAATAATGAAGGATGCTATTGATTTTCAGATCTTAAGGCTTCACTGTTTTGCTTTAAATTTTCTACAAATTTCAGTCTATGTGCAGCTTGTTTTTATGCCATAGGCCACAGCAAGCCAGCCTTCTTAAACCCGTCTTGGCTGCTTTTAAATTTCTGTTTTAGAAAATAGAGAATGAAGTTAATCAGACAGTCTAATCCTGATAGATGGTAGTTAGGTATAGAAACTTATGAGTTCAACTTCTTAATCTGAACTCATGGAGAAATAAGAGTAGACTTAGACTAGTTTTATGCTTTCAATAAAAAGAATAAAATATTGATGAAAAGGTTGGCAAGTCCAAGTGCACCTTTCTGAAGAAAAAATGTTAGGAAGTAGGTTGTGTAGATAGATGTTTGGGAAATACTTTTCCCCTGATATATCAAGTTCTAAGTCATTTTTGTTAGCAGCTGATAAAAAAATTATCAAAGTGCAAGGCACTAATCAGCTTCCAAAGAAGATTGTTTGAAGTTCTTGACACCTTCAAGAAGATGCCATCCCCATGTGGAGCCACTGTTAGCCACCTATGAAAATTTTTCATACCAAATGGTGGCTAAATCTTTTTTAGCCTTCAAGAGACAATTCATTTCCAAATTGTAAGTTCTTGAAGCCTTATGATGTCCTTTATCCCTGAAATCACTACTGTTTCACTTAAAGCCCTCAAGGACCTTGCTGTTTACCAAGAAAGACTGCTTAGAGAGGCTCCATTTTCCATCATTCAATCCTCCTTTCACTCACAAAAAATTCCATTTTCACCTTATTCCCTTCATAAAATCCCTCCATAGACCTTCATCTTAACCTTAAAATCATCCTAATCCTCTTTAAACCTTATATCCCCCTTTCATTTGGTTTAAAAAACCCTTATCTCACCTATCGGGACCCTATTTTGGCTTCAAAATCCCTTTTTCTGGCCTAAAAATGGTCTTCTAAGCACTATAATGCATTTAAGCCCCCAAGGGCTTATTTCCTTTAGCCCCTTCCTCCATGCGTCCTAAAGCCCCACAATCGGGCGCTAAAGGGCTTAAAAACCTTTCCCGAACTCAACTTTCCTTCTATTCCCCCCTTTCCCGACATTATGGTCTAAACAAATCCAGACCGTTGATCCTTGCAGATCAACGGCCATCGGGCCCCATCCTTCCACCCGTTCCCTTTCCCTTCACTTCTTCCCTTTCGAACATATCCGCCTCCTCTCTTAATCATAACTGTCCGATCTGAAGATCTAACGATTGGGACTTAACCCGATAAACCCTGCTTTCCATTGCACCCCTCCACTACGCGACAAAATCTACGTCACCGTAGACCCCACTACCAAATCTGCATGTGCATCTTTCGGCACGTAGCGTGATATCCACACCGTCGGATCTACCGACTATGATCCAACGGTCGAAAATCCATATCGCACAATTTTTGGCCCCGTTTCACAGTGTGTTACTTCCACGCGATAAAAGTGGTTTTAGAAATCCATGTGTCAATCGCTGTATTGTATCACGTTCCAGAAGTTAATACCACGTACCCCCCTAAATGCTACGTGAAAACTGCTTCCGGTTTTCTGAAACCACCCTTTATCATTTCTGCGCCAAATTTAAAAATGCAAACCCTACTTCGCTTCCGCCAAGGGTTTCTCCCTTCTACTGTTGCATTCATCCATTCTCACAGCTCCAAACCACCTTCATGAACCCTCCTAAGTAGTTTTAAACCTATTTCCACAGGATTTAAATAACGATTGTTTGTTTTATGTAGGTTTTATAAGTTAAAGGGTAAAACCATCCTGCAGCCAGGTACAGTATCATAGGTCGAGGATGACCATCCCCGTGGCCTTAGATACAGGTCAGACGGGATCTAAGGGGGTTTTATTTCTCAAGTTTGGATCGATGAATCATGATCATTGATTCATTAAAACAAAAACCTCCACCTGTGCAAATCCTCTGCACACCTACAAATAGAAAAACACAGTGAACATTAGGTGATTAAAGAATATCAGCATTAAAGACAGAAGATTAAGGACGTTAATCAAAGCTTAAAAGGATCAAGGCACAAATTAAGTATCAAAGGCCTAATCCACATAATGAAGACAGATCTCCAGAAAAGCCTCAAATGCCACATCATAGGGGCTAACTGAATTCTCAGCCTATCAAAATTGCCACCTTGCAGCCTTCTGCCTCAAAGGAATACCCAGATAAAATCTCAGTCAGAAAACATTAAGGCCAAAGGCTGCTAATAGTTATTACAAGAAAAATCAAATATTTCATGCTGACAACAAAGTTATTGTAAAAGATAAAAAGAGCCTTAAAGTCAATCTTTTCACCCAGTAAGCCTAAAAAAGCAGAAAACAGAGTTTTAAATAGAATTCTTTCCTGCCTTATGCCTGTTGGGAAAAATACTGAGAGGGGGGGTGAATCAGTATTTAGGACTTTATCAAACTTTTTACTTTTTCACTCTCTAAAACCCATACGCTACTTTGCTGAACCAAACTAGCGTATACACGCGGATATCCTTCATAAAACTCGCGTATACACATAGATCTAATTATGCCTTTAATTCTTCACTCATATCATTCCATCATTCATTCATTAGATGTTCAATAAATAGTAAACATGTGCAGTAAGAACAGAATAAACCATCACACATAATCATCACACATGAACACCAGGATTTTAGGTGGAAACCCAAGTCGGGAGAAAACCACCGTTGCAGTTGCTCAGCCTTCAATATTTTATTATAGAGAAAACATCTTACAACATATGTGCTGGCGCAGACTCCTACCAAAGACGTTAGTGCAATTCACCGCACTCATGCACACCTCTCCCGGAAGGGGAGCTCCAACCCCGGCACCTGCTACGCCTCCCCGGGAAGGAGCCACGACCCCTCGATCTCGTTTTACCAAATTTCACCTGAAGGGAGCTACAACCCCCCGACCGAAGGCTACAACCTCGCACCACCATGGACCACGTTTCATCAATTTTCACACTGGATCCAAAGCTTCCTTTAGGAACACGACGGTGCCACATTTCATCATATTTTCAGACTGGACCCACTCCACACATTTAAGCTCACTCATACAACCAAACTGATACAGACAATTCAGAACTGTAGAATACAGATAGCAGCAACACAGCATAACAGATCAGACATTTCATACCCCATGCTTCAGCAAACCTTAGTTTGCATACGCGCTTTCCTTTCACTTATCCCGCGTATATGCGCGCCTTCTACCATACAAACCCGCATATACTTCTGTACATATTACAGAGCTAATTTCACTGCGCATACACGCTTTCTCTTCAGCGAAGCTGCGTATATACGTGCTTCTTCTGTGTCGAACTAGCGTATGGTTCTTCAGATATTTAGGTCATTGCAATTCTTCTCTTTATATAGGTGATTTGCACAATGAATTTCTTCTCTTTATATAGGTTTACCCTTTTTCAATACCATGAGCCAAAACCACATTACTTCCGATGGTATTCCTGGACGGGGTCATTTAGACGAATCATTACCCAATACAATGGGTCAAGACCATGGTGGTTACCCCTGGTTTTGCACTTTATGAGCGCTTTTTCCCATACGCGACTTGGAACGTTATTACCCGCGTGCATACGCGACTTCTCCTAGACAAAACCGCGTATTCCTTGAGACATACTCTTTTCATCATAGATCTAGCACATATTGAATTCCTTTCTTCATTACCTTCTGTACTCTCTGTAGATACATCAGATTTTCATCTTTAAACAAGTTCATCAAGACATATTCTATCAAGCACAACTTCACCCGTTGGGTTGCCATTCAAGGACAACACTCTATGAAGTGGGTTGTCATCAAGAGTTCTTTTGACGTATGTGTCGACAAACATCATATCACCATCAGATTTACATCATTTACCAAGTCCATCAAGTCAAGAATAACTTCATCAGGTGGATTGCCATCAAGGAAAACACAAGTCAACAATCTCATGTCTTCATCTTCATTCAGTGGGTTTCCATCAAGGACAACACTCTGCATCATATTGCCAACAATGCCTTGCATGGTTTTCAAGACTAGGAGTTGCATTTAGTATGGAATTAATGATATCTAACCCTATAACTCTTCCACCTCCTCATTTTCTTATAAAAAATCCTTGAGGAGCAGATTGTAAAGGGTTGGTTCTTGGACTTTGATGTAATACTTGCTACTTGAAACTTTTTGCATGTAAATAGTTCTCAGAGGCTGTTGAAGCTCTGTTTGTAATCAAAGAAGTTATGCTGAGAAGAAAAGTTGTTGCTGTACTGAAACATTGGACTTGAAGTATGTAACTGTATTGACATCAATATACAAGCTGATTCATGGGATCCTGGTCTATACCATTGGTGATGTACCTCTCATTGTACTTATTTTCCTTCTTATGTTTTCCATAAATTTGTCCATTTTTCTCTGATAAAGAATGGAAAATATAGAGCTAGGATTTACTCTTAAAAGTACCCTACTCTCACTGATAAGCTTTATCTTTATCTTTTCCTCCAATTGTGTATTTAAGAATGATTTAATACAGTCCAAATAGTCAAGGAATGTTGGTGAGCCCATGTATTACTGTCTAAACTCTAAAAAAATTTCTTGAATGATATTTTTATTACATGCTAAGTAGAGTTAAACTAGAAAAGTTTATGGTTTTCCCTGTCTTCTACTTATTTCTCCAAAGGTTGTTTGAAAGTTTCCCTAAGAGTATGCTAAAGTAGGCCTTGGTTTTGATATATCTTACCTGATATTAAGCTACACTTTGTTTTCCTATCTGTTTTCATCCTTTATAAAAGTAGTCTAGTGAGATTACTGGATTTTTGTCTGATAAGTTATCTTTAATACAAGCTTGTCCAAAGAAGTCTATGGTTAACCCTGTCCTTTGGCTGGTTTCAAACAGTTTCTTAAAAAGGATTTTCTTGTAGGGTAAGTTGATAAATCCTTGTTGAAATTATTGGCTTTTTCCCCTTTCTCAATAATTTTAATGGTCCACTCATCATTTAATCCAAAGAGGTCCTTTGTTATAAACGACTTGGCCCATGGACCACTCTTGAAAACTGTTGTACAATTAAAACCTTTTATGACTCCATAGCCCAATGGATTAAGTGATGTTTCATACCTATCTTATCAGCTGAACCTTGTTTTGATTATTCACACCTTCACCCCTCTGAAACCCTTTCATTTTCAGGACTTTCCACTCAATTAAAGATCACACCCAACCAAACAAACAAAACCCTCGTTCTTAATAACTAGCCTAATATCATACTAAAACCTTAAAAGATAAATCAATCTTTGCACTTATAGAGAGATCCCTCTCTGGATTCAGGAGGGCTAGATCCTAGAATCCCAAAGTGGTTTTTGATGTAGGCTCTGCAACGTTTAGTCTTGCCACTCTACTAAATTACAGAGACACCAACAGGGAGTGTAGACTTAACATTTCTCTTGCCACTCTAATATTCAGGAGATGTTCACATTTTATTGTATGATGAAAGTGTGAATAAATCTGGCAATAGTTGTGCGTGATTTTATCTTAGTTAGAGAGATGTCTTTGTGGGAGAGAAGAGATTGTACGAAAGCTGTTTGTGAGGTGTTTCAGTTCTTTACACTGATTGACCTAGTGGCTGATCAGGTTGCATAGTCTACATGTTATCCTAGTTTGAACTTGGGTCATGCTTTGTTGGTGCGCCTTCCCAATTTGCTTCTCATGGTGACGTGGGTATGGGGTAGATTGCCTAGGGGCGTTCTTCCTTCCATATTGGTTGAGAAGATCCTCGCATTTCTTCTATAATGTATGTATCATGTCAATTAGAGGGCGTACTCATGGGATATAGGTACAACGTTGTTCATAGTGATTTCCCCAACATACTACGCAAAACATCCTATATATGGGGTTCCCGTCCTGATCACTTGGTGGCATGACTAGGTACTAGCGGTGTAGCGCTTCCAAGTCAGGGCATGTGGCAGCCACATGATTGGGTGTTTTACACAACGTACATGTTGGTCTTCTCTATAGAGGGTGCTTGGGGGTAACTAAGGGTTCCCTGATTGGTCGCTTTTCAGCTGACAGAAAGAGGATGGATCTACTCATCACATCTTATTGATTTTTTGAGCTATTCATAGATTCAGAGTCGAAGCCATCTTCTTGGGAGAGGAAGACTATGGTCAATTTCATACAAGCTAGCACTGCAAAAAATCTAGGGATATAGTGACAATGGTGTAGAGGATGATTTCCACCGCATATTTGACATGAATTTTGGGTATCTAGGGTGGTGCGATATACTACGTGAACTGGATGCCATCATTGAAACATTTCTAGAGTTGGGAGATCAACGATGAAATGATTGTGTTCATCACAGAGTACACAGCGTTAGATAGGGGGAGTGGGAATGGCTAGAAGTCTCTCAGGCGACTGTCGTTCCTCCTGGAGGTATAGAATAATGCGAGGTTCATTTTTAGCTGACTGAGTGGAGGGATCCTCTTGATACGATTGCTCGATGGCATGTAAGGCATCCCTACATTGTGGGATATCTGGGCAATGATGGGTATAGTGTCCATAATTGATGCAGATAGTGCACGCGTGATTTGTACACAATTCTTTTCCTTGACTTTTGGTTGCAGGTTCCTTTTTATGGGAACGTGTTGTTGTGATGTCTACCACAGAGCTAAGGAGTGATTTTAACTTGTCCACCTTTGGGTAGATGTGGGTAGGGTGGCATACTACGTCACATATGGCACACTGTGGTGATTCCTGTGGTGTGGTGGGATTCTTCACCTTCTTTACTCTTATATTTTTCTTGGTCATAACCATCGACTTTGCGATGGAAATTTCCTTCGAAGGGATGTTTAAGACAGCCTCCTAAATGGTTGGGGCCTGCTCAATATTGAGAGGGATTAACCATGTATAGGTGATATGCACGACTCCCATTGTGGTAGGTGGGACTAGGTACCAAACTAGCATTGAAAATGATAAGTTTGGTAAGACCAGCATGGCCATGACCTGTTGTGACACAAAATCCACTAAGGGGAAGAGGAAAGGAGTTTGGGAGGCAGCGTAGGCTAGAGAGGCTGTCATGGTCGAGGACTAGGTGTCATTACTGTTCATCTTTGTGTCTTGACTGGCTTCAGTGCTTGATGAGGACATCATGCACACTGGGGCCCCTGTGACATGAAGTAATGACCTATGTTAGGTCCCTATATCACTAGTATAGTCCCTTATTATTGTTAGTGTAAACCCCTTATTGCTATTATTGTACCCTTGTAACCCCCATTTTGTTATTATTGTGCCCTTAAATTATTATTGTTAGGTCGGCTAGGATTACATTGTGGCCCACTAGGATTACATTATGGCCCCATGGACTCCTATATATAGAAAGGAGGTTTTGTAAATTTTATCATCCAAGAATTGTTCATTCATGTAATGTATTGGAGGTTGCCCCCTCGAAGTGGCTTATTTCTAAGGCGTTTATATCTCTTTTCTTCTCTTTTTGGAGCTGGTTTCCCAACATTTGGTATCAGAGGTTTGGATTCTAGGGTTTCGCTGCTCCAAACAGGTCATCGTGGCATTTTCGCTATAACGTTTTTTATACGAAGTTTCAAAAGCTGAAATTTTTAGGGTACGAAGATGAAATCCTGAGGAATATTTTCTAAATATTTCAGAGCTTGGTTCAGAATATTTTTGGAGATATGATCTGTGGAATTTAGGTCTTTTTTCAGGATCCTAAACAGGGCATCGTGGAATTTGTGCTATAATTGTTTTTATACGGAGGTTCAGAATCAGAAATTTTTATGGTGCGAAGCTGAAATCCTAAGGAAAATCGTCGAAAAATTTCAGATCTTGGTTCGCAATATTTTTGGAGATATGATCTGTGGAAGGTAGTGCTTTTTCAGGCTCCCGAATTTCATCTGAAAAAGGTGATCGTGGGAAAATTCCAATAATTCTCTCTCTGAGCATCATATTGGAGTGTCGTAAAAAGTGGTCACAAGTACACAAACTATAGTTTCTTGGCTATCAATTTCAGAGGCGAAGGATGAAACAGTGACACATGGAAAGTCGTACAAGTTTGCTATACTGAACCAGTCCATAATTAGGTCATTGTGGGAGATTGGACATAACTTTGCCTTGGAGAATCCAAATCAAGTCAGACCTGTGGCATTCAAAACAGAATTCATAGGGCTACTTCAGTGATGAATTTCAAATATTGAAGAGACACAATCACAGAGATAATACAATTTCAATATCGAGTTTCTCAAAAGCAAGTAAAAGGTGTGTATTTTTTTTTCCCGAATTGCATAAGTCTTGTTTGAAGAATCAAGTTGAATTGATTGCAAGGGCATATTGTAGAATAGATATCAGTATTGGATTATAAAATGGCCCCTAAAAATAATTCAACACCCATTAAGCCTTTGGAAAGCTCTACTATGACTCATGAAGACGAAGAATGGTAACATGACATATCAAAATTACAAGAGCAAGTGCAACAAATTTCGCTCTCGCAAAGAGCAACAAAAAATGACATGGAAGTTTTAAAGAAAGGCGTGGAATCTAATATAGATGGCATTGAATCTAATATTGATGGCATGGAAGCTAAGATCGATGAGAAAATAGAAAACATGAAGAATTTTCTAAAGGAAGACATGGAAGGTTTGACAAAGTTGATACAAGAAAGGTTTCCTAATGGTGAAAAGATAGTAGAAGAACCTCATGATGAGAACAAAATAAATGTTAATCGTGATTTCATAAACTCTAAGGTTGGCGGGAAGAACCACCATATTCCAAAGATGGATATGAGGAAGTTTGATGGAAAGGATCCTGTAACATGGATACTACAGATGGAGTAATATTTTGATCTCCATAACATGCAAAACACACAAAAGGTACGCATTGCAACTTTACATTTAGAACAAAATACATTTGTATGGTATCGATGGCTTTGCTCCCGTAAAAAATTGTCACTTGGTCAATTTTTACGGAGGAAATGATAGCACATTATGAGGATACAAAGAGCAACACCTTCTTTAGCCAATTGATAAATCTCAAACAAAAGGGTTTAGTGGGGCGGCACATTGAGGACTTCCAAAAATTGAATATAAGGGTAACTGATATTCCAGAGGAACACAGGATTGATCTCTTCATAGGCACTCTAAAGGATAACATCCAACATGAAGTTTGTGTTTTGGAACCTAATTCATTGGAGAAGGCATTCAGGTTGGCAAGAAAATTTGAATGTAAAATTATGGCGACAAGGAAGCCTACCACTCAATTCTATAAAGAAGGAAGTGTTGCTACGCCTAGATTTCCACAACCTACAAGGTTGATACCACAACAATTGGAAGAAAAAAGAGCAAAAGGGCTTTGCTACAGTTGTGATAGAAAATACACTAAAGGTCATAAGTGTGCTGAGAAGAAATTATTTTACATAGATTGTGAAGAGGAAGAAGAAAATGAACAAGAAGAGGATATACACCGGGAACCAACCCTAGAAGAGGAAGAAATGAATCCGACCATATCATGTAATGCACTGGCAGGAATTACCACTCCTCAAACTCTCAAGATAGAAGGACGGATCAAGAAGAAAAAGGTAATAGTGTTGATTGATTCAGGTAGCACCCATAATTTTATTCATTGTAAGGTAGCCAAGGAATTAAATTGTTTCCTATACCCAGCACGAGAATGTCAAGTGATGGTTGCAAATGGAGGAACTATAAATTGCTCTGGAAAATGCCATAATATCAAGCTAACCATGGGGGAATATGTATTGACTAGTCCAATGCTTTCCATTCCTGTGGGAGGTGTTGATGTTGTACTAGGAGTACAATGGTTACAATCTTTGGGGACGGTAGCTTTTAATTTTCAAGAACTTTTCTTGAAATTTTTTTTAGAAGGAAAGGAAGTTGAATTACGAGGTATTGCAGGGAAGCCAGGAAGGATAATAAGCTCTAATGTCATGACAAAGCTTCTAAAGAAAGAAAAACGAGGTGTAATTGCACAATTATGCTCACTAGAAGTTCCAACATCAAAATCATCTATTCTTGCAGATCTCCAACAAGTCTTGGACAATCATTCCAAGGTGTTTAAAACTCCCAAAGGACTCCCACCTATTCGTGATCATGATCATGCTATTCATTTGATTCCAGGAAGTGTTCCTCCAAACATCAGGCCTTATAAATATCCTTACGTCCAAAAGAGCGAAATTGAACGTATGATTGCAGAAATGTTAGAGGCGGGTATAATTCAACCTAGTCAAAGTTCTTTCTCTGCTCCTGTAGTATTGGTACACAAGAAGGATGGATCATGGCGAATGTGTCCGGATTATAGGGAGCTCAATAAGCTCACGATTAAAGATAAATTTCCCATTCCTGTGATTGATGAATTATTGGATGAATTACATGGAGCAATTTATTTTACCAAGTTGGATCTTCGTTCAGGATATCATCAAATTAGAATGAAGACTGAAGATATTCCAAAAACAACATTTAGAACTCATGAGGGTCATTATGAATTTTTGGTCATGCCTCTTGTCCTTACCAATGCACCTTCTACATTTCAAGGGTTGATGAATTCCATTTTCAAACCCTTCCTTAGAAAATTTGTGCTAGTATTTTTTGATGATATACTAATCTACAACAGGTTTTGGAAGGATCATGTTGAACATGTTGACAGGGTGCTCAAACTATTGCAGGAGAAACAATTATATGCAAAAAAATCCAAATGTTTCTTTGGAGTACAAGAGGTGGAATATTTGGGTCATATTGTATCTCACGGGGGTGTTAAAGTAGACCCTAACAAAATTAAAGCCATTAAGGAATGGAAAGTCCCCACAACCATAAAGAAGTTGCGAGGATTTCTCGGGTTAACAGGGTATTATCGCAAGTTTGTTAAGAATTATGGGAGAATAGCAGCACCTCTAACAACATTATTGAAGAATGATGCATTTTCATGGACTCCTGAAGCAACTAAGGCCTTTGAACATCTTAAAGAGGCAATGTGCCTAGCACCGGTCTTAGCTACGCCAGACTTCACAAAACCTTTATTGTGGAATGTGATGCCTCAGGAAATGGAATTGGTGTTGTTTTAATGCAGGAAGGAAGACCCATTGCTTTTGAAAATCGTCCAATCAAAGGAAAGTATTTACAGAAACCTATTTATGAGAAGGAAATGTTAGCAATACTGCATGCACTAAAGAAATGGTGAACTTACCTAATGGGAAGACACTTCAAGGTAAAAACTGATCATGATAGTCTTAAACACTTTTTGGAACAAAGACTATCTTCAGAAGAGTAACAAAAATGGGTCACAAAGATGTTGGGTTATGACTTTGAAATAATCTACAAAAAAGAAAAGCTTAATGTTGTTGTAGATGCACTCTCAAGAAATAATGAAGAGGTGGAAGCATTGCTTTGTGCCATTTCTATTATCCAACCAGATTGGATAACCGAAGCAAGAGATGAATGGAAGAAGGACAAAGATGTATGGACACTCATTCAAAAGTTGCAGCAAGATCCTAGTACATCTGATACATTTAGTTGGAAAAATGATTCCTTATGGTACAAAGATCGCTTATATCTTTGTAAGAATTCCCAACTAAAACAAAATATTCTTCTGGAATTGCACATTTCTCCTTTAGGAGGACACTCGGGATTTTTAAAAACTTACCAAAGGGTGAAGAAAGAATTTTTTTGGGATGGCCTTAAATCTGATATTCAAAAGTTTGTGACGAAATGTTTGGTTTGCCAGCAGAATAAAGTTGAGACAATTAAGACCCCGGGACTTCTACAACCTTTATCCATTCCAAGTCAACGTTGGGAAGAGATTTCAATGGATTTTATCACAGGTTTACCTAAGTCCGAAGGAAAGAAAGTCATCATGGTGGTAGTTGATAGACTTACCAAGTATGCACACTTTTGTGCATTATCTCATCCATTTAAAGCAAGTACAGTTGCTACTACATTTATGGACAGAATTCAAAAGCTACATGGAAGCCCAAGAGTTATTGTGAGCGACAGAGATCCCATTTTTACTGGAAATTTTTGGACAGAGTTATTTTCTTGTTTGGGTACTCAATTAGCTCATAGCTCATCTTATCATCCTCAATCCGATGGTCAAGCTGAGATAGTAAATAAATGTTTGGAAGGATATCTTCGTTGTTTTGTATCTGATAAACAAACACAATGGGTCAAGTGGTTACCTCTCGTTGAATGGTGGTATAACACTTCCTTCCATACTGCAGCAAAAATGAACCCATTTATGGCACTTTATGGATATCATCCACCATCCATCACATCATCTTTAAGGGAAAATTTGAAGGTTCAAGCAGTGGAAGATCACATCGAGCATCAGCAAGAAGTTCTCCAACTCTTAAAGGATAACCTGAATTTGGCACAAAATCGAATGAAATAACAGGCAGATCAACATCGCAGCGAGAGAAGTTTTGATGTAGGAGATTGGGTATTTTTATGGCTACAACCATACAAACAAATGTCCCTCAAGCAAGCTAGGAAGGATAATAAATTATCACCAAAGTACTATGGTCCTTACAAGGTGTTGCAAAAGATTGGTACTATGGCATACAAATTGGAGCTTCCTGCTTCTTCACGAGTACATCCAGTTTTCCATGTTTCATGCTTAAAGAAGGTTATAGGTAAAAATCTTCCAATTCAAACAATATTGCCAGAAATTGATGAGGAAGGAAAAATCATATTGGAACCTGAAGCGGTGATGGAAACAAGAACTCAACAACTACGGAATCGATCAATTTCAGAGTATCTCATCAGGTGGAAGAACTTACCCACTGAAGATTCTACATAGGAGGATGAGAATTTTATACAGAAGCACCCGGAGCTACTCAAGCGTTGAGGACAACACTTTTTTTGAAGGAGAGGGGCATGTTAGGTCCCTATATCACTAATATAGTCCCTTATTATTGTTAGTGTAGACCCCTTATTGTTATTATTGTACCCTTGTAACCCCCATTTTGTTATTATTGTGCCCTTAAATTATTATTGTTAGGTCAGCTATGATTACATTGTGGCCCACTAGGATTACATTATGGCCCCATGGACTCCTATATATAGAAAGGAGGTTTTGTAAATTGTATCATCCAAGAATTGTTCATTCATGTAATGTATTGGAGGTTGCCCCCTCGAAGTGGCTTATTTTTAAGGCGTTTATATCTCTTTTCTTCTCTTTTTGGAGCTGGTTTCCCAACAACTTAGGTATGACAAGGGGATCTCCTAGGAATGACCCTAGGATGGAAAACATTTTGAACTGGATGGGGCCATATTCCTGGTATCGTGTAAGGGAATCGGCATATGTGTCTACATAGGGTAGAATGACATTGGTATTTTTAGGGGTTGCTTTTCATTGTGTGTCAATTGGTCAACAGTAACGATGCGGTCCTCATGGGGGAACATCATCGTTTGAAATATGGAGGAGGATATGGAGGATATGGTGTACATATAACTCTGACCAAGGATTATATTCTAATATAGTTGAGCATCCAAGAATTCTATGTTTATAAGGACCATCTTACCAGCTAAGAAGACCAAATTTTTTTGGTATAGGCCGATGGGAGCTTAAGGGAGTCCATTGTATGCTCTTAGTGTGATGTCTGATGGCTTTAGTTCAGGAGACCCTAACTTCTGCCAAACGCTCTTTGAAATGATGCACGTGGATGCACCCTCGTCAATGATACATCAGTGAATGGTGATGTTTTGAACTGACACCAGTATTTGAAAGGTGTCCATCGAGGGAAGCCTAGGGCTGGATTTATCTAAATCAAAAGCCATTAGGGGCGAATCGGCAGGGTCGATGGTGCCTAATGTGGAAAGTAAGACTTTCCTTTGCTTTGGGCATGATTGTAATACCTCCAAAGCTAACATAGCGGAGGGAGATTGAGATAGATCATCCAAAATTCTATAGTTATGGGCTGCTTTGGAATGGTTTCTTACCCTCCTAGTTGGTCCCTTAGCCATTTTTGGCAAAGGTTCAATAGGCATATTTGATATGGTCAAAGGTGTTGTTGGTGCACTTGTACTAGCCCCTGACGTATTGGTGTCTGGTGGGGTATCATAATTTCGGTTTCGTGTCTGAAAAAACATTTCTTTTCTAGTCATGTATATTTCATGGTTGTTCTTTCTAGAATCATCGGGAGTTTTTTTTGGTTGCTGAGTGCTAACTGTCCCTTGATGGGGGAAAGGCTCCTGCATGACTGTTGTCTGCTGTGAGGATCCCCATTGCCCACGGCTACCCTGCAGCTTCTTCAGCTAATGGATGTTAGGGAAGTGGTGAGTATAATGGCTGTTCTCACCACAGATCTAACAAGAGTGGTTCATCTGAAGATTTTCCCTCTTGTTCTACCTTTGGGGGTTTCTTGGCTCATGGTTTTGATTTCGATTGGAGTTGCCTCCAGCCTGAGATCGTGAAGGGCATTGTTGATTTTTGTCCCCCTGTCTAGGATATCCTTTAGGCTTGGTTTTTCCTTTTTTCTTAGCCACTTTAGGAGGATAATTTGGATACTCTTGATTGTATGGATGGTGCACTTGGATTTGGGAAGGTTGCACAAAGTTCACCTGTGCATTATTTTGCGTTGGTGGGTTTTGTGTTGGGGACTGGGCATATTAAGGTCCTTGTCCCTGGTTTATGAATGATTTTTAGGGGGGAGCTCTTCCTTTAGTGCGTCTATATATGTACGGGGTCCTCCCTGCTAATGGTGGTATGATGATGCCCTATTGGTCAAATTTTACGGATGCGCATGATGACTTTGGTAGCCGGGTTGCGGTATTTTCTAGGTAGAATCATATGCGTAACCAGGGCATGGAATGCTGCTGCTTAGGTGATTTTGGGTCAATGACCCAATAAAACTGTATGTGGAGTTTGATGTGCATGGAAACTCTTTGTAAGTTTTGCAGGCGCGGGGTGTTAGGCAGGATATTCTAAATATATCTTGATTGCATATAGATCAGCTCGAGCTGTTGGGCCTTACTGATGGCATCCTCTTTGGATATGGGATTTTGTTGCGCCACATCCTTCAAAATCTCTGTGGTGAGAGTTTTTAGGAACAGGTCTAACAGAACTCAATCATCGAGTTTTTCTTTGCACAAACTAATATGTCGCCGCCATTCGTGGACATGGTTCGAGATATGGACAGTGGGTGTTTACCTAAAGTGGGTCAGTAATTCCATTCCATAATCATAGTGGATGGGTAACTGAAAATAGGTTAGGAATGCAGTAGAGAGGGCGTTAAAGGTTCCATATGTATCAGAGGGTGGCTCCACGTACCATTTCGTATCTATTCCGATTAGGGTGCGTTGAAATAGTCTTAGTCAAATAGTATCATCAATGATGTTGTTCGACGAACACCACAAGTGGAAAGTCATCGCATGATTTCCTGGATCTTCCACTGCTTCCCTTCAAACTTTGGAATGTCCGAAGGGAGCTTCATGGGCATGGGAAGCCATGTAGGGTTGTGCACAATGGGGTTTTTTGACAACTTGATTAAATCTAGTATATTTAACGAAACTAGGAAAGGTGACTGCGAGTTTGTAGCCCTTGCAACTTGTGAAAACAAAATGTTCTAGTTAGGAATAGGGTTTTTCTACGACATACCCTATTGTGTGTTTACCTAGCTTCCCAAATGGGTAGCACTTCTCTGTCCCCTAGAGGTTGTGGGAGGAGTGGTGCATGGTGACCCTGTGGGGGTGTTCACAAGTGTGGCGTTGGGTGACCGACTAGGGTTCCCAACTAATGATTCCTAAATAAAGGATAAACCAATAAGGGTGACAGTGTTCTGTCTTTGATGCCTAAATGTCGAAAGACCTGGAACCCCTCCCAGTAATGGGGGGAGGTCCAAAAAACATCTAGATCGATGAGGTCCCATTGGGTCCATTCTGGCGTTGACTAGGTATGGTTTTGGAAATATTTGAGAGGATATAGATTACAATCAAGAAAAAATCTGATCACATACATAAAACAAGAAATAATAAAATTTTATTTTTCCCTTTCGATTAATCCTATGTGACCAATCAATCAAAAAATATGGTTTTTTGTTTTTCTTGCATATGATACTCAAATCCTAGAAGACCTAATCATCCTCACATGCTAAAATTTAACTGGGCCTTGAGAAGATATGTTGCGAATGCTGGCACAACATCCCAAGAGAACTGGTGATGCCCCTATTCAACCGAACAAAATCCACCAAGGCAAGGGTAGAGGATATAATGCTGCCTACACCGTCACCTATAGGGAATGATGCCATAGTTTTTCCACTAAGTACCATCGTCCCATGTGAGCATTCGAGTCTTGATCTTCTAGGTAATTCAGCTACTAGTACGGAGTATTAGATGAGTCAGGTAGCCCCAAATAATACCGCACACACTAGGCCTAAGCTTAACCCCCTATGAATCGAGTCTTTGTTGCGCTTGGGTTTTATTTGTTGTGGGAGGATAGACAGATTTGAAAGTTTCATAAACATTCAACTTCTATGTTTCAAGATGTAGACTGACCAAGGCGGCTTATTGGATGCCTAACTCTTGGTCCTAACTTAAACTATAAACTCTCTTGTGGCCCCTGTGGGGAGAGTTCAGTGAGTTTAGTTAAGCTAGTTTTAGGTGGTTTTAATTTAATTAGGGTGTTAATGTGTGTGAGAAAGTGGTTAACAAGCGCATAGTTTGAACATTCAGATATGCTGTAATATTCCAAATCTGGAATAGCACAACAAGCTCGCTGAAATAGCGCACTCCTGGGAGGTTGATGTACAAAAATGAGTTTACGGCCCTTGGATCCCTTATATCATCAGATCTGGAGTCTAGATCGAAAAGGGGATAAAAAACAAATCAAACTAGGTGTGGTAAACATATCTCCCACCACCTAGTCTAGCTGAAAAAACACCCTACAAGAGGGCCTACAGCTATGCACAACAAACTGCTTCAGAAATAACGCAGCCTTGGAAAGTATGAGTAGGAGGCCATAAAATATTATTAAATTATGGATATACAACAACAAATTAGAATTATAATGAAGCTATTTCAATAGACAGTAGAATACATGAGACAATAGAGCAAGAAATCTTCAGGAAAGAAGGCTGCAACACATATATAAACTGTCAAATGGCTTAACAACGTTATTTTGAGGGGCTGCAGAAACTGAATATTAAAACTTAGATCTAGGATAGATCTATGGACAAAACATCAGATCCATTTCAGATCTGGAAACTAGATAGTCTTATTTACAAGATCCCCTTGGGGTTTTGACCAAATCATGCATAAACAAAAGTAGATCTGAGATTTAAGTTGCAGATCTGTAAAACGCTGCAAAAATTTATAAAGATGGTTTTACATTACAATAGATCAGATCTAAACATAACATGGATCAGCAAGCTAATCCATGGATCACCAAAGCGAAAGGAAAATCCCCGCACCAGAGATCTCTCATCAAAATTGGGATCAAAACACCCTGAAGAATCTCATATGAAAATAACGCAGTCTCTCAATGAAAACTGTAGTGTATCCTGAATGACAATGGTGGCCTAATGCCAAGATACAAATATGAAGCTCAAACAGCAGAGGCACTCTTCCAGGAGGTTAAAATACACACTCCATGAGAAGAGGCTCCAAAACAAGCTAGATCTCTGCAGATCTAGAATCCCACTTGCCGCAACTTGCAAGAGCAGACAAACCCTCACTAGATCTGCGCTCCAATTGGAAGTAGAGCTTTGCCTCAAGCCTGATAGTGGATCAAATCAGCAAATACTCCTCCAAGAATCCTCACAGGAAGAGGTGAAATCCTTGCTTGGGAACTCCAAGTGCTAAGAAGCATAGTTCTTCACTAAACAACAGAGACTAGTATTTGTCTAAATAGACAAGATACTCAGAAATATAATCAATCAGCAATCCTCTCTTGCTGCCTTCCCCTTCCTTTTATAAGATGAAAGCCTTTGCAAACCCTAAACCACCTTTATGAGTTAGCTCCTTTCACATGAGGGGCCTCCTTCTAGAACTGTGATGTCCCTTCATGAGATACATTGAACCTAGATAGCGCTATAGATTTGGTCAAGGTTGACCTAGTCTCCCAGCTCAAACCCCTTTCACACCTTCAAGTGATTTATTTACATGGCCCAGATTTATCTCTGTTTACATCGGCATTGATTTATTCAGTGTTTTTAGGAGTTTTACATGTCCTCCTTTATTCATTTATTCATGCAACATAAAGTAAAATAAAAATGAATATTCCTCTTAGCTCAGGCTAAGTAGGAATAGTACAGCCCTCCCCTCCAAAATTTTTCTTTTCCTCAAGCAACTGATAGGGCAAGAGCTATAGTACTTCTCCTCCTCCATTGATGGCATCATCAAGGATCAAGTCCTCATCATAAGCCAAGTGCTCAACAAGCCAATACCTCATGAATTGTTCCTCCATGGTCAACATAATATGTGCATATTCCATCCCACCTGAAGTGAAAAACTCAACAAAAATAAACATGGTTGAAGCAATGCTACATATAAAACATGTATCATGAAGTAAAGGTAGAAGTTCTAAACCATGTGGTACATACACATTGCCCATCCTCTATCCATACAACCCCATAAACAATACAATTATATCATCCAAGTATGGAATCAAGACTACATATATGCAAACTGAAATCTGAAGTTGAGGAGGTGGGTCAAAATCCCACATGTGATGCCAGCGCAGTACATCACTTGCCTGTATGAGATCAAGGTGTGGTAAATGGTATTCCCACCACAAAATTGCTGCATGAGTCACCTTAACATGGTTGAAGATGATGGGTAAGTTTGGTGCCTTTGGAAAGCACCCATCATGAGAAGGAATCTCCCTTTGCACAATAAGGGAGTGGCCAACTTCAACATCTCTATTGACCCACAAAAAGCCATGAGATCCACAGGATCTCTCACTCCCATTAGGAGTAATATCCTGAAAAAACATGGCAAAGGAATGTAATAAATCAAAAAATACAACTTTCTTGGCATGATCAGATCCTTTACCATCATAGTCCTTCATACACCTAGAGTTGTGCATGAGCATTCCCCTCCTCTCAAGAAAAGGAAGAGATGGCTGAGATGACTCTTGCAAAGAGTCCATTAGATGCCCCAATCCTCCATAGCTATTGCACTCTTGAAAGTGCTGATGTAATTCCTCTCTCATGCCTTCCCAATCAAAACTCCTCATGATCAGGGTATAGATATTCATTGAATGCATATGGCTGAGGAAGAATGCCTCATGAGCTCCTTGTAGGATCTTCTGCTTGAGCTTGGAAGCTCTAGCCAAGAAGACCTTACCATAATAATAGATGACTCCTCCTTGGACTAAGTAGCCCTCTTCTTGCTGCATGCCATCTAGTATCATACATGTGTGGAGATCTTTGGAATAATCTACAAGGAGTTGAGATTTCCAATAAAGATCCACACTGCTCAACAATGGTAGCACTGCTGATACATCCATGGAAGCACTTTTCATGTTGCTGATCTCTTTTTTGACATTTCTCATGCAAAATTTGTTTGTTGCAAGGTTGATCCTCCCATTATTCTCCTCCCACAGCGCAGATTCAGAAAAGTGAGAGGGTGATAGTTATGCCAGAAGAATATCCCCCTTATCCTTGGGTTGTCCCAAGCCCTCCGGTGCTATAACTTCGTCTCTCATTGCTCCAATCCTTCCTGTATCTAGATTGGGAGCAACAATTTGTGAGGCTTCCCCCACAATATCTGAATCTGATGGCATTCTAGGTGGCTTGCCACTAGATAAGAGTGTCCCTTGGAGAATCCTCATGAACATGAGAGAAGGGACTGTGAGATCCCTTCTTCCACTGCACAAATCCATCTCTGTTGTTTGTGTGGAAGTACTAGGTGAAGGATAAGTGTGCATGCCTTGAATCATTTGTGGTTTCCCACTCTTCAATTCCACCCACTCCATCTTCAAAGCTTTCCAATCAGTGGTAACCTTCCCCAAGGCAATTAACCATTGGACACCCAAAATGATGTTGGTGTCAAGTATGTCAACTACAAAGAAGTGATCCACCAGAGCGTAGGATCCCATAGTGACAGAGAGTGAGGGAACATATTGCATGAATTACATGGTCCTATCTCTTGGGACCAAAATAGAAAATCCCTCAAAAGTGTCAGTGGGGATTGCTCTCCTTTGCACAAGATGAGCATCAATAAAGCTGTGGGTTGCCCCACTGTCAATCAGGACAGATACACTCTGATTCGTGACTGAACCTTGTACTCTTAGGGTCAAGTACTTAGGCACTCCTCTCAAAGATGAAAGATTCCCACTTATTGGAGCAAAGGCTCCCTTCCCATCTCTGGATGATGTTTGATCTTCGTCATCATCGTCAGCACTGTGACCCATCCTAGGTTCATCATCTTCATCTCCCTTTTCAAAATCTGAGAAGACTTCTATGTAGTGTGCTTTTATAGCAGCACATCTATGTCCCAGTGCCCATGACTCTTGGCAAGTGAAACATAGTTTCTTCTTCCTCAATTCCCTCCTGAGATCAATATCAAGAGGCTTCTTCAAAGAGCTCTCCTTGGGAAGAGCATCTTTTCCTTCCTTCCTCTTAGAAAAGTGAGGGGCCTTGCTCTAGAATTTTTCCTTTTCTTTTAGCAAGGCATCTTGGAGGTCTCTAGCCCTCTCAATGGCATCATGCAAAGTGATGGGCTTGGTATATTTAACTAACCCATGCAAAGGTTCCTCCAGGCCATTGATGAAAATGTATACCCTCCTGGCTATAGATAGATCAGGGACCATGACTGATAATCTCAGAAACTCAGAGATATAAGTCTCTACATATCCTGGTTGCTTCAACTTTGCAAGGCTTATGAAGGGTGCTTCAGGATACTTTCTGTCAAACCTCTCCACCAGTCTTCTAGTAAACTCATAATAGGTAGTCACATTGATGTGTCCCAATGTAGACAACCCATGGAACCACCAATTGTGTGCTTCACCTTCAAAGTGCAGCGCTGCAATCTTGATGGCTTTAGTCTCAGGGAATTTATTCAAATGAAAGTAAACATCCAGCTTTTCTACCCATGCCTTGGTAGAACTAGAGGATGATCTATCAAATTTGGGCAAAAAGAATCTTTCCATAGAGTGGTGTCTATCCTGATTATGAAATAACCCACCATATGTATACTGCTCCCTTGGTCTTCTTCTATCCTTGAGGTGACAAAAATCTTGGAAACTCAAGCTATCCTTGAATCTATGACTCTGAGAATCATACTCCACAAAGTAATATTCAAGGAAAGCTTGTTCTTGTGGTCCTTCATTCTCCACAGCCAAGAAGGTAGGCATAGTGGAGCGTTCTGAAGCTTGTGGGGCTTGTGGCTGGTTCACCAGTTGACCAGTCTAGTGATGAGACATGTCAGAGCTCTCCCCCGGATGAAATCTCCCAGGAGATTCCTTCATTCTATCCATCCTCATCTCTTTGATCTCCTTGGCAAGATCTTGCATGGCCACCAAAAGAGTTCTTGCAAACTCTTTCCCTTCTTTGTCACTTGCAGTCTCAGGGGCTTTACCCTTGTCTTGATATTCAGTAGTATAATCATACTTATTGTGCCTTTTGTTCTGATACCTCTTCTCCCTCTCAGTAAGAGGTTCATATTCTTCTGAATGAAACATGGCTGTTATGCTCCAAGGAAATAACAGGCTATGCCAAGAAAGGAGCTCTGATACTACTGTAATATTCCAAATCTAGAATAGCACAACAATCCTGCTAAAATAACGCACTCTTGGGAGGTTGATGTAAAAAAATGATTTTACAGCCCTTGGATCCCTTATATCAGTAGATCTGGAGTCTAGATCCAAAAGGGGAGTAAAATAAATCAAACTAGGTGTGGTAAATAGATCTCCCACCACCTAGTCTAGCTGAAAAATACCCTACAAGAGGGGCTACAACTATACACAAAAAAATGCTTCATAAATAACGCAGTCTTGGATAGTATGAGAAAGAGGCCATAAAATATGATTAACTTATGGATATACAACAACAAATCAGAATTATAATTAAGCTCTTTCAATATACAGTAGAATACATGAGACAATAGAACAAGAAATCTTCAAGAAAGAAGGCTGCAACACATATATAAATTGCCAAATGGCTTAACAACATTATTTTGAGGAGCTGCAGAAACTGAATATTACAACTCAGATCTGGAAACTAGATAGTCTTATTTACAAGATCCCCTTGGGGTTTTGACCAAATCATGCATAAACAAGAGTAGATATGAGATTTAAGTTGCAAATCTGTAAAATGCTGCAGAAATTTCTGAAGATGATTTTACATTACAATAGATCAGATCTAAACATAACATGGATCCACAAGCTAATCCATGGATCACCAAAGTGAAAGGCAAAGCCCCGCACCAGAGATCTCTCATCAAAATTGGGATCAAAACACCCTGAAGAATCTCATATGAAAATAATGCAGTCTCTCAATGAAAACTGCACTGTAGCTTGAATAACAATGGTGGTTTGATGCCAAGATACAAATCTGAAGCTCAAACAATAGAGGCACTCTTCTAGGAGGTTAAAAGACACACTCCATGAGAAGAGGCTCCAAAACAAGCTAGATCTCTGCAGATCTAGAATCCCACTTGCTGTAGCTTGCAAGAGCAGACAAACCCTCACTGGATCTGCGCTGCAATTGGAAGTAGAGCTTAGCATCAAACCTGATAGTGGATCAAATCAGCAAATACTCCTCCAAGAATCCTCAAAGGAAGAGGTGAAATCCCTGCATAGGAACTCCAAGTGCTAAGCAACACAATTCTCCACTCAACAACAAAGAATAGTATTTGTCTAAATAGACAAGATACTCAGAAATATAATCAATCAACAACCCTCTTTTTTTGCCTTCCCCTTCCTTTTATAATATGAAAGCCTTTGCAAAACCTAAACCACCTTGATGAGTTAGCTCCTTTCACATGAGGGGCCTCCTTCTAGAATTGCGTTGTCCCTTCATGAGATACATTGAACCTAGACAATTTTGTAGATTTGGTCAAGGTTGAACCAGTATCCCAGCTCAAACCCCTTTCACACCTGCAAGTGATTTATTTACATGGCCTAGATTTATCTTTGTTTACATGGGCATTGATTTATTCAGTCTTTTCAGGAGTTTTACATGTCCTCCTTTATTCATTTATTCATGCAACAGAAAGTAAAACAAAAATGAATATTCCTCTTAGCTCAGGCTAAGTAGGAATATTACAGATGCGGTGATCCTTTTCAAAATCCCCTATTTAATCTAGGTTTGGTTGTTCCTTTCTCAAAAGAGAAACATGTGCAGATGTGAGCCGCTTACAATGCTTCCTAGTTAGTATAAATGATCAACTATAGGGAGATGGTGAATTATCAGCAGAGAGTGTCTATATGCTTGCCTAGGATCACCCAAGGGTGCAAAGGCTACAAATATTAGTTGCTCTATAAGGATAATTCGGTCCTGGTCCCAAATCCTAGTGTCAAAAATTGAACTACACCTAATGACTTTTAAACTATGAAAATGGAAAATATTTAGCTAAGCATGCATGGACTGGGGCCACTTACTTTGGATAATTACCTAAGTGTTTTTTGGTGCCTAAATTCACAACACATAAATTATTTTAGAATGAAAATTAATTTCCCCCCTACTTAAACTATGTGTTATCTTTGTAAAAATAAACTTGAAATTTAAAACTAACGTCTAAACTACTAAAACACAACCAAGAGAGAGCTTTAAAAAATAATGGGACACCTCAACCAATGCTGGCAGATTTCTTATGGGCTGCCAGTTTCTTTACAAGTAAGAAATAAATGGAAATAGCACCCAATTTTTGCTTTTGGTCTCCGCGTGCAAAAGGTTGAGACATGCGTGAAGTCTGTGCCTAGGTCACTGCTGAACGTGTGTAGTGGGGCACGTCTATTTCTGAAAAGGCCGCGCGATTTTTCAAGAAAGAAATTTTGGGAGCTATTCAACTTTATCCTCTCACTGAGGGTGAATTAGGTAGTGAAGGAGATAAATAGGGTAGTTCTAGTCCAACTCCAAAGCAAATCAAGAGGTCTATGCAAAAAGGAACAACCACATAAACTTGGAAATAAAAGTAGTGGAGTCGTCAATCCTGCGTATGTGTGTTTGGAACATGAATGTACCAAATCACACCTGCTTAAGAGGAGTGGTTTTTTCCTCTTAAGTTATTGTTAAAAGGCAAAAAATAAAGGGATTCAAGCAAGCTAGTGAACATGCTAAGAATAAACATACTAAATAGTGAAATAGCATGCATATTCAAAAAAGAAAAACTAAACTAAAACACATAATACAAAATATCTAAATAGAGTCAAAAAAATTTAATAATCCAAACGGTGGCACTTACATCCCCTCTTATTGAGTGCTAGTAGGAATAAAGGATGAAACATTTACCCACTTGCCAAGGGACCCTTAGAACTAGGGAGTTATAAGACCCTATGCAAGGATGTCTTTACTTCTGAGCTACCTTGGTGCAAAGTCCCTCTCTCTCTACTCTGAAGGACTAGATTTTTTGGATGGTAAAAAACTGAGTCCCCTCTATATCTACTCTGGATCACACATCGCTGGATTGCTTGGGGAAATTCTGGCTAGCATAAAAATGTGTTCTCCTATTGTTCATCTCTTGGTGGCCTTTTATAAGATAATTCAAACTCTCCTTCCCTCTCTTAGTACATTGATGGATGGTGGCCCAAGAGAGTAGGGTGATTCCATTGTGTGCTCCCTTGAGGTCCTAAGGAGGCTTGGGCGACTATCCTTAGGTGGCCTCAAGTGTGCGATCAATGTCTTGGAGTGTGCCTTGTGGTCCCAGAAAGTGACTTCTGCCACTCTCAGGTCCATGCAACTTTTTGAGGAAACTTCACGCAAAGGCACGCTTATCAAATAAAAGTGCGTGAAAAGGTGCATTTTGCTGGTTCCTTCAGTGCACAATTTGATTTTCCTTCTAGACCTTAGATATTTTTAAATTCTTTAGATTCTCAAATGTTCCTTAGCCCTGTAAATCCTTCTTCCTGACATTTAATAATGTCATCTTTTCTTGTTCGATTTTCTAGTGATAACCGTATGTCCACCCCATTGTTTTAGAGTATGAGGAGAACCAAGAGAAATCAATATTATTGTTTAATTTTATTAATCGAGTTAAATGAAGAGAACTCATACTATATTTTACAGTTTAACGAGTGAGAAAAAAAGAGAAAAATGTTTGCTCAAATCCTCATCATAGGAGTTTTATGAGCCCAAAGAGGGTAACTAGGGATTTTTTTAGTTTTATGAGTGAGAAAAATTCCCTAAAAATATGGCTCGTTCTTCTTCATGTACGTTTAATGAGTCTGAATAAGTAAACTTGATCTTTTTTGAATTAACGAGCAAGAAAAATACCATAAAATACTGCTCGATTTTCTTCGTAGTAGTTTAATGAGCCCGAAGAAGTAAACTCAAGGATTTTAATATTAATCAAGCAAGAAAATGTTTATAAATATAATACTCATGCTTATTTATTTCCTTTAAACTTACGAATGTTTGCAACAATTTTGTGCAAGGTTGGAGGCCATAGCAAGTTATGTTTGATGGGATCATTTGTCAATTTATGAGATCTCGGAGCCAACACGAAGGAGTAGGGGTAGTGGAGGAAACATGATGCTAAGTACTTCCCCAAATGGGTGAAGTTGAGGTTCTTGGATGAACCATAGGTTATACATTAAGATAACCTACAATAGGTGTGGAACTTGAGACGGGTGAGCTTATTGGTGGTGGAGGAAAGGTGTCTACAAAAGACAATGACTCACAAGAATTCATTGGTATTTTCAAAGGGAAACAAATGAAGACACTAAAGGTAAGGGTGTTTCCTAAATCAAGATAGGCCCAAGAGGGATTTGCAAGTGGAGGATTATAAGGAGGTACTAGACCTTCAGTAGAAGGGTCCTTAAACATAATAGACTCTGGGTTAGTATGGAGTGATTCAAGGTTTGAAACTAGAGACTAACTCACTTGAGTAGTGAGGGAATCTAATTCACATGGAAATTACTCCACATAAGGAGGAAGAAGGCCTTGTAAGTGTAAATATAGAAAATGAGAACCTGGGGTAGCCACTATGAATAAATTTTATAAAATTTTATTAAGTGATGTATTATATAAGTCTCAGTAAAAAGGAACACACACCTAAAAATAAAAAAAACTCTAAAGGAAATCAGCAAGCAGCCAAGGAACAAAACTACGTCTGATAGGCACAACTAGCTGGTGATGAAACCTAGTATCGAAGGGGATAAAACAGAGAGCCAAAAAAATATATAGTTATGATTACTCCTAAGCTTCTCCTGAGCCTCGATAAGAAGGTTTCAAGCACTCTTGTGAAGATGCGCACCCTCCAAACAAACAAAATACAGAGTAGGTTTATCTATTTAGGTACCCGGGAAACATGCCCCAGTTACCTTCTATTTTTTCCTAAAATTATTTCCACTAAGTTTACCTCAAATTACACACACTACGAAAGGTGTCATGGTCATAGTTAGCACTTTGTTTGGGTAGGACACCTGAGTCCCCGAATCAGCTCTGATATCTCCGAGGGGATCCCCAGTACATAGAATACCCATCAAAATGCAATCGAAGGTGGGCTACATTCTCTTACACTCCAATGTCATCCTGTGCTTAACTCCCTTGCTAGAGGAGTAGTCCTGGATGATGTGAGTGTAACAGGATTTTACTCTCTTTAATTACACTAGTTTAAGTTTTGCAGTCTTAGGCAGTTTACTCACACATCCTATCTAAAGATTATAGCCTAAACTAATATGGGTGTATTATCAAAAAAAAAAATTGATTACTTTTATTACAAGATTGTAGAAATTATACAAGATGCATGTATATTACCAGACTCTCCTGATCTAACAAATTAATCTTATGTTAAATATAGAATCCTTCCACTTAATTCTTTGCAAAAATTAAATTGCCAATTGCAAAACACATATGAAGCAAATTAATCACAAATAACAAGAATGTTTTAATGGGAAAGCTTAAAGCTAAAAAACCCAACTATCATATATTATGTATATCAATGGAACATGTAACAATCTCATACAAAGCTCATAGCATAGAGCTCTCGGTACAATCAACAATCTTCACACACTGTCATGCCGAAATTTTCATATCTATGCACCAATTTCTTGCCTCCTAACAGCCTGCCTCCAATGCGCAATACCTGCTAAAGAAGATCTGTTGAGTCCCGAATTTGTCTCTTTTCCATACACTTTTCCATATCTTTTTCACTCACCTAAACCTCCAAAATTGTCAATATCATGTGCAAAAGGGTATCTAACATGGTTTTTAATTATGTTTGTGTGTTTTCTATTTGATTTAGATTTTGTTCATACAGCTGCGAAAACTTGTCACTTTCCGCAGCCGCTGCAACTTTCCGCAGCTATTTTGTGGAAATCAATGTTACAGGTGTCAACGAAGGAAACGAGCCACATGGGCAGGCTAGGAATAGCCAGGGACATGGTTCTATACACTGACAGTTCAAACAAATTTTATTGAAAATACATGGTAAGTAAGCCCGTGAAGTCAGCTGTGGGGTTCTGTGTCGACGGACTCTGTTCGTGTATATAAGCACTCTGACCGTTCCAAGCTTGCGGAGGTTAATTGAGATACGTGCAAAGTTGCGAGTTGAATTCAAGCGCCCACCTTCCATAGATGGATTTTCAACATGGCCAACATCTCTATATCCGTGGCCTTAGTGGTCTACGTCTTTGGTGCTATCATAAACTTCGGAAACGATTCACATTTTATTGCTTTATAAGAGCGTTTGCATACGCACGTAGAGTTAGTTGATAGTTGTTAGTTGATCATAGGCCCCATTGAGTTGATGTGCGTGCTACGGTATGTAGTGATTAAGCGCAGCAGGCCGTAATACTACCGATGCGTAATGAATTGCTTTTTAATGTGAAAAAACTCTGTTTTCAACTTAATTTGTGTTGAGGATCGTTACCAAAGCTGCGTAGAGGGCCCCTGCTCAGCCGAGGTTCTGTGTATTAATGTATATATTTTTCATTTCATTTCTTTAAACAGTCATAGTATCATAACTCATTACATGTTCATATTTCATAGTTGCTTCATTTCTGTTCATTAATTTCCATTGCATTCTTGTCTTTCATGTTTTTATGATTGTTAAGTCACTGATCAGTTTTCTTGTGCAGGTTTTAGGTAGACAGCCCGGGGCATTTTCATAGTATTTTGGCTAATGATATGAAACTGACATTATTCTGCTGCTAGTTTTCTTTCCACAGCTTTTGTTTGACTTCAGTCTTGTTTTGTACATTTCAGTTTTGCTTATCTGATTCAGTAGTTAAATTTAATTATATTAAGCTACTCATAGTGTCTTCGGTTACCTCCGAAAGCCACGAGTGAATTTTGATAGTGAGGAAGGCATGATGAATGTGTAGTTTAGTATTAGTTTCCTTTCTACAAAATTAGATATATTAATTTGCTCATAGCGTCTTCATTTACCTCCGAAAGCCACAGCTGGACTGATGGTGAGGGACTGCATGATGAAATGTGTAGTTTAGTATTAGTTTCTTTTCTGCATAATTAGATATATTAAGCTGCTCATAGCGTCTTCAGTTACCTCCGAAAGCCACAGCTGGACTGATGGTGAGGGGCTGCATTATGAAATGTGTAGTTTAGTATTAGTTTCTTTTTCTGCAAACTTAGATATATTAAATCATGTATGACATCTTCGGTTGCCTCCGAAAGCCCTTGGTGAACGTGTGAGAGTTAGATTATGTGTGAATGGTTTTAGTGACAGTTTATATTCACCAAATTAAATATCGAGTTACACAAGTTGTTTATGATTACTTCCGCAAGTCATAATAGCTGGTCTAATGATGAAGGGTCAGAAAATGAATTGATGTAATCTGATTTAGATTTATTTCATTGCAATTTTGAATTTCCATAAGCGTAGTTTCTTTTGTGTTCGGTTGGCAGCAAGAATAGTTTAGTTTTCATGTTCACTAGTTTCTTGTTTTGATTCATTAGATTAGCAGCACTTTTCATTTCAGCAGTACACTTTTACTTTCTTTCAAGTCTTGTCATTGTAATTTCAATTTGCTTTTAAATTTTCAAGATTGGCGAATCATTATAGGGGAAATCACTTCCTTGAATAAATATAACCAAGCTTGCTTTTCACTTCAGAATTTCCATTTTACCTTAGAAAGACCACAAACGACAAAAAGTTAAGAAAGAGGTTATCTTGCACATATAGTGCGCCGCACTTCATCAGCTTACGATTCCCGGATTGACAATTAAATGCAGCAATTTAGGACACACTAAATTGACCAAACATTTTGGCGCCGTTGCCGGGGAAGTGTAACTAGGTAGCCAATTTCTTAAAAATATATATATAAAATCATAAAAGAAGGGAAAACTTGATAACTTCTTGAAGTATGCTCTCCTCTTGCACCTAGTGTGATCTGGAGGATCAGAAAAGAGAGTTATTGGTTTAGTAATTTCTTAAGTATGCTCTCTTATTGCACCTAGCGTGATCTGGAAGATCAGAAAGAGAATTATTAGCCCAACTTTTTAAAAAATAAAATAAAAATGACATGCATAGAGCAAGAGATTCTAGGGGAAGGTTTATAGCTAAAGCCAAGAGTTTGATTTTCATAACTCCATCTTCTTCAAGGCATAGATCAGATTCACTATCATCTACCCCTAGCCTTAAGATTTTTGGAAGTCAAAGAACAGCTGAATTAGAGGATTCTCCTATACCACCTACTAAAACCCACTTAGAAAACAAAGAAACTTTCTCTCATCCTTCCTTGGTAGAAGAACTATAGGACTATAAGGACTCTAAAGAAACTATCATGGCAGAGGAAGTAATAAATAGAGGTGGAGGTAGAGGAGGAGGAGATAATGAAGATAACAATGGTGAAGGAAATAACGGTAGAAATAGGGACAATTTTCTTGGATTCCCTATAGTTGATGAGGAAACTCATGCAACAATGAAAAATATCTCACCATCTGTTCTTCCTAACTTTTATGGATTACGAAGTGAGGATCCTGAAACATTTCTGTTTGAGTTTGAAGTAGTGTGCCGAACTTATGACTATATGGAAGATTCTCAAAAACTCAAACTATTTCCTTCAACTTTGAAGGGATCTGCTTTGAAATGATTCATGGGATTAGCCACTCAATCTATCAGGACTTGTAATGATATGAAACAAACATTTTTGGATAGATACTTGGATTATTGTATGCTCACCAATCACAAGGATGAGGTATTCAAAATGATGCAAAAAGAAGATGAAAATTTGGAAGACTTAATTGAAAGATTTCAATACAACTTGAAAAGAGCAAAGATGAGCAACTTAGATAATAAAACCTTGAAAGCCCTCCTATTAAAAGCCATTAGAGATGAATGGATAGACATTTTAAACATGATGGGGAAAGGAGACATTTCTCAACTCCCATTTCATGATATAACAGAACTATGTATCCAATTCTCAAGGGGAAAATCTAAAACTGAAAAAGGGCCTAGGGATTCTTCTCTTATTAGGGCTAACAAATCTGCAACTGGATCAGTAAGTAGGGCAGAGATTGGTAATATGCTTGATGAGTTTAAAACTGATATCTTAGGGAATCTTAGTGAACAACTAGATACCCTTAAAATCCAAAACAAGCAGAAAGCAGAAACAGATGCTTTAGCCATCTTTTGTCCGAAATGTAGAAAGAAACATGCTTTAAGGGAATGTCGCTTGGATGCAAAAGTTGTAGAAACATGTATGATTTTCTCAGAAAATCATGAGATCAAGGATTGTCCTTCAATCCCTGGACTCAAAGTTGTTTTTCAAGAAGATCCAAATTCAATAGAATCTCTCTGTTTTGTCGCAAGGAGACCTTGGCGGGGACAACAATCTCAAGGGTTTAATAACCCTATGAATCTTCAAACCCCACCAAATTGGACTCCTTGGCAACAACCTTGGCCCCAACATCAAAACTCATATCAGCCATGGGTACAAGGGATGAAAAATCCTTATGGGAGATTTGCTCAATTTTATCAATATCCTCCATCTTTTCAAAATCAACAAGCTCCACAACTTCCAAGCCCAAATCCACAACTTTCATTGCCATTTCCACAACAACAACCTTCTCAACAAAATACAAATCCTCAACTCATGCTCCCATACCAACGGAAGACAAATCAACTTCCAGCTCAGCCATTGCCAAATCCTAACAATAAGAATCCTCAAACTACTTATATGGTAGAAGGACAACAATTTCCTACCTATATGATTGTTCCTCTCAACGATGTACAACTCGGATCTGGTAGAGTTTTAGAAAAACCTTCTATAGACATTCAAGAGCAAGATACCTCTGAGGAGGACTCTCTTCAAGTCAATAAGGGTTCTGAGGAAGAATCTCTTCAAAATTCAAAAATTCAAAAAGAAAAAGAAAAGCTAGCATCCACAACTCCTATAGTTGAGCAACATGTATCTTCATCTACACCTCCTTTTTCGGAAAGACTACAAATTGATAAGGGGGTGGAAAAACAAATTTTGTTGCCTAACTATGACTTTCTAGATGAATTGAAGAATGTTTGTAT
Source organism: Pinus albicaulis (assembly GCA_034641835.2). Classification (NCBI taxonomy): domain Eukaryota; kingdom Viridiplantae; phylum Streptophyta; class Pinopsida; order Pinales; family Pinaceae; genus Pinus; species Pinus albicaulis. The sequence continues at coordinate 118,662,136 of CM076583.1, read as the reverse complement.
CAAGATTCCATTGTTACAAGCCATTCGAGAAATTCCTATTCTAGCAAAAACCATAAAGGAGTTGAGTTTCAAAAGACCAGGAAGAAAGCTAAAGGACACAAGAAGAATCTACCTGGTAGGAAAGATTGCAGACATTATGATGGGAAAAATTGCCATGCAGAAATATGTAGATCCAGGAAGTCCAATTGTCAAGACACATATAAATGGGATAGAAATTCCAAACACATTGATTGACTTAGGGGCTGCTATCAACATTATGAGTAGACAAACTATGGAACAATTAAAACTTCCTAACCTTCTTTTTACACCTACTTTATTGCAACTTGCAGATCGATCGGTTATTAAACCAGATGGTGTATTAGAAGATATTTCAGTCTCCTTAGATTCTTGGGAATATCCAGTAGACTTTATGATTTTGACTCCAAAAAGTAATCTAGGAGGACATCCAATTATCTTAGGAAGACCTTGGCTGGCCACAGCTGATGCTTTTATTAGTTGTAGATCTGGAGACATGTACATTTCTAATGGTAATTTGACAAAGAAATTCAATTTGTATCCTCCCGCAAGAGCAATTACAGAAATAGGAGATAATGAATGGGTCGATGATGAGAACACTATACAACCTGTCTTTACCATTTCTGAAATTAGTGAGGATAGTCAAATTCTGAACACATTAGAAAATTTTGAGATAACTTCAGAATATGACCCCACACAATTTCGGTTGGAATCTGACATAGAATATTTATCATCAAGACAAATGTCTCTCTACTCTATGGAAGAGTTTGGTAATTCTGCTTTTGAGATTTTTCCAGAAAAGACATTGAATATTAATAAACATCTGGAGAAGTCACAACAAGAAGAATTAACCAGAATCTTGCAAAAACATTCTACTGCATTTGCATGGGAGTATACTGACATGAAGGGTATTGATCCTAAGACTTGCATCCATCATATCTATATTGAGAAAAACAGTAGACCAATCAGACAACCTCAAAGAAGGATGAATCCAAATCTTAGGGAGATAGTGAAAGAAGAGCTCCAAAAACTTCTCAATGTAAACTTCATTTATCCAATTTCGGATAGCCGATGGGTTTCTCCTTTGGTTATAGTACCTAAAAAGAATGGTAAATGGAGAGTATGCATTGATTACAGGGAGTTGAACAAAGCAACTTTGAAGGATCACTTTCCTTTGCCTTTTATTGATCAGGTATTAGATACATTAGCAGGTAAAAAGTACTTTTCATTTTGGATGGTTTTAGTGGCTATAATCAAATTCAGGTAGCACCTGAAGATCAAGATAAGACCACATTTACTTGTCCATGGGGAACTTTTGCCTACCGAGTGCTTCCTTTTGGGTTATGTAATGCACCAGCAACATTCCAAAGAGCAGTACTAGGAATTTTTTCCGATCTAATCCATGATTGTGTAGAGGTTTATATGGATGATTTTACAGTTTATGGTAATTCATTTGAAGAGGCATTAGAAAATTTGGAAAAAGTTCTCATAAGATGTAAAGAAACAAACCTTTCATTAAGCCATGAAAAATGCTTTATGATGTTTACTGAAGGGATTTTTTTAGGACATCATATTTCAGGAGATGGAATTAAGGTTGATAGATCAAAAGTTGAAGTCATCTCCAAGTTGCCTATTCCAAATTGTCAAAGAGATGTTAGAAGTTTTTTAGGATTTACTGGTTACTATAGAAGATTTATAGAAAACTTCACTAAAATAGCATCTCCACTCTTCAAATTGCTTACAAAAGATTGTGAATTCAAATGGGATCCTGATTGTCAATCAGCCTTTGAAACTTTGAAAACAAGAATATCTGAAGCACCTATCTTGAGAGGACCAAATTGGAAACTCCCTTTTCATATTTCTACGGATGCTTCAGATACAGCTCTAGGAGCTGTGTTGGGTCAAAAAGATTTAGTTCCTTATGCCATTTATTACACCGGTAAAAATTTGACTCCCACGGAGTTGAACTATACTGTGACTGAAAAAGAGTTTTTAGCTGTTGTTCATGCAATTAATAAGTTTAGACATTACATAACAGGCTATGAAACTTTTATTCATACTGACCATTCTGCAATTAGATATTTAATGAACAAATCTGTTACTAATGGCAGAGTGACAAGATGGCTTTTACTTTTGCAAGAATTCAATATTACTGTGTTGGATAGACCATGAAAACAGAATACAGTAGCTGATTTCTTGTCTAGAATTCAAAATACTAAAGAAGATTCTCCCGTAGAAGATAAGTTTCCTGATGAATATTTGTTTGCAGTAACTATTAAGACCCCTTGGTATGCAGATATTGCTAACTATTTGGTTACAGGGAAACTACCTTCACATTTATTTCCAAGAGAAAAACGAAAAATTATTCGGGAGAGTTCAAGATATTCATGGATTTCTAACGAATTGTTTAAAACAGGGCCAGATCTTGTGATCAGAAGATGTGTCAGGGAAGATGAAATGCCTGATATTCTTAAGGCATGTCATGATGAACCATGCAGCGGACACTTTGCGGACAAAAGGACGGCCTATAAAATTCTTTCCTTGGGATATTATTGGCCTTCTCTCTTCAAAGATGCAAAACAATATGTCAAAAGGTGTGATAGCTGCCAAAGAGTAGGGAAACCTACCCTTTCAAATGAAATGCCACTGCAAACACAGGTACTCATTGAACCCTTTGAAAAATGGGCTTTAGATTTCATTGGACCGATTAATCCACCATCGAAGCAAAAGAAGTATATATTGGTTTGCACTGATTATGTTACTAAATGGGTAGAAGCTAAAGCATTAGTATCTGCTACTGAAAATTCAGTTGTTCATTTTTTTTATGAGGATATTTTTACTCGCTTTGGTGTTCCAAGAGAAATTGTAACAGATCAGGGGAGCCAATTCACATCAAATTTGGTGGAGAAGTTGATGGAAGAATATAAAATCAAGCACAGAAGATCTACTCCTTACCATCCACAAGAAAATGGTCAAGTGGATTCCACAAACAAAGTTCTTGAAAGTATCATCACCAAAACTGTTCATCTACATAGAAGAGATTGGGCAGAAAGGCTTCCAGAAGCCTTGTGGGCCTACAGAACTACATGGAGGAATACAACGGGACATTCTCCCTATGAACTTGTTTATGGGAAATAATTCTTGCTCCCCATTGAGTTCCAAGTCAAGACCTTCAAGATAGCAGTTCAGTTGGGGATGGACTTATCAGAAGCCCAAAAGCATAGAATGGAGCAGTTGAATGAGCTAGATGAGATCGGACAAGAAGCAATTCTAAGAACTGATCTAGTTCAATATCAAAGAACTAAATGGCATGACAAATATATCAAAGAGAAGAAGTTTCAAGAAGGAGATTGGGCATTGTTATTTGACTCCAAGTTTAAAGATTTTCAAGGGAAATTTCAGACTCATTGGCTTGAGCCATATGAGATTGACAAGATCTTTAACAATGGAGCTGTAAGAATCAAGACCATTGATGAGTTTCAAACTCCTCTTTTAGTGAATGGCCATAGATTGAAAGTTTATCAAAAGCCACTCTCTAAAGAGGATTTTGTCAAGTTGTTTCAAGAAAGTTCTGCAATCAAGCTGGTAGAGAAGAATCCTTCTTCTCTACCAAGCTAGCTTTTGTTTTTCAAGTTATAAAAAAAAAAAAAAAAAGGAGAAAAAAAAAGAGAAAAAAAAATGGTATAAGCCTGAAAACCAATCATTGATTGGCAGTCTTATACAGAAAATATGGAGTGAAAATCAGGGACACCTGACACTCTATATTTTCCAAAAAAAAATCTATTTTTTTATTTCATTTCATCTCACCACCCACTCCATTTCATTCCACTTCATTTCATTTCATTTCACTTCATTACACTTCATTCCACTTCATTTCATCCATTCCATCAATAAAAATCCTTTTATGACCATTTTCACCTGGTCATTTTTCATTTGTTCATTTCTATTTCAGCCAAGTGATAACTGTGTCAGTTTCCGCAGCTGACATCTGTTTTCGCAGCTGACTCCAGTTTCCGCAGCCAGAAGCAGATTCCGCAGCTGCTACTACTCTGTTTTCAAAAAGAATGTACAGTTAGTTGTTATTTTCATAAATCATGAAATAAAATGCAGGAGAAGATCAATGGGACATTCAAGACACTAATGAAGATCAATCAGTTGAAGACCAAGGGAAAAAGCAAAGATTCCAAAGGTATGAATAAAGTTTATTTCAAATAGTATCGAAAAACACATTTTTATGTAATTTTAAACTATGAGCTCTACCCATAACGCGCAATGATTATCTTGACAATCCCGTAACCTTCCACGATCTCTATGTTATCCTCTTGCATTTATTCACAAACGGTTTCATTATTGAAATTATGACTCTCACTCATGTTCAAATATCCCACCGTAGATAATGATACGTATTTGAGTTGACAAAGGACTCTTACAAGCCGCATAACTTCATAATCATTGATTGAACCGTGTTCATATTTATGACACAGCCACCAAAAATTCAAAATGCGGCCGAATGCATTATGCTTTGTTAACCTCTTTGTCGTTTCTCTGTCGTGTTTACAAAACCTCACTCTACTCATTCTCATTCCCTGTTTCATTCCATTCCGTTCCTTTTTCTCACTCTCATTCCCGTATATTCACCCACAGTCGTATTCCATTCTGTTTATGGTGCTCATTTCCGTTTTGTGATAACATCCCCACAACATTGTGCTCGATTCTGTGTATTCCATCGTTCTATTTCCACTTAAACCCTCACAGAGGCAAGCCTGTGAAGCACAGAGAAATAAAATGGGAAAATTATTAAGGGCAGAGCCGGAAGGACCAAAGTTCATAGAGGGATTTCCACAAGCAAAAGAGATGCTGAGGGAAGCTAAATGGATGTGTTTTATTCAAAAATTCAGGGGTTACCACAGAGAAGTTACCAAAGCGTTTGCAAGATCATTTGATGGCTCGGAAGCAGAAGTGGGAGACCTCAAGTTTTTAGTCAATGAAGCATCAATAGCAGCAGCCACAGAGCTTCTTCAGGAAGGAGAACGTTGGTTCAAAAACAAAAGTATCAGTGATGAGGCATGGAGAACAATCCTTCGAAATCAAGGTATGGATATCACTGTTTTCAAAAGAGGAATCCCTGTGCATGCAATAAAAGATGAATGGGCCACTTTATTACTCATTGTTCAGAAATTTATCACATGTGAAGACCGCTTTGGCTCTATGTACATGTATCATACTAGGGTATTGATGAATTTTCTTGAAAACCAAACTCTCAATCTTCCTTACTTCCTATTCAATAGTTTGAAGAAAATGGCTGTCACTGTGCAAAAACACCTAGGAGATGTAGAGCCTCATTTATATCATCATGGGCTTATAAAAATTCTGATTGAAAAGGAACTAAAGGACAGAAAAGATACATGGGAACAATTCCTAGTTAGAAACTTCTTTGAAGAACCTCAGGAAATTCCTGAAGGTAATCCAATTAGAAGGGGTAGAAGAAAGAAAATGGATGTTAAAACCCAAGTTGCTCCTACACAGGAAGTTCCCGCAGCTAGCACAGCAAAAAGAAGTAGAAGGAAAAGAACAGTAGATGAAATCCAAGATACTTCTACTACTACTATGAAGAAAAATGATAGGGAAGAAAGATTGATAAAAAGGAAGAAGAAGGAAGTTAAAACTAAGAAGCCAATAATATCAAAAGGGAAAGAAATTATTGAGGCTGTCCATAAAACTTCTTCTGAAGAAGAAGAAGATCACCAAGTTCTATATGAAAGATTAATTTTTCTTCAAAAACAGTCATCTCTATCCAAGAAGGCAAAAACAGGAAAACAAGAACAAAAGGGTAGTGTACCACAGCATGTGAGGAGAAGCAGCAGGCTTAAGGGAAAACTGAGAAAAACACAAATTAAAAGTCCTCATTTCATTGATTTGGGTGAGGAGACATCTGAACAGTCTCCAACTGACCATAGTCCATTTCAGTCAGTTAGTGAACCTGACTCCTTTCACTCCCAATCAGACAATGAGTGTACTCCATCTTATTCTCAGCAAAATATTGATGAAAGTTCTCCTCAGCCAAATTTTGAACATAATTCTCCCTTGCAGCATTTTGAGGACAGTCCAATGAAAAAGACATCGGAAGTAGACCCCAAACAGCAGGAGGTCTATGACTATATAGAATCCCTGGAGAAGGCAGCCACAGGTCCAAGTACCTCTTCTACTCAGCCTCATACATTGCAGGATGATTTGATTCAGTCATTAAAATAGGAGATTTTTGAGCTTGAGCTTTTGAACCGGCATATCAAAAATGAAAATGAAACACTCAAAGAGCAAGGCAAACTGGACAAGATTATCCATGACAATACTATGTTACATTTGGGTATTTGGCAAAAGAAGAATAAGAAGCTAAAAAGGAAATGCCAAAAATTGAGTAGAGCACTTGTGAATATCAAATTCGGGTGCTTAATGAAGAAACCCAGAATGATGGCAGTACCAAAGAAGAAGAGAAGGGGGTTAGATGTGCTGGCTGAAGTATCAAGGCACATGAATTGAACAAAGAGTGTCAAAATTTTGGTTGCATGAGGACATGCAACACCTTCACAGTGGGGGTATGTTGAGTCCCGAATTTGCCTCTTTTCCATACACTTTTCCATATCTCTTTCACTCACCTAAACCTCCAAAATTGTCAATATCATGTGCAAAAGGGTATCTAACAGGGTTTTTAATTATGTTTGTGTGTTTTCTATTTGATTTAGATTTTGTTCATACAGCTGCGGAAACTTGTCACTTTCCGCAGCTGCTGCAACTTTCCGCAGCTATTTTGTGAAAATCAATGTTACAGGTGTCTACGAAGGAAACGAGCCACATGGGCAGGCTAGAAATGACAAGGACATGGTTCGTGTCCTATTGGTTTAAGTAAATTTGTCAAAGAAAGCCGCGGTCAAAGCCATCCACGTGGAAGTCAACTGTGGAGTTCTATGTCGGCTGGACTCTGTTTCGTGGCATAGAAACATCCATACGGCCGTTTCCAAGCTTGCGGAGGTTAATTGACATCTGTGCAAAGTTCTGGAGTTGAATTTAAGCGCCCACCTTCCATAGATCCGTTTTCAAACATGGCCATACTCCTATATCCGTGGCCTTAGTGGTCTACGTGCTGGCTGCTATCATAAACTTCAGGAGACAGTTACAGTTTATTGCTTTATATAGAGCATTTGCATACGCACGTAGAGTTAGTTGATAGTTGTTAGTTGATCATAGCTGTTGAGTTGATGTGCGTACTCTGTTATGTAGTGATTACGCTGCCTTGAGCCGTAATACTACCAGTCTGTAATGAACTGCTTCTTAATGTGAAAAGACTCTGTTTTCAACTTAATTTGTGTTGAGGATCGTTACCAAAGCTACGTAGAGGGCCCCTGCTCAGCCGAGGTTCTGTGTATTAATGTATATATTTTTCATTTCATTTCTTTAAACAGTCATTGTATCATAACTCATTACATGTTCATATTTCATAGTTGCTTCATTTTTGTTCATTAATTTCCATTGCATTCTTGTCTTTCATGTTTTTATGATTGTTAAATCACTGATCAGTTTTCTTGTGCAGGTTTTAGGTAGACAGCCCGGGGCATTTTCATAGTATTTTGGCTAATGATATGAAACTGACATTATTCTGCTGCTAGTTTTCTTTCCACGGCTTTTGTTTAACTTCAGTCTTGTTTTGTATGTTTTAGTTTTGTTTATCTGATTCAGTAGTTAAATTTAAATATATTAAGCTACTCATAGTGTCTTCGGTTACCTCCGAAAGCCACAGCTGGACTGATGGTGAGGGGCTGCATGATGAAATGTGTAGTTTAGTATTAGTTTCCTTTCTGCAAAATTAGATATATTAAGCTGCTCATAGCGTCTTCAGTTACCTCCGAAAGCCACAGCTGGACTGATGGTGAGGGGTTGCATGATGAAATGTGTAGTTTAGTATTAGTTTCCTTTCTGCAAAATTAGATATATTAAGCTGCTCATAGCGTCTTCAGTTACCTCCGAAAGCCACAGCTGGACTGATGGTGAGGGGTTGCATGATGAAATGTGTAGTTTAGTATTAGTTCCTTTTCTGCAAATTTAGATATATTAAATCATGTATGACATCTTCAGTTGCCTCCGAAAGCCACAGCTGGACTGATGGCGAGGAATTGAATTATGTGTGTATGGTTTAGTATTAGTTTACTTTCTGCAAATTAAATAATCAGTTACACAAGTTGTTTATGATTACTTCCGCAAGTCATAGCCGGTCTAATGATGAAGGGTCAGAAAATGAATTGATGTAATCTGATTTAGATTTATTTCATTGCAATTTTGAATTTCCATAAGCGTAGTTTCTTTTGTGTTCAGTTGGCAGCAAGAATAGTTTAGTTTTCATGTTCACTAGTTTCTTGTTTTGATTCATTAGATTAGCAGCACTTTTCATTTCAGCGGTACACTTTTACTTTCTTTTGTCATTGTAATTTCAATTTGCTTTTAAAGTTTCGAGATTGGTAAATCATTATAGGGGATATCACTTCCTTGAATAAATATACCAAGCTTGCTTTTCACTTTAGAATTTCCATTTTACCTTAGAAAGACCACAAACGACAAAAAGTTAAGAAAGAGGTTATCTTGCACATATAGTGCGCCGCACTTCATCAGCTTACGATTCCCGGATTGACAATTAAATGCAGCAATTTAGGACACACTAAATTGACCAAACAAGATCCCTGAATGAATTTGATCTTGTCTTGATTGCACTGTGAAATCCTCATTGTCATCTCCAATGTTAGTGTAGATGCATTGAATGCATCACTATAGTCACAAATGATAGTCCATATCACCCTTTCACCTATCTCTCCACTAGGTCTCCATTGGATCTGACATGCAAGTAGTTAACTGATGTATTTGTTCAGCTGCAAGTAAGACACTACTTGTGAATTAATTAAATAATTAATTCACTCATATATCACTAGTGTATGTTCAGTTACAACTAGCACAACTGAGTTTAACTCACTGAACTGAGTTAAACTAAATAACAACTCACATAACTTCTCTTCCAACTCTTTTACAACTTGCCACTGTCAGTTATAATGAAGTCCTCCATGCATGAGTCACCAACCACCCTAGAAATTACATAATTCCTTCAGCCCACTGATGTGCCACATCTGTTCATTGAAATAAAGTGCTCCAAGAGAATAAGTTACTATTTATTGTCTAATTATTATTAAGGGCTAATAATAATCGACATGAATTCTATATTTAGATTTTCGATCTATAAATAGACTTCACCCATCTTCTAAAAATAGAAACTCATCTAAAGATATAATTTTCTCAACCATCTAGAATCAACATCGTGCTAGCTTTAGAATATGCTCACCATTCTAAAAATAGACATACACCTAAAAATAGTCTGTGGGCCCCACTTAGTGAAGGTGCTTAATTTTAACTAAGCTCATCATCATGTTGAATCTCAATACTCCCTCTCAACAATACAGGGTTTATCCTTCACCCTGATCCTATCTCTATGGTATTCGAATTTTCTCCCAGTGAGCGCCTTCGTCAGAATATCCGCATCCTGATATTTCGTAGGAATGTACTGAAGCAACATGATCTTTCGCTACACACAATCTCTGATATGATGATACCGGATATCTACATGCTTAGATCTATCATGAAACACACAATTAATCGAGATTTTAATGTAACTCTGATTATCACGATGAATCACTGTAGGATATAAATGAGAACCGAACAAACCGACCAGGATATTCCTCATCCAGATAGCCTCACATGCATCTTGACTTTCTGCCATGTACTCTACTTCCATTGAACTGAGTGCCACGGATCTTTGTTTCCTGCTGTACCAAGAAACTGTTGTAGATCCAATACTGAAAACCCTCCTGATGTTATTTTTTTGTCCGTTGGGCTGCCTGCCCAATCTGCATCCATGAAGCCATGGAACTTCACCTCATCCGTTTGTCTGCACCATAAGCCATACTCAGATGTGCCCCTAAGATATCTCAGGACATTCTTGTCTGCCTTCCAAAATAGCTTGGTAGGCTTAACCATCTCCTGACTAAGTTGGTTCACTGCATAGCATATGCCTGGTCATGTATTAACTAAATACATGAGCGAACCCACCAAATGTCGATAAAAAGTGGCATCCACTACCTCTGCTGATGTAACATCCTCTTTCCTCCAATTTACTAGAAGAGGAGTATCCATGGGATTGCAGTCCTGCATGTAAAACTTACCAAGAATCTCCCGATCATAATTTCCTTGAGACACAAATAGTTCACCTTCTCGCTGCCATATTTCCAATCCAAGGAAATAATGAAGGAGGCCCAAATCCTTCATCTCAAACTCCTTTGCAGGATCCTCCTTGCATGAGTGTCTCAACTTCTCATCACCCGTTAGTATTAAATCATCAACATAAAGAAAATTGATTAAAATCTTACCCTCCACCACAATTTGGTATAGGTTTGCATCCACCTCACTCTTGGTGAAGGCAAGTCCAGTGAAATAGCTGTCGATTTGTGTGTACCAAGCACGGGTTTCTTGCTTCAACCCATACAACACTCTTTTGAGTCTGCACACACATTGTGACTCGCTACTGAAGATCTCAAATCCTTCAGGCTGCTCAATGTACACTTCTTCTTCAATGATCCCATTAAGGAACACAGTCTTCACATTCATCTGATGAATGTGCCAACCCATCTGTGCCGAGAGAGAAAGGATGGGACTTATGGAAGAATACCGTGCGACAGGTGCAAAGGTTTCTTCATAATCAATCCCCTCAATCTGTGAGAAGCCCTCGACAACAAATATTGCCTTATACTTCTCAACACTCCCATTACAATATTTCTTTACCTTGTAGATCCATCTTGAACCTACCACTCATTTACCAATCGGCCTTGGAACAATCTCCCAAGCATTTTTTTTGACAATGGAGTCATAATCCTCCACCATGGCATATACCCATGTGGGCTCCTACATTGCTTCCTCAAAGAAATATGGCTTTGTCACGACAAATTTGCTCATGAGAGCCATGTATTCATTGAATTGGTCAGGTGATTTTCTATGTCTATGCTGTGAAGTAGGGACTACTACATTCTGTGCTGCATCAAGCTTGAGCCTCTCAGCTATGTGGTATGCCTTCTTCCAGTTCTGATGTTTGGCTCTACATGAGTGGACTCCTCCACTCCATGATCCTCCTCCTATGGCTGATCCACATCTTGAGGCTCATCTTTGGGAACCAGAAGTTCCTCCTCTGCATGCAAGTGTAGCTCCCTCTCAAGCGAAAAATTCATGGCTTTCTCCTTATTGAATTTTATATCCCATCACACCTGATCAGGTGATCATGTCTAAGGGGAAAAAAATGCTCAAAATTGGAACTGCTCAAAACTGGTTGCAACTTGAACAACCATATTGGCATCGTTGCTGTGATTCTGGCTCCATGAATGGGACTTAAATCCGATGTCATATGAGAAAGATATTGAAGTTTTAAAATGCCCAATAACCTTCAAAATAGGACTTTTGAAAAAAAAAAAATTGTCATTTCAGAAAATTTTTATGGAAATTTTTTTTTTTTAATATGTTTTTTGGTGGCCTATCATAGGGTGCCACATGGCCTGCTTGGAGGCTGCCACGTGGCCCCAGGCCTATGGTTCAAGTCTTGTTTAAAAAATTTATTGGTGGGTAGACCCGACCCGAGTTGAATGCGTTTGGGTTAGTCAGGCACGACCCGACCTAAAAGTTTATGGGTCAGTAAAGAGCGGGCCCTGTGTAGGAGTGAACGGGTCATGGTTCGGGCGGAGGTCAACCCGACTTGAACGCCTATGGGTCAGCGTATAGTGGGAGAGTCGTGTAAACAGTGAACGAGCGGAGTTTATCAGGTGAAGCCCTCAGGTCTTAAGGTGGCGGGACTCGTGACCACATGCATAACCAAGTGTTAAATTTTTTTGAATGGGCAGTAAATTTTTGGGTTTAGCCCCTTTAAGGTTAAACCTCACCACATGACCTTTGCCCGTGACCATGGGCGGGGGCTAAAACATTAACTTCCAGCACTAAACTGCCTCCGCCTTTTCAACATGTGAACGCGACACCAATGGAAGTCAAAGTTAATGTTGCCCCCAAATGTAGAGCGCGGTTCCGACAAATTCGGCCTTCTGCCATTTCTAGCGCGCCTAACTGGAGTTCATCCAGATTTGGTGGAGTTTCTAGGGGACATTGAGCAGAAAATTGTGGAGGTCATAACTTCTCCAATATTGAACCAATTTGGATGAAATGTTGGTCAAATTTTGGTATTTTGAGCATTCTAGAGTGTTTGGGATAGGTTGTAGAGTTAACAGAGGTGTTCTTCAGCCATTTTTGCTTCATGGAAGCTTAGAGAGCCATCAGGGCCATGAGGGAAATGGAGCTACATTAGGCCACACTTCACTATTTGAGGTGAAATAAAAGCCATTATTAGCTTTATTTCTGTCTTCTGAATTCAATTTCAAATCCTTTTCTACCTATTTAGGCATATTTCTCATTGTAAAACCAATTTGAGAAACTTAATAGAGAAAGGACCTGCCCATTGGGAGCCTTGGACCCGACAGATGTAGCCCAGGAGGGGTGAATTGCCTCATCATGTTGTTGTGTTGTTATGGTGAAGTTATGTTGTTGTGTGTTTCTGATTTAAGATGTTAAACAATAATTTTAATTAACATTCCATCCCACATAAACTCAAAAACAGTTACCAAAAACACTTTGTTTAATTTGCAAGCTATGATAAACACTTTGCACACTTAATTAAATGGAAATGGATACTTTGAACAACAGATACAAATAGTTTCATTTTCATATCAAATGGTATGAAAGCTAAGGATTTGAGCCTTAGGAGCTATATTTTTACTCAATATTTGTTTTGTGCAAAGATATAGTTGATTGTTTGAAAGTTTTGATGCTTACTAGGCTTAAACTCAAGATAGGTGAAGGACACTTAGTTAGTTCAAAAATTAATCCTCAACCAAGAAGGGCCAGAGAGCCACCTCCAAGAGCCATAGAATAAGCTTCAAGCATGTCTTCAAGAGAGGGAGAAGCTCCTGAAGATATGGATCCCAAAGAAGAGGAATGAGTGTTCCGAAAGGATTTCTTGGACATGACAGAGATGGTGAGGATAATATACCAAGAAAGGAATGATAGGCTTGTTGGAGAAGGGTCTAAAAACTAGAAAGAAGGAGAGGTTTCTTTAGGAGGAAAGAAAAGTGATTACAAGTCAAAGAAAGGACACGGAGGAAATGGTGATCCACCATCCCCATCTTCATCCTCTTCCTCGACATCGTCATCCTCTACTTCGGTGAATCAATATCACAAGTCTAAAACTACTGGTTAAAGTCCATTTTTAAAGATTGATGTTAATTTTGAGTTTCCTATGTTTAATGGTGAAGTCAGTGCAGAGAAAATTGAAAATTGGATAATACAGTTGGAAGTTTACTTGAGGATACAGAACCTTCATGATGACGACACCAAAATACAGTTAGCCTCATTGAGAATGGATGGAGTAGCATTGGTATGGTGGGAAGCCAAGACCAAGGATGAAATTGAAAAACATGGTAAGATCACTTTATCATGGGCTGAATTTATTACTAAAATTAAAAATCAATTTTATCCATTAGCTCATTTACAAAAGACTATCATGAACTGGCAAAAATTCAGATAGCTTAAGGGACAAAATGTAAAAGAATACACCTAAGCATTTAGGAGAAGAGCACTCTTATTAGGGGTAGACTTACAAAGTCAAGATACTTTTCTGAAATATATAGGTGGTTTTCACAACTACCTTAGACATACTATCCTTATGTTCAATCCTACTAGTCTAGACAAAGTTTGTGTACAAGCTATGCATTTAGAGGCTAGAGGAAAAAACACTTTTAATGAGGGTAGAAACAAGCCTTTTAAGGGGGAAAACAAAGATAAAACCTTTAAGGGAAAAGGAAAAAAGAATGCATCTATCAAACAAGAGGGTGAGAAAGTGATATGTAAACATTGTTCAAGAGAAGGCCATGAAGACAAAAACCGTTGGAAACTACATCCTGAAAAAAGAACTCAGTTTAACAAAAGCAAAGGAAAGAAGAAAACTGCAGCTACTACAACTACACCACAAGACTTAGGTGATGATTCAGGTGAAGAAACCAAAATTGCAGCCATGGGTTTGAAGAGTATGAAGGGAAAGGAAACTAAAACTAATCCAAGCACTAGTACTTCAAAATGTCATGTACAAACTCCAAATGAGGAAGAAAGGATTGAATTGTCCCATGTTAGGGTAGTCTCAAAACATACAAAAATTGACACACTGTTTGACAGTGGGTCACAAGAAAATCTCATATCAGAAGACTTGGTCAAACAACTTAAACTTGAGACCATTCCACATTCTAAGCCATATCCACTTGGATGGATATGTAAGGATGAAAAATTACAAGTCTCAAGAAACTGCATATTGCGATTTGCAATTACTGCACACTTTATTGACACAGTTGAACTTGATGTAGTGTCGCTTGATATATTAGGAATTGTTTTGGGAAGTCCTTACTTATTTTACAGGAAAGTGATCTTCCATTGCCATGAAAATAAGTATCATCTCTTTAAAGATGGCAAGGAGTTCATTGTCAGAGCACATCACAAGAAGGAAAATATAGCGATGGTAAATGCGGGACACGTAAAAAGGTTAGTGAATTCTAGTAAGAGTTTTGTACTTCTTATGGTTAAGCCCAAGGTTGATGTGAATCATGAGTCATTTTAAAATTGTGATTCCAAGCTTAAATCAGATTTATATGATGTAGTTGATGCACATCATGAGATGTTTCAGGAATTGACAGGTTTACCTCCTAAAAGGGAGATTCGGCATGAAATCCAGTTACATCAAGATTGTACTCTTCCTAACATAGGCATGTACCGCATGTATATCATGGAGAATGCTGAAATAAAGAGGCAAATTAAATACTTGTTGGACAAAGGATTCATAATACCAAGCACTTCGCCATGTGGGTCACCGATAGTGTTGATTCCAAAGAAAGATGGAACTTGGCGCATGTGTGTGGACTTCAGGGAATTGAACAATATAATGGTAAAGAATTGTTACCCACTCCCAAGGATATATGATTTTTTAGATCAAATGAAAGATGCTAAATATTTCAATAAGTTAGCCTTACATAGTGGTTATCATCAAGTTAGAATTTTAGAAAGTGACATTTGGAAGAAAACATTTAAAACCAAACAAGGACTCTTTGAGTGGCTTGTTATGCCGTTTGGTTTGTGTAATGCACCTACAACTTTCATGAGGGTAATGGATGACATCTTACGTCCTTTTCTTGATGATTTAGTTATTGTCTACTTAGATGACATATTAATTTTCAGCAAGACTAGAGAAGAGCATGTCATGCATGTTAAGAAAGTACTTGATATTTTGAAGAAAAATTAGTTATTTCTTAAAATGTCAAAGTGTGAATTTGGAAAGACTTCTTTGGTTTATTTGGGACACATAGTAGGAGGAGGTGATTTGACAATTGATCCTTCTAAGGTAGAAGCCATTCTGAATTGGCCTACTCCCAAATCCATTACAGAGGTAAGAAGTTTTTTGGGTGCAGCTTAGTATTGGAGGAAGTTTATTTCTAACTTCTCTGCCATAGCAGCTCCTATGCATGTAGTGACAAGTGTGAAGCATGATTTCCAATGGGGAGGAAAGAAACATAAATCTTTCGAGTCTTTGAAAGAGAAGATAATTTCAGCTCCATTCCTTGCATTACAGGACTTGAGAGAGCCATTCGAGATTCAGACTGATGCTAGTGATTACGCCATGGGTGCAGTTCTTCTACAGCATGGTAAGCCTATCGCATTTCATTATGAGACATTTAATGGTGTTGTTGTGAATTATCCTACATATGATAAGGAGTTGTATGTGTTGGTATAAAGCATCAAAAAGTGGAAAAGCTATTTGATGGGAAAAGAAAGAGTTGTTCATACCAACCATCAGCCTTTACAGTACTTGCAGTTGCAAAGTAAATTACAGTAGTCACGAAATTTTAGATGGATTGGTTTCCTACAACAATTTCACTTGGTAATAAGGTACAAGAAAGGTATTTTCAATAAATTTTCTGATATGATTTCAAGGCCTATTATTAGTGCTACTACTTTACCTAAGAATGATTCTATTGTACATGAGAGCTACATAGAACAGTATGCATCAGATGTTGATTTTAAGGATGTGTATGCTAAATTGAGTGAAGGGAATCATGTTGAGGAGAATGATTATCATTTGCATAATAATTTGTTGTTTCATATGGGCAAGTTATGTATACCACAGGGGGATAGACTAAGCATTATGAGAGAAGCTCATTCTTCTCTTATTGCTGGACATTTCAGGGTAAGCAAAACAATGGCACATTTACAGAGGTATTGTTATTGGCCTTGCATGGTAGATAGTGTTTCATGTTTCATTAGAGGTTGTTCATTATGTGCTAAAAGAAAGCCTAGAAATAGTAATCTTGGTTTATATACGCCATTTCCAGTACCTTCTAGACCATAGGAAAGTGTTTATATGGATTTTGTTGGAGGTCTACCATTATCTAGAAAGCAACATGATTATTTTTATGTAGTAGTTGATAGATTCAACAAGAAGTGTATTCTTATGCCATGTAAGAAATATATAACTGCTGAAAAAACTGTTGATTTATATTTTCAACATGTATGGGTTCATTATGGCTTGCCTACTTCTACTTTTAGTGACAGGGATTCCAGATTTGTTGGGAATTTTTGGTCCAATTTATGGAAGATGATGGACACCAAGTTGAAGAAGAGTACTGCTTTCCATCCACAAATATATTTCCAAACAGAGGTAGTGAATAGAACCATTGTACATCTTTTGAGAGGTTATTTTAGCAAGAATCCCAAGCTTTGGGATGAGCACTTGCATTACATTCAGCATGCTTACAACCGGGCCAAGCACTCTTTTACAAATACTTCACCTTTTGAAGCTTGCTTTGGGTATTTTCCTAAGTCACCTTTAGATTTCATTCTTGAGAAGGATGTTACCATTGATGGGCATAGTGAAATTGACAAAGCTCACATGTTCATTGAAATAATTCAGCTCATACATTAGCAGGTTCAAGAACAACTTGAAAAAAGTCGAGGCAAGTACAAGGAGAGGCATGACAAACACATAGTTGATCATAAGTTTCAAGAAGGAGATGAGGTATGGATGCATATTAGTAAGGAAAGAATGCAAGGAGAAGGTAAAAAGCTAAAGCCTATTCATTATGGTCCATTCAAGATCCTTAAACAAGTTGGAAATAATTCTTTTCAACTAGATTTGCCTTCATATATGCAAATGTATTCCTATGTGAATGTGGAAAATTTACGTTTTTATGAACCTCCTTTAATTGTTGATTATGAAAGTGACATTCAGCTGCCATCCATATAGGATTTCTCAGAAGAATTTTTGGATGAGCTGAAAGAGGATGCTATCCTTGACAGAAGGACACGCACTTCGAGGAGGGGAAATGTTGATTATGTTCGGCTTGGTCTTAAAGGCAGAAAATCGAGTAAAGAAAAATGGATGGAGGTGGAAAAGGTGAGGGATATATACCATCATCTTCTTAACAGGTAATTGAATACTTTTTGGGTCCAAAAGCTTCCCAATGGGGGGGTCTGATTAAGTGATCATGTCTAAGGGGAAAATATGCTCAAAATTGGAACTACTCAGAATTGGTTGCAACTTGAATGACCGGATAGGCCTCGTCACTGCGATTCTAGCGCCATGAACAAGACTTAAATCTGATGTCATATGAGAAAGATATTGAAGTTTTAAAACACCTAATAACCTTCAAAACAAGACTTTTGAACAAATGTTTTTTTTGTCATTTCAAAAAAAAAATTATGCCAAAATTTAATTTTTTATATGGTTTTTGGTGGCCTATCAGAGGGTTCCACATGGCCTTCTCGGAGGCTTCCACGTGGCCCCAGGACTATGGTTCAAGTCTTGCTTAAAAAAATGATTTGTGGGCAGGCTTGACCCGAGCTGAACGCATTTGGGTCAGTTGAGCACGATCTGACCTGAACTTTTATGGGTTAGCAGATAACGGGCCCTGTGTAGGAGTGAACGGGTCATGGTTCGAGTAGAGGTCAACCCAACCTAAATGCCTATGGGTCAGCGTATAGCGAGCGAGTCGTGTAAACAATGAACGAGCAGAGTTTATCAGGTGAAGCCCTTAGGGATTAAGGCGGCGAGACTCGTGACCATGCACATAACCAAGTGTTAAACCTTTTTGAACGGGTGGTAGATTTTTGGGTTTAGCCCCTTTGGGGTTAGCCCTCACCACATGACCTCCTCCCATGACCATGGGTGGGGGCTAAACCATTAACCGCCAACGCTAAACTGCATCCGCCTTTTCAGCATGTGAACGTGCCACCACTGGAAGTTTAAGTTAATGTTGCCCCCAAATGTAGAGCATAGTTCTGAAAAATTCGTCCTTTCACCATTTCTAGCATGCCTAACTGGAGTTCATCCAGATTTGGTGGAGCTTGTAGGAGACATTGAGTAGAAAATTATGAAGGTCATAACTTCTCCAATATTAAACCAATTTGGACAACATTTTGGTCAATTTTGGGTATTCTGAGCATTCTAGAGTGTTTGGGATAGGTTTCAAAGCTAACATAGGTTTTCTTCAGCCATTTTTTCTTCAGGGAAGCTTGGAGAGCCATCAGGGCCATGAGGGATGTTAGACTCCGTCTTGTCTAGTCCTCTGTCATAGTCAAATTCAGACAGGTAGCTGTCAAAGTCTCAGTTCAATATGCAGGCCAAATGCCAATCAGCTTTCACCCACTGCTACTTAGATGTTTGCAAAGCTTGTTCTCAGAATGTTTCAATAACACTTGCAGGCTAGGAGAAGGTTCAGTAGGTGTTTATTTTAGGAATGTCATCAATGTGAAATTGATTCTTCTTCAAAACCCTGTTTTGAAGAAGAAATCATCAAAAATATGTTTTTGTAATAAATAGGTAAATGGTCAAAGTATTTCAAATTTTACAGTTCTTCAATGGCAGCGGCTTCAGTAGCTCCATCCCTGCAGAAACAGCCAAAGGAATCATCAGATTCAATCAAGAAGTCAGTGGAAATAAACTGATAAAACTATCTCACGTGTGCATGCAGAGATCATAGTTGAGGCAGCCTCTTCTTGGAATGCCTTCCAGTGTTTTTCAAGGGTCCCTTTTCAAGAAATTCGCATGAAGGATCTGTCAAAGTTTAGCGCATTGGTCAAACAAGGAAATGCATCCAAAGTCAGTGTTTTCTATAGCAAATAAGGAGACAATTCTAAGTAATGACTTGATGACATTTGGAACGAATAATACAACTTTCAGATTGAAACCTTAGAAATACTGAATCAGGAACATGATTTATGTATCGTTGTGTCATCAGTGGGAGCCTACACAACAAAGAAATGGATATCAGAGTGTGCACATCTTATTATTGAAAATTCTTCTCCTATAACAAATGATGTGATGGAAGCTATTATAGCCAAAATTCATCCATGACACTAAAATGTGGGCATGCATCTGTACAAGTCGAGTTTGGAGTTTTGGAGGCAATAAAATTGTTTTGCAGAATTATTGACGGCGTTTGGAGGTGGGCGCTACCCATATGGGATGCGCACTACCCACTTGCCGGGCGCTACCCACTTAAACACTACAGCCTGTGCAAATTTACACGGGCGCTACCCGCTTGGTGCGCGCTACCCATTGGGCAGAGGCGCTACCCATACAGTCACATGAGCAGCTCTGTAACAGCTCGAAGACCAGTACCTCGAAATTGACCAATGGAAAACAAAGTGACCGTTGAAAGATGAAATGGAGTTGAAATTATGAAGTCATGCCAGGAGTTCATGGAGAGGTTGTCGCGTTTGATAAAGAGTTTGTCCCGAAAGATCTTCACAGGGAAAAGCTGTAGCTTCCAGCTTTTAATATGGGTTTCTTTTTATACCCACGTTGGCTTCAAAGATTGCCATGAAAAACGCTGCATTACACTTAATCACAGATCAACTTAGACAGGCCCAGCACTTTAAAGGTAGCCAAACACCTGAGTAAATTGTATTTCTGAAGGAGATGTGCTTGATTGATAAAGTTCGATGGACATGAAGTGGTGGCATCCTTACATAAAGAGGGTCTTAACGTGGTTTTCCCATCAATTAGAATCCAAAATCGGTGGAGCTGATTTCCAATTGGATAGAAGAGCAATATGACGGCATTGACATTTTGCTTTTACAGTATTAACACAATCAGTCAAATTCCAGCTCCTTCGCCTACTCCGCGGTGTATAATATCAGTGAATGGATATGCAGTTGTTTATAAGAAGAAGACCACAGAGATATATACACATTCAACGTATGTAACTGATGGTGTGATGCGCGTGAAAGGTCGGGTTGCCTGTCTCATCGGCGTAGAAGATGAACTCCTTGTGACAGAGTTGAAGTTCAAATGGATCCCAACTTATAGTTTATAAGTTTTATTAGAATGATATTGCACCATTTCTTTAGACAGAATTTGTCTTTGGATGGTTGAAATTAATCACATTAAGTAAACAACTTTTGGTAGATGATCATAGATTTAGTTTCGTTTTCATTGATGCAAAGGTGCTATGGCTCCGAAATCTATTCAATAGGTTCTCAAGTGAGGTGGAATAAAAGCTATTTTTATTAAATGGTTTTTTCAAACGGTGAATGGAAGCAAAGAAACAGTCAAGCCCAAATTAAATGCAGAATACCAACCTTAGCAGAAAAATAGGGACAGATTGCTTATATTTGTCTTCAGCTACGATTTCAAAGGAGTTACATCTACAGATTTCCGCCCCTTCATTGGTACATCAACAGATTTGGGCAGAAAATGTAACGATGTTTTGTTTTTAGAACTAATAGCTGGCTCTTTTACTATTTTCATCATTTTTAGTTGAAACAGCTCCATACTTTCATCGATCTGTTCTCAAAATTTGAGTTATTTAATGTATTGAAAATCATTGTAAAAAGGGGGAGAGTTCTGAGAACTGGTGTAGGAGAAAATCAGAGTTTCATTGTACAGTTTCAGCAGAGGAATAATGGAAGGACACAGCTCTGATTCATAAGATCCTTGTGGTTTGAATTTTAGCTTATGTTTCTTCTATTGTTTCATATGTAATCTCGTAATGTTTTTTCATTTCATTGATAATCAGTTCACTGGATGCTTTTGCAGTAAGATAGGCAGAATTCAATTTATTTGCTCTGCCTTGAAGGAGCGTCAGTATTTGTGTAATTTTCTTCTATTGGAAAGGACTCATTGTTTAAATGCCCTTTTCAGCTTTCTTAAAACAGTCTTCACGTACCATTTACTTTCAATTTAATTGTTAAACTTCACTCCTACCTCGCCTTATGGAATAATATGTGCCTTTGATTAGATTCCTGCTCTTTCTGTCTTTGCCCCATACAGCCCAGAAAACCCCAGCCATTTATTAAAAACCTCATTCGTATATGTTTACTAGCCTAAAATTAAAATCAGTTCCCATTTTAAGTTATCTCGCACCCTATTGCTCATTTTATCGAGATTGACAGGAGAGAGCCCTCTCCTATCCTCGTAGGGCTAGCTACGAGGCTGAGCTTGGTTTGATGTTGCCTTGAGTTTTGCCTTCTTTAGCCTGAGGTAGATTTGAGCGCTAACATAGTGGCGACCACACTGGGGAAGTCCTCCCCGGTAAAGGATAACAAAGTTCAGATCCGATTGCTGATGGTGGACAGCAGTCAGACACCACAAGGCTGAAATCATTCATCGGCGACTTCATTCACTGAACAATCCAGAAATCAATGCTTTATGGCGACCTCACTGCTGATGGACCGAATCACGAGAAGATATGCTCCCATGAGCCGAGATCACATTCCAGGTTTTCCGAATAAGATGCCCAAGGTAGATTGGTCAAGGAGTCTGCCTACGTTTAACAATGATGGTAAGAAAGATGCTGCTTTACATTTAGTCAGATTTCATATGCATATTCGCAAGTTGAAAGTGGATTTTCCTGAAGATTGCTTGATGAAGATATTCCTGGCCACTCTGGAAGGTGAAGCCAAATCTTGGTATGAAAATTTGCCGCTGGCCTGTATTTATTGTTTAAAGGATTTTCATGCCCTGTTCATTGAAAGATATCAAGTATCTTATTGATCATTAAATTTAGTTCATAACTGCTGTAAACATGCCTCTACCTTTATTGAAAACCTAGAGAAATATTATGAAGATGATAATTTCATGGATGATGAGATCATGGAAGCATTGTATGAAAGTCCTTTTCAGCAGCATAAAGCCGATCATGAAAATTTGCAGCAGGATCAAGATCTTAGTGTGATGGAAGATGAAGGAATTTTGCATCTTGACAGTGAACAGGAATTGCATGAAATGGATCAACAGTATGAGGAAAATCTGTATACTCCTTCACCTGAAATCAATGAAGACAATCATTGTTTGAGCCAAAGAAAACAGAAGGTATTATCTCCTCTATCTGAAGACGAGATAGATAAACTCTTGAAAGGTCATGTTCCAGTTCCAGCTACAACAGATCTGCAGTGTGCACACGGTCAAGAAGATGATGATCTGTTCACAGGAGAAGACAGCATGCAGATTGTAGGTTATGATAATGTCCAGTCAGTTACTTCAGTTCCAGATCCAAATTCAGATTGTAATGACCAAGCATACCTTGTGTTGAATCCTGAAAAGGAGAGTTTTGCTGTTGAGATCATAGACAGAATTTTTGATCCAGATGTTCTCATGCCACCAGAACAGAGCCTTCATAAAGAGGTAATCCAATCAGTTAATGAAAAAGTTTCTCTTGATGGAGTTATGCTAGATGATAGAGGTGTCATTTTTTAGCATCAAGAAACAGCTGAAGTTTCTTTTTTCATGATTGATGAATGTAATGAAAATCTGGCTGTCCTATCATATGAAGATGACCTATCATACATTCACACTGTAGAAGATCAAAACATACAGGATTACCTTTCAGATTCTTCATATGTTTCATGTGTTGAAATGTTTTTACAAGAGGAGATCTGCTCATCTACCTGTTCAGAGTTTTTTGAGGCCCAGGAGCATACTTTTACTGAAGTACATGATGAAGACAGATCAGAATTTGAAACAAAGGACACCTTGTTCTTTCAGCAAGAGGTAAATTTTCATGTTTTCCAGGATCCTCTTGCAGATTTGTTGCAGTCAGCAGTGAAGGTGGTTATTTTTGTGTTTAGTGATGAAGGAGATCATGGTTAGCTGTGTTTTTGGATGCCCAGTTACCAATGTTTATTGTTGACCAGCAGATCTGATCATGAAAATCAATCAAGAAGGCATCTGCTTGATTGGTTACATTGGCATTATGATATAGTTTGATGGCATATTGTTTTGTAAGAAACACAGGCGGTTGTGTACTGCCGGCAAGCTTTAAGTTCAGGTCTTGAGTTAGTTTGCTAGAGTTAAGTCATTTCAGTCGATTTTCCAGTTAATAAATGGAGTTATCAATCTTTAGTCTGTTTGTCAAAATAATGATTCCATTGCCTAATGGATGGAGGCACTGTCTGCTCTCCTAAAGCTCTGCAGTTCTTGGCACCTCCAAGAAGCGGCAGCTGGCATCCCCATTGGAGCCAATGTTAGACTCTGTCTTGTCTAGTCCTCTATCATAGTCAAATTCAGACAGGTAGCTGTCAAAGTCTCAGTTCAATATGCAGGCCAAATGCCAATCAGCTTTCACCCACTGCTACTTAGATGTTTGCAAAGCTTGTTCTCAGAATGTTTCAATAACACTTGCAGGCTAGGAGAAGGTTCAGTAGGTGTTTATTTCAGGAATGTCATCAATGTGAAATTGATTCTTCTTCAAAACCCTGTTTTGAAGAAGAAATCATCAAAAATATGTTTTTGTAATAAATAGGTAAATGGTCAAAGTTTTTCAAATTTTACAGTTCTTCAATGGCAGCGGCTTCAGTAGCTCCATCCCTGCAGAAACAACCAAAGGAATCATCAGATTCAATCAAGAAGTCAGTGGAAATAAACTGATAAAACTATCTCACGTGTGCATGCAGAGATCATAGTTGAGGCAGCCTCTTCTTGGAATGCCTTCCAGTGTTTTTCAAGGGTCCCTTTTCAAGAAATTCGCATGAAGGATCTGTCAAAGTTTAGCGCATTGGTCAAACAAGGAAATGCATCCAAAGTCAGTTTTTTCTTTAGCAAATAAGGAGACAATTCTAAGTAATGACTTGATGACATTTGGAACGAATAATACAACTTTCAGATTGAAACCTTAGAAAGACTGAATCAGGAACATGATTTATGTATCGTTGTGTCATCAGTGGGAGCCTACACAACAGAGAAATGGATATCAGAGTGTGCACATCTTATTATTGAAAATTCTTCTCCTATAACAAATGATGTGATGGAAGCTATTATAGCCAAAATTCATCCATGACACTAAAATGTGGGCATGCATCTGTACAAGTCGAGTTTGGAGTTTTGGAGGCAATAAAATTGTTTTGCACAATTATTGACAGCGTTTGGAGGTGGGCGCTACCCATATGGGCTGCGCACTACCCACTTGCCGGGCGCTACCCACTTAAACGCTACAGCCTGTGCAAATTTACACGGGCGCTACCCGCTTGGTGCGCGCTACCCATTGGGCAGAGGCGCTACCCATACAGTCACATGAGCAGCTCTGTAACAGCTCGAAGACCAGTACCTCGAAATTGACCAATGGAAAACAAAGTGACCGTTGAAAGATGAAATGGAGTTGAAATTCTGAAGTCATGCCAGGAGTTCATGGAGAGGTTGTCGCGTTTGATAAAGAGTTTGTCTCGAAAGATCTTCACAGGGAAAAGCTGTAGCTTCCAGCTTCTAATATGGGTTTCTTTTTATACCCACGTTGGCTTCAAAGATTGCCATGAAAAATGCTGCATTACACTTAATCACAGATCAAATTAGACAGGCCCAGCACTTTAAAGGTAGCCAAACACCTGAGTAAATTGTATTTCTGAAGGAGATGTGATTGATTGATAAAGTTCGATGGACATGAAGTGGTGGCATCCTTACAGACAGAGGGTCTTAACGTGGTTTTCCCATCAATTAGAATCCAAAATCGGTGGAGATAATTTCCAATTGGATAGAAGAGCAATATGACGGCATTGACATTTTGCTTTTACAGTATTAACACAATCAGTCAAATTCCAGCTCCTTCGCCTACTCCGCGGTGTCTAATATCAGTGAATGGATATGCAGTTGTTTATAAGAAGAAGACCACAGAGATATATACACATTCAATGTATGTAACTGATGGTGTGATGCGTGTGAAACGTCGAGTTTCCTGTCTCATCGGCGTAGAAGATGAACTCCTTGTGACAGAGTTGAAGTTCAAATGGATCCCAACTTATAGTTTATAAGTTTTATTAGAATGATATTGCGCCATTTCTTTAGACAGAATTTGTCTTTGGATGGTTGAAATTAATCACATTAAGTAAACAGCTTTTGGTAGATGAGCATAGATTTAGTTTCGTTTTCATTGATGCAAAGGTGCTATGGCTCCGAAATCTATTCAATAGGTTCTCAAGTGAGGCGGAATAAAAGCTATTTTTATTAAATGGTTTTTTCAAACGGTGAATGGAAGCAAAGAAACATTCAAGCCCAAATTAAATGCAAAATACCAACCTTAGCAGAAAAATAGGGACATATTGCTTATATTTGTCTTCAGCTACGATTTCAAAGGAGTTACATCTACAGATTTCCGCCCCTTCATTGGTACATCAACAGATTTGGGCAGAAAATGTAACGATGTTTTGTTTTTAGAACTAATAGCTGGCTCTTTTACTATTTTCATCATTTTTAGTTGAAACAGATCCATACTTTCATCGATCTGTTCTCAAAATTTGAGTTATTTAATGTATTGAAAATCATTGTAAAAAGGGGGAGAATTCTGAGAACTGGTGTAGGAGAAAATCAGAGTTTCATTGTACAGTTTCAGCAGAGGAATAATGGAAGGACACAGCTCTGATTCATAAGATCCTTGTGGTTTGAAGTTTAGCTTATGTTTCTTCTACTGTTTCATATGTAATCTCGTAATGTTTTTTCATTTCATTGATAATCAGTTCACTGGATGCTTTTGCAGTAAGATAGGCAGAATTCAATTTATTTTCTCTGCCTTGAAGGAGCGTCAGTATTTGTGTAATTTTCTTCTGTTGGAAAGGACTCATTGTTTAAATGCCCTTTTCAGCTTTCTTAAAACAGTCTTCACGTACCATTTACTTTCAATTTAATTGTTAAACTTCACTCCTACCTCGCCTTATGGAATAATCTGTGCCTTTGATTAGATTCCTGCTCTTTCTGTCTTTGCCCCATACAGCCCAGAAAACCCCAGCCATTTATTAAAAACCTCATTCGTATCTGTTTACTAGCCTAAAATTAAAATCAGTTCCCATTTTAAGTCATCTCGCACCCTATTGCTCATTTTATCGAGATTGACAGGAGAGAGCCCTCTCCTGTCCTCGTAGGGCTAGCTACGAGGCTGAGCTTGGTTTTATGTTGCCTCGAGTTTTGCCTTCTTCAGCCTGAGGTAGATTCGAGCGCTAACATAGTGGCGACCACACTGGGGAAGTCCTCCCCGGTAAAGGATAACAAAGTTCAGATCTGATTGCTGATGGTGGACAGCAGTCAGACACCACAAGGCTGAAATCATTCACCGGCGACTTCATTCACTGAACAATCCAGAAATCAATGCTTCATGGCGACCTCACTGCTGATGGAACGAATCACGAGAAGATATGCTCCCATGAGCCGAGATCACATTCCAGGTTTTCCGAATAAGATGCCCAAGGTAGATTGGTCAAGGAGTCTGCCTACGTTTAACAATGATGGTAAGAAAGATGCTGCTTTACATCTGGTTAGATTTCACATGCATGTTCGCAAGTTGAGGGTGGATTTTCCTGAAGATTGCTTGATGAAGATATTCCTGACCACTCTAGAAGGTGAAGTCCAATCTTGGTATGAAAATTTTCCGCTGGCCTGTATTTACTGTTTAAAGGATTTTCATGCCCTATTCAATGAAAGATATCAAACATATTATCCATCATTAAATTTAGTTCATGATTGTTGCAAACATGCTTCTACTTTTATTGAAAGCCTAGAGAAATATTATGAAGATGATAATTTCATGGATGATGAGATCATGGAATCCCTGTATGAAAATCCATTTCAGCAGCATAAAGACGCTCATGAAAATTTGCGAAGAGCGGATCCAGATCCCAGTATGATGGAAGATGAAGAGATTTTGCATCTTGACGGTGAAACCGGGAATTGCATGAAATGGATCGAAAAACGATGTCAGGAAAATACGTATACTCCTTCACTAGAAATCAATGAGAACCAATCATTGTTTGAGCCAAAGAAAACAGAAGGTATTATCTCACTCTATCTCGAAGACGAGATAGATCAACTCTTGAAAGGTCTGTTCCGGTTCTAGCTACGGCGGTCTGCGGTGTGGGTCAAGAAGATGATGATGCATTCCACGAGAGAAAGGCTTCGGCATGCAGTTAGGGTTATGATAATGTCCGATCAGTTACTTGGTTCAGGATCGAGATTCAAAGATTGTAATGACCCGGGCATACCTTGTGCTGAATCCTGAAAAGGAGAGTTTTGTTGTTGAGATCATAGATAGAGTTTTTGATCCAGATGTTCTCATGCCATAAGAACAGAGCCTTCATAAAGAGGTAATCCAATCAGTTAATGAAAAAGTATATCTTGATGGAATTATGCTAGATGATAGAAGTGTCATTTTTGAGCATCAAGAAACAGCTGAAGTTTCTTTTTTCATGATTGATGAATGTAATGAAAATCCGGCTGTCCTATCATATGAAGATGACCTATCATACATTCACACTGTAGGAGATCAAAACATACAGGATTACCTTTCAGATTCTTCATATGTTTCATGTGTTGAAATGTTTTTACAAGAGGAGATCTGCTCATCTACCTGTTCAGAGTTTTTTGAAGCCCAGGAACATATTTTTACTGAAGTACATGATGAAGGAAAATCAGAATTTGAAACAAAGGACACCTTGTTCTTTCAGCAGGAGGTAAATCTTCATGTTTTTCAGGATCCAATGGCAGGTTTGTTGCAGTCAGCAGTGAAGGTGTTTATTGCAGTGTTCAGTGATGAAGGAGATCATGGTCAGCTATGTTTTTGGATGCCCAGTTATCAGTTTGTATTGTTGACTAGGAGATCTGATCGGGAGAATCAATCAAGAAGGCATCTGCTTGATTGGTTGCATTGGCATTATGATATAGTTTGATGGTATATTATCTTGCAGGAAACACAGGCGGTTGTCTCTTTGTAATGACTTTAAGTTCAGGTCTTGAGTTAGTTTGCTAGAGTTAAGTCATTTCAGTCGATTTTCCAGTTAATAAATGGAGTTATCAATCTTTAGTCTGTTTGTCAAAATAATGATTCCATTGCCTAATGGATGGAGGCACTGTCTGCTCTCCTAAAGCTCTGCAGTTCTTGGCACCTCCAAGAAGCGGCAGCTGGCATCCCCATTGGAGCCAATGTTAGACTCTGTCTTGTCTAGTCCTCTAGTCATAGTCAAATTCAGACAGGTAGCTGTCAAAGTCTCAGTTCAATATGCAGGCCAAATGCCAATCAGCTTTCACCCACTGCTACTTAGATGTTTGCAAAGCTTGTTCTCAGAATGTTTCAATAACACTTGCAGGCTAGGAGAAGGTTCAGTAGGTGTTTATTTCAGGAATGTCATCAATGTGAAATTGATTCTTCTTCAAAACTCTGTTTTGAAGAAGAAATCATCAAAAATATGTTTTTGTAATAAATAGGTAAATGGTCAAAGTTTTTCAAATTTTACAGTTCTTCAATGGCAGCGGCTTCAGTAGCTCCATCCCTGCAGAAACAACCAAAGGAATCATCAGATTCAATCAAGAAGTCAGTGGAAATAAACTGATAAAACTATCTCACGTGTGCATGCAGAGATCATAGTTGAGGCAGCCTCTTCTTGGAATGCCTTCCAGTGTTTTTCAAGGGTCCCTTTTCAAGAAATTCGCATGAAGGATCTGTCAAAGTTTAGCGCATTGGTCAAACAAGGAAATGCATCCAAAGTCAGTTTTTTCTTTAGCAAATAAGGAGACAATTCTAAGTAATGACTTGATGACATTTGGAACGAATAATACAACTTTCAGATTGAAACCTTAGAAAGACTGAATCAGGAACATGATTTATGTATCGTTGTGTCATCAGTGGGAGCCTACACAACAGAGAAATGGATATCAGAGTGTGCACATCTTATTATTGAAAATTCTTCTCCTATAACAAATGATGTGATGGAAGCTATTATAGCCAAAATTCATCCATGACACTAAAATGTGGGCATGCATCTGTACAAGTCGAGTTTGGAGTTTTGGAGGCAATAAAATTGTTTTGCAGAATTATTGACAGTGTTTGGAGGTGGGCGCTACCCATATGGGCTGCGCACTACCCACTTGCCGGGCGCTACCCACTTAAACGCTACAGCCTGTGCAAATTTACACGGGCGCTACCCACTTGGTGCGCGCTACCCATTGGGCAGAGGCGCTACCCATACAGTCACATGAGCAGCTCTGTAACAGCTCGAAGACCAGTACCTCGAAATTGACCAATGGAAAACAAAGTGACCGTTGAAAGATGAAATGGAGTTGAAATTCTGAAGTCATGCCAGGAGTTCATGGAGAGGTTGTCGCGTTTGATAAAGAGTTTTTCCCGAAAGATCTTCACAGGGAAAAGCTGTAGCTTCCAGCTTTTAATATGGGTTTCTTTTTATACCCACGTTGGCTTCAAAGATTGCCATGAAAAACGATGCATTAAACTTAATCACAGATCAACTTAGACAGGCCCAGCACTTTAAAGGTAGTTAAACACCTGAGTAAATTGTATTTCTGAAGGAGATGTGCTTGATTGATAAAGTTCGATGGACATAAAGTGGTGGCATCCTTACAGACAGAGGGTCTTAACGTGGTTTTCCCATCAATTAGAATCCAAAATCGGTGGAGCTAATTTCCAATTGGATAGAAGAGCAATATGACGGCATTGACATTTTGCTTTTACAGTATTAACACAATCAGTCAAATTCCAGCTCCTTCGCCTACTCCGCGGTGTCTAATATCAGTGAATGGATATGCAGTTGTTTATAAGAAGAAGACCACAGAGATATATACACATTCAACGTATGTAACTGATGGTGTGATGTGTGTGAAAGGTCGAGTTGCCTGTCTCATCGGCGTAGAAGATGAACTCCTTGTGACAGAGTTGAAGTTCAAATGGATCCCAACTTATAGTTTATAAGTTTTATTAGAATGATATTGCGCCATTTCTTTAGACAGAATTTGTCTTTGGATGGTTGAAATTAATCACATTAAGTAAACAGCTTTTGGTAGATGAGCATAGATTTAGTTTCGTTTTCATTGATGCAAAGGTGCTATGGCTCCGAAATCTATTCAATAGGTTCTCAAGTGAGGCGGAATAAAAGCTATTTTTATTAAATGGTTTTTTCAAACGGTGAATGGAAGCAAAGAAACATTCAAGCCCAAATTAAATGCAAAATACCAACCTTAGCAGAAAAATAGGGACATATTGCTTATATTTGTCTTCAGCTACGATTTCAAAGGAGTTACATCTACAGATTTCCGCCCCTTCATTGGTACATCAACAGATTTGGGCAGAAAATGTAACGATGTTTTGTTTTTAGAACTAATAGCTGGCTCTTTTACTATTTTCATCATTTTTAGTTGAAACAGCTCCATACTTTCATCGATCTGTTCTCAAAATTTGAGTTATTTAATGTATTGAAAATCATTGTAAAAAGGGGGAGAATTCTGAGAACTGGTGTAGGAGAAAATCAGAGTTTCATTGTACAGTTTCAGCAGAGGAATAATGGAAGGACACAGCTCTGATTCATAAGATCCTTGTGGTTTGAAGTTTAGCTTATGTTTCTTCTACTGTTTCATATGTAATCTCGTAATGTTTTTTCATTTCATTGATAATGAGTTCACTGGATGCTTTTGCAGTAAGATAGACAGAATTCAATTTATTTGCTCTACCTTGAAGGAGTGTCAGTATTTGTGTAATTTTCTTCTGTTGGAAAGGACTCATTGTTTAAATGCCCTTTTCAGCTTTCTTAAAACAGTCTTCACGTACCATTTACTTTCAATTTAATTGTTAAACTTCACTCCTACCTTGCCTTATGGAATAATCTGTGCCTTTGATTAGATTCCTTCTCTTTCTGTCTTTGCCCCATACAGCCCAGAAAACCCCAGCCATTTATTAAAAACCTCATTCGTATCTGTTTACTAGCCTAAAATTAAAATCAGTTCCCATTTTAAGTCATCTCACACCCTATTTCTCATTTTATCGAGATTGACTGGAGAGAGCCCTCTCTTGTCCTCGTAGGGCTAGCTACGAGGCTGAGCTTGGTTTGATGTTGCCTCGAGTTTTGCCTTCTTCAGCCTGAGGCAGATTCGAGCGCTAACAAGGGAAATGGAGCTGCATTGGGCCACACTTCACTGTTTAAGGTGAAATAAAATTCATTCTTAGCTTTTTTATGTCTTCTGAATTCAATTTCATAGTTTTTTATCCCTGTTTAGGCATATTTATGACTGTAAAACTAATTTGAGCAACTTAATAGAGCAAGGGCCTACCCATTGGGAGCCTTGGACCCGAACGATGTAGCCTAGGAGGGGTGAACTGCCTCATCATGTTGATGTGTTTTTATGGTGAAGTTATGGCATTGCTGTGTATTTCTGATTTAAGATGTTAAACAATAATTTTAATTAGCATTCCCTCACACATAAACTCAAAAATAGTTACCAAAAACACTTTGTTTAATTTGCAAGCTATGATAAACACTTTTCACACTTAATTAAATGGAAATGGATACTTTGAACAACAGATACAAATAGTTTCATTTTTAGATCAGCACTACATTCATCTGACTATTTGGAAAATACACACGATAATTATGGTGTGTTTCTGTGTACCCCATAAATATCCCAACTTCTGCATTCGGCTCTAGCTTCTTCTTGGCGTCCTTGGTCACATGAATGTAAACAGATGAGTAAAAAATATTTAAATGAGAAATATCCGACTTCTTACCAGTAAAATCTTCTTCAGGTGTACTCACGCCAAGTACTCTATGAGGATAATGGTTTTGAACATAAACCACAGAGCTGCATCCTTCTGCCCACAAGTGCATTGGTAGGCCCTGGTCATGCAACATATCTCATGCATCACCCACGATCGTTCTGTTCTTCCTCTCCACGACCCCATTCTGCTATGGGTTATGAGGCGCTATGAGTTCTCTTCGAATTCCTTCTTTTCTACAGAAGTATTTGAATTTGTTCGAGATATATTCACCACCATTATTGCTTCGTAGAGCCTTCACTTGCTTCCCTGACTCCTTCTTCACCAATGATTTAAACTCACAGAAATTTGAGAATGTTTGATCCTTATTTTGCATGAAGTATATCTAGCATCTACGAGGATAGTCATAAAAAAATTTAACATAATACCTCCGTTTTTATGTCGAAGAAACTGAGAATGGTCCACACACATATGTGTGAATTCTCTCCAGGATCACCGAAGCACGGTTCTCCTTCTCATGAAATGTGGTCTTCACAAACTTACCCATAGTACATCCCTTGCACTGATCTGACTGCACAAGAGTACCCTTGGGAAGTCCAATAGAAATCTGCTGCAAAATATTCAAGGTGCCATGGTGAAGATGGCCCAATCTCCTGTGCCATAATTCACCCTCATCTAGGCTCACCACTTCTTCTTCTTTTCCCATCATTGCAGCATGGTCATCTACCTCCAACTTGTAGATATTCTTGACTCGAATCCCTATCCTCTTGTTTTGACCTGTGGTTTTATGTCACAGGAAAGCTTTTCCCTCACCGAAAACAATGTCATAACCTCTGTCCTCCAACATCGTGACTGAGACAAAGTTCTTCTTCAGACCTGGAACATGCATAACATATTTCAGCAAAAATGGTTTACCTAAGTCCCTCTCAAAGGTAATGGTTCCAATTCCGATCGCACTGTATCTACCATCGTCACCCATCTCTATATGCATTTGGATATCTTTCTCCTCCAAGACACTAAACAACTCCTTGTCTCCCATAATGTGGAAGGAAGCACCACTATCAAGATACCACAATGATCCCATTGCACTTGAAACCAAGCATGCGATCAAAGAGAAATCAAGTTAAAATTGCAAGGCAAGGGCCTCACCAGCTGCAGCTCCAACAACCTTCTTGTTCTTCTTTTTCTGTGGACATTTAGTGGCGAGATGCCCATGTTTGTGACAGTGAAAACACTTCACCTTGGAAAAATCCAGCTTCTTTACTTTAGCCTCATATTTTGGATGGAATTTATTCCCCTTCCCTTTCCTTGCTTTGGTAGCTAAAGCGCAATTCTCTTCATCATCATTCTTTGATGAAGAGTCATCCCTGGTACTTCGCCTTATCTCCTCCTGCACTAGATCAGACCAAAGTCGCTCCCAATCCGGCTGTTTGTCCCGTCCATTGACAGTGTTTTGATAGCTGTGCCAAATCTTCGTAAGACCAAGGAGAGCCAATGTCACCAATTGATCATATGCAACTGTGATTCCCACACTCCCAACTCATCCTTACATTGGAAAAACTTCGTGAGATATTTTGGAATACTTTCGCCCTTCTCCATTTTGATTTTTCTGAGCTTATCTTTCATTGCCAACTTCCTATGGTTGCTGCTACTTTGGAAAATATCTGTCAAAGCTTTCCACATTGCAAATGGAGTGGATTTCCCATGAAGGCTTGACACAATATGGTATTTCACACCTTCCAAGAGAATTGTTCTTGTCTTTGATACTTTATTTTTCAAAGCGTCAAGTAATGCAACATCCGTTGAAGTGGGCTTAGGAAAATCGCTATTCATGAACTCCTTCAGACCATTATCTTCAAGCACCACCTACATCCTATCCTTCTAGGCTATGTATTTGGAGCTTCCCTTGAGTGCATACTCCAACCGAAACCCATTTCAATGTTTACTCAACTGTCGCACCAAGAAATTCTTGCAGCAAATTCGAATTGTCCACCAGCACAAAACTCAACACCGCTTCAATATTTCAATCTCTAGTGATAAAAAATGCTCTGATACCATGTATAAATTATACAAGATGCATTTATATTACTGGACTCTCCTGATCTAACAAATTAATCTTATGTTAAATATAGAATCCTTCCACTAAATTCTTTGCAGAAATTTAATCGTCAATTGCAAAACACATATGAAGCATATCAATCACACATAACAAGAATGTTTTACTAGGAAAGCTTAAAGCTAAAAACCCCAACTATCATATATTATGTATATCAATGGAACATGTAACAATATCACACAAAGCTCATAGCATAGAGCTCTCAGTACAATCAACAATCGTCACACATTGTCATGCAAAAATTTTCATATCTATGCGCTAATTTCTTGCCTCCTGAGAGCCTACCTCCACTGTGAAATCCCTACTGAAGAAGATCCCTGAATGAATTCTATCTTGCCTTGCTTGCACTGCGAAATCCTCATTGGCATCTCCAATTTCAGTGTAGATGCATTGAATGCATCACTATAGTCACAACTCATAGTCCATCTCACCCTTTCACCTATCTCTCCACTAGGTCTCCACTGGATCTGACATGCAAGTAGTTAACTGTATTATTTGTTTAGTTGAAAGTAAGACACTACTTTTGAATTAAATAAATAATTAATTCACTCATCTATCACTAGTGTATGTTCAGTTACAACTAGCAAACTTGAGTTTAAGTCACTGCACTGAGTTAAACTAAATAAAAACTCACATAACTACTCTTCCAACTCTATTACAACTTGCCATTGTCAGTTACAACGAAGTCCTCCATGCATGAGTCACCAACCACCTTAGGAATTGTGTAATTCCTTCAGTCCATTGATGTGCCACATCTACTCACTGAAATAAAGTGCTCCAACAGAATAAGTTACTATTTATTGTCTGATTATTATTAAGGGCTAATAATAATCGACATGCATTCTATTTTTAGATTTGTGATCTATAAATAGACCTCACCCATCTTCTAAAAATAGAAAATCATCTAAAGATAGAATTTTCTCAACCATCTAGAATCAGCATCCTGCTAACTCTAGAATATGCTCACCAATATAAAAATAGACATACATCTAAAAATAGCCTATGGGCCCCACTTAGTGAAGGTGCTTAATTTTCACTAAGCTCATCATCTTGTTAAATCTCAACAAAGATTGATTTTAAAGGTACTTTATTAATGTCTTCAGAAGGGGTGTTGGTGTATGAATTTTTATGATACTGTGACTCAATCCATGTAGAAAATATGATTTTCAATTTCAGTTTGACGAAGAATTCTTTCTACAAGAATAGAGTAACTATACACCTTCTCCAAAATGAAAAAACAAAATACAAGTTCAATGCACCTAAAAAAAATGAATATAATGATAATCCAAAGCGCATGCACACTAATGTATCTAATATCAAGAATATTAAGAAGATAATGTTCTTTTTTCTTTTTTCTTTTAATATGCAAGAAAATGAAAGCTAAACTAAATTCCAAAATAAAAAATTAATGCAGTCACGATAATCCTAGTCTAAGCCATCAAATTCCTTAAGACACAAACAAGCAAAACACACGCAATGGAGATCACTAGAAATGTTACAAATCATAGGCTATAAGTACTAACACATGCTAATAGACCAATACAATGCATTATAAGAAATGATAACACACTGTAAGAAAGGGCTAGATAGTGTTATAATGCTCTGATATCCACTACATACATCATTACACAAGTTTAACTTAAAACAAGAGGGTTTGGGTCCAACAAAAGTGCTCATATCAGTTGGATTATTAAGCATGCAAAAAATGTATGGGAACTCGAGTAAATACAAGATCAGAGAGAGGGAATTTGAGAGACGGAAAAATAAACTAGGAATAAGAATTCGACCCAATAGATTTTCCACTTCTGCAATAGGATTTTATGATTGGTTGGAAAAATAGAAAACCCTCTCAGGTTTTACCAGAAACCCAGGGAAAAACGAATAAGAGAAAAGTTGTTTCAAGGTTTTATTCTTTGAGTGATGCATGATGTAGAGTAAAGGTTAAGAAGAGGAGAATGACTGCCTATGATTCCTCGCATGCAGGTATAGTGTAGTCTTTACTGTAGATGGGAAGAAATCCTAGCTAGCTCTGAAGCCTCATCTTGCACATAAGAAATAGAACAAATAAACCTTCACAAAGTAATATATTGAAAATAAAAACCATTAGAAACATCTAAACATTACTGAATAAATAAATCTAAACTAAAATTCCAAACATTCATTACTTATATACATGAAGTAAATAATGAACAATCGTATATGGAAGCAAGAAAAACCAATCTATATTAATTGTGGAGATGGAGGAAAATTACAACCATCAGATGCACTTGAAGCAACACCTCCTTCATCTTCTAGCTCCAAAACTCTCCCTCTCAATCTAGGTCTTAGAATCATGACAATACAATAATTCCCATCCCCTTCTCAATGGCCAAGCCTCCAATATATAGGAAAGAGGAAGATATTAATATTTCTAAATTCCTCCTTAGTTCAATTTGGACAAAATATTTTGGGTGAATAATGTTTCCTCATATAAAAATGGATTTTTCCACTTTTTAGATGCTTTTTTTCTTAGGAAAAATCTTCCCCATGCTTTATGGCTCTTTCTCACTTTTGTATGTTTTTCTTGTTAGGAAAA
This sequence comes from Pinus albicaulis, assembly GCA_034641835.2. Lineage (NCBI taxonomy): Eukaryota > Viridiplantae > Streptophyta > Pinopsida > Pinales > Pinaceae > Pinus > Pinus albicaulis. The sequence goes on along the minus strand of CM076583.1, from coordinate 118,625,247 downwards.
ATCTAAAGATGAGGATAAAGAGATCACATTTCACCATATGAGTTTTTGAAAGTGAACAAGAGTGTCAAACTCAAGTTTTTTTCCTCATGACTGAGTGAGAATTTTGGTAACACGAGTTAGATGAAAGCGACAACCTGTTATAGACTAGGATAATGTGGTCTTCATGGTAAATAACTTGTGTTACAGTCTTATATAGGCTAGGAGAAAGGGGTATTTCAACCAAAAACATAGTATTATCATCTGAGCTAATGAGGAGGCATTTTCATGTATAAAAATTAACCCATGAGACCTCTTCTACAGACCCTCTGAGACTATAATAAAAATTTACAACAACATGACAACCCTCAACAAGTATACAATAGACTCAAGATGATACATAAAGATTCAAGAGTATATAACTTCAACAAGTGACATTAATGGAAACACAAAAATGACAAAAAAGTTGAAATATTTATGTATTGAGAAAATTTTCAAAGTTCCACCAACTTTCTTACTTGATGGCATGATTTTTTTAAGCCATATGCTCGTTGGATGGATCGTGTGTTTAATTCTTTAATATTCCTAAATTATTCTTAAGCCAATTGGAATATTCAGTTTCGTTTTTCTGCTTTGTTTAAAGAATAAGAGGGCAAAGGAGGTCCATATTTCTCCTTAATCATGAATAAATCAATGCCAAATGTGAAAGAGACAAATCTTGGTAGCTTAATTAAAGCACCGTTGGTGTGAAAATGGACTAGATCACTTTGACTGGGTCAAACTTGACCAAATCTACAACGTTGTCATGAAGGAGTGGCCATCAATTAGGTACAACGCAGTTTTAGATGGAGATGCCTTGTGTGAAAGAAGTGTTATCATTGGATGTGGTTTTTAGGGTTTGCAAGCTCTTAACTTATAAAAGGAAGAGGATGGAAGCATTAGAAGGTTGTTGATGTTTATCATATTTTCTGAATATATGGTTTGTTTAGACTGTTAGCTCCCTGTAATCAGCAAGATTGGCGAAAGTCTGGTCGCAGGGAGAAACATCGTTTCAACCACTTTGGGATTCTAGGATCTAGCCCTCCTGAATCCGGAGAGGGATCTCTCCACTAAGTGCAAAGATGTATTTGTCTTTGAAGTTTGGGGTAATGATATTAGGCTAGTTATGAAGACCAAGGGTTTTTTTTGTTTTTGGATGGTTGAGCATGATTACTATTTGGGGTGGAAAGTTCTAAATGTAAAAAGTTTCAAAGGTGAGAAGTTGCAAGCAGATAGAACAAGATTTGGCCAGGAATATAGATAATTGCAAGTTTTAGTCCATTGGGCTATGGGGTCAAAATAGGGTTTAATTGGAACAACAAGAGGCAAGAGTGGTCCATGGGGCAAGTCATCTATGTCTAAGGATCTCTTTGAAGATTGATTTATGGAATGAAATGATATAACAAGAAGGAAAATTAAATAGCTGCAAAACTAAGAGTAACCTAGGATCTAGTAAGTACTTTTAAACTAGCCAGCCTTTTACAAACACTTGAGAAGAACATAAAAGAAAACTATGATCTGGTAAGTACTTTTAAACTAGCCAGCCTTTGATACACTTTCGACAGAAAACATTTTAAAACAAAGGGGAAAACTTGAAGGCAACTTTTGGAGTAGAAACTAGCGGGCCAGGCTCACCACAAATCCTCTCCTAGCTCTGCTTTACTTGGTTACTTTCAAGACAAACACAAAGATAACACAGAATGGCCTAAGATCTAGTAAGTACTTCTAAACTAGCCAGCTTTTAACACATTCCAAGGGAAACATCTAGACAGCCTTTGGGGATAAAACTAGGACCAGGGCACACCATATCTTCGATAGTTCATCTCTACTTAACTAGTACTAAACATAAATTTCAAAAATATTATTCAGCTAAGAAAATAAGATGAGGGAACGCCAGCATTCCTATGCTTAAACTCAATTAAATCATTCCCAAATAATACAGATTGGAAGAAAACATTCAGATAAAGGTTTTCAGTCAGAGAAGGGTACTGATATACAGTAGGTCCTAACTCTATGCATGCTATTCTTTATAAGAGAAGATGAAACACAGTGAAAAAAAAAACAAAAAGACAAGTTAGAATAAGAAAAACATCACCATCAACATAGACCAGGATCCCATAAATCAGCTTGTATTGATGCTCCAAACCAGTTACAACTTTAAGTCCAATGCTTTAGTTTAACAACCATTTACACATCTTAGCCTAACCTATCTACCACTAGCAGAGCTCCAAGGGCCCATGAACACTACTTACAGATAGAAGTCTCAAGCTCAATTACATTTCAATATTCTACAACCAACCCCTCATTCATCTTCTGCAGGAGTATATATAGAAGGATGAGGAGGTGAGATCTGATAAAATATCTCAAAAACTAATTAATACAGACTTAAATGGCTTCTCGGCCTTTGAGGGGCTCAATAAAGAAGCTTACATAGGTGTCTTCTGTACTAAATGATTTACATAAAGATTAAGCTTAGTGGGAGCTTTTGTTGACCTTTAAGGCTCTGTGTGATGTCGAGGTTACTCTGCTGATATTTTGTCATTGGTTTTCCTGCAGAATTTATCCTCTGGCTATGTTGTGAGGCAAATATTTGGTCTTGATTAATAACTTCGGCCTCTGATTGAATACTTTGAGGCATAGGTGGCATTTCTGTAGCTGGGAGGAATCAATTTGCCTCAGATGTGGTGGTGGAGGCTTTCTGTTGATAAAAAAATTAAGATTTTCTTTAAACTGTGTTTTAATTGGGGATTAGGCTTTTGATAATCATTCTTAGCCATGATCCCCGCAAATCTATCTTCAATCTTCTATCCTGGTACATTTTTGTCTTCGACACTGATACTCTCTGACTGTGCTTGATTCATGTGTTTTTGCTGGTATGCAGGGCTACGCAGGGATGATATGGCATCAATGCCTCATGGATCATTGATGAAATGTGAATTTTAAACCGTGTGAAGGATTCTCTTTGATGGATCAGAGGCGGGAGGATCGTCACCCTCTGACTTTGAAATTTCTTGAGTTATGGCAGAAAAACCATTAAAACCCTGCAAAATACAAAAAACTATTATAAAATCCTGCATGTATAGGTTCGTTGCTTCAAAAGGTACGTGGAGGGAGCATTGCCGTTGGATGGCATCATCCAATGGTCAAGATCGATCAAAGGAATTTAAAGGGAAGGCGGAAAAGGAATATGAATTGGAGCCATCGATTGCACAGAGATCGACGGTCGGGAGTGGAGGAGAAAATTCAAAGCGGAGGAATCAGGGCAATGAATGGTGGGCCGTCGATCTGCAGATCAGATCGACGGCGGAGATATTTTAAATTCCGCGCCGTATCCTGGTTAACTGTCGAGCATCTTCATAAAGAGGCTACCGTCCGATGAGTGGCCTCAGATCGGACGGCGCGCATCAATATCGCGATGGGTCCACGTCCGATCATTAACGTGCGATGAGCGGCGGTTTTCTGAAAAATGCACAAGACACATGTCGGGCGGTGTATGGAATCACTGCCGATCGGGAAAAAACCGCCCTCCGCTTGAAGGCGGTGCGATGGATACCGCCCGGTTTTGGAATGGTGAGTGGTTGGCGGGGACCACCTGTTTAGCCCCAAAGATGTTCTTCTCTTTCACCACATTCCACCTCATTTTCTTTGTCCCTCATCAATTACAGGCTTAACTGATTAATAGGATTAATTAAAATTTCTTTAAGAATTTATATAATGACTAACTTGCTATGTTCTCATGATTTTGTTGGTGTAGTAATTTTGACCAAGACTCGGCTACAGAATACAGGCATTCCGTAGCCAGTCGTCTGTTCTGCAGCCATCCTCATGTTTATGTAGGTTCCAGGTGTCACTGCAAATAAAAAGGCATATGGGTGAAATCCAAAACACCTCCCCATCATCTCTTGCTCCCCACGAAGTCTGAGTTAAAGTATCAAAGCGGTTATGCACGTAGAAGAGAAGCAATTTCCTATCAAAACACGGACTCTACAGATGTTCGCAGTTAAGCACAAGACTGTTAATAAGAGTTTTAATTTGATTAGAGGTGGGAAAGACACTTATCCCCATTTTTCTCAAAGAGTAGTTATGTAACTTCATTATAACTATGACTCGGGAGACCGAGAAACTGTTGGTTAGATTTTGTTTTGTTGCTAGATCTTTGAAGGTCGTAAATACCCTATTTTGAATAATTTCTCCTTTAATGAAAGAAACATAATTTTATTGCACGAGCTGAGTCAATCTTGAGTAGATTTTCATGCTACTCCGGTGGTAGAGGGCCCCTGCTACCTGAGGAGCTTCGTTCATATGATTTAGATAAGTAACTTAGTCTCGTTTCATTCCTAGTTTAATTGATTTTCTGAACTTTGAGTTTAGATTCATTTGCATTAGATGCTACAATTTAGTCTCATTCTTATGTACTCTTCCAAAATATCACTAATGTCGAATGAGGTGTGACTGTAGTATTTTAGGAATTAGTTTTACATTCTTATGCTCAATCACATCAGTTGTACAGCTAGTCATGATCTTATAAACTCTTCCAAAATATCACTAATTTTGGATGGGACATAGCTGTGGTGTTTTAGAGCTTTGTTGTGTTCTGTTGAATTTTATGCTTTCATGCTCATTTACATAACATGTTGCAGCCAGTCCTGTTCTACAAACTATTCCAAAATACCACTAATTCTGAATGAGATAGAGCTGAAACATTCCAGTAATTAGTTGCATCCTTAGTCTAGTGGTAGCACTCCGGAGGTAGATGTCATTTTAGTTTAATTCTGTCACTATATTTCAATTTTGATAATGGCACTCTAGTTCAGTTTTAATTCACTGCATTTCAAGTTAGATTAGTGGCATTCTAGTTCAAATTTGTTCACTATATTTCAAATTAGGTTAATGGCATTGTAGTTTAGTTGTGGTTACTGTGTTTCAAGTTCGATCAATTGCTTTCTCAGTGTTATCCATTGTTCTTTGAGTAGTATTAATTGTTAACATCAAATTCCACGACCTTCATTATTTACAAAAATTCTTTTGTTTTGACTTTCTATTAATACATCATCATCTGGATCGGAGTTAGTAATATCAGTTTAAGGCCTTGATTATTCTACAATCCTTTGCAAATTCACAGTTAAACCTTTCTTTCCAAAAACTATTTTAGAAAATCTCTAACTTTTGGATGAGGTTTACTAGTGACAAGCTGAGCTGCAGAATGGAGTAATATTAGCATTACAAGTTAATTTAGAGTAGAAATATTATTGTGCTACAAATAATCTCTTTTCAATTGTGTTCCAATAAACCTCTAGCCATGGATGAGATTCTTTGTAATATTGTAAGATGATTGTGTCCTTAGGAGAACCTCATTTTTATTAAACTTGTTCTTTTCTCAAACTATTCCAACATATTCCTAATGAATAAATTGGATGAGTTCATACTATGAGTTATTGAGTTCATGTTGTGATTTTTTTCCTTACTAGGAGTCATTATCAAGCTTTGGATTTTCTGTTCTTTAGTGTCATACACAATTTAGAGTAGGTTTTGCTTTGTTTTAGTGTAACGATCCACTTCTCTTTACCAACACTTAGTTCTTTTCCTTCTTGACATAAAACCATAAAACCAAAAACATCATAAAAACACTAAACACAACGTAGTGAGAAATAGATACCTAGGCACATATAGTGCACCACACTTCAGCAGTTTACTGACCCTGGTTGATAATTTATGACCTCAATTTAGGAACACTAAGTTGAGCACAACATTTTGGCGTCGTTGCCGGGGAAGTGTAACTAGGTAGCCTTGTTTCTTACCACCCAAAAACAATGATATGTGTAGAGAAAGAGACTCAAGGGGTAGATTCATAAGAAGCAGAAGCTTGATTCCTAGAACACCACTTGTTTCACCAAGACCTAGAGCCAGCACACCTCCAACTCAAACCCACATTCCATCCTTTATTGATCCTAGACTTCCAGAGAACTTAAGATCATATATTCCATTAGAAAGACCTTTTACTTTACCCACTGAGCCTATCTTAGAAGAAGATTCAGGAACCCCTGCTAGGGACATAAACTTTTCAACTTCTACAGAAGAATCAACTATGGCAGAAGAAGGGGGAGGAGGAGTTTTAATGGAGAACACACACTATTTGGAGGGGGTAGAGGTAGAGGAAGAGGAGAAGGAGGTAGAGATGCAGAAGGAGGAAGAGGAAGAGGAAGAAGAGAAATGGGAAGCTCTTTTGGGTTTCCTATAGTAGATGAAGAAACCAATACAACTATGAAAAACATTTCACCCTCTGTCCTTCCAAACTTTTATGGACTGAAAAATGAAGATCCTGAAACCTTCCTATTTGAATTTGAAGTCCTATGTAGAACCTATGACTATTACAAGATGCTCAAAAACTTAAATTATTTCCTTCAACATTGAAAGGAGCAGCATCGAAGTGGTTTATGAGCTTGATCAATAGTTCTATTAGGACATGGGAAGACATGAAACAAGTATTTCTAGAAAGGTATTTGGACTACTGTATGCCAGCCAACCATAAGGAGGAAGTGTTTAAAATTCTACAAAAAGAATATGAAAATCTGGAAGATTTGTTGGAGAGATTTAACTACAACATCAAAAGAGAAAAAATGGAAAACCTAGACCAAGACACTTTGAAAGCTCTCTTGTTGAAGACAATTAGGGATGAATGGTTAGATATCCTTAACATGATGGGAAAAGGGGATATATCTCAGCGTACATTACCTGAAATAGCTGAATTATGTATCAACCTTTCAAGAGGGAAATCTAAAACTGTAAAAGGACCAAGAGACCCTGCTCTTGCAAGGGCAAGTAAGTCTACTTTTGGGACAATAAGTAGGGTAGAAATAGGACATATGCTTGATGAGTTCAAATCTGATATCTTGGGGAGTCTTAGTGAAAAAATAGACACCCTTAAGTTACAAAACAAGCAAAAAACTAAATCTGATGCCTTAGAAATCTTTTGTCCCAAATGTAGAAAGAAACATGCCTTGAGAGAGTGCCCTTTGGATGCCAAAGTTGTGGAGACTTGTGTAATTTGTTCAGAAGAACATGAGACCAAGATTTTTCCTTTACTTCCTGGTCTTAAAGCTGTCTTTCAAGAAGATACTCCTTCAAGTTCCACAGAATCTCTCAATTTTGTCTCTAGAAGGCCTTGGCAAGGACCTCAAACACAAGGATTCCATGATCAGATGTACAATCAACCTCCACCAAATTGGAATTCTTGGCAGCAACCTTGGCCCCAATTTCAAAATCAATCACAAACTTGGGTGCAAGGAGCACAAAATCCCTATGGAAGATAGTCTCAGTATTATCAATATCCACCAACCTATCCACCATATCCACATTTCCCTCCTCAACAAAACTTTCAAAAAAATCCTCAAAATCCACAACATCAAAATCAACCACTTCCATTACCATTTCCTCAGAAAACAAATTAGTTGCCTGCCCAACCCATACCAAACCCCAACAATAAAAATCCTCAGAACACATACATGATAGAAGGCCAACAGTTTCCAACTTATTTGATCACTCCTTTAGACCTTAGTGATGTTCAACTTAGGTCTCGAAGAATACTTGAAAAGAGGAAACCTTCTGTAATCATACAAGAGAAAGAAAATTCTGAGGAAGATTCTCTACGGGTAAATAAAAGTCTTGAAGAGAACACAACTTTCCAAGACTCAAACATTGAAAAATCAAAACAAAAAGAACCAATAATTTCAACTCCTATATTAGAGCATCCATCAACATCCACTTCTACACCTCCCTTTCCAGAAAGATTACAAATTGATAGGGGTGTAGAAAAACAAATTATGGTGCCTAATTATGATTTCCTAGATGAGCTAAGAAATGTTTATATTAAGATCCCATTATTACAAGCTATCAAGGAAATTCCAATCTTAGCAAAGACAATAAAGGAGTTGAGCATGAAGAAAACAAGAAAAAGAATAAGAGAGACAAAGAAAATTCAACTGGCAGGAAAAATAGCAGATATCATGATGGGTAATATTGCTATTCCAAAGTATCTAGACCCAGGAAATCCAGTTGTTAAAATTCACATCAATGGAATTGAGATCCAAAACACACTTATTGATTTAGGAGCAACAATCAATATTATGAGTAGACAAATCATGGATAAACTGAAACTTCCTAATCTTATTTTTACACCCACATTATTACAATTAGCAGACAGATCTGTGATCAAACCTGATGGGGTAATAGAATACATTCCAGTGTCCCTAGACTCTTGGGAGTATCCTGTGGATTTTATGATCCTAACTCCTAAGAATAATCTAGGAGGACATCCTATTATATTAGGAAGACCTTGGTTAGCTACAGCTGATGCTTTCATTAGCTGTAGATCCGGTGATATGTACATCTATTATGGTAGTTCAACTAAGAAATTTACCTTGTATCCTCCAGCAAGAACAATTACAGAATTATATGATACTCAATGGATAGAGGATGAAGAAGACTTACAACCTCTCTTCACAATTTCAGAAATTAGTGAAGATAGCCAGATTCTGAATACCTTGGAAAACTTTGAATCCTCTTCGAAATATAAGCATGAACAATTTCAAGAAGAATCCAACATTGAGTTTTTGTCATCAACGCAGATGTCTCTCTATTCCATGGATAAATTTGGCAGCTCTACAATTGAGATATTTCCAGGCAAAACTTTAAACATAAACAAGAACCTAGAGAAATCTCAACAAGAAGAGCTAGTCAAAATATTACAGAGACATTCTTCTGCATATGCATGGGAGTACACTGATATGAAAGGGATAAGCCCCAAGACTTGCACTCATCACATCTACATAGAGGAAAATTGTAAACCAATCAGACAACCTCAGAGAAGGATGAATCCAAATCTTAGGGAGATTGTTAAGGAAGAATTGCATAAATTATTAAATGTTAACTTCATCTATCCCATTTCAAACAGTCAGTGGGTTTCTCCTTTGGTAATTGTGCCAAAGAAAAATGGTAAATGGAGAGTATGTATTGACTACCGGGAATTAAACAAAGCTACTCTTAAAGATCATTTTCCCTTACCTTTCATAGATCAGGTGTTAGATACATTAGCTGGAAAAAAGTACTTCTCATTCCTAGATGGGTTTAGTGGTTATAATCAAATCCAAGTAGCACTGGAAAATCAAGATAAAACCACATTTACTTGTCCTTGGGGTACCTATGCTTACCGAGTATTTCCATTTGGACTATGCAATGCACCCGCAACATTTCAAAGGGCAGTACTAGGATTTTTTTTAGATCTAATACATGATTGTGTAGAGGTATATATGGATGATTTCACAGTTTATGGAAACACATTTGAAGAAGCTTTAGAAAACTTGGAAAAAGTCTTAAAGAGATGTAAAGAAGAAAATCTTTCACTAAGTCATGAAAAGTGTTTTACGATGTTTACTGAAGGAATTTTTTTGGGACATCACATTTCAGGGGATGGGATTAGAGTTGATGAGTCAAAAGTTGAAGTCATCTCTAACTTATCTATTCCAAGTTGTCAAAAAGATGTTAGTAGTTTTCTAGGATTTACAGGATATTATCGAAGGTTTATATAAAACTTCACCAAGATAGCATCTCCACTTTTCAAATTACTTACCAAATACTGTGAATTCAAGTGGAATCCCGATTGCTAGTTAGCCTTTGAAACCCTGAAAACAAAAATCTCTGAAGCACCTATTTTAAGTGGACCTAACTGGAAGCTACCTTTTCATATTTCAACAGATGCCTCAGATACAGCTCTAGGAGCAGTATTGGGACAAAAAGACTTGATTCCTTATGCCATCTACTATACCAGTAAAAACTTGACTCCTTCAGAGTTAAACTATACTGTAACTGAAAAAGAGTTTTTAGATGTTGTTCATGCCATAAACAAATTCAAACACCATATAACAGGCTATGAAACTTTTGTTCACATAGATCACTCTGCAATTAGATATTTAATGAACAAATCAATTACTAATGGCAGAGTCATAAGATGGTTATTGATTTTACAAGAATTCAACATTACCATTCTAGATAGGCCTGGAAAACAAAACACAATAGCTGATTTCCTATCTAGACTCCAAAACATCCAAGACAATACCCCAGTTGAAGATCAATTTCCTGATGAATATCTTTTTGCAATTTCTACTCAAACTCCTTGGTTTGCTGACATTGCTAATTATTTAGTTTTAGGGAAATTTCCTTCAATAATGAATTCAAGAGACAAAAGAAAGATCATTTATGACAGTGCAAAATATTCATGGGTTGCTAATGAGTTATATAAGACAGGTCCAGATTTTATCATTAGGATATGTGTTCGGGAAGATGAGATGCCTGAAATTCTCAAGGCATGTCATGATGAACCTTGTGGTGGACACTTTGCTGATAAAAGGACAGCCTATAAGATCCTTCATTTGTAAATGGGTAGAGGCCAAACCATTACTTTCTGCTACTGAAGCATCTGTAGTTAATTTTATTTTTGAGGATATTTTTACTCGTTTAGGTGTCCCAAGGGAAATTGTTACAGATCAAGGAGCTCAATTTACATCAAAGCTAGTGGAACAAATGATGGAGAGGTAAAAAATTAGACACATAAAATCTACTCCCTATCATCCACAAGCAAATGGTCAAGTGGAATCTACTAATAAGTTCATTGAAGGGATCCTAACGAAGACTGTTCATTTGCATAGAAGAGATTGGGCAGATAGGCTTCCTGAAGCCTTGTGGGCCTATAGAACTACATGGAGAAGCACAACAGGCCATACTCCTTATGAACTTGTTTATGGAAAGCAAGTTTTGTTTCCCATACAGTTCCAGATTCAAACTTTCAAAATGGCAGTTCAGCTAGGACTTGATCTAACAGAGGCACAAAAGCATATATTGGAGTAGATTAATGAATTGGATGAGTTCATACTATGAGTTATTGAGTTCATGTTGTGATTTGTTTCCTTACTAGGAGTCATTATCAAGCTTTTCATTTTCTGTTCTTTAGTGTCATACACAGTTTAGAGTAGGTTTTGCTTTGTTTTAGTGTAACCATCCACTTCTCTTTACCAACACTTAGTTATTTTCCTTCTTGACATAAAACCATAAAACCAAAAACATCATAAAAACACTAAACACAACGTAGTGAGAAATAGATACCTAGGCACATATAGTGCACCACACTTCAGCATTTTACTGACCCTGGTTGATAATTTATGACCTCAATTTAGGAACACTAAGTTGATCACAACACCGCCGACTGCGATGGATTGCGCGCCGTCGATTTGCAGATCAGATCGATGGTGGAGATTGATTTGGAATTTTGCACCGGCGGAAACGTTATTTCATAATAAATCCGAAAAATTTAAATAAAACAAAGGTTTAGACTTTGGGGGTGAGAGGTTAATTTTCGATATCATTTGGCACCCGTCTACGGGGCCTTTGGGCACATGGAAGATAATAAGACCGAGGGTTAAAGAAGAGGGCTAATCGGCATCGGGTGACACGATAAGCGCCTGAAGGGTTGGCGCTCTCTAGCACCAAGACGCATGGAGGGGAGGATTAAAGACTTAGCCCAAGGGGGCTTAAGTCCATAATATATATAAAATATGCATTTTAATGGTTTTTCAATGGTTTTCAAAGGAATTTGAGAGTTTCAATAAGGCTAAGAGGGAGTTTTAAAACCTTATCAAGGGATTTTGAATAAAGGGAAAAGGGGAAAAACATGAAAATGAGGGATCTTATGGGGAAAGAGGAGAGAACAAGAGGTTAGTTTTGGAAAAGGGGAAAAGGGTCTTTGAAAAAATATTCTTTCTTGGGAATCAGCAAGATTTCTGAGTGTAGAGTGGGCACAAAAGTGAAGATGGGACAGAGGCATGAGGCCTTTAAGCGTCTTCAAGAGCCAACACTTTTTAGCAATAAAATTTGTTCCTTGAAGGCTCAAAAAGTTTTAGCCACCTTTTTCTATAACAAATTTATAGGTGGCTAACAGTGGCTCCACTTGGGGATGGTGCCTACTTGAAGGCACCAAGAACTTCAGACTTGCATTCTCTGGGAGGCTGACCTGTGCCACATCCATTGTGTTCTCTGGGAGGCTGAATTGTGTCTTATTTATTGGGCTTCCCTTCCTTTGCTGGGATGATCTTGCTCTGAAAACATATTAGCAACCATAAAAACAATGGATCTTTCATCAACAAAATTTCTACCTACCCAATCCTATATATCTAACATTTTTTCTTCATTAGAGTGCACTTGGATTGGAAAACTCTTTTCACAACATTTTATTCTTTTGAAAGCATAAAAATAATCTAATTCTACTCCTTATTTCTCCCTGAACTCATATTAAACAGTTGAGTTCAGATGCTTCTCTACCTATTCTACCATCTGTTGGGATTAAACTGTCCAACAGATTTTTATTCTCTAAATTCTACAACAAAAATTTAAAAACATTCAAGTTAGGATTGAACAGTCTAACTTGATGCTGGTCTATGGCATAGAAACAGGCTACACATAGACATTATTTTGCACAAAATTTAAACTAAAATGGAAGGCTTGAGATCTGAAATTTCAAAGTACTACCTTCTCTTTTTACAGCTCTATTTTGACTTTTGTTTGAGCTGTTTCTTCCTTGTTCTCTGGTTCAGATTTTTGAGCTAATTAGAACCAAATTTACTTCTTTTTTGACTCAGAAAAACAGATTCGAGTCATCTCTCTTTTGGAAACTTAGGTTCATATTTTGAACATGTTTTAACCTTTAATTTCTATCCTAATCTACCTAATGATAAGCCAATATTAAACAGTTTGGAAAATCGAATTCACTATCCTATCAGGAGAAAATTTAAAACTAATTAGTCAAGATTAGGCTGTTTGACTAACTAGAAGTGTGTTTTGCAGGAGTGGCATTTAAGCTTGCACACTTTCAGATTTGTTTCTCTTTTTTGGTATGGGGCTATACCTTTATTGTTTTCAGAGTCTACCCTCTTTTCTTTCTTTTCTTTGTTTTTGTATTTTTGTTTTTTTATAGCTTTGAATGCAATGGTGGGTGAGATATTTATAATGAGGAAAAGATAAAAAGGCTTTAAAACATAGCATGGATCAAGCGAAGTAATGTTTAAGCATCCTGCCATTGACAGGGCCCCCAAACAATTCTGCTCCATTCAAATCTTGTAAAAAATAAGCATTGTTACCAACAACTGAATGAATATAGTAAGGGCCAAGCCATAAGTTGTCAAACTTTCCATGCTTGCCCTTTTCTTCCCTCCTTGAGTCCCACTTTAAAACTTTTTCCCCAATTTTGAAGTTGTTGGCCTTTGTTCTTCTGTCAAAAAGCTTTTTAATGCTGTCCTATTTCTACAATGCTTTGTTATAAACCTCCTCTCTGGTTTGCTGAAGATGAATGGTCTGATTTATTCTTCTGATCATGTCATTATCTTCAGTTTGAAACTCTTGAATCAACTTCATCACTGGTACACCAAGTCCATTTGGAAAAATTGCATCAGTACCATACACAAGCTGGAAAGGTGAAATACTAATATATTTCTTCAAATTCAATCTGTCAGCCCAAAGTGCATGGACCAGCTTTGTGTGCCAAGACTTTTTGTTGTCCTCCAAAATTTTCTTGATCATGTTCACTAAAATTTTGTTTGAGGATTCTGCAAGTCCATTACCTTGAGGGTAATAGGTCGTGGAATGCCCCAATGTTATCCGATATCTGTGACATAATTCAACCATCTTCTTTGATCCAAATGCTGTTGCATTATCCGTGATGATCTTGGTAGGACAGCCAAATCTGGAGAGAATGTTAGTCTCAATGAATTTTATAATAACTGAATCATTGGCTTGCCTACAAGGAATGGCTTCTATCCATTTAGTGAATTAGTTTGTGGCAGTAAGAATCCATCTATGCTGGGTAGAATATGGTGGATGGATTTATCCTATGAAGTCAAGTCCCCACTGTTGAAAAGGGGCTTCAACAGTGATTGGATGCAGAGGCAGGGGTAGCAATTTTATTTTGCCTTCAAAAAGTTGACATTTATGACATGAATGATCATCTTGTGTATATCAGGAAAAAGAGTAGGCCAATAGAAGCCAGCCCTCAAAATTTTGTTGGCTGTTGTCTTCCAGTATAAATTACCTCCACACTCTCCTTCATGGAACTCGTTCTTAACCTTCTCTGCATCAAACTCAGGAAACATTTAAGCAATAGACCACTTGCATTTTTCCAATAAATACATTTATCTATAATGCAATAGTTTACAACTTTTAACTTTAGGAATCTTGCCTTTGTCTTTTTCAAACCAGGAGGTGTATTCAATTTAAGAGAAACATAAATAATATCAGCATACCAAGGAGAATTCATAAAATGGTCTTCAACCATAGGTGGGAATCCTTCTTGGTCATCCAAAGCATCAATCATATTAACATCAAGAACTTCAAAATTGGTTTCAGCCATTAATCTAGCTAGACCTTGGCCTTTGATGAGTCTAGTGGGTTTTATCTCTAAATCCTATTCAAGGATAACAGCAATCCACTTACCTCTCTTACCATCTGGGTCCTGTGTTAGAATGTCTTTAACAACTGAGTTTGGGACAAAGGCAATGATGTGAGAGTGGAGGATGTACACTCTGAAGTCTTTCAAAGCTTTAACCAAAGCAAAATATTTATTCTTCATAATGTTCTACTTCAAAGGGGCATCCCTCAATGCATTGCTAAAGAATGCAATAGGCTGCTCTTTTCCTTGTGGATTTTTCTGTAGAAGGATAGCAGTTATGGTATGTTCTGATGAAAATGAAAAAATATAAAAATCCTTTGAAAAATCAGGACTTATAAGAACCGGTGTTTTGGTTAACGCTTGTTTCACCAGCTCAAAGGAATTCTTTTCTTCCAAGGTCTATTTCACCCCTTGCTCCTTCTTCAACATGTTTGTGATATTCCTAAGGAGCTCAGCCAAGTTGGGGATGAACCTTCTCAAAAAGTTAATCTTTCCAATGAAAGATTGCAACTCTTTGATGTTCCGAGGATGAGAGATTTGTAATATGGCCTCAATCCTCTTTAGATCTATCTTTATACCCTCTTCAAAAATAATGTGTCCAAGAATTTTACCTTCTTGGAGACCAAATAGTGTCTTCTTAGGGTTTAAAGATATTCCAAACTTTTTGCATTTCTCGAAAACTTTTCTCAAATGTTCTAAGTGCTCTTCATCTGTTTTTGAAAACATGGTGACATCATCACAGTATATAATGATGAAGAAGCCCAGTTCCTTCGAGAACGCTATGTCCATGGCTCTTTGAAAAGTTGCTCCAACATTCATTAGACCAAAAGGCATTTTCACATACATGAAAGTGCCCCATGGTGTAGTAAAGGCTATCTTTAATTGATGAGCAGGGTGGACTAGGATCTGATTGTACCCTAAGTAGCCATCAAGCAAAGAAATTCTTCTAGACCCTACCACCCTTTGTAAAATATGATCCATCTTAGGTAAAGTGTAGTTGTCTTTCAATGAAGCTTTGTTCAAGTCTCTAAAGTCTATAAAAATCCTGATCTTTCCAGTTTTCTTTCTAACTGACACCAGATTAGACACCCATTCATAATATCTAATAGGGACAATAATACCAGCATCGTACATTTTCATGATCTCCTTCTGAACCAAAGGCAACTGAACAGGGTTTATTCTGCACAGTTTATGTTTGAAAGGTTTTTGGTTTTCTTTGAGGGGAATTTTGTGCTGTATTATTTCAGTTTCATAGGATTTAAGATCTTCGTAACTCCATGAAAAAACATCAGAAAATTCTTTAAACAACTTTATGTATTTGAGTTTAATGTGAGCTGGTAAAGTCTTAGAAAATTTAATCATCATAGGTTTAAGTTCACTGCCTATATTGCACTCTTCCACTTCAGTCTCTACAGGCTCCAGTCTTGGTTTATTTTCCACATCGTTAAAATCAAACAACTCTTCTAAAGGTGCCAGACTGCTTGGCAAACTTTCATCTTTAGAGTGCAGAGTTTCTAACTCCTCTGTTTCTAACTCTGCATTCAATTCTGTTTTATTTTTTAGTTTGCTAGTCAGAAGATTAATATTGACAAGCTCAGGAGAGGGCTCTTCTTTACCAAGAAAATTTTCTTCACCATAGTCTGTATCATAGTCTGAGTCCAAACTGTGTAGTTCGAATTCATTTCTGAATTGCATGAAGTCTTCTATTTGTTTGTCTCCGTCAAACACCTGCCAATAATTTTTATTATCAGGCACGGCTGGTCTAAATTTCATCTGAGTTGTGCAATATTTGGCGTTATATGGCATTAAGCATGTTCTAGCTGCAAAGGCTAAATTGTGGGCTACAATATTTATTTTTCTTGGGACAAAAATCAGTTTGGACTGCGTGAATGTTTTTAAAAGGTCCATGACATCGTTTCAGTAGGCCCTAAGTCTGGGATGATTTGCGTTATACTCCCCATTAACTTGCCGAATGACTAACTCTGAATCCCCATACACGTTGATTCTTCTGGCTCCTAACTTTTTCAATAGATATAAGCCTAAGAGAAGGGATTCGTACTCCGCTATGTTATTGGAACACTGAAATTTTAACTTACAGGAAATGTAGTCTGTGTGATTATTTTCAGTGTTGGAAATTCAGACACCTACACCAGCGTTAGTTCTAGTGCAGGATCCATCAAAATACATACTCCATAGAGGACTATTCTTATTTTCATCTGTTTGGTGGTTGTCCTCTTCAACTAACGTGCTTCTTGATTATTGCGGAATGTCAACATTTAGTTGCATTTGTTTTAACTCCTCAGGTTCTTCATTGGGTTGAGGATTTTTTTCTTGACTGTCAAGGTTTAGGAGCAATGGACACACGACTTGAAGCTTAGGACCTGTGTTTGGTTTGTTGATATTCAAAGGTTCAGCCAACTGTTTTGACAGTTCTGTGGTGTTTACCTCCTCCTCTCTATCGGTCATAAATTCTGTTAAAGTTACTTGTTCATCCAATGTTTCTTCATTAAAAAGGATAAATGAATCAAGGCCTGTGTTTACAGAGTATAAAGGTGAGTTTTGCGGTCTGTCTTGACTTGTAACTGTGTATTGCATATGAGACTCCCTGTAAAGTCTTCTAGTCTGATTGAAAACAAGGATAGTCGCATAGGTCATGTCCATTTGCATAGTCCCTTGTAACTTAGCCCCCCATGATCTTGATAACAACATTCCATATTTGGGGGGAACATCAACCACCACAATGTCCATGACTAAGCATTTGGCTGGAATCTGGGCTAAGTTAACACAGAGGTCTTTGATTAATCCTAAACATTTTACTCTGCTTGATTCAAAGGAGTAAAGATCTTTGTAAGGTCTGGTGATTTCTAAACCAAGTCTCTCCATTACAGCTTTTGGCATTAAATTATGAGAAGCCCCGGAATCATGCATAGCGTTGTGCAAAATCTTTTCATGAACATTTAAACTCACATAAAAGGGAGGAACAGGTCCCTCTTGATACATACCTTCAATCTTTGGACCAAAGATAAGCTCTGGTTGGTCATCATTAAGATTGACAGTGTCCTCATTCTCTTCAATGTTTAAAGCCTTCAAAATTTGGGTCCTATATACATGATGGGCAGTTAAATCAGTTAAGGTAACAAAGATTTTGATTTTGGAAATTTCCTGCTCCAGGCTGAAAGGGATTTGACACTTTAAAGGGATGGTCTCAGCCTTATTAGCTGTCACTTTATCAAAAATATCAGCTTGCTGATTTGTCCTATTTACATTTGAAAAAATGGTTTTAACAGGATTACTAGCTAAGATGTTAGTACTACTAATATCTGCACTTTGTTTTTCATTGTTTTGAGCGTCTTTCTCTTTTCCATTATCAGAATTAACAACCACTGTTTTATCCTTTTTTTTGACAATTTTAGACTTGGTTACAGTGTTGTTTTATGAATATTTGTCAGAGGTTTTGTTGTTGGGGGTTTGTTGCCTGGTTTTTCTTCTAAGGTCATATTCTTTTTGAGATTCTATGATGACATTTTCCATGTCTTGATAATAATTTTCATCATCATCTCTTCTGTCATCATAAGGTGTGTATAGACTTTGTTTTCTATCATAATGAATCTCAAAGTCATCATTATCTACCCCCATAATGTTGATATCATCCTCCTCTATTATTTCATCTATTTCCTCAACCTCACTTACATAGTTTTGATGAAAGGGCGGAATGATCTGCTGATCATCTTCCCTGGATCTGTTTGGAGGTTGATTCCTTCTAAAATTCTAGTTTTGGTTCTGGTTTCTATTTTGAGGAGAAGTTTGGTTTTGACTGGCTTGTGCTCTCTTAATTATGCTCATCTCTTTCATCATGTCTTCCATCATTCTCTCCATATTTGAGTTGTAAGTGGAGGGTGAAGATTCCCCTCTAAAGGACACTCTCTTTTCATTTTTCATTCTTGCTCTCTTTTCCATTAAGTTGACTTCCACAGAAAGAGTACCCTTTTTCATTTCTTCAAGAGTTGCAAGATCTCTTTCCCTTAGCTGATAAGCCATCTCAGGGTCAAACCCTTCAGGAAAATTGCTTAAAGTTGAGCCTTCTGGAGGTTTTAGTTCTGGGGTAAGTGCATTATACACACTCTTAAATCTAGTGCAATAAGCTTGCACACTTTCCCCAGTGTTTCTATGGAGGTTCTTGTAGTCAGAGAGGACTTGGAGAGGGTTTTTCTTTACTTCCCATTTGTTTAAGAATGTTTGATGGAAGGCTTAGATATTATTAATACTATGGGGGGTTAAACCTTTGAACCATTTTCTTACTTCTCCCCCTAAGCTCTGAGCAAATAATCTAAGCTTAACAGAATCATCATCAATTTCATTTCTGTCAAAGTAGTGATTCATCTTATCCACATGTTGTGATGCAGTTGTAACATTACTAGCATCATATAATGGAATTTTGTACTGATAGTCCTGTGGAAGATTGACTAATGGTAAAAGAAGGACTAAGGGAGAATACCATGCTGCCATGATATGTGGTGGGGGTGGATTCACAAGAAGTGGATTAATGAAAGGGAAAGTGGGCTGAAGTGGAGTGGTTTGGATAGTGGATGTAGGATGAGAAGAAGTGCATGGACCAGGAATAGACTGCTGAGCTGATCTTGGATGAGAGGCACCTAGGTTGTAAAGGAAATGTAAATCAGGAGGTGTTGTTTCTCTTCTACCAGGAAGTTCACTTGTTTCAGGAGATGAAAGTGAAGACTCAGAATCTAACTGATATAAATCACCAAGAGACCTATTTCTAAAGGGATTTGATAAGTTAACTTGTGATTTTTGTAGAGTTGAAAGATTTTCAGGAACTGAATTAGCTCTCACGGGTGATCTGCAAATAGTTGATAATTTAATTCTAGGAGACTTCCTAAGGATACTTTCTGGGTTACCTACTATTTCAGGTGGATCAGGGTCTGGGTATGCTCTAGTATGAATCTTTCTAGAAGCCACGATGTTGTGTTTTTTAGACCCAAATAAACAAGAAAAGTTCAACAAGATATGACAATCTTTAAGAGATTAACTAGTCTATTTTACAAATTTAAATCCTACAATCCTCTAACTGATTTTGAATGATATTATAATAGTAAGGGTTCTTCCTAGTGGAGTCTTAAGGTTTGTTGAGGATTGTGGAGTCGCCAAGTGGAATTTTTTAGCTCCTAAGGATGTAAAAGGTTTTATGGTCCACAACCATGTTTATGGGATACCAATCTAAGATATTTTTGGTGTTTTCTGAGTTATTTTTCAATTGTGTGATTCCTAAAAATATCCTAACTCTGTTTCAAAACTTAGCTACAGTTATGAGACAAAGACAGTGTACTCTTATGGCTAAGCCAGCTATTTTTTCAAAGTTAGATAAAGTCTTAGGAGAATCCTAGGGTTTACCTAGTTTGTCACTTATTCAAACAAGTTCCATCATTATTACCATTCCTCGGTAGTGCTTGAAAAGGCTGCTTTTTACTCACAAGTTTTATGAATTTTTTAAGGGAACCCAAAGTGATCTGATGTCCTATGGTTACCCTAAAATGAAAATGATTCTGGGTTTTGTCCCCAGCGGAGTCGCCATAAATGTTAGCTCCCTGTAATCAGCAAGATTGGCGAAAGTCCGGTTGCAGGGAGAAACATTGTTTCAACCACTTTGGGATTCTAGGATCTAGCCCTCCTGAATCCGGAGAGGGATCTCTCCACTAAGTGCAAAGATGGATTTGTCTTTGAAGTTTGGGGTAATGATATTAGGCTAGTTATGAAGGCCAAGGGTTTTGTTTGTTTTGGGATGGTTGAGCATGATTACTGTTTAGGGTGGAAAGTTCTAAATGTAAAGAGTTTAAAAGGTGAGAAGTTGCAAGCAGATAGAACAAGCTTTGGCCAGGAAGATAGATAATTGCAGGTTTTAGTCCATTGGGATATGGGGTCAAAATAGGGTTTAATTGGCACAATAAGAGGCAAGAGTGGTCCATGGGGAAAGTCATCTATGTCTAAGGATCTCTTTGAAGATTGATTTATGGAATGAAATGATACAACAAGAAGGAAAATTAAACAGATGCAGAACTAAGAGTAGCCCAGGATCTGGTAAGTACTTTTAAACTAGCCAGCCTTTGACAAACACTTGAGAAGAACATAAAAGAAAACTAGGATCTGGTAAGTAATTTTAAACTAGCCAACCTTTGATACACTTTCGACAGAAAACATTTTAAAACAAAGGGGAAAACTTGAAGGCAACTTTTGGAGTAGAAACTAGCAGGTCGGGCTCACCACAAATCCTCTCCTAGCTCTGCTTTACTTGGTTACTTTCAAGACAAACACAAAGATAACACAGAATGGCCTAAGATCTGGTAAGTACTTCTAAACTAGCCAGCTTTTAACACATTCCAAGGGAAACATCCAGACAGCCTTTGGGGATAAAACTAGGACCAGGGCACACCATATCTTCCATAGTTCATCTCTACTTAAGTAGTACTGAACATAACTTTCAAGAATAATATTCAGCTAAGACAATAAGATGAGGGAACGCCAGCATTCCTATGCTTAAACTCAATTAAATCATTCCCAAATAACACACATTGGAAGAAAACATTTAGATAAAGGTTTTCAGTCAGAGAAGGGTACTAATATACAGTAGGTCCTAACTCTATGCATGTTGTTATTTATAAGAGAAGATGAAACACAGTGAAAACAGAAACAAAAACACAAGTTACAATAAGAAAAACATCACCGTCAACATAGACCAAGATCCCATAAATCAGCTTGTATTGATGCTCCAAACCAGTTACAGCTTTAAGTCCAATGCTTTAGTTTAACAACCATCTACACATCTCAGCCTAACCTATCTACCACCAGCAGAGCTCCAAGGGCCCGTGAACACTACTTACATATAGAAGTCTCAAGCTCAGTTACGTTTCAATGTTCTACAACCAATCCCTCATTCATCTTCTGCAGGAGTATATATAGAAGGATGAGGAGGTGAGATATGATAAAAGATCTCAAAAAATAATTAATACAGACTTAAATGGCTTCTCGGCCTTTGAGGGGCTCAATAAATAAGCTTACATAGGTGTCTTCTGTACTAAATGATTTACATAAAGATTAAGCTCGGTGGGAGCTTTTGTTGACCTTTAAGGCTCTGTGTGATGTCGAGGTTACTCTGCTAATATTTTGTCATCAGTTTGCCTGCAGAATTTATCCTCTGGCTGTGTTGTGAGGCAGATATTTGGTCTTGATTAATAACTTCAGCCTCTGATTGAATACTTTGAGGCACGGGTGGAATTTCGGTAGCTGGGAGGAATCAATTTGCGTCAGATGTGGTGGTGGAGGCTTTCTGTTGATAAAACACTTAAGATTTTCTTTAAAATGTGTTTTAATTGGGGATTAGGCTTTTGATAATCATTCTTAGCCGTGATCCCCGCAAATATGTCTTCAATATTATGTCGTGGTACAATTTTGTCTTCGACACTGATACTCTCTGACTGTGCTTGATTCATGTGTTTTTGCTGGTATGCAGGGCTGCACAGGGATGATATGGCATCAATGCCTCATGGATCACTGATGAAATGTGAATTTGAAACCCTGTAAAGGATTCTCTTTGATGGATCAAAGGCGGGAGGATCATCACCCTCTGCCTTTGAAATTTCTTGAGTTATGGCGGAAACACCATTAAAACCCTGCAAAATACAAAAAACTATTATAAAATCCTGCATGTATAGGTTCGCTTCTTCAGAAGGTACGTGGAGGGAGCATGGCCGTTGGATGGCATCATCCAATGGTCAATATCGATAAGAGGAATTCAAAGGGAAGGTGGAAAAGGAATATGAATTGGAGCCGTCGATCACGCAGAGATCGATGGTTGGGAGCGGAGGCGAAAAGTCAAAGAGGAGGAATCAGGGCGATGAATGGGGGGCCGTCGATATGCAGATCAGATCGACAGCGGAGATCTTTTAAATGCCACGCCGTAGCCTGGTTAACTGTTGGGCATCTTCATAGAGCGACTATCGTCCGATGAGCGGCCTTAGATCGGATGACGCGCAGTAATATCGCACTGGGTCCATGTCCGATCGTTAACGTGAGATGAGCGGCGGTTTTCTGAATAATGCACAAGACACGTGTCGGGCGGTGCATGGAATCGCTGCCGATCGGGAAAAAACCGCCCTCCGCTTGAAGGCGGTGCGATGGATACCGCCCGGTTTTGGAATAGTGAGTGGTTGGCGGGGACCACCGACTGTGATGGATTGTGTGTCGTCGATCTACAGATCAGATTGACGGTGGAGATTGATTTGGAATTTTTCACCGGCGGAAACGTTATTTCATAATAAATCCGACAAATTTAAATAAAACTAAGGTTTAGACTTTGGGGGTGAGAGGTTAATTTTTGATATGGTTTGGGGCCCGTCTGCGGGGCCTTTGGGTGCATGGAAGATAATAAGACCGAGGATTAAAGTAGAGGGCTAATCGGCATCGGGTGACGCGATAAGTGCCTGAAGGGTTGGCACTCGGTTCTAGCACCAAGACGCATGGAGGGGAGGATTAAAGACTTATCCCAAGGGGGCTTAAGTCCATAATATATATAAAATATGCATTTTAATGGTTTTTCAATGGTTTTCAAAGGAATTTGAGAGTTTCGATAACGCTAAGAGTGAGTTTTAAAACCTTATCAAGGGATTTTGAATAAAGGGAAAAGGGGAAAAACATGAAAATGAGGGATCTTATGGGGAAATAGGAGAGAACAAGAGGTTAGTTTTGGAAAAGGGTAAAAGGGGAAAAGGGTCTTTGCAGCAGTATTCTTTCTCGGGAATCAGCAGGATTTCTGAGTGTAGAGTGGGCACAGAAGTGAAGATGGGACAGAGGCATGGAGCCTTTAAGAGTCTTCAAGAGGCAACACTTTTTAGCAATAAAATTTGTTCCTTGAAGGCTCAAAAAATTTTAGCCACCTTTTGCTATAACAAATTTATAGGTGGCTAACATAGACATATATCTTTCTCTTGTTGTTTATCTGATATTGAATGTTGTTTAACATTGGGTGTTCCTGATCGGGAATCCCACCTCTTCCCATTGAGTAGCACTTGGGA
This sequence comes from Pinus albicaulis, assembly GCA_034641835.2. Lineage (NCBI taxonomy): Eukaryota > Viridiplantae > Streptophyta > Pinopsida > Pinales > Pinaceae > Pinus > Pinus albicaulis. The sequence goes on along the minus strand of CM076583.1, from coordinate 118,601,664 downwards.
GAGTTTGTATTGCATTGTCCACTACCTGTCTTAGGGCCAAGATTCTTCTTTCAACTACAACGTAGATCCTATTGATATTTTGGTTGTTTTTGCAAGCTGCAGGAAGTGGAGACTAGATCTCTCAGATCTAGGCCATTTCAGTGCTCCTTTTTAGTGGAGGAGGTTTCTACTTCATTGGGAGGATAGTATTGAAGGCATGAAGCATAATTTTCAGATCTTGGAATTAGGCCAACCATGTTTTGATCCCTACAATTCAGTTTAGATCCAAATATGTGTTATTCTTGTAGGTGTAGTTTCAGGGTGGTTCAACACGCCATTTGGAGAGCTAATTTTCTAAGTTTTGGGGATATGACCTTCACTTTGGACATCTACTGGAGGAGGCTATTCTATTTTTCATATCAGATCAGCCACACTTTCCATATCTGTATTTTTTAGTAGATCTGCAGTCTTATATCTCAGATCTACATCTTTTACTTGGTGTTTTGCTGAAAACCCCAAGGGGTTCTATAGAGTAGCTTGTATAGTTGATGGATCTAATATAGATATAACTTTTTATGCACATAGAAATTATAGATCTGATGTATAATCTACTTCTATTGCAGAGGCAATATAATAATGCTGTAAGGGTTTTCGAGTCTTTATATATGGTTGTAGCACCTCATATTGAGGGATTTTTCTCATTGGAGACTTGCTTTCTCATTATACATCTTATGGGCCATCTTTTACATCTATTTTTCTATTGTAATAACAAATTAAAGGTCTCCATATTGGCCTCTTGATATATAAAATATGATCTATGTTATTTTCCTATCTTTCAGCATTGTATTTTCGCATTCCCCATTTGGAAATATAACAATGGTATCAAAGCATCATCTTGGCACTGCCTCTGCATTCTAAACCAATATGTCTTGTGAAGAAGGAGAGCCTCCTACTGATAGAGAGAGGAGGTATCAAAAAATAAGACATCAGAAATTTGATTATACAAATTACAAAGAATACAAGGGTAAAACCCCATTATCTGGAGGAATGAAAGGGAAGGAGTTCTCAAGACTTCTTCTCCAAAATATGCATGAAATTAAAAGAGAAATCAAGGGAATGAGGAGGGAAAGACATGAAGATCCCTCAAGAATATTTTCACATTAAGAAAGCTCAAGTTCTTCGTATTATGTGTGTGAGAATTCAGCCACACAATCAGATTTACAATGCTCTACCATGCCTCTGTTCATGACAAGGGAGATGGAGGAAAGAGATGTGCCAAAGAAGGAGACTCTTGGTGATTATTTGCCAGAGTATGAATCTCAATATAAGAGGTTCAAATATCACCTAAAATTCCAAGGGTTGTGCAATATCAAAGAGGATAGAAGACCTAGCAACCATAATAAAGGCACAAGGTGCAAGCAGCATAATGAGGGTAGATTCTTTCTATCTACTTTTGATGGGTCACCTAAATTTTTAGCTAGGGCTTGGGTGGAGGAGCTAGACACCTACTTGTAGCAGCACCAAGTTTCAGAAGATGAAGATATTAGAATTGCAGCGCTGCATCTTAAAGGTAAATCTTATGCTTGGTGGTTATTTGAATCCTTTTCATTAATAAATCCAAATATATCTACTTATGCAAGGTTCACTAGGAGGATAATGGAAAATTTTGATGAAGAAAATTCTGAAACATCTTTGGTTGAGTTAGTCAAGCCAAAAAAAAAAAAACCTTTGCATGGGTTGGAAGGATCTATAAACCCCACTCCATTTCATAAAACTATTGAGGGGAATGAAATTTTGTAGAATACCTTGCTAGAGGCAAGATCTCTATTTCATAAATAACACTCTTCTAAAAGAGAGGATATGGAGATACTTTTTTCAAAAGAGGAGCCTCTTATTGATTATAACGTAATTTCCATTAATGTTGAAGAAGAAGAGAAGGCTGGAGGTAACAACGTTGTCACATCAGGAGCATATCTATCATCTCATGAAGAGGAGGATGGAGCATTTTCTCTAAAGAGATAAACTCTTGCACTCTTGCAAGGAGCTCCAAGGAATCTCACATATGGGTGTGAAAGGGGGCTCATCCATGAGCTACCTCACTGATTTAAACCAAGTATATGGTAAGGATCATATTTTTAAGCATCATGATATATTACTATATACTAGAATTTTCTTACCACTCATGTGCAAGGAATTGTTCCAAGAAGGGGCACCCTTTCTTATTGGATTCATGGGGCCGCTATTTGGGGCCATGAGAAATGAAGATGTTGACAATTCCATAGAATATTTTTGGGAGATGAGGTATTCCTCATGGTGTGCTTCATTAACACCAACCATCATACACCTTCTCCAAGCATGCAAGAAGAATGGGGCAGCAAACAAGTGGTGGAGGAAAAACTTGTTCTATCATATCCTATGGTAGTTAGGAGAAAAACTATGCTGGTTGCACATGAGGGACCATTGTCCTTCTCCTTTACTACACATGGTAGCTAGCATGAATTTTATTTTGATTCCATATGTTGATAATGTTCTTATCTTTGTTGGGAACATGATTGGAGGGATGACACATTGGTTGGATGTGTCCATTGGGAATGAAGCTTCCCACATTTATTCATGATTTAAGGGGAGCATGGGACATTATGTGGCTACTACATTACATCACTTGCTTCCTTATGAAGGGATTAATATGATTGATTTATGTCTTTGGGAGGAGCCTCTCACATGGCAGGAGTTTTGCTATGAATTACCAATTTGGAGGGTGATTCATTTTGTTTGAATGATATCTTGGAGATTGGAACTCCACATGGGAATAAAGGTTTCCCACATTTTCAATTATGTCCTTGCAGTTTCTTGGGGACCAGAAACACTTGGGAGGGGAGGATTTTAATATTCCTAAACTAGTATTAAGCTAATTGGAATATTCTTTTTTGTTTTTTTTCTTTGTTTAAAGAATAAGAGGGCAAAGGAGGTCCATATTTCTCCTTAATCATGAATACATCAATGCCAAATGTGAGAGAGACAAATCTTGGTAGCTTAATTGAAGCACCTTTGGTGTGAAAAGGGGCTAGATCACTTTGACTAGGTCAACCTTGACCAAATCTACAACGTTGTCATGAACGAGTGGCCATCAATGAGGTACAACACAATTTTAGATGGAGATGCCTTGTGTGAAAGGAGTGTTATCATTGGATGTGGTTTAGGGTTTGCAAGCTCTTAAATTATAAAAGGAAGAGGATGGCAGCATTAGAAGGTTGTTGATGTTTATCATATTTTCTAAATATATGGTTTGTTTAGACATATATCTTTCTCTTGCTGCTTAGCTGAGATTGAATGTTGTTTAGCACTGGGTGTTCCTGATCAGGAATCCCACCTCTTCCCATTGAGTAGCTATTGGGAGAGTTTGTATTGCATTTTCCACTATCTGGCTTAGGGCCAAGCTTCTTCTTTCAACTACAACACAACTCTTGTTGAGGGTTTGGTGTTTTTTGCAAGTTGCAGCAAGTGGAGACTAGATCTCTCAGATCTAGGCCATTTCAGTGCTCCTTTTTAGTGGAGGAGGCTTCTACTTCATTGGGAGGACAATATTGAAGGAATTGAGCATAATTTTCATATCTTGGCATCAGAACAACCATGTTTTGATCCCTATAGCATAGTTTAGATCTAGATCTTCATTATTCTTGTAGGTGTAGTTGAAGGGTGGTTCAACACACCATTTGGAGAGCTGATTTTCTAAGTGTTGGGGATCTGCCCTTCACTTTGAAGATATATTGGAGGAGGCTATTCTATTGTTCATATCATATCAGCCACACTTTAAAAATCTATATTTTTCAGTATATTTTCAGTCTTAGATCTCATATCTTCATCATGTACTTGGTGTTTTGCTGAAAACCCTAAGGGGGTTCTATAGAGGAGCTTGTACAGTGCATGGATCTGATATAGATCTAATTTTTTATTCACATTGAAACTCTATATATTATGTATAATATAATTCTATTGCAGAGGCAATAAAATAATGTTGTAAGGGTTTTCCAGTCTTTATATATGGTCGCAACACCTCATATTGAGGGATTTTTCTCATTGGAGACTTGCTTTTCTTGTTATACATCTTATGAGCCATATTTTACATATATTTTTCTATTGTAACAACAAATAAAAGGTATCCATATTGGCATCTTGCTATATAAAATATGACCTGCATTATTTTCCTATCTTTCTGCATTGTATTGCTGCATTCCCCATTTGGGAATATTACAAATTCCTATGAACCCTTTTTAAATATAAAACAAAACTGTTAGTTTGAAACCATATGATTTTTTTTGCTCTTAGAGGAACTACCAATTGTGGCGGTCCTAAAATTTTTAAGCCATAACTAAGTTTTTTTCCAATTTTATCTAACCATCGTTAAGTTTAGACCCCCAAAACTGCCAAATTTGGTTAGATTGCCAATTTTGGTGAGGGTCCAACTTTGTCTGGCACCAACTAAACTTTGTCTTTTTTCCAAGTTTGACTGGAACTTTGACTGGGCATAATGTTTTCGTACAAACTTTGATTGTCACCCTATTGGATTCCTTGCGATGATATCCTCAACTTCACACTAGTTTGACTAAGTTTTCAGGACTTCTATTTTTAGGTATTTTGGGATCCTCCTAGACAATTCCTCCCCACTGAAGGAATTTTTATCCCAAAAGTTTAAATACAAAAATAATACATGTTTAATATGATTTACAATAGAGCCCATATCCTTTTCTATCCAACTAAATGCCAAAATATGTTTCATATTCGAGTGATGTTATACGCTTCATCACTTTTACAAGTTTTTTCCCATTTATGGGTTCTTTAAAAGAAAACATGTTACTTACGATGGTGGCCATGCTAAAATACTTAAAGAGGATAGCTGTTAGAATTCCCGTAGCCAAACCTCCCAACTCAAGATAGGCAGTGGTTGTGAGTTTGTTTGAACTCAACTTCCGCCATCCATATATAAAAAACAGTCCCTAAAATGGGTGGCGCGATTGCTGCTCTATGACAGGGCGCCAAGTGGCGCGACCTCTTTACAGGATTTCCCTGAGTGGCGCGAGTACTGAACTGTCTACCCGCGCCAATGCAAAAAGAGCTGTTTTTCATGGATTTTGCAAGGAGATGTCTCAAGGGGAAATGAAGCTCATACTCAGAGGGATGCAATGATGATATTTTCAGTGCATGACAGTGTTCACAGGTCACGTTATGGGTCCTCCATTGTGCGGGACGGGGAATGGTAGGGACGGTGACAAATTACTGTGTAACAATAGCCATATATTACCTATCTAGGCTAATGGGATTGAGTCATTTAGTTGGATTCCTTGTTTAACTGATTCATTGATTGGTTCCTTCACAAGTTCTTTCATAGGCTTTTGGCCCTTCTTTGGGTACAACTCTGGATGAAGCTTCTAACATGTGGCTTTCTGATGTCCAAATTTGTTGTAATGGATATAATGGTTTTTCTTCCTCTATAATTTATTTACCTTATTTTGTGTATCCTTCCTGGGAAACATAACCATCCTTGAATGACTATCTTTGGTGCAACTCTGGCAAGGTGATCTTGACTTATATCTTCCTTTGAATTTCTCACTATCATAGGAAGGTTGTGATGTGCGCTTAACATCCTACACTGACTCAGAATTGTTTCTTGAAGATTATCCTGTTGTTGTGGGTTTGAAGCCTCCTCCAACTTCCTCTCTGACATAGCTCAATCCTGCATATCAAGGTATTTCCACCACTTTGATGGGATTCACAATGCCCTCGAAAATAAATCCTATGCCCTTTCCTTCCTATTCCATCTTCTATTGAGAAATCAATCCTTACATGAATTAGGGTTGTATTATTATTTTCTTGAATATTACTTGTGAATTATGTTGGCTTATTTTAATTCTTAACTATTTTATCTTTCATCAATCAATTACCAAATTATATCTATATGAAGATCACAAGAACAAAAGACACAATATGTAGGTGATCAGCGAGGGAAAAACCATACAATGGGAAAACCCAGTGAAAATTCTTCCTTCAGTATATTCAAATCAATATAAGGCACTTTTAGAATTTTTCTTTGCAGACAGAGTGACCTCCTCAAACCACCAAGACAGCCCTTCCCTTCAATAAATGATCCATGTCAAAGTCTCCAAGTGACAACTCCACAAGAAAAACTTCAGTCCATAAATTCAGCCCCCAAGAGAATAACTTTGACCCTAAACAACAAAATTTTGGGCTTGCAGTAGAAACATAGTTTCGGCCCCAACATCTTCCAAAACACTTCATACGTGTGAGAGATAGATGGCCCAAAAACTAAAATTAGGTCTTCCTATAAAATTTCATCCTTATCCATCTACTTCATTTTCTTTCCTTCATCTCTTCCTTGGTGATCAAAATTGTTGTTGGCTCGAGGGGTCCTGACCCAAGTTTGGTAAGCAAGGTTTGCCAACAAACCCTTGTACTACTGGCCCTTTCGGCAGTGACTTGCTTTCGTAAGTCAAAGTCTCACCCAAAGTAGTATGGGTGGGTACTGGAACCAGGTTTCCGCAACCTACAAAAGGATGGGTAAAGCAAGCAGAGCAGTGCTAGGTCCTGTAATATCCGATTACCTTATTCTACCCAGAGTTAATTACGTCTCTATTTTCATCCACGTGCATTATATATATAGTTATATGCTTGTTATAAGATCAACACAGTAGTATATAAACAGAACATAACAAATCTAGATCCAATAAAATAGTATACAGAACTTTCAAAGCTTAAGGAAAGGAAATGCACAATACAGAAATTATCAGAAATTCACATAACAGTACTCAGATTCAGTTCTCTAACAATATTTCGCATTTGTTCATTCATCAATTCTTCCTTACAATTCCAATTCCCTTCCCAACCTGCGCGCATAATAGCAGGGTCCACACACAACTGGACTTGGATCTATGCGCACACATCCAGTAGGAGTCTGTTCCCAAAAACCCAAACATATAGCTTAAATCATGATTCACATCAATAGGCCATCATATCTTATCCTTTACCATAAAAAATGCATCTCTATTTATAAAAATCTAGCCTCGACTTTCCTATGGTCCACAACCCATGGTTTTTGGGCCCCTAGTTTACCCTTTGACCCATTACAATACATTCGGGACTTTGACCCACCCTAAAACCCCTTCGCTAGGCTAAATATGATAAAAAATACTCAAAATGGACCAATTTCGTAGCTTGTTAGGAGACCCCGTTCCAACAGTCCCCCAACACAATCTTGTGACTCATCCCGAGTCATTGCAGCTGTCATGTAGTCATTCATCCCAGTAAGGCTTGAGTTGACTACCATGGTACGATGTCTCCGCACAGGGTAGCTAGCTGGACCGCTCCTCCATTCATGATTTCTTTAACTGTGTAGGGACACAGCCAGTACTATCAGAATTTTCTTGGATGTTTCGCAAATTGGCTATTGTATAAAAGGACAAGGTCACCTGCGATGAACGTCTTTTAGTGAATATGTCGATCATGCCATGCTTTGTCACTAGCCTTCTGAACCTGTTGATGAAAATTAGCAATAAACCGATCTTCCTCCAGAGCCACATGTTGCACAAGACGTTCCTCTATGATATTGGGGTATACCATATTGGTAAATGCTGCAATGCGTAGGCTAGGAACAACATATTCAATGGGAAGAATGGCCTCTTTTCCATAGACCATTCGGAAGGGGGTTCTACCTGTTAGCTTCTTGCAGGTCATTCGGTATTCCCACAGAACAGAGGGAATGCGAACATCCCAGTCACTACGATTGGCATTGCAGACCTTAGTTAAGGCATGTTCCAAAATTTTGTTAAAAGCCTTGACCGCCTCGTTGGCCTGAGGGTGGTATGGGGTACTCTTAGCATGGTGGATCTGGAATTCCTCATTCAAGGCTTGAATTTTCTGGTTCACAAAGTGTGTACCTCTGTCACTCATTAGGATTTTTGGGCAGCCAAACCTGGTCAAGATCTGCTCAAAGATGAAGTGCGCAGTAGTATCTGCAGTACAATCCTTCACCGCTTGTGCCTCAGCCCATCGAGTGACATAGTCAGTGGCAGTGATAATGTAGCGCATGCTTGTTTTCTTTCCGGGAGGATTGACAGGTCCTATAAAATCAATGGCCCATTTTTCAAAAGCCTGTAAAGCCAGTTAAGGCTGTAACGACATCTCATCTTAGTGTGAAGGTTGTCCTGTGCGCTGGCAGGTATCACAAGATCGACAATAGGTGTAGGAATATTTATGCAACGTAGGCCACCATAACCTAGCCCTCAAAATATTTTGTGCAGTTTCATGTCCTGCATAATGGCCTCTTGCGACACCTTCATGTGCTTCTGTTAACACGACAGGCCGTTCATGTTCGAGGACATATCTGTGTAGTATTTCATCAGCACCTAGCTTGTATAACTGACCAGCGAGGATAGTAAAGTCGCGGCCCGAGTAACCAATTCCTTCTTCTGTTGTACCGAATATCTAGCTGGGGCCATGCCTGTAGTGAGGAACTCAATGATATCAGCAAAGTGTGCGTCAACCACCTTAATGGTAAACAACTATGCATTTGGCAAGCCTTCGTCCAAACTAGTAGGTTCTTCTCCTGTTTCAATGCGAGACAAATGGTCCGGGCCAAGATTCAACCTTCCGAGATTGACGATGATCTCAAAATCATACTCCTAGAATAGATACATCCAGTGGAAAATCTCCCCCCCCCCCCCAACACAAGCTTGTTGACCAGGTATTTTAAAGCTGAATGATCAGTGAACATTTTAAAGTGCCCACCCAGTAGATAGTGCCAATATTTTTGTAGCGCGTATACCATAGCCAATCCTTCATGCTCAGTGGTGGAGTAGTTCTGTTCTATGCCCGAGAGTTTCTGACTCGCAAAGGCAACCAAGTGGTCGATATATCCTTCTCTAGGTTGAGTGAGAATAGCTCCCAAGGCGATACCCGACGCATCCACATGCACATGAAATTACTTTGACCAATTAGGAAATATGGGTATGGGGTAGAGATCATCTTCTCTTTGAGTTGTTCAAAGCTCTTCTGACATTCATCATCCCAAAAGAAAGAAACATATTTTTCAATAGCTTTTCCATAGGTGTTGTAATCAAGGCATACCCCTGAATGAATTTCCAGTAATAACTAGTGTGTCTGAGAATAGAACGCAGTTGTTTCTCCATTGTGGGGACTGCCAGGTTTATAATTACAGCTACCTTCACAGGATCAACCATCAATCCCTGCCAACAGACTATGTGTCCAAGCAGGATGCCAAATGGCACACAAAAAATGCACTTCTTAATATTCAAGGAGATCTAGTGCTTCCGACACACATCCAACATTAGTCGCAGGTTAGAGACATGTTCCTTGACTAAGCCAAAAACCGTCCAATCATAAAAATAAACCTCCAGGAACTTATGAATAAATTCCTTGAATACAGCAACTACGACCCTTGAAAAAATAGCAGGTGCATTTTTGAGACCAATGGGCATGATCGTATACTGGAAAGACCCCCATTCAGTTGCGAAAGTAGTCTTACTGCGATCTTCAGGTGCAATCCGAATCTGATGGTACCCTGAGAACCCATTAGTGAAGGAATATGCCTCCTTTCTGCCCACGCTATCAAGGATTTCATCGGAGAAGGGTGTAGGAAAGGGGTCATGGACGCAGGCATCATTTAACTTGCGCAGATCCATGCAGATGCATATTTCTCCCTTGGTCTTCTTTTCCTAGATGACCATTGGACTTACCTATTCTGACTGCTCAACTGGTTCAATGATACCGACGACAAGAATTTTATCTAGCTCTTCCTTGACCTTTTCTTTTATTTGGGATTTAGTCAGTACGGCCGCTGCTTGACAGGGTGTGCCTCAGGTTTCAGGGTGATATTCATAATACCGAGGTCCCCATTGTTTCCCTTGAGCTTAGAGAACTTCGTCGGAAATAGGTCCTGATATTCTGTGAGAAATTCTACGATTTTGCCTACAGTCCCCTCATCCCAATAGTCCCAAATCTTAGCCAGCTTAGGGTGTTCCTTCATCCCAATATTAACGTCACGTAGCTTAAGAGGTTGTGTTACGTCAAGATTCTGTAGTGATGGCCCCACAACAGTGAGTTCTCCTTCAGATTCTAGGATGGAAATGTTTCGAGGATTATCCTTGTCCTCATCAATCACCAAGCTCCAAAAATTGGCTATGTCGTGCATCTACACATCCCATGTCAGGACCGTTGGGGTGGCACGGTGGGGATTATTCTTAAAGATAAATGCATCAATTTCCTACAGGGCTTCATCAAGCATCTCTGTTCCTCCAATTAATCTGAATGTCTCGACAAAGTCCTCCTTTAGTGTTTCCCAGTAGCGGGTGCATTGGTGCAATTCCGCATCTAAGTACCAAGCAGCCGAGATAGGACCCAAAGCATGAACAAGTAGATGGACCCATGCTTCTATAGTTTGGTCAGACCACTTGGTCATCCAAACACACCGATGTGCGCGGGGATCCTCGGGTCCGAGGAACACTCTGGTGCGTATGTCAGCTAGAGGGGCGAACCGTAGAATCATCCTTTCCTGACATGTTTCCCAATCCGGGAATGCTTTCTTGTGGGTGTCCCACCAATGCGTAGGTGTCCCGTGCATAGCCATATTAAGGGCCCAGAGCCGTCATTATTTTTGCATCCTAGCTTCTAGTGTCCTTAGGAATTCTTGGAAATTACTAGCCTCATCAAAGTGGGGTAGATCTCTTACCTCTGAGGAAATGTGATATAGGGTTCTTGCAACCCGGGGGAAGTGCATTGCCGATACCTCGTGTAACCAGTTCTGCCAACTTTCCAGTTCCTCATTAGCATCAAAACAACATTCACTATCCCTCCAGAATATACCGTCCGTTACAGTTTTACTCATGTCTTCATCCCATGCAGTCAATCTGTAAATGTGGTCTAGTTCCTCCCGTTCGTAGGCTGGTTCTGTTTACCATGCGCCTTCTGCTCGAATTAGTGGTACTATTACGCATGTACCTTTGTTTTTGAACACCATGCTGCGCTTTCTGAGATTGATGACACCCCCCATGTCTATAGCCCAGTCTAGCCCGAGTAGCGCAGGGTATGTATTCGTATCTTCCATGATTTCAATGACGTCAAAGTTAGCTAGGAAATTTACTCCCGCGATATCTACCATGACTCTTGGCAACCATTTTAGTGGTATGATCTTTTGTTGATTCGCCATGCGCAGCTGGATAGTGGACCATTCCAACTTAGGTTCACCAATTCGTTTCCATGTCTTCTTTGGTAGTACGTTCGCATCCGACCCCAAATAGAGAATAACTTGGTCCATCTCGTAGTCACCAATCTACGCAGTCAGCCACATTTCTCGTCTGGTGCATTTCTTGTAGTCATATAGCCGGTGGACACCTCGGGTCTCATGGATTATGTTGGGTCGGGCTGCGGAGTTATGCAGTAATAATTGAAGAGTTTCTACAGCCAGTTGGTTATGTAGTAGTTTCAAACATGCCGTTAGAAGTGACTCAACTCCCTCCTCTAGCCGAGGTTGCGTTGGAAACTGCGTGGGGACGATCGGTGGTGTTTTTTCTTTGGAAGGCACTCCTTCTTGGGAGGCAAGCTCCTCTTTGCTCCCTGGTTGACCATCCCACTACGTAGCTCATTTTTAACCCTTTGCATATTATTCGTAGGGGTGGGCTTCTTGTCATGTATCTTGGCTATTAAAAGTGGGAAATCTTCAATCTCATGGTCTAGCTGCCAGCAATATTTGTAGGATTACCTAGTGGGATTTGGATATTCCCTTGCGAAGTGTCCTATTTCTCCACAATTATAGCAGATTAGCTACCCCCGACCCCGCCCTACGCTCCCTCCCCGACCTCCCCTACCCCTTGCGGGGGAGCCACCAAAAGCCGTAGGGGATCTTGGCAATGCGGGATCTGACTTTACCCTATAGAGGTTTCCCCAATCTACCAATAGCTCGTATGTGTGACAATTCTTCTCATAGTGCCCTACTGATCGACATAACCTACACCATTGTTGCTTCAAATCACCCATACTTAGCCAGGGGTACTGGGCCGTATCATGTAGTCCCACTACCCGGCAGTCATCTCACCAGAGCGCAGGTCCGCTAGATCCGAGGCGCAGTGGACTAGGTCCCCCTGCCTGTAGGTAATCCGCTGATAGGGGACACTGGTCCTTAGTATGACTAGACACCCGACATCGTATGCACCAGAGGTCTGTGCTAAATCCTTTTCCCCATTTCATATGGAAGCTCTGTATTTCCATGTGTATGGCTCTGAGCTGCTCTTGAATCTACTGTACTCCCCCCAACATGTCGTCCTTGGGCGCGGCTTCGAGCTTCATAGCAGTTTCTAGGGATTTTTCCTGTGACTCGAAGGTCTACTGGCCCATTGGTATGCGTAAGTGAGGTACCAACATGGTGATGAACCATTCTGTCTGTTGTCTATCGTCGTACTTGAACCCCCCTTCCCTAATTTCTTTCCTCAATCACTGATCGGCCTCCCACACTAACTCAGACGTACCTTGCTTGAAGTCTTTTACTTCGGCTACCAACTGAGAGTATGACTTTGGCTTCTGGAACTGTTGTTTTAAGGAATCCTTAATATTTTGAAGGGATGCACTTCCATTTTGAGATATGTACCGCATATACCGATCCAGTGCTCTATCTTCAAAGGCCAAGGACAACTATGCTTTTTTCATAGTATCGCTCACCACCCACTGTGCCATCCATACCGAGTCGTCCACGAACCAAAAACGATCCATATCTTCATCAGTCACACCCTTAAATGTAGGTAACTTAAAGTTTACAACCATGTCTCCTTCTAACAAGGCTCCAGTCGAGGGCTTGCCCTCTTGTGAGCCCGATGACCCTTGCGTCGTTGCTTTCCCTGGTGGGCTACAGACCGAGTGATTCTTTTCTGGATTGGTTTGATAATACCTACCGCTCTGTGTTGTATTCTCCTCCATAGTAGCACTCAATCACATTTGCGTCAGATCTTCAGTATTCTCTTGTCATTACCCGATTCCTCTCTCAGACTTCTTCAAGTCCCGGCAAAGGAACCATTTGTTGGCTCGAGGGGTCTTGACCCAGGTTTGGTAAGAAAGGTTTGCCAACAAACCCCTATACTACTGGCCCTTTCGGCAGTGACCTGCTTTCACAGGTCAAAGTCTCACCCATAGTAGTATGGGTGGGTGTTTGAACCAAGTTTTTGCACCCTGAGAAAGGATGGGTAAAGCAAGCAGAGCAGTGCTAGGTCCTGTAATCTTCAATTACCTTATTCTACGCAGAGTTAATTACGTCTCTATTTTCATCCACGTGCACTAGATCTATATTTATATGATTGTTATAACATCCACACAACAGTATATAAATAGAACATAACAGATCTAGATCCAAGAACACAATATACAGATCTTTCGCAGCTTAAGGACAAAAAATACACAATACAACAATGATCAGTAATTCACATAACAATACTCACAGAATCAGTTCTCTAACAATATTTCACATTCATTCATTCTTCAATTCTTCCTTACAATTCCAATTCCCTTCCCAACCTGCACACACAGCAGCAGGGTCCACACAAAGCTGGACTTGGATCTCTGCGCACACAGCCAGCAGGAGTCCGTTCCCTAAAACCAAAAAAGATAGCTTAAATCATGATTTTCATCAATATCCCATCATATCCTATCCTTTACCATACAAAATGCATCTCTATTTATAACAATCGAGCCTCAACTTTCCTATGGTTGGAAACCCATGGTTTTCGGACCCTTAGTTTACCCTTTGACCCATTACAATGCGTTTGGGGCTTTGACCCACCCTAAAACCCCTCTGCTAGGCTAAATATAATACAAAATATTCAAAATGGACTAGTTTCGTAGCTTGTTAGGAGACCCCGTGCGAACACTTGTTGAGTGAGTGCTCCAAATAGGTCGAATTACCTCTCGTTAGATAGGCTTTCAGCTGGGTCAAATTTCCCTAATGTAGGACAACTTTATGGGGATGGTGCTGACTTGGTTTGGAGTTCGTAAATAACCTTTTTGGCTAAAAAATAATTCTTTTTACATGATACAAAAGCCCAAGAAGGGTCTAATAAAAATTGCAATGACTTTAATGACTGAAGAAAAAACCTAGAAGCCTTAAATGGAGGGTTTAACCTAGAAAACATTGACCCAAGCATGAAAACCATGCTTTAATAAGTCATTTTATTTAATAATAAATTTTATTTTGAGAATTATAGTTATGGAGACCGACACTAGTTACATTATTCATCACTCCATATTAACTAGGAAGGTATTCATAATTACATACATATAAGTGAACATGGATGATCTCAAAGTGAAATGAACTATGAAGAGTTATAGAACACTCAATGATACATATTATAGATCTGAAAAGGGTACTATAACTCGGTCAGAGTAAGATAGACTCGGGCTTTATCCACACTAGGTACCGTCGCACTTTTAAGCTCTACCATCAACCCAAGGATCTAGGTGCATATCCAAAGTCGTATTTCCATGACCAACACCACCATCCCTACTTCGGGATCTTGACATCAACACATAGGCCAACCTCATGTCCTCCCAAGTGTATTACCATAATTTTATTCATCTCTCCATATCAAATAAATATGTAACATAAACCAACACAAGCATGCTTCTAAAATATTCTAACTTCTTCTTCGGAAGAGATTTTGGAAACACAGCAACTATATGTTCATATGTAAAAATATATTGTAGCTTCACGACCCAATCTTGTACCAAAATCCTAATGTAGTGGTACCTGTTATTGATATGATTTTATCTCGCATGGTATATGGGGTCTTCATACATCTTAATGTTGCTTTGATTGTCACAATTTTTCACTGTAGGATCCAAAGGCTTTCCAAACTATTCTGACAAGATTTTTCTTAACCAAACAACCTCCTTTCCTACTTCACATGTAGCAACATATTTTTCTTCAACACTAATTAACGAAAGAGTATCTTATTTTCTACTCATACATGAAATCATTATTGATCCCAAACTAAAACATCCACAGTCAGTTCTTCCATTAGTCTCACTGCTACCCCAATCAGAATTAGTAAAACCTATTAAATTGGCTTCCTTTCCATCCTACTTCAGGAAGTGATGTATAGTGCCATATAGGTATCTCAATACCTATTTGGAAGCTATCCAATGGTCATGGTGAGGCTCCAACTGAAATTGACTTAGAAATTTTACAGCAAAACATATATCAGATTTTTTATTTACCAAGTACACCATAGAACCCACCAACTTACGATAGCTAATAGGATTGACGAGACGAGATTCATAGCTTCTCAACTTCTTGAGATTAATGATCATGGGAGTAGTCATTGGCTTGGAATCAATCGTACTTAACTTCTAGAACACCTTGATTATGTATTTACCTTGACCCAGATATATCTCATCGGGTTTATACTAGATTTCTAAGCCAAAGTAAGAGTGCATGATTCCCAAATATTTCATTTCGAATTCAACTACCAACATTTTTTTGCATTATAGTATTTTTCACTCCACACTTGTAATAAAAAAATAATACATATAGTATAATGATGGTTCATTCTTCATCTCCTTGTAGAGGTTTGTATTTGCATAAATTTTGATGAACCCAATTCTTATGAGATATGCATCCATCCTTGCATACCATGCCCTGGGAGCTTGCTTCAAGCCATATAGGGATTTCTTGAGTCTGCAAATATGTGTATCTTGGTTATTTATTTTGAAGCCTTATATTTTTTCAGTTTATACATATTCACTAATTGTTCCATTGAGAATTTTTTTTCACATCCATTTGATGGATATTCCATCCCATTGTAGAAACTAGCTAAACCAAAGATATTTTACTAGTATACCTATCAGTAGGAGAAAAGTTTTATTCATAGTCTATACTTTACTTATGTGATAAACCCCTTGAAATGAATATAGCTTTGTATTTTTCTATGCTTCCATCAATAGCATGTTTGATTTTGTAAATCCATTTTGAGGTGACAACCGATTTGTCACTTGGTTTAAAAATAATTTCCCATGCTCCATTCTTCAAGATGGATTGGTATTATTCTTGTATTTCCTTCTTCCATTCCTGTTGATGATAAACTTATTCAAATTTAGTTGGTTCAAATTCTATCAATTTTTTCATGTATGTTGCATAACCTCAATATCTCTTTGGTATTTTTCTTTCTCTAAAAGTTCCTTTAGTAGCTACATGTCCTTTGGTATATTCAAGTGTATCTTTTAACTAATTTGGCCTCTTCTGTGTTTCGGGAATGATTATTGGTTGAATAAAATCACTTGGTCCTTCTTCTTGTTCTTCTTCTTGGTTTTTATTTGCCTTGTCATGATGCTCTTGGTATTCAAATAGTGGTACATCTTCATCAATGGATTGAATTGGAATATCCTTGGATCTTTTGTAGGCATGATTTTCATCAAATATAACATCCCTGCTAACTTCAATTTTTCTTACTTATTTGATTTAGTTTATGTAAGGATTTGAAGAAAGAATGTAGCCAATGAAAATTCATTTTATGCTTTTAGAATCCAATTTCTTTCGATTTTGTTTTGGAACATGTATGTATGCAGGACACCCAGGGATTCAGAGATGGCCTACATATGGCCTCTTTCCTTTGAATGCTTCTTCCGATGTCATGTTATCAAGTATTATATGAGGTCTTCTATTTTGTATATATGTTGTAGTCATTGCTACTTATATCCATCAAAACTTTGGTAGGTATTGATCAAATATCATAGTTCGTATACATTATTCAATTGTTCTATTTTTCTTTTATACAACTCCATTATGCTTAGGGTCGTAGGAAAAATTGGGCTTCGTCTTAATACCTTATTTTTTACAAAATGTAATTAATTATTTTGAAGTGTATTTCACACCATTATCAGATCTCAAAGTATTTTTCTTTATTTCAGTTAAAGTCTCCACCTCGGATCTAAATTCCTTGAAATTTTTAAATACTTTGTCCTTTGTATTGAGAAGATAGAGCCATGTATTTCTAGAGTTTTCATCAACGAAGGTCACATAATAAAGATGGCCTCCAAGAG
Organism: Pinus albicaulis; assembly: GCA_034641835.2. Lineage (NCBI taxonomy): Eukaryota > Viridiplantae > Streptophyta > Pinopsida > Pinales > Pinaceae > Pinus > Pinus albicaulis. The sequence goes on along the minus strand of CM076583.1, from coordinate 118,584,579 downwards.
ATTTATTACACATTGGTCCACACATATCTAAATGAATGAGGTCTAGGATCTCCTTAGACTTTGTATCACTACCTGTTAATTATTTCCTTGTATTCTTTCCCAAAGCACATCCCTTGAATACTCCTTGAATCATGATCTTCCCTGATGTTTGGGATGATCTTTACCATTTGAATAAGAGAGGATATTATCTTGTAATGATATTCCCATATCTACTATGAAATAGTTCGATAATATTGATCTTCATGTGAACTAGGGCTTGAGGAGATGGTGTTATAACTCTATATAGCCTTCCTTCATGAACTCCAATAACATTTTCCTTTTCAATAATTGAAACCTTTACCCAAACCAAAAATTTACCATATATAAAGGAAACCCTATCTCCTTTATCTTATAAACAATAAATTGAAAGCAAATTATTTTTCAAACCTAGGACATAGAGTATGTTGTTGAGGTGTAGATTTTCTCCACTTTCCAACTTCAATGATGTAGATCCAAGGCCATTGAATTCATAACTGTTGTTTTCTCCTAGCTCCACTGCATGAGATCTTGGTTCCTTTTATAGAGTATGAAAGTTTCCACTTGCTCACGTCATATGTCTTGATGCTCCACTACCAATGATACATGCATTCTCATCATCACGAGTAACTATAAGTGAAACCAAGAATCTTTCAGTCTTTACTTTCCTATATAGGTGGTAGATGATCCTTCCAATCCACCTTCCCACAATTCTCATGATATTGAATCCCATCATCAAGTAAATTTCCATAGAGGGAGTAACAAGTCCAAAAAATTCATCTTCAAACATTTTTGACCTTATATTTGATACCATGTTCAGAAATAAATTCTTATAGGATTTGGGATTTGATTCATCTTTTCTTGATAATTACTTATGAATTATGTTGGATTTTTTTACTTCTTAATTAGTTTATCTTTAATCAAGAAATTACCAAATTATATGTATATGAAGACCAAAAGAACAAAATACACAAGATATAGGCGCTCAACTAGGGAAAAAGCCTATAATGGGAAAACCCAGTAAAAAATCTCCCTTCAGTAGATTCAAATAAATATGATATACTTCCAAATTTCTTAGACCTAGAAAAATACCTACTCCAATAACCAATTCATCCCTCCCTTTCAATAGATAATCCCTGTTAGAGTCTCCAAGTGAAAAATCCCCAACGATAACTTCAGTCAATAATTTTTGCTGTGAGTAGCAGAAATTCAACCCCCAACAAATTTTTTTTAGAGTTGCAGTAGAAACAAAATTTTGGCCCCAACACCTACCCAAAATATTTGCACATGTGAGAGATAGATTTTCCAGAAACTCTAATTATGTCTTTCCATAAAATTTGGTCCTTCTCTTGCTAGTTTGCTTAATTTTTTTCCTTTCTTCCTTAAGGATAAAAATTGTTGAGTGAGTTCTCCAAATAGGTCAAATTTCCTCTCGCTATATAGCCTTTCTACTGGGTCAAATTTCCCTAATGTAGTTTGACTTCATTGGGATAGGAATTACTTGGTCTTGATGTGACAAATAACCTTTTTTAATAAAAAAACAATTCTTTTTACATACAAAATCCCAATAAGGGTTTAATAAAAATGACAATGACTCTAATGAATCAAGACAAAACCTAGAAGCCTTCAATGGAGGCTTTTACCTAGAAAACATTGACCCAAGCATGAAACCCATGCTTTAATAAGTCATTTTATTTAATAACAAAAATTCTTTTGGAAAATACAATTACGAAGAATGACATTAGTTACATTCTTCAACATCTTTTGCATTAGCTTTGAACTGATGCCCTCGGTGTGCATTTCAAATTCACCAAAATCATCATCATAATGAGAACATGAAACTGAATACTAACTGACATTGTTTACCTTAGTTGTTGATTCTGATGTGAGTGATGATGGTTTCAGTAAGTATTCAACGCACTTCATTTTTTCCAAGGCCTCTTTTTTGGCTTATAACTAAAGCTCCATTCCCTGTTTCTCCTCTTCTGCCTCTTGTAGTAGTCTTCTTAGTTCAACATTCGCTTCTTGAATTCTATGGTTGATATAGTCAATTTATTGGAGCCATGCATTCTTTGATGTTCTACCCATCATTGGTCCAAAACTTGTAATCCCAACAATTGTGATCTTCATCTCATCGCCTGAATTAGAACCCATGTCATGTTTCACTGTAGCAACACTGTTTTTCTTCCCTTTTCCACCATAATCCTTAGGATTTAACTCTGGATGTAGTTTCCAAAAATGCTCCCCAATTCTTTCTTGCAATTATTTCAAGAGGTTTTTTCTTCCTTTTTCTTTGTTGTCACTATCTTATTTGTATGGTCATATTGTTCATGATTTCCCATATTCTCAAGATGAATTGATTTCACACTAGCTCCATTTAGAATAGTGGGATCAAACGACAACAATGAACATCAAAGATAAATTTTCATGCCGATAATATATTTCATCAAAGTATCTGGTGAGTCTAAAGGAATATTTAATTCCAATGCTTACTTCCTAAAATCTTTCGTGAAACTTTGAACATTCTGACCTTTAACCTGTCATAAATGCCACTCCATCATGGATTTTTGTCAGTAATCCAATGGGTAAAATATTCTATTTAAAGACCAAAACGACTCAAACAATGATGAAAGGCATTTACCATGATGGTGACTACCTTTTTGAAGTTTTCTCTCCCACCATATGAGATATATCTCTTCTAGCCGAAGAGATGCTAGCTACATCATCACCTCACACTCTTCAATTTGTTGTATATGACAATATACTTCAATACGTCTACTCTAATTATTTATATTTTTAGCATTATATTCTCCACCAAGCATGGAAAAATCAAATTTCATATCTAAATTTAAAAATGGATTTTTATGAGAGCATCTATGATGAGTATTTGAATGATAAGAATGAGATGAATATGAATAAATTTCACTTGAATATGGAGAGGAAGGTTCAGGAGGGTCTCCTCCATTTATTTGATTTACTAAATCATTGTCCTCCGCTTTCTCTTTCTTTTTATTTTCCTTCTTTGCTATTTTCTTCTCATAATCAACAAACAATTTTTTTACCATATCTTCCATATTGTATAAATATGTATGAAAATATTTGTCATTCTCAATGTGAACATCAACATTCTCCATTTTACTTCTTCGTGTTGCATGTCCAATATCGAGGTCAAAAGATTTGAGTTTTCCTTTACCCTCTTTGATTTTGGTCCTGGTTATCATCCACACTTACAATTCACATAAAAATTAATACCTCTTTGATACCAACATGATCTGGGATGTTTTCTTCGGTGATGTTAGAAAAATTTCATAAAAGAGCATGTTATACAATAAAGACAACACTTTAAAAAAATATACCATAAAGAGAATGCACTAATGTGTGATAATGGAGTTTACCCAATGTGGGCTACCTCCCTAGGCCCAGCTTCAAAGTGGAGATACCTCTTCATTTATCTCAATGAAAATAAAGGGAAGTACATGGAAAAATACATCATTAAACCTCACTTATAAGAGTGACCTGAAAATGGGTTGCTTTAATCCCAAATTTGACTGTACCAGTGAATTCCTTGCAAAATTATGAATAAAATGAGTATAAAATTGATTATATTTTGACACCATCAACTTTGGACCACCTAGAGAATCTCCAGGATTCCATAGTACAAAATTTTGGGAATATTCCTGAGAATATTATAGGGAATATACCCTAGGAAAATTCTTCTTGGTATTCATTCCCACATATTTTTGTGGCATCCTGGTTCTTGTGCTCACGGTTTCTCCCTACCCAATTCTACCTCCGCCTATTGGCCCTTGCTCTTCGTCATTCAAATGAAATAGGGAAAGTTTATATATTACCACCCCAATGGAATTTTCAAAGTCCTACTCGCTAGAGGACTAGCTTGCATGATTTGTTTAAGGCATAGGTTTTTAGATGGGTCATAGGTTCAAACCCAACAAACCCTTTTTAAATATAAAAAAAATTGTTAGTTCGAAACCATATGAAACTATCGGTGGTTTTTGAAGAACCACCAATTTTGGTGGTCATGAAATTTTTAACCATAGAAAATTCTATCATAAATTTTATCTAACCATTGCTAATTTTAACCACCCCAAATTGCCAAATTTGGTTGGACTACCAATTTTGGAAAGGGTCCAAATTTGTGAGGCACCAACTAAAATTTTTCGTTTTTCCAAGTTTGACTGGGCATAATGTTTACATATGAACCCATGTTGAGGAATGATTTGCATTTTTGGATTCCTTGCAATAATATATTCATCTTGACGCTAGTTTCGCTAAGTTTTTAGGACGTTGATTTTTAGGTCTTTTAGGATCCTCTTGGATCACTTGGACTGTGGATAGAACCATGTTCTTAGATTACCGCATCCAAGATGGATTTTGTATTTAAAAATAAGAAATTTTATATTCCTTAAGGGTTAGTGAGGCTGCTCCAGATGCGGATGCCATCGGTGTTTGATGGGATGCCCGTTCCTTGCCACCTCCCGAGGTCGTCGATGTGGGCTGGCCATCTGGCCTCCCACAAGTGCATTAACGAGGGAATTCAATATGCCACCCTGCGAGCCATTAATGCAGTTATCCAGAACTGCCGATGCTTAGTGCATTTCACCTGGTTCACTTCGGCTCCTGATATGGATTTCGGTCTCTTGTATGGCAATTGCTCTTTCTGCACCACCATTGCTCAGTGTCGAAGTTCTTTCCCGCCCTCCTGCGCTGAGCCTAGCGCTCGAACGCAGACTGGCAGGCGATGTGAGCTTCTTTGCTGCTTGGAGACTATTCCTGAGTTTCATTTCACGCATAGTAAGTTCTGTTGTTCAAATTATCTGTCTGTTTCTTCCAACCCCCCATCATCACTTCTCCTTTGCCCTTTCCATCAGCCTCTCCCTTTCACCATGCCTATATTGCGCCATCGTATGTGATGTCGTCGCAGATCTTGCTGTGGTCATGTCATTCAATCTTGGTCCTCTCCCAGTTCGGACTCCTTCTTTGAGGATTTCCTCTGTGACCACATTCCGGAAACCAGGAGTCGCAGAGGTCAGATTCGCTCCATTGAATTTGCTCATCCAGTTTCGTGCTCTCCGCCTCCTCATGTGTTCTCCTCTGCACCTCAAGGCGTCCATTCTGATGCTCCCCCCACTCCCCCTTCGTTCTCCTCTACTCCCCTGTGTCAAACATCCCAACGAGCGGAGTTCAGATTTGATTGTTCTTTTGATAGGCCGGTTCTCACGGCGTATGTCACGGTCACCATTTGTGAAGAGTCTGCTCGACTTTCCCCCCCTTCGGTTGCTGTCCCTGGTCCCTCTATTGTATTCCCTAGCCCCAGTGCTACTCCTAACCCCGCATCTGCCGAAAACGCCAAGGTCTCCTTGGCCCAGTTGAACATTGCCCGCGATGTCTCAATGCAGGATCAAACGAAGGATGGCGAGGACAAAGAAAAGGCGCTTCCCTCAACTGATGAAGGCGGAAGCAGCGATGAGTACAGATGCAGAATTGTGGAGGAACCACCTTCTCCAGCCAATGATCAGTAGTCCAGAAATCCCTCAGAGGTTTTTGTTTCTTATGCACAATATTCCTAGGTTAATTTTGGCTTTTCTGTTTATTCACCCTGTACTTGCAGAGAGGTTAGTCTTACTACCTGTATTTTTGATAAACTACATGGTTGAAGGGCCGGTTTCCCCTATGAGGGCTGCAACTCTTAACATTCAGGGACTGGTTTCCCCTCTGTGGGTAGTCCAAACTCTTGTTTTTCATAGCAGTCAATCCCTGCGCTCAGGCTCTCTCAGCTGAGGTAGTGGCAGTTTTGTACTTATATGTTATATATTAATATATTTAGCATTACTCAAAAAAAAAAAAAGGGTTAGTGAGGCTGAATCTTATTAAGGAGCTACACGGAAGAGGCTTAGGTGGAAATTTTGGCATAGACAATATCAAAATGTTAGAAACAAGATTTATTTTTGGCTTAACATTGTTACAGGATGAATTAACCTAGGGTTTGGGTTGATAACCCCAACAGAGCAAGAAGCATACATCAAATCAGAAAGAGATTTCATTTTTTTGGATTTTCAAAAATATGAAATGAAATTATTTTTAATAGGACAAAATACTTACAAAATTATTGATCATGACACAAACGTAGGACCAGTAAGACTGGATGGTCTATTGAGGCACGAATGTCACTGAAGAGATGTGGAAAATGACGCAGGTGATCCTGAGATATTCCTTCATGCCATACAGAGGAACTTGGATGGTTTAACCCGCCACGTTCCTATGTATATAGTGGAGAATATTCCATAGGATATACCGAGATGCGTGGTTGTTGTACCACAAGATTGGGTGTGACTCTTCTGATGTGTGGAAGCTATCATAGTCTTCTTCCAGGATGCTACTCTAGGGTAGGTCCCTCAGACATAGATTTTAGGATGACTTGATCTTTTTTGTGATACACATGATTGGGCATAAGCCCTAATTTTGTAGAACATTTTTGTCCCAATTTTGTATAAAATTTTGAAAATATGAGTCTTATCTATATACAGGAAGTTTCGTGATGTGACACTCTCATATATAGAAATGATAATTGATTATTTTTATGTTTTTAATGTGACAAATGAATTATTTTTCAATCTAATGATTGATTATCTAATGAATCATCAAATGTGTTTTCTAATCATGGGATATGGATATATGTAATGAAATGAAATGATCTATGTAATAAACGCACTCTTAGAAATTGGCGATATAAATAAGGATATCTGACATGATAGATGTTATTCAATTGAGACACCACCAGTTGTGAATCCAAGTATACTACTAATGAACCAACACTAAGAGATATTGCTTCAGACAATATATTGAACACCAAATTATACTCTACAACATTATTCGAAGAAGGACCTATACATACACCCCTTGAGACTAACAAATGACCAGATGGATAATAAATTACCCAAGCTGCGAAAGACAAATTCTGGGTATGTCGACTAGCACCATCGGCAAATCCTAAATACATCATATCATCCATAGATACCTACGAAGGGAGATAAAAAATATAAACGTAGCAATGAAACCGATAGAAAGATATGCAAAAAAAATACAATATGCACAAGACCAAAGAAAATTCTAGGCACTCAGCCTAGGCATAATACTTCTTAAGATAGAGCCCACTTATGGGCTTCTCCAACTCATTTATATTAAATTCAACCAATTCATGAGCTCCTTTTTTAAAGACTCTTTTAACGATGCAAGGACCATACCACATGGATTTAAACTTACCATCCCCCAAAGAATCCATGTCTTGATTATAGACCAGGACAAGGTCACCTTCAGGAAAAACCCTAGGTCGCATCGTCTTATCATAATGAACCTTCACCCTTTTTTTATGAGCTTCGTTAATTGGGGCCCCGTCTCAACACTGATAATCAAGACGTTCCAAATAAATGAGGCGTTCTTCAAGACTGGTAGTGTTTGGAAGAAGTTTAACGGATATCTTAAGAGAAGCAATTTCACATTCCACAGGGAAGATTAATTACAATCAGTAAACCAGTTGAAAAGGAGTGAAAAAGTTTCAGTCTTAGCTGACATCCAGTATGCCCAAAACACAGGATACAACATAATGTGCCAATTGGATCGAGCTTTATTGATCATCCTTTGCAGGATAACCTTCAAGGATTTATTCACAGCTTCCACTTGCCCATTGGCCTGAGGATAATACATAGAAGAATTCTCCTACCAGAAACCTAACTTGATAGCCAATTCAACCATCATGGAGTTCTGAAAATGGCTTCCATGGTTAGTGACAATCTCCTTAGGAATACCAAAATGAGAAATGACTTGGTTAAAAATAAACAGGGTTTTCATTTCACCATTGTTCGAAAAGGTAGGCATATCCTCGGCCCACTTGGTGAAGTAGTCCACTGATATAATGATATAATTATGACCCTTTTCCAAAGGTCAGTTACAAGTTGTAAAATCTATTCCCCAATTTTTGAATGGACTGACAGTAATAACAGGAAGGAGCAGAGCTGGATGAGCATGCATTTTATGTGTATAGAATTGAAAAGGATGACATTTCTTGACCGCTTCAACACAATCATTGAAAATCGAAGGCCAAAAATATCCAACACACAATTTTGTTTGGGCTATAGCAAGCCCAGATAAATGACCACCAAAAGCTCCATTGTGGAAATCATTCATCACTACCTCATCTTCTTCTAGGTTTAAGAAACGTCTAAGGATTTAATCAACCCCATGACAATATAAAGTGTCACCAATGATAACATAGCTTTTTTCCAAATGACGCAATTTTCTACGCACATTCTTCAAAAAAGTGAGGGGAAAATTTGAAGTTTGAAGATATATAATAATATCCGCATACCAAGCATCTTGTGAAGAAAAAATAAAAATATGTTCATTAGGGAATGATTCCTCATAAACTATTTCTTCTCCACAAAGAAACTCGGAGATTAATTCTGCAAATTTCAATGATTTCTTAGATTTAGCATAAAATAAATCGAGATCAAATTAATTTAGAATAACAATCCATATACTATATTTGTCCCCAATCACTCGCCTATAGAGAATGAATTGAAATGGACTGACGACGCCAAACCAAAAAAATTTCGAAGCATAAAATAATGTCTAAGTTGCTGGACAACATGGACTGCTACCATAGCTAACTTCTTGATGGAAGAATATCACAATTCAGGACCTATCAAGCCTCGACTTAGATAATAAATCACATTCTCATAGAGAGCATTTTCTTCCTGAACCAGAACCATACCTATAGTTGATTCTTCCGCGACGATATACAAGAGGAAATCCCTGCTATTATTAGGTGGAATCAGTAATGGAGAAGTGTTTAATTCCTTTTTCAATGCATCAAATGAGCGCTGAGCGAAGTTGTCCCACAGGAATGGAACTCCTTTTTTCAACAATCTCATAAATCCTTTTGTAATCTCAGCATAATTGACAATAAATTTCCTCAAAAAATTGGTTTTTCCTTGGAGACTCTAAAGTTGACGAATGGTAGATGGGGGAGGAAACTGAAGTATTGCCTCAACCTTGAAAGGATATACACAAATCCCTTTAGTAGACACTATGAAACCCAATAACTCACTAGATTTGACTGCAAAAATGCACTTATTCGAATTCAACCTAATTTTATAATAACGACATATTTAGAAAATCAAGTGAATATAATGAGGATGATCAATTCTCTTTTGAGACCGAGAAGCTAATTCATCCAAATAAGTTTCGATGATATTCTTGATATCGTGGAAAGCATAAGACATGGCCCACTGGAAAGTTTCTCCAATATTTTTAAGACAAAAAGGCATCTTTTTATATGAAAAAGTACCCCAAGGGAAAACAAAAGTTGTCTTATGTTGATCTTAAAGAAGGATAGTAATTTGATTAAAACCCGAGAAACCGTCCATGAAGGAGAAAATCTCATTCCCCGCACATTCATCAATAATATGATCAATAAAGGGTGTGGGGTAATTATCTTTAGGAAACGCCTTATTCAAATATCTGAAGTCTATGCACACACAGATCATTCCTTGTTTCTTGTCCACTGGGATTGGATTTGAAACTCACTCAGTCAAAGGAACAAGGTATATAAAACCTGCGTTAAGCAACTTCTCAACCTCAGCCTTGATATCTAAAACTTTCCTAGGATTTACCATTCGAAGATTTTTTCATATAGGCTTAGCGATCTCATAAGTCTTGATCTCATGCTAGAAAATCGATGGATCAATTCCAGGAATTTACTCATGAGACCAAGCGAACACATAACAGAATTCTTTAAGAAGATCAGTATAGATTTGAATCTCTTCAGGGGAACATTCGACTCTAATGAAAACATTCTCTATTACTTTGGGATCCCTGGAAATGTTCATCGGAATTGTTTCTGAAATGATATGCATATTACCTTCGAAAAAAATATGTGTTGGAGCCAAAGGGTTTAGAATTGGGTGAACATGACCAGTTTACAGAGGGCTAGATAAACTTAACTCAACTTCACGAAAATCTGGTAGAAAATTTGGCCGATGATGCAAATCATCCCACGGTCTTTCCACACCCATAATTTATTCTAGGATTGCCTCCTCAGATCGTAAAAATAGTATCAAGGCAGTCCAAAGAAGAATTTGAGTTAAGGGTCCAAGAAAGAGCCACATCTCCATCCAAATCCTCTGGTGAAAGAGGAACCAGATCAAAATTTGCAGTGTTAAAAATAGATTGATAACAAATTTTGGTTTCAGACAGAGGATATGTCATTTCACCCACTTGGGCTTCTTCTAATGTGGTCATAGAAGAGGGCAAGGGCCAAGGATCCAAAAAATAATGAATTCAAAAGAACTCTCTTTGGGAAGGAACCTTGGATGATGAAATAGAATTTATATGAGCAAAAGGATGTGGAATATCAAATGTACCCATCAACGAGGCATACATACTGACTCCTAGATTCTCAACAGGTTTCTTCGCATTCTTAACCAAAGGAACAATATAATTAGAGGATGCATCGGAATATATCAGAGAATAATCCATCTGATCAACATTAACGATTCTCTCTTCATGGGGAAAACATAGGATTCATAATAATGATAATTCAATGGCATCCATATCATAGATCCAATTTCATCCCAATAGAATTTTATAGTCTAAATTAGCCATCAAATATTTCTACTTTGATATTGACTACCTTGCCCCCAACATAGGTGGGCAAGGCAGGAAAAATCCATGTGTCCTGTGAGAATGACCATCAAAGGCAGTCAAGAGAGTAGGTGAAGGAATGGCTAGAGGAGATCCAATAGCTTTAAAACATGAAATAGACATGACACATGTGGAAGCTCCTTCATCAACTACAATTTGAAAAATATTGATCTTTAAATTGACCAACAGAACAAAGATAATGACTGTGAACAACCAATGGGAGCTCCTATGGTGAGGCTTTCTAAACCCAATTAAATATAAATGTTATGAATTATATAATTATCTACAAATAAAAATTAATACAGAGTACCTATCTGAGAATATTCAGTAAGCATATGTTCTTAATAGTTGGAAAAAAGTCTCATAGGTGTTAGTGTCCAGTGATTTGGCAGATTGGTAAACCAAATGACATGGTAACATCAGACCAGTCTTTGGAATCCTAGGACCTAGCCTTCCTGGACTCAGAGAGGGCTCTCCCTATTATGCGAAGGATGTGAGCTTGTTCGCTTTGGAAGATTTATTTTAGGCTAGTTGTTAAGTGTAGGTTTGTTTGTTTGTTTTAGGTTGGGGTAAGATGATCAAGTAGGATAGGTGGAGTGAGAGGTTATCAAATCAATTGGGAATTGGAGTCTATGAAGTTATTGATATCTTGATAGTGAATTGGGGTACATCACAGGGAAAATCTAGTGTAGTTAATGGATATTTTAAGTTTATGTGTGAGGTGAAATGGACAATAAGTTTTGGATCCAAAGTAGGGCAAAGGGCAGTTAAGAACCCTTTGTCAAATACCTATTAATAGGGAGGCATTTAATATTGATAAGAAAAATATACTAATCATGAGATAGGGCACACCATTTACTCAGTGAAAATTCTTTTAAACAAATAAACATTGAAGATAAACAATCCATTAGAACACAAAAGAAATACAACATATCTAACTTCAATGATTCAACTTTCAAGATTTGAAAACATATAAGAAACAAATAGCATCAATAAATGAAGAGGGAACACCTAAACATCATTCATTAAACTATAAAGAACTTCGAGGCAAACTGATAAGCATATTCAAAGGGAAAGATCGAAACAAGACCTCTTTGACTTAACTTAACAATCAATACATCAAAGAGAGATTTCAAGACAGAGTTTAGATAGCCTTAAACAAGCAGGGCTTACCATGAATCATGTTTATAAACTAGCATACTAATCCAATAATGAAATAGACAAGTTTAGGTGGGCCTAAGGAGCAATGAAGAATTCTTTAAGCTAACCCAACAGTAGAAAACATGAAAACAATAGCTAACAGGAGGATTGAGGTGCCTCAAACAACATTTCTCATCGTATACTCTTTTGAGCTACAACAAAATAGAAAGATGGACATATGTAAAACAAGAAAAATATGAAAATATGAGAGATACATCACCATTAACTAAACTCAAGGATCCTGCAAGCAAGCCTTCATCACCATCAATAAAGGAAATCCATCCACAAGCTACACAACAATAAATTGTTCTTTAACTTTCAAAAACCATGTATTTCTCTTAAACACATCAAGTTCCCAACTGTTTACCATGAATCCTCATGCCTTATATAACAAGCAAGGAAGAGGAAAACCAAAAAGAGTATCTAGATGCCTATTGGCCAAAAACAAATATCCTAAGTTGTGAGGCTTTGCAAAGCCCAAGGCACAAAAATATCTAACAAAATATCTTTTCTGGCCCAAAATATCAATTTTATTGACTTTTAAGCCTTGAAAAGCACGAGAAAACTTGCCAAACGCACATCTTGCCTAGTGCGTAGCGCAGAAATAGGTCATTTTGTAGCAGTCGTTTGGAGGTCTTATCGACATCACATTTGGCTCCATGATGGCTTGTTGGAAAGCTTGATGAGTCTAATTTCCAAAAAAAAAAATATTTGTACTGAGTGGATGCAATTTTCCAGCTCAAAAATTAAATCTCCCAACAGTACTTTGTGCGTAGCATCTGGTCTGAAAAGGAAGCAGAAAGGTCAAACGTTTGATGTTTGTTGACCTTTTGAGGGGGTAAAGATGCTCCAAATGATTTGAAAATTGGTGAGTATATTGTTTCTGATGTGAAAAATTCAAAAATTGAAACTTTGAGAGCTGAGGATGCACCAATTTTGTGCGTATCGCCTAGGGTGTTGTGCTCCTAGGGGTCAACATTTGGAAAAAACAAAAAGTTGTACAATTTGCCTCAAAATTTGTGGAGAGACCCCTCAAGAGGTTTTGGACACCTTTTGAGAAGCATCAGCCAATATTCCAAGGCTTTCATGCACTTTTTCTCTTTTTAGGTCTTCTACCTCAATGAGGGCCTTCTTTAGCTTGGCACTAGCAAGCATGCTTTTCCTTGCATAATGTTTGGCCATTTTCTTTTATAGGGCAAGGCCCCTCTTCACCTCCTTGAAATTATTATGTTCCTCTTTGTAATAGTGGATGACCCTTTAGCCCCAAGGGTTAGCTCATTGCGTTGAGTCCCCACTTGAAGTAGTCCCCGATTGAGAGGTCATAGGATCAAATCTCGTTGACACCCACGGGATTAGGCCTCAGTCTTAGGCCCGATAGTAGATCCCCTCGGGAGGATATACTGTGATTTCTTAAGACCATGGATGTAACCAGTACGTGTGTGTAGGCACATAGGAAAGTGAACTACCAGGAAAAAAAAAAATTAGTGGATGACCCTTTGAGCCATATCAAATTCCCTTTCCCATTCCTGAAGTTGTGCATCTTTCTCCAAGAGAAGTAATTTAGTGTTCATCTCCTGGTCCTCATTATCACTGTCTAGATCAATGAACTGAGGGCCTTGACAAGTCATTTTTATCCTTATACTTATTCTTACCTTCATTTTCTCACCTGCTCACCTCCATAGGGTTACTGATTTCTTGACCTTTAACCTCATCGTCATCCTTGCTTCCCTAACTGTTTTGGCCCCTTTTCTCATCATGGGGCTCACTAATTTCAACTTTGTTTTCTTGCTCACTGTTTCCTTCTTGGGAATTTGCCTCTTCTTGGTCATCATCACTATTTTTTTCTTCTTCTTTAAACTCTATTACTGTCCCATAATCTTCATCATTTTTACCACTTTAATCATCTTTATTAAGCTCTGCATTTGTAACATTGTTTTCTTCTTTATTCTCTTCACTTCCTTCCATGCTATTATCACCCTCTTGGTCTTCCTCAATAGTTTCTGCCTCTTCCTCACTGTTGTTTGTTTGTTCTTCATGGTCACTTCCCTCATTATTTCCTTCAGTATTGTTGTCTTCTTCGTTGTTGTCTTCATATACCTCAATTTCTATCTCATTTTCCTCTTCCTCATCATTGTCATTTGTTTTCTCCTTCTTGGAGCTACTGTCATCTTCTTCACTTGGTACATTAGGAGAAGAGATAGGAGGTGAATTTCTTTGTGGAGAAGGCATATGCAGAGATTATGGAGGAGTGGAGGTAGGTGGTTGTGAAGTGGAAGGTAGATTCTTCGGAATGAAGGCTTGGGGGTTTGTAAACACATCATGTGAGATGAAGACTTCCCAAGGGATTCCTTGCTGCTCCAGCTGGTGTAAGATAATCATTTTGATCAAGGAGTGGTGGAAAAGGCTCGGCATTTGGCGGTCATAACTTATTTTCTTGACAACTAAGGCCATCTTGTCAATTCTTCAAAAAAGGTAGTATGGCAGGTTCATCATTTTGACTTTGGTGAAGTGCATTAGTAACCTTATATGATATGACTAAATCCTGGAGTATCTCCCCTCACATTTGAAATAACTAATAATCTACCTCATCAATAGGGCATACCTCTCTAGTACATGGGAGAAAGGGAAAAAAACCTTGCAGCCTTGTTTACAGCTAGGTTTTAGGTAGGGCTCATAATAGATCAAAGCCAACTTCTTTTGTTTAAACCATATCTCACCGATGTCTGGTATACCTGTTGATTTTGAAATGGATTCAGATGAGAGTTTAAATTCCACTCCTGCTAGGTTAACTTGGTGATTTTTTAAGCCAAGGATGAACAATCTAGTCAAGTCTGAGTGGCTTTTTACTTTCTTGACTTTTCACAAAACTGATAACACCCAACATCCTGAAAACATGAAAGGATCATGGGAGAGGAGGTAATTTGAATGGTGTCAAAGGGCTCAAAACTATTTTCCCTTCCCCCCTTGTGTTTAGGCTTGGTAGGCCTTTGGCTCTCACCACTGCTGGTATGAATTTCTCCTTCAGACATGGTGATCGGTTCTAGCACAACAATATTTTTTTATTTTTTTTGGGAACCTTTAGGTCAAAGGATGACAATTAGTAAGGTGAGGGAAAATTTTGCAAATGGGGGCCAAGATGAAGCTTTCAAGGAGTGTACTTAGTGTTAAGAGGATTTTTTCTATCACTCAGTCTCCTCTTGCATATATAACAATTTTTTCCTTTGCAAACCCTAACCCAAGAGATTTAAAATTGAATTTTTAGGCAGCCTATGGTTTGGTCTAAATAGGCCTTTAAATGTCTCTTTTTCTTAGGAAAATGAAAGTTTGTAAGGCAATAAAAAGAACCACCAACCTTGTTTCTTTGGCTGTAGGAGATTTTGAGGTGAAAATTCGAATGTTTTGGCCCCTTTCAGCAAATCGAGGCACACTATGCCTGTGCGTAGCACCTATGCGTAACGCTTGGGTCGACTCGGGCCGGAGATGGGCCAGTCGGGCCCATCAGAGTGTAGCGCCTAGTGGTTGATAGGCAGCTCGGGCAGCTCAGGCGCTTTCCTATGCCTGTGCGTAGCGCCTGCCCAGGTGTGTAGCACTAGGCCCTAGGTGTGCAGCGCACTGTTAAGTAACACTACGGCCACCTCTCCTATGCATAGCGTTGGCCTCGGTGTGTAGCGCATGGGAAATTTTACCAATTTTGCACAGAAACCCTTAAACTCTCTCCCAACGGGTTTCTCTTGCTTGAAGATGAAAAATGATGCGGGGGGATACCCAAAAATTTATTTATAACCTTTTGAAAAATAAATTTGAAGCCAAACCCACTTTTACAATGTTCATTTCTTATCACTTTTTCTCACTGTGCCTTTGACTACTTTTGGTCCTATAGGTGGGAAATTTGATTAAAACATTGTTCTTTTTTCACTGCTGGAGGCCTCTTAAGGTTCTTTTTAATTTGACAACCTTCCTGAAGACACCAAGCTTATGCCTCTCAGCATTTTTTTGGAAAAAGAACTGTTTTTTACTTTAACACCTATACACAGCAAACTCATTATTGTTGCCATTTCTCCCTTTGACTGATATTCTGCCATGTTTTTATCTTTAAGAAATGAGGAAAAGACCTGTTGGTGGGAGAAATACCCTAGCAGCAAGTATAAATAGCAACATGGTTTTTTTAGACGTGCCACCTTTATGGGAAAGTAAACCAGGGATATATGTTTCTTAGGCCACTTAGACAATGATATATGTCTAGTGAGGGGGGTGAGATCTTGAAACATTTTTGTGTTTTGCTGGCCACTTCTGATCTTGCAAGTGCCTACACAGTCTTTGTCTTTCGATCACTATTTCTTTTGAAGTTTGGACAACTCCCCTTATCAATGATGACCCATTTTTGTCATAGTTTCTTTCTTTGGCAACTTCTACCCATGTTTGTCCCTTGTGGCCACTGGAATATGTCTCTAGTTGTTCTTTAGAGAAAAGAGGCCTTTGAAATAACATTTCTTTCCTCTTCCTACTGATACTCTTCATCATATTTATGCCTTTGGTGTAGTGGAGTATTGATATTCATGTCTGCCAAAACTTAGAAGGTATTTTGAAAACCCTTGAAACCATTTGTTGTGATGAAGGTGGCTTTCTTTGTCACTAGTTGGTCCATCTTTGTCCATCTTCCCAAATTTCTGAGTTTTTTAGGGGCACTTAGAAAAAAAAATAGTGTTATCTTATAATTTCTCAAAGAAACACTTATCAAACTCATTACTTATGTCTAAAAATCCTTCAATGATCATTTGAAGGGGTTGAGGTGTCCTTTGCCTTTGTAACCCTAGTATTCCTTTATTGTTTGGTCAAAAAAGTCATAAATCCTGATTTCCATCAAACCCATACCTTGCTGCTTTCTTCTTGGTTGTGAGTGGTTTTCTTGTGATGGTGCCTCTCATTACCTTACTTCTTAGTAGGTTGATAACTTTTTGACTCTTTTGCAGAAAAGTAAGTAAGGGACAGTTGTCCCCCTACAAAACTTGTGCTTCAGGCCAAATACCTTTTGAATGATCTCCTCTATGAACTTAAGCCTATTTTATCTCATTACCTATTGTGGATGACTTTATAAGTTTTTTAGGCCTCCTTCTTTGACTCTGTACTGATGTTGAACATTTACAAAACATTCCTGCAGAAATGCTTAGAAATGGTAAAATTGCTCCT
The DNA here is from genome assembly GCA_034641835.2 of Pinus albicaulis. NCBI lineage: Eukaryota > Viridiplantae > Streptophyta > Pinopsida > Pinales > Pinaceae > Pinus > Pinus albicaulis. The sequence goes on along the minus strand of CM076583.1, from coordinate 118,567,458 downwards.
TTGCAGGCTTACTGCTTGATCAAGAGGATATCTTTGGAGGTGTTTTATGTTCTTTGGAAAATTATAAGCTTTATCCTTGTGATCTCTTGAATTCACCTTTGAATATCTGTGGAAATATTGAATTTAGAACCATGATAGTGCATAACCTAGGTGACCCTATTTCACTCATTGTAATGTCCTTGGAATAGGTTTTTGACTGAAAAAGCTTGAATCATGGTTTGCATGAGGGGGCAGGGTTTTGACACTCTATTATGCACTATCATCCCAGACAACTATAAAACCTTTTTTACTTTAGAGAGCTTTAGAAATGGATTTTTGAAATCACCATTGCTTGAGGCACTTGGTGAGCAAGGGAAAAGGTTTGGTTTACTTGGCGAAACAAGGTGTGATAGTAGAGGGCTTAGGCAAACAGAGACAGAGTGTTATAGGCAGAGGTGGAAAACATAGTGATATTGAGGGACATTAGTCCAGGATTTGGTCTTTTCTGGGTGATAGGTTGGCCATGCTTCGACAGAGAAGCAGGATAGTGAAAAAAATCTTTTTGAGGAGATTTCTAGAACTCACATGATTCTTGAATTTTGTTTCTAGAAATCCATGACAAAGCATTTTAGTCATCTGAATAGGAAAAAATTACTAATGACCAACAGTGACTCCACTTGGGGAGTGCAACTCCTTTTCAGGAGGTGTCAATAATTTCAGATCTCTTGGTTTATGAAGACTAGTGCCTCATCCATTGGGTGGATTTTCTTCTTTATTTTGTTGCTGCTTTCCCTGAAGTAGTGATTTTGAAAATATAAAAGCATGATTAGCTCAAATTCACATTTACCTACCCAGCCTACTTTTCTAACATTTTCTCTTCCTTGGTTGCACTTGAACTAGCAAACCCATTAACATTTTTTCTTTTGAAAGCAAAAACAAACTATCTACTTCTACACTTATTTCTTCCAAGAGTTCAGATTATGCTAGTGAACTCTTCTTATTCTCTAACTAGTCTATTTGACTGTCAAGATTAACCAGTATGATAGACTTCATTCTCTAAGCTAAAATCATGAAATTGAAAAAATGACTAAATCAGGATCAGACAATATGATTTATCATGGGTTTGTGGCATAAAAACAAGCTGCACACAAATGTTATTTTTGTACAAAATAAGAGTAGAAAAATCAGGGCTAGGATACAAGTTTGCTATTCATCCCTATTTTTCTCCTTGGTTCTGTTTTGAGCATGTGGAACCAATATCTTTCTTTCCTAGTCTATTTTCTTCGACAAGTCAAGCTTCAATGATTTGACCAGCATTCTTTTCACTAACTTATCAAAAATAAATTTAAAACATGTTCAACCATGATTAGGCTAGATGACTGAACAAGACGTTATTTTTGCACCAGTAGTGGCATTTAGGCTTGCACACTTTCAATATCACTATTTTTTGGGTATGGGGTTGTACCTTCTTTTCAAATCTACCCTCTTTTTCCATTTCTATGTGTTTTTGTGTTTTCATTTTTCTCAGAACAATCTGAAACTAAAAGGATGCTCATAGGGCTGAGCTTATTTTTCAATCTATCCTAATATAACCTATACATTATAGACATTTATTTGGTGAACTCTCTTTTCCAATATAACCAGTCAAATATATGATTGCATGGGTGATCCTGGTTCAGCTCTTTGAGGATGATGAAGAAATCAAAAGGCCACTTGCACCTCACTTGTGCTTGAACAATAGTGCCTAAAATTTTCTTTGAACCTTGCATCAAACTGTGAATCTTGGCAAAAAACACTCCCCTTTTATATTTCTCAAGGAAAACAGCAAATGGATCTTGGAATGATACCTAATCTTGAGGACTTAAGAAATAAGCTTCATTCGAGACTACTCCTTCTTCCACTTGGCTATGCTTGAGGCTCTTTTGGGAAAGAAACTCTTCCTCTTCCTCATGATTACTTGAACTGTCAGACTCATCATATATTGCAGTGTAGTCCTCTTTCCAAGCTGATGTGTTCTGATTGAGTGGAATAGAATCTGTGTGAAGGTCATTATGTTGATGAGTAGGGATACTCTTTGGTAGTAAATCCTCTTGAGAAGGTGGTGCAACAGCTCTCATGTGATTATCAACTTCCAAGCCTTCATCTACAATTGGAAATTCAATGGGACTTGGTGGCTGCTCATCGGCAACTTTCCCAAGGAGTTCATCATCCTCCACGACCTCAACATCAAAGCTGAAAGATTTTTGATTTCCAACTGTGTGAAAATTATTTCTGATGGACTGAAGTGAAGCAGAGCAAAGAGTCAGAGACTCTTCACTTACTTGCAAACTTTCAAGGCTTTCCTCATCAGTGTCATAGGTGACCTATCTTAGCTGATTACTGCTTTCAATCTGATGATAGTGAACTTAATTCCACAAATCAAATGTTGATGGCTCTGCAAGGTTAGCTTCTATTTGGAGAACATCATCATCATCAAATTTATCAAAATTTGGAGAACCATCAACATAAATAATTTCACCAATCAAACATATTGGATTACCGGTTTTTTCTTCTTTGGGTTTATCTAGAAGTTTATTTTCTAATTTATGGTGGATTGGATTGGTCAGAGAATGAACAAATTTTTTTGGCTCATAAGAAGGCTTAGAGGCTGGATTTAGCATTTGATTTATCTCCTCTTAAGTTAAAAGAGGAGGCATTTTTCTCTTTCTTTGGATAGGAGTACATTAGCTCTCTCTTTCTTGTGAAAGCTGATTTCGAGGCTGAATGTCTTCTTGAACCTCACTTAAAAGGGATGATTAATGATTACTTGTGCTTTCAGAGAGATCTTGTGGGTTTACTTCTATTTCTTGATTTATTTCTTCCTCAACTAACTCCTCTAGGTGGTTATGATAGTTATTTTGAGAATGAAATTCATGGATTGTTGCTAAGAGACCTTCGGGATGGAAGTTTCCTAAATCTTCATCACTATCTAAAAGGTATTGTATGATGTCCTAAGATTGATCACAACAGTTTTCAACTGATGATAGAGATGGAAAATACCCTATATAGTACTTATGAAATATCTTGTGGAAATCCTTTAATGAAAACAGGATGCTGGGTTCTAGCCATTCATACCAATTTCTTGCCTTACCTTCTAATGTTACCATAAACATTTTCATGAGGTAGTCTTCGTGACATTCAAATTTTAACCTCCATATGTGTATATGAAATTTGATGAGATGTAACAAAGGGTCATCAACGTTTTCATCTCGAAAGATAGGTAGGTTTTTCATCCAATTTATTTCATGAATTTTGTGTGGTAATCCAGGGATATGAGCTCTATTCATTGGAGCATATCTCCTTTGTATCCTTGGATCCATGTTTGTAAATTAGAAAGGGTCACTGAATCTTTTAAACCAGTCTAGAGTTATCTACCAGTGGAGTCTTTTGGTCTTTTGAGGGTTGTGGAGTCACCAGGTGGAAGATTTGAACTTTTTTGTCCACCATCAACATGATTGGGATTGCTTAATCAATTCCCAGGGGATTTTATAAGAAATAGTGGAGTAATAGGCCTACTGGAGGCTAGTGGAGTCGCCAGGTGGATGTTTTTAGTTGTTTTGAAGATGTGTCTATGGTCCACTGCCAATAATGAAAAAAACCAATCTAGGGATGTTTTTGGGGTTTTCTGAGTTTTTTTAAGTAGCCCTAAGGTTTGTGAGAGTGTCCTATAACAGAGTCATCATTTTTCTAGGATGGTGAAATAATTAGATTCTACTCTTTGGCTATTAACTTGAGTTATCTATGATTTGGTGAAGGTTTCTGAATTCCTAAGAGATACTTAGATTTTCACTGACATCAGAGGTTGTATCATGATCACCATTTTGTTAGTGATAGTGTTGAAGTAGCTATATATCATAGGATACTGTTTTGATGAAGGGATTCTAGAGTCCTAAGGGGTATTTATATTTTTATGAACTCAGAAGGTCCCACCATGATCGCCATTACGTTAGGGTCCCGTAATTTGGCAGATTGGTAAACCAAATGACAGGGTAACATCAAAACAGTCTTTGGAGTCATAGGACCTAGACTTCTTAGACTCAGAGAGGGAACTCTCTATTATGCGAAGGATGTGAGCTTGTTCACTTTGGATGATTGATTTTAGGCTAGTTGTTAAGTGTAGGTTTGTTTGTTTGTTTTGGGTTGGCGTAAGATGATCAAGTAGGATAGGTGGAGTGAGAGGTTATCAAATCAATTGGGAAATGGAGTCTATGAAGTTATTGAAATCTTGATAGTGAATCTTGGTACATCACAATGAAAATATATTGTAGTTAATGGATCTTTTAAGTTTATGTGTGAGGTGAAAAGGACAATAAGTTTGGGAACCAAGGTAGGGCAAAGGGCAGTTAAGAATCCTTTGTCAAATACATATGAACAGGGAGGTCTTTAATATTGATAAAAAAAATATACTAATCATGAGATAGGGTGCACAATTTACTCAGTGAAAATACTTTTAAACAAATAAACATTGAAGATAAACAATCCAGTAGAACACGAAAGAAAGACAACTTATGTAACTTCAATGATTCAACTTTCAAGATTTGAAAACATACAAGAGACAAATAGCATCAATAAATGAAGAGGGAACGCATAAACATCATTCATTAAACTATAAATAACTTCAAGGCAAACTGATAAGCATATTCAAAGTGCAAGATCGAAACAAGAACTCTTTAACTTAACCTAACAATCAATACATCAAAGAGAGATTTCAAGACAAAGTTTATATAGCCTTAAACAATTAGGGCTTACCTGAATCATGCTTATAAACTATAATACTAATCCAATAATGAAATAGACAAGCTTAGGTGGGCCTAATGAGCAATGAAATCTTTAAGCTAACCCAACAGTAGAAAACATGAAAACAATAGCTAACAGGAGGACTGAGGTGCCTCAAACAAAATTTCTCATCCTATACTCTTCTGAGCTACTGGAAAATAGAAAGATGGACATATGGAAAACAAGAAAAACATGAACATATGAGAGATACATCACCATTAACTAAACTCAGGGATCCCGCAAGCAAGCCTTCATCACCATCAATCAAGGCAATCCATCCACAAGCTCCACAACACTAAATTGTTCTTAAACTTTAAAAAACCATGTATTTCTCTTAAACATATCAAGTTCCCAACTGTTTACAATGAATCCTCATGCATTATATAACAATCAAGGAAGATGAAAAACAAAAAGAGTATCTAGAAGCTTATTGGCCAAAAAGAAATATCCTAAGTTGTCCTCAAGGCTTTGCAAAGCCCAAGGCACAAAAATATCTAACAAAATATCTTTTCCGGCCCAAAATGGGAATTATATCGACTTTTAGGCCCTGAAAAGCATGAGAAAAATTTCCAAACACACATTTTTCCCAGTCATCTATAGGAGCGTAGCGCACTATGTCAAATAGTGAAAACATGCCAGGTGCGTAGCGCAGAGATAGGCCTTTTTGCAGTAGTCTTTTGGAGGTCTTGCCGACACCAGATTTGGATCTGTGATGGCTCGTTAGAAAGCCTGATGAGTTTAATTTCCAAAAATGTTTTATTTGTGCTTATGGATTCCATTTACCTTCTCAAAAATTAAATCTCCCAACACTGCTCTGTGTGTAGCACCCGGCCTGAAAAGGAGGCAGAAAGGTCAAATTTTTTATTTCTGTTGACCTTTTGAGGGGGTAAAAATGCTCCAAATGATCTGAAAATTGGTGAGTAGACTATTGGTGATGTGAAAAATTCAAAAATGTAAACTTTGGGAGCTGAGGATGCACCAATTTTGTGCGTATCACCTAGGGTGTTGCGCTCCTAGGGGTCAAAATTTGGAAAAAACAAAAAGTTGTCCAATTTGTCTCAAGATTTGTGGAGAGACCCCTAAAGAGGTTTTGGACACTTTTTGAGAAGCCTCAGCCAAGATTCCAAGGCTATCATGCACTTTGGCTCTTTGTAGGTCTTCTACCTCAATGAGGGCCTTCTTTAGCTTGGCACTAGCAAGCATGTTTTTCCTTGCATAATGTTTGGCCATTTTCTTTTGTAGGGAAAGGCCCCTCTTCACCTCCTTGAAATGCTTATGTTCCTCTTTGTAATAGTGGATGACCCTTTGAGCCATATCAAAGTCCCTTTCCCATTCTTGAAGTTGTGCATATTTCTCCAAGAGAAGCAATTTAGTGTTCATCTCTTGGTCCTCATTGTCACTGTCTAGATCAATGAACTGAGGGCCTTGAGAAGTCCTTTTTATCCTTCTACTTATTCTTACCTTCACCTGCTCACCATTGTCCATATTTTCCTTTCCTTTGTCTTGATGCTTTATTTTTGGAGGAGAGATGGCCCTTTGCCTTTTTGAGGCAGCATACACATCTCTTCTGCCTCTGTGATAGGTCCATGTGAGAGGATTGTGTTGGATATGTGTTATATTCTTTCCACGACTAGCCCCACGCGCTGTACGTTGCGCCGGGTGTAGCATGGGGGTCACAAGGGGGAAGGCAGCCCCCACTGTTGGGGTCCGGGGCAATGCCCCGACGAATTTTTTGTTGTTTTTGTGTGGACCCACTCATAGGCAGACCCACCCATGTTTTTTGCATGAGTTTGCACATGGTTTTGGGGTACGATGGTTTTCGTCCCCTAGTATTTTGTAGATCTGGTCAAGGGAACTACGGTTATGTTCTAATCCAGGGTTAATGGATTGGGGTTTATGTATGCTTAGGCATTTATATATATGTGTTGTAACACTAAAAGGAATATAATGAAAAATCAAGCTGGTCGTCCCGATTTGGGATCTAGGGGAAAATCTCTGTGTTTATCTGTTTTATGTTTTATGCTCTCGCTATTGTTTTATTTTCTGTTATAAGATTCGTGTGTAGATAATTTATGTTCAGGGTTAAAACCTACAGATTTATGAGGGTGTTCTTACCTTTGGAGGTGTCACAAGCCTTTTCATCTTTTTCATGGCTTTCATGAGTCACTTGATGCTCCATAGGGTTACTAACTTCTTGACCTTTAACCTCATCATAATCCTTGCTTCCCTCACTGTTTTGGCCCCTTTGCTTATCATGGGGCTCACTGATTTCAACTCTATTTTCTTGCTCACTGTTTCCTTCTTGGGAAGCTACCTCTTCTTGGTCATCATCATTCTACTGTTCTTCTTCTTTAAACTCTATTTCTGTCCCATAATCTTCATCATTTTGACCACTTTCATCATCTTTATTAAGCTCTGCATTTTTAACACTATTTTCTGCTTTATTCTCTTCACTTCCTTCCATGCTATCATCACCCTATTAGTCTTCCTCAATAGTTTATACCTCTTCCTCACTCTTGTTTTTTGTTCTTCATGGTAAATTCCCTCATTATTTCCTTCAGTATTGCTATCTTCTTCGTTGTTGTATTCATCTACCTCAGTTTATACCTCACTGTCCTCTTCCTCATCATTGTCATCTGTTTGCTCCTTATTGGAGCTACTGTTAGATTCTTCACTTGGTACATTAGGAGAAGAGATAGGAGGTGAGTTTCTTTGTGGAGAAGGCATATGCAGAGATGATGGAGGATTGGAGGTAGGTGGTTGTGAAGTGGAAGGTAGATTCTGCTGAATGAAGGCTTGGGGGTTTGTAAACACATCATGTGAGATGAAGACTTCCCAAGGGATTCCTTGCTACTCCAGCTGGTGTAAGACAATCATTTTGATCAAGGAGTGGTGTAAAAGGCTCAGCATTTTGTGGTCATAGCTTCTTTTCTTGACATCTGAGGCCATCTTGTCAATGCTTCGAAAAAGATAGTATGGTAGGTTCATCATTTTGACTTTGGTGAAGTGCATTAGTAACCTTATATGATATGAGTAAATCCTAGTGTATCTCCCCTCACAGGTGAAATAACTGATAATCTGCCTCATTAGTAGGGCATACCTCTCTAGTAGGTGGGAGAAAGGGAAAATAGCCTTGCAGCCTTGTTTACAGCTAGGTTTTAGGTAGGGCTCTTAATAGCTCAAATCCAACTTCTTTTGTTTAAACCATATCTCACTGATGTTTGGTATACCTGTTGCTTTTGAAATGGATTCAGGTGAGAGTTAAAATTCCACTCCTGCTAGGTTAACTTGGTGATTTTGTAAGCCAAGGATGAACAATATATTCAAGTCTGAGTGGCTTTTGACTTACTTGACCTTTTCACAAAACTGGTAACACTCAACATCCTGAAAACATGAAAGGATCATAGGAGAGGATGTAATTTGAATGGTGTCTAAGGGCTCAAACCTATTGGCACTTCCCCCCTTGTGTTTAGGCTTGGTAGGCCTTTGGCTCTCACCACTGCTGGTATGAATTTCTCCTTCAGACATGGTGACTGGTTCTAGCACAACAAGATTTTTAGATTTTGTTTGGGAACTTTTAGGTCAAAGGATGAAAATTAGTGAGGTGAGGGAAAATTTTGCAAATGGGGGCCAAGATGAAGCTTTCAAGGAGTGTAGTCAGTTTTTAGAGTTTTGTTTTCTATCACTCAGTCTCCTCTTGCATATATAACAGTTTTTTCCTTTGCAAACCCTAACCCAAGAGATTTAAAACTGAATTTTTATGCAGCATAGGGTTTGGTCTAAATAGGCCTTTAAATGTCTCTTTTTCTTAGGAAAATGAGAGTTTGTAAGGCAAGAAAATGAACCACCAACCTTGTTTCTTTGATTGCAGGAGGTTTGGAGGTGAAAAGTCGAATTTTTTGTCCCCTTTAATAAAATCGAGACACACGCTTCCTGTGCATAGCGCCTGTGCGTAACACCTATGCATAACGCCTGGATCGACTTAGGCCAGAGATGGGCCAGTCAAGCCCATCGGAGCGTAGAGCCCGGTGGCTGATGGGCAGCTCAGGTAGCGTGGGTGCTTTCCTGTGCCTGTGCGTAGCATTGGGCCCTAGGTGCGTAGCGCAGTGTTAAATAACACTACGACCACCTCTCCTGTGCATATCGCTGAAGGCCAGGTGCGTAGCGCCAGCCTCAGTGTGTAGCGCCTGCGAAAATTTACCAATTTTACACAGAAACCCTCAAAATCTATCCCAACGACTTTCTCTTGCTTGAAGATGAAAAATGATGTGGTGGAATACCCAAAAAGGTCTTTATAGCCTTTTGAAAAATAAATTTGAAGCCAAACCCACTTTTATAATGTTCATTTCATTTCACTTTTTCTCACTGTGCCTCTGACTGCTTTTGGTCCTGTAGGTGGGAAATCTGATTAAAACATTGTTATTTTTTCACTGCTGGAGGCCTCTTAAGGTTCATTTTAATTTGACAACCATCCTGAAGACACCAAGCTTTTGCCTCTCAGCCTTTTTTTTGGAAAAAAAACAGTTTTTGACTTTAACATCTATACACAACAAACTCATTATTGTTGTCATTTCTCCCTTTGACTAATATTCTGCCATGTTTTTATCTTTAAGAAATGAGGAAAAGACCTATTGGTGGGAGAAATACCCTAGCAGTAAGTATAAACAACAACTTGGTTTTTTTAGATGTGCCACCTTTATGGGAAATTAAACCAGGGGTATATCTATTTCTTAGGCCACTTAGACAATAATATATGTCTAGTGAGGGAGGTGAGATCTTGAAACATTTTTGTGTTTTGCTGGCCACTTCTGATCTTGCAGGTGCCTACACAGTATTTGTCTTTCAATCATTGTTTCTTTTGAAGTTTGGATAGCTCCCCTTATCAATGATGACCCATGTTTGTCATATTTTCTTTCTTTGGCAATTTCTACTCATGTTTGTCCCTTGTGGCCATTGGAATATGTCTCTAGTTGTTCTTTAGAGAAAAGAGGCCTTTAAACTGACATATCTTTCCTCTTTCTACTGATACTCTTCATCATATTTATGCCTTTGGTGTAGTGGATTATTGATCTTCATGTCTGCCAAACCTTAGAAGGTATTTTGGAAACCCTTGAAACCATCTGCTGTGATGAATGAGGTTTTCTTTGTCACTAGTTGGACCATCTTTGTCCATATTCCAAAACTTCTGGGTTTTTTAGGGGCACTTAGAAAAACAAACAATGTTATCTTCTAAGTTCTCAAATAAACACTTATCAAACTCATTACTTATGTCTAAAAAGCCTTCAATGATCATTTGAAGGGGTTGAGGTGTCCTTTGCCTTTGTAACCCTAGTATTGCTTTATTGTTTGATCAAAACAGTCATAAATATTGATTTCCATCAAACCCATACCTTGTTTCTTTCTTCTTGGTTGTGAGTGGTTTTATTGTGATTCTGCCTCTCATTACCTTACTTCTTGCTAGGTTGATAACTTTTTGACTCTTTTGCAGAAAAGTCAGTAAGGGACAGCTATCCCCCTACAAAACTTGTGCTTCAGGCCAAATACCTTTTGAATGATCTCCTCTTTGAACTTAAGCCTGTTGTATCTCACTACCTTTTGTGGATGCCTTTATAATTTTTTTAGGCCTCCTTCTTTGACTCCATTCTATTGTTGACCATTTACAAAACATTCCTGCAGAAATGCCTGGACATGGTAAATTTCTCCTTTGCAGGCTTACTGCTTGATCAAGAGGATATCTTTGGAGGTCTTTGATGTTCTTTGGAAAATGATAAGCTTCATCCTTGTGTTCTCTTGACTTCACCTTTGAATATATGTGGAAATACTGAATTTAGAACCATGATAGTGCATAACCTAGGTGACCCTATTTGACTCATTGTAATGTCCTTGGAATAGGTTTTTGAATGAAAAATCTTGAATCATGGTTTGGATGAGGGGACAGGGTTTTGACACTCTATTATGCACTATCATCCTAGACAATTAGAAAACCTTTTTTACTTCGGCGGGCTTTAGAAAGGGATTTTTGAAATCACCATTGCTTGAGGCACTTGGTGAGTAGGGGAAAAAGTTTGGTTTACTTGGCGAAACAAGGTGTGAAAGTAGAGGGCTTAGGCAAACAGAGACAAAGTGTTATATGAAGAGGTGGAAAACATAGTGAGAGTGAGGGACATTAGTCCAGGATTTGGTCTTGTCTGGGTGATAGATTGGCCATGCTTCGACAGAGAAGCAGGATAGTGAAAAATTTATTTTTGAGGAGATTTCTAAAACTCACATGATTCTTGAATTTTGTTTCTAGAAATCTAGGACAAAGCATTTTAGTCATCTAAATAGGCAAAAAGTACTGATGACTAACAATAGGTATGAATTTTTATTTTTTGGACTATTGAATACAGTGTCTTTGTAGAAAATTATGAATGTTGTGAGGGTACTAGCCTCTAATCCATCTCTTTATAATACAAAATATATACATGTTTCTTAAAAATTATATTGTACATTAAAATGCGAGATTTTTCTTTTTTACAAATAAAATGGGTCACTCACTCAAAGTAGATGGTCGAAAAGTGGCAATGGAATGTGCATAAAAATAAGAACACGCGACGTGAATTCCCATTTCTATAGTCTTGGTGCTCCCCAAACCACCATGTTAGCTTATATTTTTCAATAATCTGTATTTATTTTTAATAGTGTAAAATTGTTTCTAAAATCATGTGCATGTTCCTAAAAGTGCACAGTGCATTATTACGAACACAAGCATATTTCTAAAATATGTACACACTTTTAAAAGTGTGTGATTGTTATGATTGTATGACTAAATTATTTGCCTAAACTATACCCTTCATTATGGAGATATCAATGCCATTTGATGATTTGAGCATAAAGTCTTGGTACTATTTTCCTTAACATGGTAAGGGAAGGAAACTGGGCCTTAGATCATAGGAATTTATTCTAAGTATTAAAGCCCTTAGACTAACACTTGAAACAACTCACATGACATCATGAGGTCATCCTTCTGTTCCAAGTAACGACATATACATTTTTATGATAATTTAATCACCAGTTATGAGTCTTAAGACCCTTGACATGGTCATGGAAGGAAATTTAATGATTATACCCTAAAATAATATTTTCTTGAATACATGGCTATAAAATACACCTCAAACTACCACACAAGAGCTCTATGGCTATCCCTTTCTTTGGTTAGGGACATGCAAGACATTAGATATCTTTGATACTAAGTACATGTTTATTTGGGCCTTAGACATATTTTAATGAGAAAACCTAAGAATTATACCATAAAAGAAGTGTAACACCTCTATGACTCTACTTTTTAGATAGTTACTATTGTTAGATGTTGAATGATTATTGGATGTAAGGGTGAGCGAAGCCATTGGAGACTCATGTGGTGATGTAATTATTTTATTATTATTTAAGTTACTAAATAAATTGCTTGGAGATATTTAGGAGAGGGGGCACTAGAGTTTGGAAGACTTTTTTCCAGTTAGAAAAATCTATGGGTGGCCAAGTCACATGATGGACCTTCCATAATAATCTCCTAAAAATACCTACGAGAAAATAATAATTATAATAAAAAAATTAAATTAACACAATGAGAGAGAAATATTGTATTAATCACTTAGTTGGGGATAAATACTAAGTGGATTCAAATAAAGCATTCATGGCTTAAAGGAAAAGAAAAGAATACTTTTTCAAGGAAGTTGCTAAAATCTGCTCGGAAGAAAGTTATAAAGGGACCACTACAGTATCAAAAGGGGAGTAAGTGAGAAGGGGAAAAGATCTTGGTTTGGGGGAATTGTGGAAGAGAGCTCGAGGTTGGGTTGAATGTGCCATATTTCGAGGGCACTAACTATAGTTAGCATTGAATTTATCTTTATGTCATGTTTTTTATTGCAAATTTTTTACTAATATGCAATGTTGTGGATGGATAACATAGGTAAAATAATATATATCTCTACACTATTACATACATTGTTTAATTTAATATTTACTCGGGAATGATCAAATTCAGCATTCATGCATAGAAGGTACAATACACTATTTTTATTTGAGTATAAAATTTTATATGCATGAGAATTTACCCATAATATTATTAGGTAAGAATGTTCCTCAAATTCTTCCTCAAATTCATACACTAGTTTGGTTACATGAGGATATATCCCCATGGTAGGTGTTAAATCGTACAGGAAAAAAGACATTAAAAGTGTCAAGCAGAAGGTACAGTAAAATATTTTCAGAGAATAAATACATTAGGAAAGACCAAAAAAATAACTTTTCCTAACGTTCATATGGAAATCAATGGACAACGCACTAGCACCAAAGGAATTTTGTGCACATCACGACTATTCCTTTGATAGCCACACGGTCCTGGAGATGGTGAAATGTCACCTTTCGAGACCACATGACATGCTTGGCCAAGATGATTCTCTACCTAGTACTATCAAGGACAACTGAATTCAAGCCACCTTAAGGAGGTGTGTATCCCACAAAGGAATCTCCTCCCCACTCTTGGGTTACTATCAATATTGGGCCAAGAGAAGGAAGAGAAGTTCAAACAATTCCTATATAAAATGACCTTTGGAAGAAGAAATGGAGACACATTGTTATGTTGGAAAAATTTCTTCTTAGCAAACTAGCTTGCAAAATCCAGCGACAAAGGGATTGGAAGGAATCATATGTTGGCCATCCAACATTTCAGTCCAAGAGAGAGAGGTTCACCATTTGATCTTGATCAACCATCCTTTGAAAGAGGGGCAAGGTGCTTGCAGGATGTTGAGGGAAGGAGCCCCCCTTATTTTGGGTATTTGAGCTCCATATCTCAAAGGACCCATTTCAAGAGTTTAGAAATGTATTTTTTTCACCACCAACACCTAATAAAGGGAGAATTATCGACTTGTGTTAATAGGTTGGTTTCTCCATCGAGCATTTGTATTTTGTATCTTTTGTTGTGTTATTTGTGTTGTATGTGTAGTTTTCTCTCAAAACTTAGTTTACCTTATGTTAAATTTGTTCCAATGACAATGAACAATCATTTTTTTCTATGAACTTGTGTGGGTAGAAGCCAACTTCCTACAGAAGTGTGTTTGGTACAACCTTGCACCAAACACACTACCACAAGAATGGAGACTCCACTAGATTCTTTCTTTTGAGTTAATGGTGTTTTTTGCAAGTCCTTCTTCCTACTCATTTTGCTGCAAACCACCCTTACATTTTCTCTACATCTCTCATCACACTCAGTGATAGTTTTACGCAGCATAGAGGGAAAAATTTTCTTCATTCTACTCGATAGCGCACCTTGTGCTCTGACAGACGCGCACTCTGCGTCTGTAGGAAGGTAACCCACATGACAGACCAACAAGATTCAATAATGAAGATTGGTGCCATTTTTAGCTTACAAGGCTTGGTTTCTTCCATAGGACTTTAATTTATCCTTAGGCTTGGACATCCTAGGAGCCTCAGAGTCCTCTTGCATAATTTATTTATGTTATTTTCACTTCTTATTCACATACAACTCATATTTCTGTTTTTCATATTTCTGTATTTAGTATTGTTTCTTTTCTTGTTGTAGGATTGATTTAAATGATTTAAGTGAGTTATTTTTTAGGTTTTTCACAGGTTCAAAAGAACTATTCATCCTTAGAATAACTTTGTGATGTCATCTTAATCATTAAGCTACTTGGATTTGGTTACTAGTTCACGAATATAAGATTTCTGGAAATTCCTTGTAGCGAAACGGTAGTAAATTTCTGTTATTTTTTGGAAGGGGTAATGAGATCCATTTGAATTTATTCGACATGGATTAGGTCATAATAATTTTATATTTAATAAAAAAAATTACCCCATTGAATTTTCACTTGATTAGGTTAGGCATTTGATAGATTAACTAGCTCACTAGTTCTTGAATTTCCAAATTTTAGAGTAGTAAATTTCTGTTATTTTTTAGCACGTTTGAACATGGGTATTTTGGAATGATTCCACTTGGAATGGAGACCTAACACATCATACCTAATTAAAAAAAAAATTCACGTACAACTCACATTTTATTTACTTATTCATTCAATGATTTATCTCCAAACCAGAGTTGCCTATAGAAAAAATAGAGTTTCATGTAACACTCTTGTAGCATGGGTAAACTCGACCAAATTTTCTCCCAAAGGCTAGTTTCTGTTTCTTAGGCTTGAATCATGACCCCTAGGATCTAAATACATGATTTAGGAAAAATAAAAACCACTTAGGACATTCATTTTCCAAATTAGATTAGGTCCTTTTATTTGAATTCATGCTCTTAGGATTTCAATTACAAATTGTCGTTCTTTCCTCGGATTAATTTATTTTCAAAGAAACACTTCCATTTCTGCAATTACTTTATGCTTTTATTTCATTCCCTCCATTACATCATATCAACAACATAGGGACACATTGTATGCTGCACATATAGTGTCGATACCTCTTTACTTTGTACAAACCCCGGTTTGATAATTAAAGTTGGTAGCCTCGGTAGTTGCAACATTATTGTTGCAATACTGAGGCTAATCACTTTTTGGCTCCATTTCCAGGGAGGTTTCAAATTATGCATTATTTTCTTCCCGAGTTAATTCATTTCTTTTCAAAAACTCAAAAATTGAGATTTTTTCCTGCAACATTGAAGGATAGAGCTCTTAAATGGTTCATGAATTTAGGTACTAATTCAATAAGGTCATGGAATTATATGCAAAAGATATTTTTTGAAAAATATGAAAATCATGATCTTAAGGAAGAAAGCCTTAGAATTAATCAAAAAGAAGATGATATCCTTGAGGATCTAATACATAGGTTCATGTTTAATGTTAAGAGGGAAAAATTACAACATTTAGGATTTGACACACTAAAAACCCTCTTACTTAGAACAATTAGGGATGAGTGGATTGATCCCCTCGATCTCATGAGTAGAGGAGGTGTATACCAATTATCATTTGAATAAATTTTTGAAACACGCAAGCACATATCAAGAGGAAGGGAAAGAGTAAGTAAATCAACATCAGCATTCGTAAGTCAATATGAACTTGGAAATTTTCTTGATAACTTTAAAACATAAATTCTTAGCAATATACGTGAATAAGTATAAATGTTAAGAATGAAAAATGAGCAAAAAGAAGATGCTGATATTTGTGTTATCCATGCAGAATCATATACTACTAAATAACGTCCATCATTACCAAGGTTTAAGGAATTTTACCAAGAAGACAATGGATCAAGTCAATCACCAAAGAAGCTATGTTATGTAGCTCCAAGAAGACCATGACAACCTAGCAAAATTGATATTATGAAAGGACCTACTTCACAATTTCAAGCTTATTCACATCCATCTCAAAGTAATTGGAACATACTCTTTCCTTGGAAACTTTGGCCATCTCAACCCCAAAACCAATCTTGGCAACAATGTTGGCAATGACCTTATGGGGAAAATCCACAATATCCTCAATATTTTCCTAAGTATCCTCCATGCCCAACTCCATGCTATCCCTCCCATCCACCTCCACCACACCCACAACCTCAATCACATCCATCTCATAGATCCACTCCCACTCAACTACTTGTACCACCATTTCCAAACTGACAAAATGAAGCATCTCATCCCACTTACAACGTTGAGGTACAATACTACCAAAAGTATCCTCCTGATATAAATGGTATTCATCTTAGTTCAAGAAAGGTATTGAAAAAAAGGATATTTTCTTGATGTCATCGAAGGAAAACATCCATAAGAAGAATATTCAAGTGAGGAGATCAAAGATTCATGGGCTGCACTTGATGGAGAGAAGACATCAAAATCAGAGACTGAGAATATTCCCTCAGGTTTACCATCATATCCTCCATGTGTTCAACAGAACAATAAAAAATAGAGGAAGATTCAAATTTCATGGTAGAATAAGACATGAAGAATAATCGCAATGATCAAGAAAACCAAGAGCATCAAAGCTATATTGAAATATGGTTCCAGATAGTCATTAATTTGCAGCAACACACTCTTCCTAAACAATACTTGTTATCATCTCAGTCAAAGAAATTGGTCCCTCATATTCATGTACATGTCAAAGCATGCAATTCAAGTGTACACATGATTTTATCTATAATATTGATGAGCGCATGGCTCCATTGGAAGTATTCCTATACTTGAAATATATTTTGTTTTTTCAAGTAGAGTAGGATAGAAAAAATTTTAAAAATGGAAAAAGAGAAAGAAGAAAAAAGAATAAAATCTAAGGTGAAAACCTCCTTTGAGACGCTTGAGATTGGTTCATTGATTGAAAACCTTCATGAGGTAGTCAATGGGTTGGAAAAAAGAGAAAATAATAGAAAAATAAAATATCCTAGGTGAAAGCCTCCTTTGAGGCGCCTATGCAGACCTACTAGTTGAAAACCTCATTGAGGCAGCTAGTAGGCCTAAAGAAAAGAAGAAGAAAAGTGAAAAAATTAAAATAAAACAAATATGTTTGGTCCATGTATCTCTCTCTAATGAATGCAAGTGCTCTCCAAGCTTTGTAAACAACAAAAAAAACAAATTAGCACCAAAATAAAAAATTGGTCAAAACCATAGTTAAAGGAATTCAAAATTTTACTTCATCCTCCTTTTCTTAGATGATCCAAAAGGACCTAGGCCATGCCAATCCATCAACCTCATCCATTTCCAACATCCACCCATAATTTCCAATATTTTTTCATTCATTTTTATCGCTTTCCTAAAATGCTACAAGAAACCATGTTTTTGCTACAAGAAACTCTTAGTTTTTAGAAGAAATTTGTTTTTATTATATATCAGAAACTGTGCATCTATTTTCCGACCTGTTTCATGGGGAGATGAATATAGATGATGGTAAAATGCTCAAGCAATTTCAGCATATTATGGTGCATGATTTGTGAGAAATCAACCTCCATCACCTACAACCATTTTTATTTTTTCTCACAATTCATGCATCCAATGGCTGAGATTTTTTATGGGGATGTGCATGAGGCTGATAGTAATATGCTCAAAAACTTTCTGGTCAATCCTATATAATATTTGATAGCTATGCCTAAAACAAGTATGCTATAATGGAGTTCTCTTGAAATAGTTTTTAGCATAAATTTGTTTTTATTATATCTCCAAAACCATGCATCCATTTTCCGATTTGTTTCTATAGAAATTATACAAACAATGTGTATACCAATGGATTTGATATGATCATGCAATATACTAAATCAATATACTGAATCATTTTGCGATTAATTTTCAAAAATAAAACATGATCGCACAATTACACCAAGTAAGAGAAAGAAGAAAATCAATCCACAAAACATATATTTTTCCGGGGGAAATATTTCTGCTCAAAACCCATCTATCTCTATTGTATAATGAGCCAAGGAATCATGAAACAATACATTGCATTCTTTCTGACAAGAATCTGTTGCACTCTACCAACTATCTCACACTGATATGGACAAAATTGGGCTAGTACTTGGCCAATTCTCAACCTCTTCTTAGCCTTCCTTGCTTACACAATCCCTAGGAAATTAATCCCTATTATTTAGGATAATTAGCCTTCCTTGATTGTGTAATACCTCATGGGAATTCTATGGTGTATATAATTGCGCCTAGGAAATTTTCTATAAATAAAACTCATATATAACTTCCCTTTAACCTATTTATCAATTGGGTCTTCATCAGAACTGACATGCATGCAGCTATTAATATTAAATCATCAGTTGCTTGATAGATCATTGCATGTGAATTAAATTTGATTTAATTCACTTGACCTCTCACTAGTGCAACAATCAGTTACAACTAGTTAAACTTAATTTAACTCAATTAATTGAGTTAAATGATTTCTCATGCATTAAACTAATACACTAACTACAAATTGGACTCTAAAACAAATAGAATCACTCTACATGCCTCACCAACCACCCTCAAATCGAATTTCATGAGCTGACTGAGTCTATTACACTCAGATAACTATTACAAGTGATTATGATAAAATGTTACAATTTATTGTCCAATTTATTTAAGGGATAAATAAATTTGACACACATTTCTTCTAATTTAATTAATAAATAATTAAATCAAAAGCCTCCATGGTAGCCATTTTTGGATGTTGTTTATGGATGCCAATTTCATTGTTTCTTGTTGCAAATTTTAACATTCCCTCTCAAAAAGAAAGGAATCAATTTGTCCTGATCCAGTACCTTTGGAATGTTCTTGCATGCAACACTTCTCTAGTGTTGTTTCCATGTGCAACTATCCTGAAACAGAATATCCTCCAAACAACTGAATCATTATAATGCATATGTCATCAGAGTCTTCTGACTACTGGATCCTACTGCACATGTCTACTGAACTCTCTGTGCTGCTGACATCTGCATCCATGCACTCTGCGCTGCTGCTAACTATGATATGCACTCCAATATCGGACACATGTCACTTTGATTCCTGTCTTCCTGACATATGAATGCACTAATATAACCGATCATTTTTCCTACTACTATACTATGGTCTCCTCGTAGCTAGGTTTGATCCATGAGACACACCATCTCAATGAATCCTACCCAAATTTCTTCTTGGGATTAATTTTTCACATCGCTCCACCTCACACCTAGAGGTATAGCTGCATGTACTCCCTCTGCCCTTCTAGCTTGAAATTTTCTCCTGGAATTATCTTCTTGAGTGGACTCTTCCACTCGGTATCCTCTTTGCTTCTCCAATTTTGGCCTCTCCACAACCTTCTGAGACTGCTTCTGAGGTTGCATGTTGAGAGATAATTTCTTCCTCTCAACCACCAAGTCACTAACCACTACTTTTCTCCTCAAAGCCTTGCATGCATCCTCAACCTTGAGAGAATATAGGTTCTTGACTCTGGAACCGATATGTTTCACCTGTCCCATGGCTATGTGTTAAGGAATTTTTTTCCTTTTCTAAACATCACCTCATAACCACGGTCTTCCAATACCGCTACGGAGACAAGATTCTTCCTTAGGCCTGGAACATACAAAACATCTGCTAGTCTCAGATGGGAGC
Source organism: Pinus albicaulis (assembly GCA_034641835.2). Taxonomy (NCBI): domain Eukaryota; kingdom Viridiplantae; phylum Streptophyta; class Pinopsida; order Pinales; family Pinaceae; genus Pinus; species Pinus albicaulis. The sequence continues at coordinate 118,547,621 of CM076583.1, read as the reverse complement.
CATTCTCCCTCTGAAAGGTAACTGTACCTATTCTGGTAGTGTTATACCTCTTGTCATCTCCAAACTCTATGCTCTGTTGGAGGTCCTTCTCCTCCAAGACACTGAAGAGATCTATATTTCCTGTCATATGGAATGAGGCACCGTTGTCTAGATACCACATGCATCCCATTACAGTGATGGCCAAGCATGCAATGAGAGTAAAATCAAGCTTAAACTGTGAATCCAATGCTTCACCCGCTGTAACTGCAAGCTCCTTCTTGCTTGCCTTCTTCTGTGGAAAATTCGAAGCATAGTGCCCATGCTCGTGACAGTGAAAGAATCTAATCTTGGTGTTAGGGTTTCATTGCTCCAAACAGGTCATTGTGGAATTTTCACTATTATGTTTTTTCTACGAAGGTTCAAAAGTTGAAATATTTACAAAACAAAGCCAAAATCTGGAGGAACGTTGTGTAAAAATTTCAGATCTTGGTTCACAATATTTTCGGAGATATGATCTGTGGAAGTTAGGTTTTTTTTAGGCTCCCGAATTTCACCTAAAACAGGTCATCATGGGATTTTCATTATAACATTTTTTCTACAAAGGTTAAGTAGCTGAAATTTTTATAGAGAGAAGCTGAAATCCTGTGCAACTTCCTGTACAAATTTCAGATCTTGGTTTGCAATATTTTCGGATATATGATCTGTGGAAGTTAGTGATTTTTCAGGCTCCCAAATTTTATCTCAAAGAGGTGACCGTGGGAAAATTGTCATAACTCTCTCTCTGAGCATCGGATTGGAATTCTTTAAAAAAATTTCACAAGTACATGGACTGTAGTTTACTTTATATTAGTATCAGAGCTGAAGGAGGAAACATTGACAAGTGGCACGTCCTACAAGTTCTCTCTACTGAACCAGTCCATAATTAGGTCAATGTGGGAGATTTGGCATAACGTTTCCTTGAAGAATTCAAATCAGGTCAGACATGTGGCATTCGAAAGAAGATTCAGAGTGCTAATATACGGCTGAATTTTAGATATTGAAGATCTCAAATCAGAGATATAATTCAATTTCAATATCGAGCTCCTCAAAAGAAAGAAAAATGTGTGTAATTTTTTTTCCGAATTACATAAGTCTTGTTTGAAGAATCAATTTGAATTGATTCCAAGGGCATATTGTAGAATAGATATCAGTATTGGGTTCTGAAATCCCCCCTAAAAAGAATTAAACACCCATTAAGCCTTTAGAAGGCTCTACTATGGCTCGTGAATATGAAGAAATGCAACATGACATATCAAAACTACAAGAGCAAGTGCACCAAATTTCACTCTCGCAAAGAGCAACAAAAAATGAAATGGATGTTTTGAAGAAAAGAATGGAAGCTAAGATGGATGGTTTGAAGAAAGGTGCGGAAGCTACGATGGATGGTTTAAAGAATGGTATGGAAGAAAAAAATGAAGGTTTGAAGGATGGTATGGAAGAAAAAATGGAAGGTTTGAAGGAAGACATCGAAGGTTTTAAGGAAGGTTTGTCAAAGTTGATACAAGAAATGTTTCCTAATGGAAAAAATATACTAGAGGAAACTCATGATGAGAACAAAATAAATTTTAATCATGATTTCATAAACTCTAATGTTGGAGTGAATAACTACCATATTCCAAAGATGTATATGAGAAATTTTGATGGCAAGGATCCCGTAACATGGATACTACAGATGGAGAAATATTTTGATCTCAATAATGTGAAAAACACACAAAAGGTATGCATTGCAAATTTAAATTTAGAACAAAATGCATTTGTATGGTATCGATGGCTTTGCTCCCGTAAAAAGATTGTGACTTGGTCAATTTTTATGGAGGACATGATAGCACATTATGAGGATACAAAGAGAAACACCTTCTTTAGCCAATTGATAAATCTCAAACAAAAGGGTTCAGTGGTGGAGCACATTGAGGACTTCCAAAAATTGAATATAAGGGTAACTGATATTCTAGAGGAACACAGGATTGATTTCTTCATAAGGACTTTAAAGGATAACATCCAACATGAAGTTCGTGTTTGAGAACCTGACTCATTGGAGAAGGCATTCAGGTTGGCAAGAAAAAATTGAATGTAAAATTATGGCGACAAGGAAGCCTACCACTCACACCTATAAATATGGAAGTGTTGCAAATCCTAGTATTCCACAACCTACAAGGTTGACACCACAAAAAATTGAAGAAAAAAGAGCAAAAGGGATTTTCTACAGTTGTGATAGCAAATACACTAAATATCACAAGTGTGCTGAGAAGAAATTATTTTACATAGATTGTGAAGAGGAGGAAGAAAATGAACAATAAACTTCAAAAGAAGAGGATATAAACTAGGAACCAACCATAGAAGGAGAAGAAATGAGTTTGACCATATCATGTAATGCATTGGCAAGAATTACCACTCCTCAAACTCTCAAGATAGAAGTACATATCAAGAAGAAAAAGGTAATAGTGTTGATTGATTCGGGTAGTACCCATAATTTTATTCACTTTAAGGTGGCCAAGGAATTGAATTGTTTCCTATACCCAGCACCAAAATGTCATTTGATGGTTGCAAATGGAGGGACTATAAATTTCTATGGAAAATTCCATAATATCAAGCTAGCCATGGGGGAATATGTATTGAATAGTCCAATGCTTTCCATCCCAATGGGAGGTGCCAATTTTGTACTAGGAGTACAATGGTTACAATATTTGGGGATGGCAACTTTTAATTTTCAAGAACTTTACTTAAAGTTTTTTTTGGAAGGAAAGGAAATCGAATTACGAGGTATCATAGGGAAGCCAAGAAATATAATAAGCTCTAATGTCATGAAAAAGGCTGTAAAGAAATAACAACGAGGTGTAATTTCACACTTATGCTCACTAAGAGTTCCAACATCAAAATCATCTATTTCTCCAAATCTCCAAAAAGTCTTGGACAATCATTTTAAGGTGTTTAAAACTCCCAAATTACTCCCACATATGCGTGATCATGATCACGCTATTCATTTCTAGGAAGTGTTCCTCCAAACATCAGGCCTTATAGATATCCTTATGTCCAAAAGAGTGAAATTGAACGTATGATTGCAGAAATGTTAGAGGCTGGTATAATTCAACCTAGTCAAAGTTATTTCTCTACTCCAGTAGTATTGGTGCACAAGAAGGATGGATCATGGTGCATGTGTCCGGATTATAGGGTTCTCAATAACTTCAGAATTAAAGATAAATTTCAATTTCCCGTGATTGATGAATTATTGGATGAATTGAATGGAGCAATTTATTTTACCAAGTTGGATATTCATTTAGGATATCATCAAATTAGAATGAAGACTGAAAATATTCCGAAAACAACATTTCGAACTCATGAGGGTCATTATGAATGTTCGATCATGCCTTTTGGCCTTACCAATGCACCTTCTACATTTTAAGGGTTGATGAATTCCATTTTCAAACCCATAGAAAATTTGTGCTAGTTTTTTTTGATGACATATTAATCTATAGTAGGCCTTGGAAGGATCATGTTCAACATATTGACTGGGTGCTCAAACTATTGGAGGAGAAACAATTATATGCAAAAACATCCAAATGTTTCTTTAGAGTACAAGAGGTGGAATATCTTGGTCATATTGTATCTCACGAAGGTGTTAAGGTAGACCCTAATAAAATTAAAGCCATTAAGGAATGGAAAGTCCCCACAACCATAAAGTAGCTGCGCAGATTTCTCGGGTTAACAGGGTATTATCCCAAGTTTGTTAAGAATTATGGGACAATAGCAGTACCTCCAACAACATTATTGAAGAAAGATGCATTTTCATGGACTCCTGAAGTAACTAAGGCTTTTGAACATCTTAAAGAGGCAATGTGCCTAGCACCAGTCTTAGCTATGCCAGACTTCACAAAAACCTTTATTGTGGAATGTGATGCCTCAGGAAAAGGAATTGGTGTTGTTTTAATGCAATAAGGAAGACCCATTGCTTTTGAAAGTCATCCAATCAAAGGAAAGTATTTTAAAAAGGCTATTTATGAGAAGGAAATGTTGGCAATACTACATGCACTAAATAAATGGATACCTTACCTAATGGGAATACACTTCAAGGTAAAAACTGATCATGATATTCTTAAACATTTTTTGGAACAAATACTATCTTCAGAAGAGTGGCAAAAATGGGTCACAAAGATTTTGGGTTATGAATTTGAAATCATCTACAAAAAATGGAAGCTAAATGTTGTTGTAGATGCACTCTCAAGTAAGGATGAAGAGATAGAAGCATTTCTTTGTGCCATTTCTATTATCCAACCAGATTGGATAATCGAAGCTAGGGATGAATGAAAGAAGGATGAAGAAGTGTGGACACTCATTCAAAAGTTGTAGCAAGATCCTAGTACATATGATACATTTAGTTGGAAAAATGATTCCTTATGGTATAAAGATCGCTTATATATTTGCAAGAATTCCCAACTAAAATAAAACATTCTTTTGGAATTGCACACTTCTCCTTTAGGAGGACACTCGGGATTTTTAAAAACTTACACAGGGTGAAGAAATAATTTTTTGGGATGGCCTTAGATCTGATATTCAAAATTTTGTGGCGGAATGTTTGGTTTTCCAACAAAATAAAGCTAAGACAATTAATACCACGGGTCTTCTACAACCGTTATCCATTCCAAGTCAAAGTTGGGAGGAGATTTCAATGGATTTTATCACAAGTTTACCTAAGTCCGAAGGAAAGAGTGTCATCATGGTGGTAGTTGATAGACTTACCAAGTATGCACACTTTTGTGCATTATCTCATCCATTTAAAGCAAGTATAGTTTCTACTACATTTATGGAAAAAATTCAAAAGCCACATGGAAACCCGAAGATTATTGTAAGTGACAGAGATCCCATTTTTACAGGAAATTTTTGGATGGAATTATTTTCTTATTTGGGTACTCAACTAGCTCATAGCTCATCTTATCATCCTCAATATGATGGTCAAAATGAGATAGTGAATAAATATTTGGAAGGATATATTCATTGATTTGTATCTGATAAGCAGGCATAATGGGTCAAGTGGTTACCTCTCGCTGAATGGTGGTATAACATTTCCTTCCATACTGCAGCAAAAATGACCCCATTTATGGCACTTTATGGATATCATCCAACGTCCATCACATCTTCTTTAAGGGAAAATTCTAGGGTTCAAGTAGTTCAAGATCACATCGAGCATCAACAAGAAGTTCTCCAACTCTTAAAGGATAACCTAAATTTGGCACAAAATCGAATGAAACAATAGGCAGATCAACATCGTAGTGAGAGAATTTTTTATGTAGGAGACTAGGTTTGTTAAGGCCACAACCATACAAAAAAAATGTACCTCAAACAAGCTAAGAAGCATAATAAATTATCCCCAAAGTAATATGGTCCTTACAAGGTGTTGCAAAATATTGGTACGATGGCATACAAATTGGAGCTTCCTGCTTCTTCGCGAGTGCATCCAGTTTTCCATGTTTCATGTGTAAAGAAGGTTATAGGGGACAAAATTCCAATTCAAACAATATTTCCAGAACTTGATGAGGAATGAAAAACCATATTGGAACCTGAAGCAGTCATGGAAACAAGAACTCGAAAACTATGAAATTGATCAATTTCAGAGTATCTCATCAAATAGAAGAACTTACCTACTGAAAATTCTACATGGGAAGATGAAAATTTTATACAAAAGCACCCGGAGCTACTCAAGCATTGAGGACAACACATTTTTCAAGGAGAGGAGCATGTTAGGTCCCTATATTACTATTATAGTCCCTTATTGTTGTTAGTGTAACCCCCTTATTGTTATTGTTGTACCCCTGTAACCCCCATATTGTTATTATTGTAACCTTACATTATTATTGTTAAGTCGGCTAGGATTATATTGTGGCCCCATGGACTCCTATATATAGAAAGGAGGTTTTTTCATTTATATCATCCAATAATTTTTCATTTATGTAATGTATTGGAGGTTTCCCCCTTGAAGTGGCTTATTTCTAAGGCTTTGATATTTATTTTCTTCTATTTTTGGAGATGGTTTCATAACACTTGGACAAGTATTTCTTGGCCGCTTTACCTTGGGATTTATTTCCCTTGGCCTTATTTTCCTTACTGAACAAGGCACAATATTCCTTTTCATTAGTCTTGGATGAAGATCCATCCTTGGTATTTCGCTTGAATTCTTCTTGTACCAAATCCGACCAAAGTCGCTCCCAATCTGGTAACTTCTCCCTCCCATTCACCAAGTCCTGGTAACTATGCCAGCTCTTGGGAAGGCCTAGAAGTGCTAGGCTCACCAATTCATCATCTTCTATGGCCACGCCAACACTTCCAAGCTCATCTTGACATTGAGTTAACTTCGCCAAGTATGTTGGTACCGTCTTTCCCTCCTCCTTCTTGATTTTCCTAAGCTTGTCCTTCAGCGCCAAATTCCTTTGGTCGATGTTGTTTTGAAGCAGATCTGTCAAGGCCTTCCACATTTCATATGGAGTCACCATGCCATGGAGACTTGAGAAAATGTGATCTCGAACTCCCTCTAATAATATCCTCCTCACCCTTGCTACCTTTTTTTTCCAAGCATCAAGAAGAGCAGTGATTGTTGTCGCAGGCCTTGGAATATCAGTGTCGATAAATTATTTCAACCTGTTGTCCTTCAAAAATACCTCCATTCTATCTTTCCATGCGATATAATTAGAACTTCCATCAATTTCATATTCCCATATTAATCCATTGAAAGCCATCTTGATCTGCTTCTCACTCCAAAGAAAGTATCTACAAGTTTGAATATGTTGAACACACTCAATTTATTCTCTACTATTGTGATTCCTAGTGCTCTGATACCATGTAGAAATTATGCAAACAATGTGTATACCAATGGATTCAATCTGATCATGCAATAAACTAGAGTAAGATACTGAATCCTTCTACAATTAATTTTTGGAAATTAAACATGATCGGACAATCATGCCAAGTAAGAGAAAGAAGCAAATTAATCCACAACACAGATATTTTTCCTAGGGAAAGCTTTCTGATCAAAACCCCTCTATCTCTGTTGTATAATGAGCAAAGGAATCATGAAACAATAAAACACATTCTTTCTCACAAGAATCTGTTGCACTCTACCAACTGTCTCACACTAATTCGGACAAAATTGGGCTAGTACTTAGCCAATTCTCAGCCTCTGCTCAGTCTTCCTTGCTTTTGAAATCCATATGAAATTAATCCCTATTATTTATGATAATTAGCCTTCCTTGACTATGCAATACATCACGGGAATCCTATGGTGTATATAATTGTGCCCGGAAAATTTGCTATACATACAACTAATAGAGAACTTCCCTTTAACCTCTATCTCAACTGGGTCTTCATCAGAACTAACATGCATGCAACTATTAATATTAAATCATCAGTTACTTGACATATCACTGCATGTGAATTAAATTTGATTTAATTCACTTGACCTCTAACTAGTGCAACAATCAGTTACAACTACTTAAATTGATTTTAACTCAATTAATTGATTTAACTGATTTCTCATGCATTAAACTAATACAGTAACTGCAACTTGGACTCTAAAAAAAATAGAATCACTCTACATGCCTCACCAACCACCCTCAACTATAATTTCATGAGATAACTGAGTATATCACACTCAATTAACTATTACAAGTGATTATGAGATTATTGTCCAATTTATTTAAGGGATAAATAAATTTGACACACATTTCTTCTAATTTAATTAAGAAAGAATCAAATCAAAAGTCTCCATGGTAGCCATTTTTGTATGCCATTTTCTGGAGGTTGTTTCTAAATGCCAATTTCACTGTTTCTTGTTGCAAATCTCAGCACTCCCTCTCAACAAGAAAGGAATCAATCTATCCCGATCCGATACCTTTGGAATGTTCTTGCATGCAACACTTCTCGAGTGTTTTTCGCACATGAAACTCTCCTGAGACTGAACAATCTCCAAACAATTGAACCGGTATAATGCATCTATCATCAGATTATTCTGACTATTCGATCCTACTACACATGTCTATTGGACTCTCTGTGCTGCTGACATCTGCATCCATTCACCTGCCGCTCTGATTTCTATCTTCCTAACATATGACTGCATCAATCGAACTGATCCTTCCTCCTACTGTTGTACTTTGGGCTCCTCGTAGCTAGGTTTGATCCATGAGATACACCATCTCAATGAATCCTTCCCAAATTTCTTTTTGGGATTAATTCTTCACACCGCTCCACCTCACACCTGGAGATATAGCTGCATGTATTCCCTCTGCCCTTCTAGCTCAAAATTTCCCCCTCCTGGAGGTCTATGCTTGAGTGGACTCTTCGACTCATCCTCCTCTCTACTTCTCCAATTGTGGCTTCTCCACAACCTTCTTAGACTACTTCTGAGTTTGCATGTTGAGAGATAATTCTCCCTCTCAACTACCAATTCACTAACCACTACATTGCTCCTCAAAGCCTTGCATCAATCCTCAACCTTGATAGCATACAGTTTCTTGAATCTACAACCAATTTTCTTCACCTATCCCATGGCTATGTGTTTAAGGAAAAAATTTCCTTTTCTAAACATCACCTCATAAACATGGTCTTCCAATACTGCTACAGAGACAAGATTCTTCCTTAGGCTTGGAACATGCTAAACATCTACTAGTCTTAGATGGGAGCCATTCTTCCTTTGAAAGGTAATTTTACCTATGTCGATAGCACTATACCTCTCATCATCTCTAAACACCATGCTCTATTTGAGGTCCTTCTCCCCCAAGTCATAAAACACTCTATTCGACATCATATGGAACGAGGCACCGCTCTCTAGATACCACTTGAAAAAAATTACAGTGTTGGCCATGCATGCAATGAGAGTAAAATAAAGCTCAAACTATGAAGTCAATTCTTCACTCACTGCAATTGCAGGCTCCTTCTTGATTTCCTTCTTTTGTGGACAATTCAAAGCATAGTTCCCATGCTCGTGACAGTGAAAGCATCTAATCTTGGAAAGGTCTTTCTTTCCCATTTCGCCTTGGGATTTATTTACCTTGGCCTTATTTTCCTTACTGGCCAAGAAAAAATATTCCTTTTCATTTTTCTTGGATGAGGATCCATCCCTGGTATTCCACCTGAATTCTTCTTGTACCAAATCTGACCAAAGTCGCTCCCAATCTGGTAACTTCTCCCTCCCATTCACCGATTCCTGGTAATAATACCAGCTATTTGGGAGACCTAGAAGTGCTAGGCTCACCAAGTCATCATATGCTATAGCCACAACAACACTTCCAAGCTAATCTCGACATTGAGTGAAATTCGCCAAGTATGTTGGTATCGTCTCGCCTTCCTCCTTCTTGATTTTCCTAAGCTTGTCCTTCAGAGCCAACTTCCTTTGTTCATTTTTATTTTGAAATAGATCTATCAAGGCCTCCCACATTGCATATGGAGTCACATTTCCATGGAGACTTGAGATAATGTGATATCTAACTCCCTCTAATAAGATCCTCCTCACCCCTGCTACCTTCTTTTGACAAGCATCAAGAAGAGAAATGTCTGCTATTGCGGGGCTTGGAATATCAGTCTCGATAAATTCTTTCAACCCGATGTTCTCTAGAACTACCTCCATTTTGTCTTTCCATGTGATATAATTAGAAATACCCTCAAGTTCATATTCCAATCTTAATCCATTCAAAGTGATCCTGATCTGCTTGTCACTCCAAATAAAGTATCTACAAGTTTGAATGTTGTTCAACACAAACTCAATTTCTTCACCATGTAGAAATTATAGAAACAATGTGTATACCAATGGATTCAATCTTACCATGGAATATACTAGAGAAATATATTGAATCGTTCTACAAATACTTTGTGGAAATTAAACACGATCACACAATTACACCAAGTAAGAGAAAGAGGCAAATCAATCCACAACACAGATATTTTTCCTGGGGAAATCTTGCTACCCAAAACCCCTCTATCTCTATTTTATAATGAACCAAGGAATCATGAAACAATGCAATGCATTCTTGCACACAAGAATATGTTGCACTCTACCAACTATCTCGCACTCATCCAGACAAAATTTGGCTAGTATTGTAATATCCCAAAATGGGGATGCATCAATGTATGAACACAGTAAAGAAAGAGCAGTGAAAATTCAACTCATAAAATGTGAGAGGAACACATAGCCATCATATTATTATTATAGCAGCAAATAGATACAGATTCTTGAGGAAAGAGTCACTCAAGATAGGCAAAATCAGGCTCAAGAAACATGTACATAAATCATAAGATCATTGCTACACAGAAAAGTTGTAATATTCCTACTTAGCCTAAGCTAAGAGGAATATTCATTTTTGTTTTATTTCCTGTTGCATGAATAAATGAATAAAGGAGGACATGTAAAACTCCTAAGAATATGAAAAAATCAATGCCCATGTGAACACAGATAAATCAGGGCCATGTAAATAATCACTTGCAAGTGTGAAAGGGGTTTGATCTATGATACTGGGTCAACCTTGACCAAATCTACAGTGTTTTCTAGGTTCAATGCATCTCCTAAAGGGACAACGCAGTTTTAGAAGGAGGCCCCTCATGTGAAAAGAGCTAACTCATCAAGGTGGTTTAGGGTTTGCAAAGGCTCTCAACTTATAAAAGGAGAGGGAAGGCATCAAGAGAAGGTTGTTGATTGATCATATTTCTGAGTATTTTGTCTACTTAGACAAATACTATTCTCTGTTGTTTAGTGGCGGATTGTGCTTGGAATTCCTATGCAGGGATTTCACCTCTTCCTTTGAGGATTCTTGGAGGAGTATTTGCTGAATTGATCCACTATCAGGCTTGAGGCCAAGCTCTACTTACATTGGCAAAATTGATCCATTGAGGGTTCTTCTTCTTTTGCAAGCTGCAGCAAGTGGGAGTCTAGATCTGCAGAGATCTAGCTTTTTTTGGGACCCTCTTCTCATGGAGTGTGTATTTTAACCTCCTGGAAGAGTGTCTCTTCTCTTTATACTTCAGATCTTCAATTTGGCAGTGGCTATCTATGTCATTTGAGCTACAACGTTTTTCCCATTGATGGACTGCGTTATTTTTATATGAGGTTCTTTTTGGTGTTTTGATCACTGTTTTGATTAGAGATCTCTAGTGTTGGGCTTTGCCTTCCACTTAGGTGATCCATGGATTAGCTTGATGATCCATGTTCTATTTAGATCTGATCTATTGTAATGAAATGTAATATTCATAAATTACTACAGCATTTTACATATCTGCAACTTGTATCTCAGATCTACTCTTATTTATGCATGATTTGGTCAAAACCCCAAGGGGATCTTGTAAAGAAAACTATCTAGTTTCTAGATCTGATGTTTTGTCCACAGATTTGTCCTAGATCTGAGTTGTAATATGCAGCTGCGACAGCTCTTGAAAATAACGTTATTGAGCCATTTTTTATGATATATCTATGTTGCAGCTCTCTTTTCTGAAGCTATCTTGCTCTCTTGTCTCATGTAACTTACTGTATATTGGAAGAGCTTCACTTTACTTCTGTTTTTCTGATATACATTCATTTATTGATTATATTTTATGGACTCCTACTTAAATTTTCAAATACTGTGTTATTCCTGAAGCTTCTTGTTGTGCATAGCTGCAACCCCTCTTGTAGGGTGTTTTCCAGCTAGACTAGGTTGTGAGAGACCTGTTTTCCACATCGAGTTTGATTTTTTTTTTCTCCCCTTCTGGAATTAGAACCCAGATCTGCTGATCTAAGGGATCCAAGGGCTGTAAACTCATTTATGTACATCAATCTCCCAAGGAGTGCATTATTTTTCCAAGCTTGTTGTGCAATCCCAATTTGGGAACATTACAAAAGTGTCCAAGATTATGATAGCGCAGTTTATTAGAGGTAACTACTGCTAGAGTATGTCAATACATGGATATGAAAATATACAACTCATACAATTTGGGGAGCAAATATCTAAACCCCCAAACTGAATTTCAAGACAATTCGGGAAGGATTTCCTGAAATATACAAAAATGCAAAAAGTCGGAGTTGCAGTCCCAAGACTGAGTAGCAGTTGCAACTCAAGAATTATATGGAGATGGATAAATATGATGAATAATATGAATAAGTAGACCTCCTCCAATTTATCTTCCAAGTGAAAGGATGATCCTAACACTGAAGATCTCACCCTCCAACAATCACTGCAAACCCTTACTACAAATGCAAACTTAAAATAACGGAGTCAATGAGAGGGACTGCACTGTAGGAGATAGAAAATATATTGGCCAAATTCCAGGATCTGAAATTAGCTCCAAAGCCTTCCTCATTGATCTCCCAAAGGAAGGAAAGCCTCCTCCTCTGAAAACAAGCTCTGGAAGTGGTGTTGTGAACCTTCCACTGCAACACCCTGCAACACAACGTTATAATTCAGCAGAAATAACGTTGTAGCTAAAGGAGGTGGCTTGGCCTTGAGCCTAGATGTGGAGAAATTAAGTGAAACTCCTTCAATAGGCCTCTCAAGATAGGAGAAGTAATTCCTAAACAAGAATTCCTTGTGCTAAGCAGCACAACAATCTCAACTAAACAGTTGAAGAAAGCATAATAGTCTAACCAAACCACAAATTAAATAATCCATAACATAAGATCATATGGCTGCCTTGCCCTCCTTTTATACAAATTGAAGCCCTCTCATCTTGGGTCCCACTCATTAGGGTTTCCTCCACCAAGGAATCTTCCTCCCACTATCTCTGTGTTGTCTCCATAGATGATCTCCACCTTCCATTCCAGCGATGTTGATTTCATCAAACTTGACCTTGTCCACATGCAAATGCCCCTTTTCACACATGAGGCTCTGAAATCCAGCTCTTATGACTATCCATTTTCACATTATGAGGGATTTTATTCTTATTTCTGAAATGTATGGGCCTCCTTACCCATTTATTCATCTCCTAAGTGTAAAAAAAAATAAATCAATATTCCAATTAGTTGCATGCTAATTTTGGAATATTACAGTCCTCCCCTCCCAAATGTTGCTTGTCCTCAAGCAACTTCAAGGATAGAACTGAGAAATATCCCCTCCTCCTACTATAGCATCCTCATATGATAAACTCCTCCAAAGAATGAGATGATAAACTCCTCCATCCTCATATGCAAATCATCCTCCACCTTTGGCTCCTGCAATGTAAGTGGGCTAAATAACTGAACATGGTAGAAAAATTAGCCTACCCCACGCTGTCAATATTCCACTTATGATAAGTGTAGAGCAGCTGTTGATCTTAGGCTGCAATAATGTTGCCCTCAAGTGGCAAGAAGAAGACTAGATCTCCAAATATTCTCTCTCCCATGTCATGAATCATGCTGGCCCAAACCATCCCATACAAAATGAATGGCACATCATCACCATATGGCATCCAAATCATAAAAATGCTAAAGGTTATGTGTAATCTTGGATGATACCAATGGTTTCTCAAGTGGATACAGCACAGTCTTCCCAACTGCTACTTTAGAACATCATGGGGTAACTTGTCCTCTAACAAGTTACTAGCTATGCATGTTTTCTCATCTACTATGTGGTAGTAAGAAGAAATATATATCAGATGAGCACAGTAAAAATAATAAAAAACCTGCCCAAAGCAATGTAGATAAGGGTTATCATCATAAGTGTTGGTCCTAGAAGGATCATGAAACCCAAAAATAATCTTGCCCCCTTATGGAGCAATGCACTATACATAGATGGTGAGATAATCCAAAGACTCAATGAAATGAACGATAAGTACAGTAATGCATTTCTTACCATGCATAATGAGTAAGCTAAAGGTGAGGTCCATGGATGAGTCCTTCCATGAGAAGCTTCTTATAAAAATCTAGAACATGAAAGGATGCATACTTCCCTTGGAACACTCCATCAATAGAAACATACTCCTTTCTTTACATTCCACATGCCAAAATCATCCACCATCATGTTGCTATGTGGGGAAATATTCTCCCTATGTGGAAGCCCCTCCTTATCCTCTAATGCTGAAGGGTAGCCTCTTTTCATCTTGAAAGTGCCCTCCCTTTCTCCGGAAAATGCATGACAAGTATGGGAAAAATTCTTCCCATACTTTCCCAAGAGGAACCATAGCAACAATAACTCCTGTTTCCCCCTCACACCTCCATCATACAAATTATGAAGTGAAAATATGTTGATTGACATGAAGGATATCATATCAACATAATGCACCCAAACTCTTTGCTTCCATATGATGCGAGTGTCCTGCCAAGTTTCCTCCACCAACATACCCTATGGAGAAGGATATAACTCATGATGGCGAAACTCTTTCAAGAGTAGCCAACATAGCCATGCCTCCTGTAGCCCAGTGTCATAAATATGCAAGTGGCTCACCAACCTCTTTCTCTCCATCCACTCCCATTCATCCATATGTAGATGCATCCTACCATATTAAACCTTGGTACTCCTCCAATGGAGACTACCATCCTCCCAAATCATATTTCTCCTTTTTCATTTCATGGGACGTTGAAATGCAAATCCTTGGAGTCCTCCTAGAGAGAATCTCACACCAATGACCATATTGAATCCACAAGGATATAAGTGTTCTGGAGGAAAAACCTCCTCACTGCTACTCAATGACAGCGCTGTTAATTTCCTCAATGGTGTGTGAGCTGCCTCATGCTCCGACTCAAAGATGAACATAGGATTGTTTAGGAAAAAATTCATCCTATCCTTCAGAAATCCACACCCCAACCTCAAGTGTTGTGTGCAGCTCAAAAATTACACATTAGGATGGTTTTTCATCCCTCCCTTGAACAAATCAAGGTTGCGCAGCGCAGTGTAATTATGCTGTTCCAAATCAGCAGTATGTGTTGGCCCTTGGTCATGCAAAGGAAAAATTCCACAACCCTCTAAAATATTTTCTGCAATAATAGAAATTGGAAATTCAATCATACCTTGATGGAACTTGGGAACTCCTTTTATGGCTACAATATTTCCTCCCTCTAATGTGTTGGCTCCCCCAACTGCTGATAATGATGGATGCTCCTCCAAGGTTGTGACAACGCTGGTACCAATCTCCTCCAATGTTGGTGAGGGCTTATCCTCCTCTATTTTTTCTTTTCCAATTTCTCTAATCAACCTTTGATTAAACTCATAAAAATTATTCACTCTTGCATGACTCAAATGGTTGAACCACCAAATTTTGGCCTCACCCTCAAGGTGCAGTGCTGCAATTTCTACAGTCTCTCTCTCTACCACTGGATGTAGTAGGAAGAATGCATCAAGTTTTCTTCCCCAATATTTTGCTGTAGATGATCCATCAAAGGTAGAAAATAGAAAGCTATTGCCTTTGATTCCCCCCTTGCCATAAGGTCTCCTTCCTTCCTTAAAATGAATGAACTGTGGGAAAGCTAATGTCTCCTTGAAGGCTCTAGGTTGAGATTTGTACTCAACAAGGTAATCACTTAGAATTTTGTGATGCAAGTGTCCTTTATTCCCTTGCTTATTGTATTCTTCAAAATAAAGGGGCATATTGAAATGCTTTGGAGCTTTCTGCAACACTGCTTTTCTTCTCCGATCATAGGAAGTGCATGGGCCTTCCTCCTCTTGAAACCTTCTAGAGGTCTCACTGCAACTTTCCTCTTTTCTTTGCCTATCCTCCTTGGAGAGGTTCTTCATGGATCTAAAAAATGATGAGACAAAGCTCATTTTCTTCATCATTTCCATTTCTTCTCTTCCTCTTCTATCTTCTTATAGCATAATGGCTAAAACTCACAGGCTGAGCTAAGATTATGCTCTGATACCATTGTAATATCCCAAAATGGGGATGCAGCAATATCTGAACACAATAATGAAAGAGTAGTGAGAATTCAACTCTTAAAATGTGAGAGGAACACATAGCCATCATATTAGTATTATATCATCAAATAGATACAGATTCTTGAGGAAATATTCACTCAAGATAGGAAAAATCAGCCTCAAGAAACATGTACATAAATCATAAGATCACTGCTACACCAAAAAGTGTCCAAGGCTATGAAAACGCAGTTTATTAGATGTAACTACTACTAGAGTATGTAAATACATGGATATGAAAATATACAGCTCATAAAATGTGGGGAGAAAATATCTAAACCCCCAAACTGAATTTCAAGACAATCCGGGAAGGATTTCCTAAAATATGCAAAAATGGCAAAATGTCGGAGTTGCAATCCCAAGATTGAGTAGCAGCTGCAACTCAAGAACTGGATGGATATGGTTGAAGATGATACATAATATGAATAAGTATACCTCCTCCAATGGATATTCAAAGTGAAATTTTTATCCTAACACTGAATATCTCACCCTCCAACAATCACTGCAAACCCTTACTGCAAATGCACACAGAAAATAACACAGTCAAGGAGAGGGACTGTGCTGTAGGAGATAGAAAATACACTGGCCAAATGCCAAGATCTAAAATCAGCTCCAAATCCTTCCTCACTGGTCTCCCAAAGGAATTAAAGCCTCCTCCTCTTAAAACAAGCTCTGGACGTGGTGTTTTGAACCCTCCACTGCAACACCCTGCAACACAACATTATACTTCAGCAGAAATAGCACTGTAGTTGAAGGAGGTGGCTTGGCCTTCAGCCTAGATGTGGAGAAATGAATTGAAACTCCTTCAATATTCCTCTAAAGAAAGGATAAGTAATTCCTAAACAATAATTCCTTGTGCTAAGAAGCACAACAATCTCAACTAAACAGTTGAAGAAAGCACAATAGTCTAGCCAGACCACAAATTCAATAATCCATAACATAATATCATATGGCTGCCTAGCCCTTTTTTTATACAAATGGAAGACCTCTCATCTTGGGTCCCACTCATTAGGGTTTCTTCCACCAAGGACTATTCCTCCCACTATCTCTGCGATGTCTCCATAGATGATCTCCACCTTCCATTCCAGCATTGTTGACTTGGTCAAACTTGACCTTGTCCACATGCAAATGCCCCTTTTCACACATGAGGGTGTGAAATTCAGCCCTTATGACTATCCCTTCTTACATTATGAGGGATTTTATTCTTATTTCTAAAATGTATGGGCCTCCTTACCCATTTATTCATCTCCTAAGTGTAAACAACAAAAATCAATATTCCAATTAGTTGCATGCTAATTTTGGAATATAACAAGTACTTAGCCAATTCTCAACCTCTACTCAGCCTACCTTGCTTACACAAGTCATAGGAGATTATTCCATATTATTTAGGATAATTAGCCTTCCTTGACTACGCAATACATCATGGGCATCCTATGGTGTATATAATTACGGCCGAGCAATTTGCTATAAATACAACTGATAGATAACTTCCCTTTAACCTCTGTATCAACTGGGTCTTCATCAGAACTGACATTGCATGAAAATATTAATATTAAATCATCAGTTACTTGACATATCACTACATTTTAATTAAATCTGATTTAATTCACTTGACCTTTCACTAGTGAAAAAATTAGTGACAACTAGTTAAACTGATTTTAACTCAAATTAATTGATTTAATTGATTTCGCATGCATGAAACTAATACACTAACTACAAGTTGGACTCTAAAACAAATAGAATCACTCTACATGCCTCACCAACCACCCTTTACTCGAATTTCATGAATTAACTGAGTCTATCATACTCAGTTAACTATTACAAGTGATTATGAGATAAGATAACAATTTATTGTCCAATTTATTTAAGGGATAAATAAATTTGACACAGATTTCTTCCAATTTAATTAAGAAATAATTAAATCAAATTCCTCCATGGTAGCCATTTTTGGATGCCAATTTCACTTTTTATTGTTGCAAATTTCACCAATTTTAGGGGGAGATGCAAATATATTATGGTAACATGCTCAAACACTTTCAACAATTTCTGGCAACAGTTTATGAGAAATCGACCTCCGTCACTTAACACCATTTTTTAATTTTTATCAGGATTCGTGCATCCAATGGCTGAGATTTTGTATGGAGATGTGCATAAGGATGATAATAATATGCTCATACAATTTCAGGTCAATATGATCTACCATTTGAGATTTATGCCTAAATCAATTCTGCTACAAGAGGGTTGTCTTGAGCAGCTTGTACAATCACATCAAAACTCAACATCAATTATTTTTTTTCAGCCATGGAGAAGAATATACATCCACCTTGAGCATCATGAAACCATCTCTAAATTAGAGAAGAGCACACCCTACTTAGGAAGCAGTCCATCCACTCCACCAGCAGAAGATTGAACATTGGGAGAAGACTGTACACACAAAACACATTATTAGTCAAAAAAATCACCATGTTATCAAGGCTTGTATAGAAACAAAGTAATCAACAACAACACTCACATCATGAGCATCTGAGAAGCAATATTTAAGTCATGTATGTGAATCAGCAGCAAAAACAACAAAATAAACCCTAGAAGACCTCCAGATTCAAGGGTATCAACAATAGGACCTCTAGCATATTATCACATGCAGCTTCAGTAGCAGCTTCAGAACCACCCAAGACAGTGTCAACAGTCATATGAAAAGCTTCAATATCACTTGCAAAAAAAAAATCAATGGTAAGGTTGAGATATGAAATCATCTAAGCCTTTCTTCGAATCTATTCTATCTTAAGAAAACATTAAAAGTGTGAGAAGGAATTTTTTTTTTTTATAAATCAGTAGCAGGAAAAAGACATTAAAAGTGTCAAGCAGAAGGTACAGGAAAATATTTTTAGAGAAGAAATGCATTAGGAAAGATCAAAAAAATAATTTTTCCTAACATTCATATGGAAATTAATAGACAACACACTAGCACCAAAGGAATTTTGCGTATGACACAACTATTCCTTTGATAGCCACACAGTCCTGGAGACGGTGTAACGTCACAATCCAAGACCACATGGCATGCTTGGGAAAGATGATTCTCTACCTAGTACTGTGAAGGACAACCGAATTCGATCCACCTTAAGGAGGTGTGTATCCCACAAAAGAATCTCCTCCCCACTCTTGGGTTACTATCAATATTGGGCCAAGAGAGGGAAGAGAATTTAAAACAATTTCTATATAAAATGACCTTTGGAAGAAGAAATGGAGACACATTGTTATGTTGGCCAAATTTCTTCTTAGAAAACCAGCTTGCAAAATCCAGCAGCAGAGGGATTGGAAGGAATCATATGTTGGCCATCCAACATTTCAATCCAAGAGAGAGAGGTTCACCATTTGATCTTGATCAACCATCCTTTGAGAGAGGGATAAGGTGCTTGCAGGATGTTGAGGGAACGAGTCCCCCTTGTTTTGGGTATTTGAGCTCCATATCTCAAAGGACCCACTTCAAGAGTATAGAATTATACTTTTTCACCACCAGCACCTAATAAAGGGAGAATTATCCACTTGTGTTAATAGTTTTTTTCTCCATCGAGCATTTGTATTTTGTATCTTTTTTTGTGCTATTTGTGTTGTATGCGTAGTTTTCCCTCCAAACTTAGTTTACATTATGTTAAATATTTTTCAATTATAATGAAAAATCATTTTTCTCTATGAACTTGTGCAGTTAGCAACCAGCTTCCTACATAAGTGTGTTTGGTACACCCTTGCACAAAATACAGTACCACAAGAATGGCGACTCCACTGGATTCTTTCTTTTGAGTTAATGGTGTTTTTTGCAAGTCCTCCCTGCTCAGTTTGCTACAAACCACCCTTACATTTTCTCTGCATATTTCATCACACTCAGTGATATTTTTACATAGCATAGAAGGAAATTTTTTCTTCATTCCTCTCAATAGCACGCCTTGTGCGATAGATGTGCACTCCACGCTTGTAGGAAGATAACCCACGTGACATACCATCAAGAAAAAAAATTGCTAATTTTTCCCATTTGTAAGGTGATTGGTGATGGGCCTCTAAATTAGCCATAAATTAAAGCCCATATAACCTTTCTTAGGAACATAAAAAAATATATTAAATCTCTCCTTCTACAATGTTTTTAATTCTTTAATATGTCCTTAGATGGTTTAGATATAATTGCATATTTGTGCCTAATATTATTTATTTTTGCTCAATATTTTGAGAATATTAGGAAGATTATAAAGATTTGGAGAAGGAGATGATTTAGGGACTTTATCCCTACTATTTGAGGATTAATATTGGAAAATAAATGAAGAAAATATCATGAAATTATTGATAACTTCTTGAGATATTCTGGAACTTTGATGATTGAGAAAATCTAGGAATGTGTTCCCTGTCATTTACTGCAAACTCCTAGTGTTGGGAACCAGATCCACTAATTCATGGATTTTGGAGGGGAAATCTTCCTCCTTTAAAAAGGAATGCTTCCTCATAATTTTGTATAAGTACCAATTCGAACTGGCCTCTAGGGGCATGTAAGTTTTAGTCTTATTGTGGAGAAAACTTGTTTTCTTGTAGCTCCACTTTCTTTTCTTGCAGGGATGTACTTGGACTGATTCAATAATGAATATTGGTGCCATTTTTAGCTTATAATGCTTGGTTTCTTCCATAGGACTCTGAGTACTCCTTAGGCTTGGACATCCCAGGAGCCTTAGAGACGTCTTGCATAATTTATTTATGTTATTTTCACTTCTTATTCACATACATCTCTTATTTCTGTTTTGCATATTTCTGTATGTAGTATTGTTTCTTTTCTTGCCGTAGGATTGAATTAAATTATTTAAGTGAGTTATTTTTCAGGTTTTTCGCATGTTAAAAGGCATTATTCATCCTTAGAATAACTTTTTAATGTCATCTTAATCATTAAGCTATTTTAATTTGGTTACTAGTTCATGAATATAAGATTTCTGGAAATTCCTAGTAGCGAAATAGTAGTAAATTTATGTTATTTTTTAGAAGGGGTAATGAGGTCCATTTGACTTTATTCCACTTGGATTAGGTCATAATAATGTTATATTTAATAACAAATATCACCCCATTGAATTTTCACTTGATTAGGTTAAGAATTTGATAGATTAACTAGCTCACTAGTTCTTGAATTTCCAAATTTTAGAGTAGTAAATTTATGTTATCTTTTAGCACGTGTGAACATGGGTATTTTGGAGTGATTCCACTTGGAGTGGAGACCTAATACATCATAATAAATAACAAAAAATTTCACATAAACTTCGCAATTGATTTACTTATTCATTCAACGATTTATCTCCAAACCAGAGTTGCCTGTAGCAAAAACAGAGTTTCATGTAGCACTCTTGTAGCATGTGTAAACTCAACCAGATTTTCTCCAAAAGGTTATTTTTTGTCTCTTAGGCTTGAATCATGACCCCTAGGATCTAAATAAATTATTGAGGAAAAATAAACACACGTTAGGAAGTTCATTTTCACAAATTAAATTAGGTCCTTTTATTTGAATTCATGCTCTTAGGATTTCAGTTACAAATTGTTGTTCTTTCCTAGGATTAATTTCTTTTCAAAGGAACACTTCCATTTCTACAATTACTTTATGATTTGATTTCATTCCCTCTATTACATCATATCGACAACATAGGGACACATTGTATGATGCACATATAGTGTCGATACCTCTTTAGTTTGTACAAACTCCGGTTTGATAATTAAAGTTGGTAGCCTTGGTAGTTGCAGCATTCTTGTTGCAATATTGAGGCTAATCTCTTTTTGGCATCGTTCCCGGGGAGGTGTCAAAGTATGCATTATTTTCTTCCCTAATTAATTCATTTCTTTTATTTTTGAAAAAACAAAAAAATTGCATTAGGCACATTTCATTTCAAAACAGAAAATTGCATTGCATTATCATTCTTATTCAAAAAAATGTTTAAAAATACTTCTCCAACACCAACCCCCCCACTTGATCACGTCGTGTAGAAAGAGCCACATCGCCATCCATTTTTCCAAGTATAATAAGAAGAGGTGGTAGAGAAGGTATAAGAAATGGATCGAGATGATGACAATGAAGAAGATCTTCTTGGATTTCCCATTCAAGATACTGATGTCAGTGTGAATATGAAGAACATGCCTTTATATTTCCTTCCCAACTTCCATGGTATGAGGTCAGAGGATCTAGAAACCTTTCTCTTTGAATTTGAAATATTTTTTAGATCTTATGGTTACTTATCAAAAACTCAAAAATTGAGATTGTTTCCTGCAACATTCAAGGATAGAGCTCTTAAATGGTTCATGAGTTTAAGTACTAATTCAATAAGGTCATGGAATGATATGTAAAAGATATATTTTGAAAAATATGAAAATCATGATCTTAAGGAAGAAATCCTTAGAATTAATAAAATATAAGATGAGATCCTTGAGGATCTAATAGATTGGTTCATGTTTAATATTAAGAGGGAAAACTTACAACATTTAGGATTTGACACACTAAAAACCATCTTACATAGAAAAATTAGGGATGAATGGATCGATCCCCTTGATCTCATGAATAGAGGAGATGTATAGCAATTATCATTTGAATAAATTTGTGAAACATGCAAGCACATATCAAGAGGAAGGGAAAGAGTAAGTAAATCAACATCAACATTCGTAAGTCAAGATGAACTTGGAAATTTTCTCGATAACTTTAAAACATAAATTCTTAGCAATCTACGTGAACAAGTAGAAATGTTAAGAATGAAAAATGAGCAAAAATAATATGTTGATATTTGTGTTATCCATGCAGAATCATATGCTACTAAATAGCATTCATCATTACCAAGGTTTAAGGAATTTTACCAGCAAGACAATGGATCAAGTCAATCACCAAAGAAGCTATGTTATGTAGCTCCACGAAGACCATGACAACCTAGCCAACTTGATATTATGCAAGGACATTCTTCACAATTTAAAGCTTATTCACATCCATCTCAAATTAATTGGAGCACACTCTTTCCTTGGCAACCTTGGCCATATCAACCCCAGAACTAATCTTGGCAACAACGTTGGCAAGGACCTTATGGGAAAAATCCAAAATATCAATATTTTCCTCAGTATCCTCCATATCCAACTCCATGCTATCCCTCACATCCACCTCCATCACACCCACAACCTCAACCTCAAACACATCCATCTCATATATCCACTCCCACTCAACTACTTGTATGAACATTTCTAAACCGACACAATGAAGCATCGCATCCCACTTACAATGTTGAGGTACAATGCCACCAAACGTATCCTCTTGATATAAATGGTATTAATCTTAGTTCAAGAAAGGTATTGAAAAAAAGAGATTTTCTTGATGTCATTAACGGAAAAAATCCATTAGAAGAATATTCAAGTGAGGAGATCAAATATTCATGGGCTACACTTGATGGAGAGAAGACATCAAAATCAGAGACTGACAATATTCCCTTAGGCTTACCATCAGATCCTCCATGTGTTCAACAAAATAATCAACAAAAAGAGGAAGATTTGAATTTAATGGTAGAAGAAGACATGAAGAATAATCCCAATGATCAAGAAAACCAAGGGCATCAAATCTATATTGATATATGGTTCCAGATAATCAATAATTTGTAGCAACACACTCTTCTTCAACAATACTTTTTATCATTTTAGTCAGAGAAGTTGGTCCCTCATATGCATGTACATGTCAAAGCATGCATTTCAAGTGTACACATGATTTTATCTATAATATTGATGAGAACATGGCTCCATTGGAAGTATTCCTATACTTGAAATATATTTTGTTTTTTCAAGTAGAGTAGGATAGAAAAAAATTTTAAAATGGAAAAAGAGAAAGAAGAAAAAATAATAAAATATAAGGTGAAAACCCCTTTTGAGGCACATGAGATTGGCTCATTGATTTAGACCCTTCATAAGGCAGTCAATGGGTTGGAAAAAGATAAAATAATAGAAACATAAAATATCTTAGGTGAAAACTTCCTTTGAGGTGCCTATGCAAACCTACTAGTTGAAAACCTCATTGAGGAAGCTAGTAGGCATAAAGAAAAAAAAGAATAAAAGTGAAAAATTGAAAATAAAACAAATATATTTGCTCCATGTATCTCTCTCTAATGGTTTTAGGTGGTCTCCAACCTTTGCAAGAAACAAAAAAAACAAATTGGCACCAAAATAAAAAGCTGGTCAAAACCGTAGTCAAAGGAATTCAAACTTTGCTTCATCATCCTTTTCTTAGATGATCCAAAATGTCCTAGGCCATGCCAATCCATCAACCTCATCCATTTCCAACATCCACCCATAATTTCCAATATTTTTTCATTCATTTTCATCGCCGTCCTAAAATGCTACAAGAAACCATGTTTTTGCTACAGGAAACTCCTAGCTTTTAGTAGAAAATTGTTTTTATTATATATCAAAAAATATGCATCTATTTTCCGACATGTTTCATGGGGTGATGCATATAGATGATGGTAACATTATAAAGAAATTTCAACACATTCTGGTGCACGATTTGTGAGAAATCAACCTCCATCACCTACATCCATTTTTTATTTTTCTCGTAATTCGTGCATCCAATGGCTAAGATTTTTTATGGGGATGTGCATGAGGCTGATAATAATATGCTCAAAAAATTTCCAGTCAATCCTATCTATTTTTTGAAAGCTATGCCTAAAACAAGTCTGCTACAAGGGAGTTGTCTTGAACTAGTTTTTAGCAGAAAATTGTTTTTATTATATCTCCAAAATCGTGCATCCATTTTCCGATTTGTTTCTATAGAAATTATATAAAAAATGTGTATACCAATGGATTCAATCTGATCATGCAATATACTAAATAAATATACTGAATCCTTCTGCGATTATTTTGCAAAAATTAAACACGATCGCACAATTACACCAAGTAAGAGAAAGAAGCAAATCAATCCACAACACGTATATTTTTCTGAGGAAAACTTGCTGCTCAAAACCCCTCTATCTATATTGTATAATGAACCAAGGAATCATGAAATAATACAATTCATTCTTTCTCACAAGAATATGTTGCACTCTACCAACTATCTCACACTGATTTGGACAAAATTGGGCTAGTACTTAGCCAATTCTCAGCCTCTTCTCAGCCTTCCTTGCTTACACAATCCCTAGGCAATTAATCCCTATTATTTAGGATAAGTAGTCTTCCTTGACTGTGTAATACCTCATGGGAATCCTATGGTGTATATAATTGCGCCCGGGAAATTTTCTATAAATACAACTCATAGATAACTTCCCTTTAACCTATGTCTCAAATGGGTCTTCATGAGAACTGACATGCATGCAGCTATTAATAGTAAATCATCACTTGCTTGAAAAATCACTGCATGTGAATTAAATCTAATTTAATTCACTTGACCTCTCAATAGTGCAACAATCAGTTACAACTAGTTAAACTGATTTTAACTCGATTAATTGAGTTAAATGATTTCCCATGCATTAAAATAATACATTAAATACAAATTGGACTCTAAAACAAATAGAATCACTCTACATGAATTACCAACTACCCTCAACTCGAATTTCATGAGATGACTGAGTCTATCACATTCAGTTAACTATTACAAGTGATTATGAGATAATGTTACAATTTATTGTCCAATTTTATTAAGGGATAAATAAATTTGACACACATTTCCTCTAATTTTATTAAGAAATAATTAAATCAAAAGTCTCCAGGTAGCCGTTTCTGGATGCAATTTTTTGGATGTTTTTTCTTGATGCCAATTTCACTATTTCTTGTTGCAAATTTTAACACTCTATCTCAAAAATAAAGGAATCAATCTGTCCCAATCCGGTACCTTTGGAATGTTCTTGCATGCAACACTTCTCTAGTGTTGTTTTCACATGCAACTATCCTGAAACATAATAGCCTCCAAACAACTAAATTAGTATAATTCATCTGTAATCAGAGTCTTCTGACTGCTGGATCCTAATGCACATGTCTATTAGACTCTCTGCGCTGTTGACATCTACATCCATGCGCTATAAACTGCTGCCAACTCTGATCTGCGCTCCAATATCCGACATCTGTCACTCTGATCTGCACTCCAATATCTGACACTTGTCACTCTGATTTCTCTCTTCATGAAATATGACTGCACTAGTCTAACCAATTGTTTCTCCTACTGTTGTACTGTGGGCTCCTCGTAGCTAGGTTCAATCCATGAGACACACCATCTCAATGAAGCCTACCCAAATTTCTTCTTGGGATTAATTCTGCACATCGCTCCACCTCACACCTAGAGGTATAGCTCCATGTACTCCCTCTGCCCTTCTGGCTTGAAATTTCCCCCTCCTGGAGGTATCTGATTGAGTGTACTCTTCCAATCGGTATCCTCTCTGCTTCTCTAATTATTTCTTCTCCACAACCTTCTGAGACTGCATGTTAAGAGATAATTGCTCCCTCTCAACCATCAAGTCACTAACCACTGCTTTTCTCCTCAAGTCCTTGCATCCATCCTCAACCTCAAGAGCCTACAGGTTCTTGACTCTGGAATTGATATGCTTCACATGTCCCGTGGCTATATGTTTAACAAAAAACTTTCCTTTTCTAAACATCACCTCATAACCATGGTCTTCCAATACCTCTACGAAGATAATATTCTTCCTTAGGTCTGGAACATGAAAAACATCTGCTAGTCTAATATGGGAGCCATTCTCCCTCTGAAAGGTAACTATACCTATTCTGGTAGCGTTATACCTCTCATCATTTCCAAACTCTATGCTCTACTGGAGCTCCTTCTCCTCCAATTCACTGAAGATATCTCTATTCCCTTTCATATGGAACGAGGCACTGCTGTCTAGATACCACATGCATCCCATTACAATGTTGGCCATGCATGCAATGAGAGAAAAATTGAGCTTGAATTGCGAATCCAATTCTTCACCCGCTGCAACTACAGACTCCTTCTTTCTTGCCTTCTTCTGTGGAAAATTCGAAGCATAGTGCCCATGCTCATGACAATGAAAGCATCTAATCTTGGTGTTAGGGTTTCGCTTCTCCAAACAGGTGATTGTGGCATTTTCACTATAAATATTTTTGCTACGAAGGATAAGAAGCTGAAATTTTTAAAGAGCGAAGTAGAAATCCAGAGGAACATTGTGTAAAAATTTCAGATCTTGGTTCACAATATTTTCGGAGATACGATCCATGGAAGTTAGGTTTTTTTTAGGCTCCTGAAATTCACCTAAAACAGGTCATCGTGGAATTTGCGCTATAAAAATTTTTATACGAATGTTAAGAAGCTAAAATTTTTACATATCGAAGACGAAATCCTGTGGAATTTCCTGTACAAATTTTTGATCTTTTTTCACAATATTTTCGGAGATATGATCTGTGGAAATTAGGGTTTTTTTAGGCTCCTGATTTCATCTCAAAGAGCTGACTATGGGAAAATCGTCATAACTCTCTCTCTGAGCATAGGATTGGAATTCTGTAAAAAGTGGCCACAAGTACACGAAATGTAGTTTAATTTATATCAATTTCAGAGCCGAAGGAGGAAACAGTGACATGTGGCACGTTGTACAGGTTCTCTCTACCGAACCAGTCCATAATTAGGTCATTATGGGAGATTGGGCATAGCTTTTCCTTGAAGAATCCAAATCAGGTCAGACCTATGACATTCAAAATAAGATTCAGAGTGCTACTACCTGGCTGAATTTCATATATTGAAGATCTGAAATCAAAGATATAATTCATTATCAATATCGATCTCCTCAAAAGAAAGAAAAAGGTGTGTATTTTTTTTTCTCGAATTGCATAAGTCTTGTTTGAAGAATCAATTTGAATTGATTCCAGGGGCATATTGTAGAATAGATATCATTATTGGGTTATAAAATTCCCCCTAAAAAGAATTCAAAACCCATTAAGCCTTCAGAAGGCTCTACTATGGCTCATGAATATGAAGAAATGCACCATGACATATCAAAATTACAAGAGCAAGTGCACCAAATTTCACTCTCGCAAAGAGCAACAAAAAATGAAATGGATGTTTTGAATAAAAGCGTGGAAGCTAAGATGGATGGTTTCAAGAAAGGCGTGGAAGCTATAGCAAATGGTTTGAAGAATGGTATGGAATAAAAAATGGAATGTTTGAAGGAAGACATGGAAGGTTTGAAGGAAGGTTTGTCAAATTTGATACAAGAAATGATTCCTAATGGCGAAAAGATAGTAGAGGAAACTCATGATGAGAACAAAATAAATGTTAATCATGATTTCATAAACTCTAATTTTGGATTGAAGAACCACCATATTCCAAAGATAGATATGAGGAAGTTTGATGGCAAGGATCCCGTGACATGGATACTACAGATGGAGCAATATTTTGATCTCAATAATGTGCAAAACACACAAAAGGTATGCATTGCAACTTTACATTTAGAACAAAATACATTTGTATGGTATTGATGGCTTTGCTCCCATAAAAAAAATTGTCACTTGGTCAATTTTTATGAAGGAAATGATAGCACTTTATGAGGATACAAAGAGCGACACCTTCTTTAGCCAATTGATAAATCTCAAACAAAATGGTTTAGAGGGGGAGCATAGTGAGGACTTCCAAAAATTGAATATAAGGGTAATTAATATTCCAGAGGAACACAGGATGGATTTCTTCATAGGCACTTTAAAGGATAACATCCAACATGAAGTTCATGTTTGGGAACCTGAGTTATTGGAGAAGGCATTTAGATTGGCAAGAAAAATTGAATGTAAAATTATGGCGACAAGGAAGCCTACCACTCACATCTATAAATATGGAAGTATTGCTACTCCTATAATTCCACAACCTACAAGGTTGACACCACAACAATTAGAAGAAAAAAGAGAAAAATGGATTTGCTATATTTGTGATAGAAAATACACTAAAGGTCATAAGTGTGTTGAGAAGAAATTATTTTAAATAGATTGTGAAGAGGAGGAAGAAAATGAACAAGGAACTTCAAAAGAAGAGGATATACACTAGGAACTAGCACTAGAAGAAGAATAAATGATTCTGACCACATCGTGTAATTCATTGGCAGGAATTACCACTCCTCAAAATCTCAAGATAGAAGGACATATCAAGAAGAAAAAGGTAATAGTGTTGATTGATTCGGGTAGTACCCATAATTTTATTCATTTTAAGGTAGCCAAGGAATTGAATTGTTTCCTATACCCAGCACCATAATGTCAAGTGATGGTTGCAAATGGAGGAACTATAAAATTCTCTGGAAAATGCCATAATATTAAGCTAGCCATGGGAGAATATGTATTGAATATTCCAATGCTTTCCATCCCAATGGGAGGTGTTGATGTTGTACTAGGAGTACAATGGTTACAATATTTGGGGACGGTAGCTTTTAATTTTCAAGAAATTTTCTTGAAATTGTTTTTGAAGGAAAGGAAATCGAATTACAGGTTATCGCAGGGAAGACAGGAAATCTAATAAGCTCTAATGTCATGACAAAGGTTTTGAAGAAATAATAACGAGGAGTAATTTCACAATTATGATCACTAGAAGTTCCAACATCAAAATCATCTATTTCTCCAATTCTCCAAAAAATATTGGACAATCATTCCAAGGTGTTTGAAACTCCCAAAGGAATCCCACCTATTCGTGACCATGATCATGCTATTCATTTGATTCCAGGAAGTGTTCCTCCAAACATCAGGCCTTACAGATATCCTTATGTCCAAAAGAGCGAAATTGAACGTATGATTGCAGAAATGTTAGAGGCTGGTATAATTCAATCTAGTCAAAGTTCTTTCTCTGCTCTAATAGTATTGGTGCACAAGAAGGATGGATCATGGCGTATGTGTCAGATTATAGCGAGCTCAATAAGCTCACTATTAAAGACAAATTTCCCATTCCTGTGATTGATAAATTATTGGATGAATTACATGGAGCAATTTATTTTACCAAGTTGGATCTTCATTCAGGATATCACCAAATTAGAATGAAGACTGAAGATATTTTGAAAATAGCATTTCGAACTCTTGAGCTTTATTATGAATTTCCGGTCATGCCTTTTGGCCTTACCAATGCACCTTCTACATTTCAAGGGTTGATGAATTCCATTTTCAAATTCTTAGAAAAATTGTGCTAGTATTTTTTGATGATATACTAATCTACAACAGGTCTTGGAATGACCATGTTCAACATGTTATCAGGGTGCTCAAACTATTGGAGGAGAAACAATTATATGCAAAAACATCCAAATGTTTCTTTGGAGTACAAAAGGTGGAATATCTGGGTCATATTGTATCTCACGAGGGTGTTCAGGTAGATCCAAACAAAATTAAATCTATTAGGAAGTCTCCACAACCATAAATAAGTTGTGTGTATTTCTTGGGTTAACAGGGTATTATCGCAAGTTTGTTAAGAATTATGGGAGAATAGCAGTACCTCTAACAACATTATTGAATAAATATGCATTTTCATGGACTCCTGAAGCAACTAAGGCCTTTGAACATCTTAAAGAGGAAATGTGCCTAGCACCAGTCTTAGCTATGCCAGACTTCACAAAAACCTTTATTGTGGAATGTGATGCCTCAGGAAATGGAATTGGTGTTGTTTTAATGTAAGAAGAAAGACCCATTTCTTTTGAAATTCATCCAATCAAATTAAATTGTTTACAAAAGGCTATTTATGAGAAGGAAATGTTGGCAATACTACATGAACTAAAGAAATGGATACCTTACCTAATGGAAAGACACCTCAAGGTAAAAATTGATCATGATAGTCTTAAACACTTTTTGGAATAAATACTATATTTAGCAGAGCGGAAAAAATGGGTCACAAATATGTTGGGTTATGACTTTGAAATCATCTACAAAAAATGGAAGCTAAATGTTTTTGCAGATGCACTCTCAAGAAAAGGATGAAGAGATGGAATCATTGCTTTGTGCCATTTCTATTATCCGATCAGATTGGATAAATGAAGCAAGGGATGAATGGAAGAAGGATGAAGAAGTGTGGACACTCATTCAAAAGTTGCAGCAAGATCCTAGTACATATGATACATTTAGTTGGAAAAATGATTCCTTATGGTACAAAGGTTGCTTATATATTTGCAAGAATTCCCAACTAAAAAAAAAAGATTCTTTTGGAATTGCACACTTCTCCTTTAGGAGGAAACTTGGGATTTTTAAAAACTTACCACAGGGTGAAGAAAGATTTTTTTTGGGATGGCCTTAACTTTGATATTCAAAAGCTTGTGGAAATTTTTTTATTTTTCCAGCAAAATAAAGTTGAGACAATTAAGACGCCGGGTCTTCTACAACCTTTATCCATTCCAAGTCAACTATGGCAGGATATTTCAATGGATTTTATCACAGGTTTACCTAAGTCTGAAGGAAGGAGTGTCATCATGGTGGTAGTTGATAGAATTACCAAGTATGCACACTTTTGTGCCTTATCTCATCCATTTAAAGCAAGTATAGTTGCTACTACATTTATGGACACAATTCAAAAGGTACATGGAAACTCGAAGATTATTGTAAGTGACAGAGATCCCATTTTTACAGGAAATTTTTGGGCAGAATTATTTTCTTGTTTGGGTACTCAACTAGCTCATAGCTCATCTTATCATCCTCAATCCGATGGTAAAACTGAGATAGTGAATAAATGTTTGGAGGATATATTCGTTATTTTGTATCTGATAAGCAAGCACAATGGGTCAAGTGGTTACCTCTCGCTGAATGGTGGTATAACACTTAATTCCATATTGTAGAAAAAATTACCCCATTTATGGAACTTTATGGATGTCATCCTCCGTCTATCACATCTTCTTTAAGGGAAAATTATATGGTTCAAGTAGTGGAAGATCACATCGAGCATCAACAAGAATTTCTCCAACTCTTAAAGGATAACATAAATTTGGCACAAAATCGAATGAAACAATAGGCAGATCAACATCACAGTGAAATAATTTTTGATGTAGGAGACTGGGAATTTTTATGGCTACAACCATACAAACAAATTTACCTCAAGAAAGCCAAGAAGGATAATAAATTATCGCCAAAGTACTATGGTCCTTACAAGGTGTTGCAAAAGATTGGTACTATGGCATACAAATTGGAGCTTCCCGCTTCTTCGCGAGTGCATCTAGTTTTCCATGTTTCATGCTTAAAGAAGGTTATAGGGGACAAACTTATAGTTCAAACAATAGTGCCAGAACTTGATGAGGAAGGAAAAACCATATTGGAACCTAAAGTAGTCACAGAAATAAGAACTCGACATCTACGAAATCGATCAATTTCAGAGTATCTCATAAAATGGAAGAACTTACCTACTGAAGATTCGACATGAGAGGATGAGAATTTTCTACAAAAGCACCTGGAGCTACTCAAGCATTGAGGACAACACTTTTTTGAAGGAGAGGAGCATGTTAGGTCCCTATAATACTAGTATAGTCCCTTATTGTTTTTAGTGTAACCCCCTTATTGTTATTGTTGTACCCCTGTAACCCCTATATTGTTATTATTGTTCCCTTACATTATTATTGTTAGGTAGGCTAGGATTAAATTGTGGCCCTATGGAATCCTATATATATAAAGGAGGTTTTTTCATTTGTATCATCCAATAATTGGTCATTTATGTAATGTATTGGAGGTTTCCCCCTCGAAGTGGCTTATTTCTAAGGCGTTGATATCTATTTTTTTCTATTTTTGGAGTTGGTTTCATAACACTTGGACAAGTCTTTCTTGCCTGCTTCGCCTTGGGATTTATTTCCCTTGGCCTTATTTTCCTTATCGACCAAGGCACAATATTCCTTTTCATTAGTCTTGGATGAAGATCCATCCCTCATATTCTGCCTGAATTCTTCTTGTACCAAATCCGACCAAAGTCACTCCCAATATGGTAACTTATTCCTCCCATTCACCGAGTCCTGGTAACTATGCAAGATCTTGGGGAGGCCTAGAAGTACTAAGCTCACCAAGTCATCATCTTCTACGACTACACCAACACTTCCAATCTCATCTCGATATTGAGTTAACTTTTCCAAGTATGTTGGTACCATCTTGCCCTCCTCCTCCTTGATTTTATTGAGCTTGTCCTTCAACGCCAACTTCCTTTGGTCGTTGTTGTTTTGAAATAGATCTGTCAAGGCCTTCCACATTTCATATGGATTTTCCATGCCATGGAGACTCGAGAAAATTTGATCTCGAACTCCCTCTAATAAGATCCTCTTCGCCCTTGCTACCTTCTTTTTCCAAGCATCAAGAAGAGCAGTATCTACTGCCGTGGGCCTTGGAATATCAGTTTCGATAAATTATTTCAACCTATTTTCCTTCAGAACTACCTCCATTTTGTATTTCCATACAATATAATTGTAACTTCCCTCATGTGCATATTCCAATCTTAATCCATTAAAAGCCATCTTGATCTGCTTCTCGCTCCAAAGAAAGTATCTGCAAGTTTGAATACTGTTGAACACAAACTCAATTTATTATTTACTATTTTGATTCTTGGCGCTCTGATACCATGTAGAAATTATACAAACAATGTTTATACCAATGGATTCAATCTAATCACCGAATATACTAGAGAAAGATACTAAATCCTTCTACAATTAATTTGCATAAATTAAACACGATCGCACAATCACACCAAGTAAGAGAAAGAAGCCAATCAATCCACAACACAGATATTTTTCCTGGGAAAAGCTTGCTACTCAAAACCCCTCTATCTCTATTTTATAATGTGCCAAGGAAACATGAAATAATACAATGCATTCTTGCTCACAAGAATCTGCTACACTCTACCAACTGTCTCACACTCATCCAGACAAAATTTGGCTAGTACTTAGCCAATTCTCAACCTTTACTCAATATTCCTTGCTTTCGCAATCCCTAGGCAATTAATCCCTATTATTTGGGATAATTAGCCTTCCTTGACTACACAATACATCATGGGAATCCTATGGTGTATATAATTTTTCTCGGAAAATTTGCTATGAATACAACTGATAGATAACTTCCCTTTAACCTCTGTCTCAACTGGGTCTTCATCAAAACTGGCATGCATGCATCTATTAATAGCAAATCATCAGTTACTTGACATATCACTGCATGCTAATTAAATCCAATTTAATTCACTTGACCTCTCACTAGTGCAACAATCAGTTACAACTACTTAAAATGATCTTAACTCAATTAATTGAGTTAACTGATTTCTCATGCATTAAACTAATATACTAAATTCAACTTGGACTCTAAAAAAAATAGAATCACTCTACATGCCTTACCAACCACCCTCAACTCTAATTTCATGAGCTAACTGAGTCTATCACACTCAATTAACTATTACAAGTGATTATGAGATTATTGTCCAATTTATTTAAGGGATAAATAAACTTGACACACATTTCTTCTAATTTAATTAAGAAATAATTAAATAAAAATTCTCCATGGTAGCCATTTCTAGATGCCATTTTCTAGATGTTGTTTCTAGATGCCAATTTCACCATCTCTTGTTGCAAATTTCAACACTCCATCTAAACAATAAAGGAATCAATCTGTCTCGATCTGGTACCTTTGGAATATTATTGCATGCAACACTTCTCTAGTGTTTTTCGCACATGCAAATATCCTAAAACTGAATAGCCTCCAAACAACTAAATCTGTATAATGCATCTATCATCAGAGTCTTCTAACTACTAGATCTTATTGCACATGTCTATTAGACTCTCTACGCTACTGACATCTACATCCATTCACCTGCCACTCTCTTTTATGTCTTCCTGACATATGACTGCATCAATCTAACTGATCCTCCCTCCTACTGTTGTACTTTGGGCTCCTCGTAGCTAGGTTCGATCCATGAGACACACCTTCTCAATGAATCTTGCCCAAATTTCTTCTTGGGATTAATTATTCACATTGCTCCACCTCACACCTGGAGGTATAGCTGCATGTACTCCCTCTACTCTTTTGGTTCGAAATTTGCCCCTCCTGGAGGTCTCTGCTTGAGTGGACTCTTCAACTCGGTCTCCTCTCTGCTTCTCCAATTGTGTCTTCTCCACAACCTTATTAGACTTCTTCTAAGGCTGCATGTTGAGAGATAATTTCTCCCTCTCGACAACCAATTCACTAACCAATGCATTGCTCCTCAAATCCTTGCATGAATCATCAACCTCGATAGCACACAGTTTCTTGACTTTGGAACCAATATGCTTCACCTTTCCCATGGCTATGTGTTTAAGGAAAACTTTTCCTTTTCTAAACATCACCTCATAACCACTGTCTTCCAATACCGCTACAGAGACAAGATTCTTCCTTAGGCTTGGAACATGAAAAACATCTACTAGTCTTAGATGGGAGGCATTCTCCCTCTGAAAGGTAATTGTACCTATGTCGGTAGCGTTATACCTCTCGTCATATCTAAACTCTATAATCTGTTGGAGGTCCTTCTCCCTCAAGTCATTGAAAATATCTCTATTCAATGTCATATGGAACGAGGCACCGCTCTCTAGATACCACATGAAAAAAATTACAGTGCTAGCCATGCATGCAATAAGAGTAAAATCAAGCTCAAACTATGAAGCCAATGCTTCATCCACTGCAACTTCAGGCTCCTTCTTGATTTCCTTCTTTTGTGGAAAATTCGAAGCATAGTTCCCATGCTCGTGATAGTGAAAGCATCTAATATTGGACAATTATTTCTTTCCCACTTCGCCTTGGGATTTATTTCCCTCCACTTTATTTTCCTTACCATCCAAGGCACAATCTTCCTTGTTATTTTTCTTGGATGAGGATCCATCCCTGATATTCCGCCTAAATTCTTCTTGTACCAAATCCAATCAAAGTCGCTCTCAATCTGGTAAATTCTGCCTCCCATTCACCGAGTCCTGGTAACAATACCAGATCTTGGGGAGGCCTAGAAGTACTAGGCTCACCAAGTCATCATATGCTATAGCCACAACAATACTTCCAAGCTCATCTCGAAATTCAGTGAACTTCACCAAGTATTTTGGTACCGTCTCTCCCTCCTCCTTCTTGATTTTCCTGAGCTTTTCCTTTAGAGCCAACTTCCTTTGGTTGCTGTTGTTTTGAAATAGATCTGTCAAGGCCTTCCACATTGCATATGAAGTCGCCTTGACATGGAAACTCGAGACAATGTGATCTCGAAATCCCTCTAATAATATTCTCCTCGCCCCTACTACCTTCTTTTTCCAAGCATTAAGAGGAGCAATGTTTTTTGTTGCGGGCCTTGGAATATCAGTGTCGATAAATTCTTTCAACCCGTTGTCATCCACAACTGCTTCCATTCTATCTTTCCATGTGATATAATTATAACTACCCTCAAGTTCATATTCCAAACTTAATCTATTGAAAGTGATCTTGATCCGCTTGTCACTCCAAAGAAAATATCTGCAAGTTTGAATGTTGTTCAACACAAACTCAATTTATTTTCCACTATTTTGATTCTTGGTGCTCTGATACCATGTAGAAATTATACAAACAATGTGTATACCAAGGGATTCAATATGACCATGTAATATACTAGAGCAAGATATTGAATCGTTCTACAATTACTTTGCAGAAATTAAACACGATCGCATAATCACACCAAGTAAGAGAAAGAAGAAAATCAATACACAACATAGATATTTTTTTGGGGGAAATATTGCTGCCCAAAAGCCTTCTATCTCTATTGTATAATGAACTAATTAATCTTGAAACAATACAATTCATTCTTGCTCACAAGAATCTATTGCACTCTACTAACTGTCTCGCACTCATCTGGAAAAAATTAGGCTAGTACTTAGCCAATTCTCAGCCTCTGCTCAGCTTGCCTTGCTTACGCAATCCGTAGGAAATTAATCCCAATTATTTATGATAATTATCCTTCCTTGACTATGCAATACATCATGGGCATCCTATGGTGTATATAATTGTGCCTGTACAATTTTCTATAAATACAACTGATAGATAACTTCCCTTTAACCTCTGTCTCAACTGGGTCTTCGTCAGAACTGACATGCATGCAACTATTAATAGTAAATAATCAGTTACTTGATAGATCACTGCATGTTAATTAATTCTGATTTAATTCACTTGACCTCTCACTAGTGCAAAAATCAGTGACAACTAGTTAAATTGATTTTAACTCAATTAATTGATCTAACTGATTTCTCATGCATTAAACTAATACACTAACTACAAGTTGGACTCTAA
Organism: Pinus albicaulis; assembly: GCA_034641835.2. Lineage (NCBI taxonomy): Eukaryota > Viridiplantae > Streptophyta > Pinopsida > Pinales > Pinaceae > Pinus > Pinus albicaulis. Next base: position 118,510,554 of record CM076583.1, on the reverse strand, counting down.
AACAAATAAAATCACTCTACATGCCTAACCAACCACCCTTAACTCGAATTTCATGAGCTAACTAAGTCTATCACACTCAGTTTACTATTACAAGTGATTATGAGACAAGATTACAATTTATTGTCCTATTCATTTAAGGGATAAATAAATTTGACACACATTTCTTCTAATTTAATTAAGAAATAATTAAATCAAACTCCTCCTTGGTAGCCATTTCTGGATGCCAATTTCACTGTTTCTTGATGCAATTTCAGCAATTTTAGGGGGAGATGCACATATATTATGGTAACATGCTCAAACACTTTCAACAATTTCTGGCGCACAGTTTGTGAGAAATCGACCTCCATCACTTACAACCATTTTTTAAATTTTTTCGGGATTCGTGCATCCAATTGTTGAGATTTTGTATGGAGACATCCATAAGGATGATAATAGTATGCTCATACAATTTCAGGTCAATATGATCTACCATTTGAGAGTTATTTCTAAGTCAATTATGCTACAAGAGGGATGTCTTGAGCATATTGTACAATCACATCAAAACTCAACATTATTTATTTTTTTCAACCACAGAGAAGAATATCCAGCCACCTTGAGCATCATGAAACCATTTCTAAAGTTGAGAAGAGAACACCCACCTTAGGAAGCATTCCATCCACTCCACCAGCAGAAGATTGAACATTGGGAGAAGTTTGCACAAACAAAACACATTATCAGTCAAAAAAATCATCATGCTATCAAGTCTTGTATAGAAACAAAATAATAAACTACAACACTCCGATCATGAGCATCTGAGAAGAAAAATTTAAGTCATGGATGTGAATCAGCAACAATAACAACAAAATAAACCCTATAATACCTCCAGATTCAAGGCTATCAACAATAGGACCTCTATCATATTATCACATGCAACTTCAGTAGCAGCTTCAATATCACCCACAAAAACAAATCAAGGGTAAGGTTGAGGTATGAAATCATCTAAGCCTTTCTTCTAATCTATTCTAGCTTAATAAAACATTAAAAGTGTGAGAAGGGAAGTTCTTTTTATAAATCAGTAGCAGAGCAGCCTCGACCTTATCTCGCAACTAGCTTCAATTTTCCACCAAGACACACACACATGTGGGAGAGGAACAAGTAAAAAGTAAAGAGGACTTGAGAAAGTGGGTAGTAAGAAATTAGTTGTGATGGAAGACAAGGAATGCCAAGGGGTAACTGAGGGCGAACCCAGTAAGTAGTAAAATAACTCTTAGTTTATTTTGCATGCAAAAAAAATAAAAATTGAAAACAGAAAAACTAAAAAATAAAAGGTGGACCCACCACCTCTTGGCATGTGAAATAGAATTTCTACAGGAAAAATAGGGCTTCTACAGGGAAAAACAGATTTTCTACACGAAAGACAAAGGACAAATTTTGTTGATCAATGGTGTTTTTCCTCATCTCTTCTCTCTCTCCTTTGCTTACACACTCCATTGAAAACTCCAACATGCACCCATTCACTCATTTCTCCTTTCAAGTAGAAAGAAAAATACATTTTTACTCCTAATTGTAATTGCTACAAGAAAGTCCTATCAGTTACAGGATTCCTATAGCACTACAGGAAACCCTGTAAATGCTACAGGAAACTTATTTACAAGGAAAGTATCTCTCGCAAAGGTTTCTATACTTCAAAAAGAGCATGATAATTTATTTATTTTCCTATACCTACCACTCCTAACCCTCACTTCATTCCATGCACAAGGATTCTCTCCCTAAACCCTATGTTTCACCACTAGCAGCTAGATCACCTATACCTTGGAATGGGGCCTCTCCCCTTACTTCTCCATCACTCCATCCCTAACCTCCATAAACTATCTCACTTCATCTCTAAGAAATGTGGAGTCCCAAGAAGCAGAGAGAAGACTGCCACAAGAAGTTGAAAATTTTCCTTTAGCAATTCTATATATGGCACTACAAGGTGAAAATCTGAGGATAAGTTGATAAATATGGCTTCAAATTAGCACCAACATACTCCATAAGGATTAACAACACCAGCAAAGGCACCCAAGGACCTCCATGCATCACTTGCAAGAATAAATGAAAATATAAGAGTAGCATGATGACCAATAGGAGGAGAAACACATGGACCAATAAACAGAGAATGAAATAGGCTAGCATACATGAAGAACCACAAGGCAAGGAGGATGAATAGGTTTCTCAGAGGATGAGCAACAGTTTCATTAAGGGGGTATGATGGACCTCTAAATTAGACATAAATGAAGGCACATCTAACCTTTATTAGGCACATAAAAGATATATTAAATCTCTCCTTATACACTTAATAATGTTTTTTTATCATTTAATATGTTCTTAGGAAGGTTTAGAGATAATTTCATATTTGTGCCTAATATTATTTATTTTTGTATAATATTGTGAGAATATTGAGAAAATTATGAAGATTTGGAGAAGGAGATAATCTAGGGACTTGCTCCCTACTACTGGAGGATCAATATTGGAAAATAAATGAAAAAAATATATCACAAAATTATTGATAAATTCTGGAGAGATTCTGGAACTCCAATGATTGAGAAAATCTAGGAATGTGTTCCCTGTCATTTACTGCAAAATCCTAGTGTTGGGAACCAGATCCACTAATCGAGGGATTTTGGAGGGGAAATAAGTTCCTCCTTTCAAGGGGAATGCTTCCTCATCATTTTGTATAAGTACCAATTCGAATTGGCCTCTAGGGGATGTATTGTTTAGTCTTATTTTGGAGAAAACTTGTTTTATAGAAACTCCACTTTCTTTTCTTGCAAGGATGTACTTGGACTGATTCAATAATGAAGATTGCTGTCCTTTTTAGCTTCTAAGTCTTAGTTTCTTCTATAGGAATTTGAGTCATCATTGGGATTGGCCATCCCAAGAGCCTCAGAGCCCTCTTGCACAATTTCTTTATATTCTTTCCATTTCCTATTCACAAACATCTCTTATTTCTGTTTTGCATATTTTTGTATTTAGTATTGTTTCTTTTCTTGCTGTAGGATTTTTTTTTTTGTCTGAATAATGCTAATTCTATTTATAAAACATAATGGCACAAAAATTCCTTAGCTTCAGCTGCGGAAGCCTGAGAGCTGGGCTTGATGGCCATGATAAACAAAACTCTGGACTGCCCTGAGTGGGAAACTAGTCCTTTAGAAATAATTCTTTGCCACCCTTGCAAGGGAAACCGGCAGATTGTCCATACAATTTAACAAAAGTAAACATACTAAAATTGCATTCATCTCTTTCAGCAGAAGAGAGTTTAACTGAAAAACAACAAATCTCCCAAGATGATTGAGCAATAGTACCGATGTCGGCCGAGGGTCGCGAAGTTCACTGGTCATGAGCTGGAGAAGGAGGTTCCTCCACAATCTTGCACCATAACTCGTCGCCTCTGCCATCATTTTCTTCAGTGGACGCACTAGCCTTGTTGACAACATCCACCTGCATGTGTTCCTTGCTCTGGTTAGCACGTCCAGTCTCCATCGGCACCTCAGATTTCATCGCTTCGTCCTTAGCCAGAGTGGGATGAGGGAAAGGGGCATGGGAGGGGATTGGGTTAACTGTTTCCTCTCTGAGGGTAACTGTAACAAAAGCAGTGATGACGGTCCTATCAAGGGAGCATTCGAAGTGGAATTCCGCTATTTGGGAGGATTGACGAAGGGGCAGACGAGCCGACGCTTGGGAAGTATGGGAGATGATGGGGAGAGGATCAGGATGTAGGGGAGTCTCAACGTGAGGAGGCGGGGAAGCCTTGGAAAAGTGCACATGCCCTGCTTGACGAGCTCTACCTCTATGGCTGCGAGTTTCCGGATAATGACCCCAGGAGATGTCCTCAGAGGAGGAGTCGGAGCTAGTAGAAGGCTTAGAGCAGGACGCATGACCCATGCTGCTACCACATTGGCACCTCATTCTATGACAGAGCCGCGGCATGGTGACAGAGGCAGGTATGCAAGGCTGCAGGATGCAGAGGCGACAAGAAAGACCTGATCGACTGAGCACAGAAATGAGAATTCGAGCAACAGAAAACAATTTTGGAAAAATGGTGACCCAGCAGCGTCTCGAGGCAGCAGAGAAGCATGCAATGCCACCCAGTTTGAGTGTGGGCGCTTCGCTCAGCACAGGCAGGCGGGCAAGCTCTGCACAGCGAGGGAGGAGAGCTGCAAGCGACGCAAGAACAGGTCGAAAGACAATGCACAAACGCCATAGGATACCAAACAAGCAGAGCGAAGTGGTATAGAAGAAGGGTGAAAATTATAATGGCATGCAGGTTGGCAGGATTAAATTCCACGTTAATGAAATTGCAGGTGGCCATATGGCCACCCCACGCGAGCTCCATCGGGAGTCGCCAAGGGAAGAACGTCCCATCTCTCTTAAATGCCATCTGCATCTGAAATTCTTGCTGTAGGATTGAGTTAAATGATTTAAGTGAGTTAATTTTTAGGTTTTTTATAGGTTCAAAATAATTATTCATCCTTATAATAACTTTGGAAGGTCATATTAATCATTAAACTACTTGGATTTGGTTACTAGTTCACGAATATAAGATTTATGGAAATGTCTCGTAGCGAAATGGTAGTAAATTTTTGCTATTTTTTAGAAGGGGTTATGAGATCCATTTTATTTTATTCCACTTGTATTAGGTCATAATAATGTTAAATTTAATAAAAAAAATTACCCATTTCATTTTCACTTGATTATGTTAGGCATTTGATAGATTAACTAGCTCACTAGTTCTTGAATTTCTAGATTTGAGAGTAGTAAATTTCTGTTATTTTTTAGCACATGTGAACAGGGGTATTTTGGAGTGATTTCACTTGGAATGGATACCTAATACATCATACATAAAAACAAAAAAAATTCCCATCCCATTCACATTTTATTTACTTAGCCATTCGATGATTTATCCCCAAAACAGAGTTTCGTGTAGCAAAAACAGAGTTTGATGTAGCACTCTTGTAGCATGTGTAAACTCGACCATATTTTCTCCCAAAGTGTAATATTCCTAATTATCTTTCAGCTAGTTGGAATATTAAATTTTTATTTTTTCATTTCGATATATGAATAAGAGGGTAGGGAAAACCATAAATATCCTTAGTAGGAATAAAACCACTTCCAATGTGAATGTGGATCATTGTACACTACAAGAAAAAAGGACATTGGTGAGGGTCATGCTTGTGATGGACCTTTAAGGTCCGTCACCAATGTCACATATGGTGACGGTCCTTAAACAAGTGTCGATGTAAGTGTATATAGTGATGGTCCTTTAAGGTTCCTCACGAAAGCCATTTTCAATAACACTTTTGGTGAGGGTCGTTAAAGGCCCATCACTAATTCTCTCTTTAGTGACACTTCTAGTGACAAAATTTTCATGACCCTCACCAATGCTCTTTTTGTTACTTTTGGTGACGGTAAAAAAATGTTCGTCATCATTGATCATTCCAATGAGTTTTTGATGACTCTATGTTACTGATAATATATTTTTTGTCAAAAGATAATGATTTAAGACCATTATTGTGGAGTCTTTATTATAATGTTTCCAATGCCATACTAGTTAGATTTATTCAATTTGTTAAGACGTGATTAGTGTGTATCATTTCCCTCAAGTAATGACTAGACAAATAGATTTTTCCTATGATTCAACACATGATTCATATCTATTAATTTTATTATCTAGAAAATTCCATTTAGATAATGTTCCACTAGTGTGTGTAGGAAACATATTATTTAATACTTAATCAAACTCTATCAATTATATTAATGAGAAAGACCTAACACTCTTCAACAATTTGGGCACACCTTAAATTAATGCTTTGGCACATACTAACATTTCTTAGCACCTCGCATGCCTTGGAACATATTGTCATGACACTGATGCCCAAGCACATGATGGCATGCGCTAGCACAACATAGAAATCTCCTAGCATGTGTTGGCATGCATGTAGTCCCTAAAATTCCCTGGAACACCTTGGTTGCATGCATTGACATACATTAGAACTTGGCACACAATTCCACTTGGCATGTATTGGGACCTATTATTAGTGTGCCTAGCATGCCCATTTTGAAAAATATAAATTGCCAACTTATTAACCCTCTTATGTGGTCATTTCCTTGCATTTTATCTTGGTTATTCCTTTTGTTTCCTTGACACTTCTTGACACATATTGACATACCTTGGCGCCCTGCACATCCTTAGCACCTTGCATGTATTGGCATATCTTGGCACTATTTGGAACATATAATTAGCACACCCTGGAAATCTCTAGCACACTTTGGCACTTCTTGGCATGCCTTGATATTCCCTAGCATGTCTTACCAATGCTTAGCATACATTTTTACTCCCTCGGCATGAAAACTAGCACTCATTAACACTGGTCCCTAGTACATGCTCCTCATATTCATTAAATTCCATGAATTTTGACCTGGTGCTCCCTTCACGTTTTGTCCTAGTACTCCTTAACACTCCTTAACATGCATTAGCACTCTCTATCACACCTTAGCACTCTTCAACATGCCCTTCCACTCCATAGCATGCATAACAATCCCTGACACACATTAGCACTTGGCACGTGTTGGCGCTTGGAAATTATTAGCATGTATGCAATACATTGAGATGCCTTGGTATTATTTGGCATGGTTTAATATTAAATTTATTTGAGATAAATTATTGGAAAGTAGATGAGAATCAACAAAGGAAGACTTGGCACTTAGAATGCACTAATACTTTACACTTGGCACCTATTGGAGCCTAGTGTTGGTGTGCCTAGCATACCCCTATTGGAAAAGGTAAATTGATGACTTATTAACCCTATTATGTGTTCATTTCCTTGTAGTTTAACGTGTTTCTCCATTTTATTGCCTTGATAATCCCTCGCACGCATTGACACACCCTTGCACATCTTGGCATGCCTTATCACTTGGCACATTTTAGCATGTTTGACATGCCTTCGCACTATCTCGCACATCTTAGCATTCCCTAGCACACCTTAGCACTCATGTCTTCACAACTAGCCTTTACATTTTTTCACGACTTGGGGAATCAATCAAGTCCTTGGCTATTGCAGTTCATGTGACAATATTGACCTGCTTCAACTGCAACAACTTGACTAATTTCACCTGTTAGGGTCCTATAATAATAGGATTCATAATTTTTTAATTAACTTTGATAGTCTTGTAAATATGTACATACCTTGCTTTCTGCAAGTTGTTTTCCCATGTTTGAAAAATAATAAAAAAATGATGAAAACAGGGTAAAGGTACTAAAATAAATATAAAAGGACTTAGAAAAAATAGACCCCAAAAGAAAAAAGAAATAAAAATAAGACCTGAAAGTGAGCAAGTCAAAATGCCACTACTATTTACTTTTATTGCAAGAAAATTTATTTTGTGCAGATTTTCAATAAATGCCATTATCCATTATCAGTTAAACAGTTTAATCTTAACTTTTCATGCTTTGGATTTCATGTTTTAGATAGAGAATAAACATATGTCAAACAATTTAAACATGACAAATCAGTAGATAGTTAGAGAATAAATGAGGAGCTCAACAGTTTAATCTGAGCCCTCGGATGAAATAAGGTTAGAATTATATAGATTTATGCTTTGAAAGAAAAATGGATTTAGGGTTGAAAGCTTAAATGCACCCATGCAAATGAAGTAAAAAATGTTAGAATAAAGATGGGTAGGTTGAAAGCAGTTGTGCAAGACATGTAATAAAGAATCATCGAGAAAAGATAACTAATTTCCCCTCCTCCACAATGATCTAGTATTCTAAACCTTCAATTAAAGAGGCTCAGAGAATTTCTTTGACTTCTGTTGGGACCAGACCCAAGGCTTGATAATCGATTAGTTAAAATATTGGATTCCTTACATAAAACACATTTCATCAGCATATTCACCCTTTTCCAAAACTATGATCCATTTTTCTAAGTAAAACACCTTTTTTTCTTAGTGAAAGTAAAAACCCTACTTAATTAATTTCATTTTCATTCAAAAAACACTCAAAAACCCATAAAATGCATTTTATCCTAATTTCATGTGTAAAAAAACCAAAATAGGACAAAACTATGCTTAATTGCCTATTTTACACTTTACTTGGCTTAAATACTATGTATTTTAAATTCATTTCATTCATTATTTCTCCATTTCATATTAATTTCTAACCGAAGTATTAAATCCTTATAAAATAACCCTTCCCGTATATATTAATTTATGTATATATTAAATACTCCCAAAAAACCCACTTATTTTAAGTTAAAACCTATGTTTCTATTTTCCCATGTGTCGAAATATAAACCCCACCCTTTCCCCATAGGTTTTAATATATCTTATTGTTATAATCCCCCCATGGTTTTAAAACACATAAAAACGTTTTATTTACCATATACTATTATATTACCATATAATACATCCCGAAACCATTAGTTATAAAGACATTGGTTAATGTTTTTATACACTATATAACATTACCCTGCCATATCAATAAAATAAAACATTAATTTTATGCATTTTAAACTTTGGTTAAATGCATTTTCATTAACCTTGTCGCATGATACGAGCATGAACCCCACCTATTATCGCTGAGCAACTTCACAACAAATCGCAGTTGTTCGCATTGGCCCTCCCAAATCCGACGATCCAAAGGCCATATCACAAATTAAGTTGCACGATCATAACACATTCCTAAGCACGCGAAATAGGTGGTTTCACCTTTTCCTCTCTCCTCCACATGGCCGAGCTTTATTGGATCGCATCCAATCCAACTAATACCACTTACCACCTATTTCCTGCGCAATAACCACATGCAGTTTTCGCCTTTTGAAGCCCAAAACCACCAGTTTGTCTGATATGTCTGCTATTAATTGCAGGTTCTTTAGACCTAAAACACCTAATAAATTTATAAAAATGCGCCATTAATGCCTTTCCTGCACTATCTGACTATATTTGTCCTCTCGATTGAAGAAAACGAAGCCTGTGCTTTGTTTTCAAGCCCAGAACCTGAAAAAGACCATGCATGCTACCATAAGACTTCATAAAGTTACTAGAAACCTTCAAAAGATACCAAGGACCTGTCAAAACAATTCAGGACTGTTAAAAAGACCTATACCTGAGCAAACAGGTATTTTCCAAGAAAAAGGAGCTTGTTATAATTTAAAAAGACATTGATAAAGGAGTTGAATACAGTAAAAGCATATTTTCCCTAAGAAAGATTTTATTTTCCCAAAAAGAGTCAAATTCATGTCGAAATTTGATTAAAAACCCATGTTTTAAAATTGCATTAAGTTTTAAAGGAGAAACTCGAGTTTATTTAAGTTTTTACAGACCTATAATACTCCTAAATAGCCTAGAAATCCTCTGCAGGTAAACCCAACATTCTGTGCCCAATTTGAAATGATTTTTAGCCCAATATCCACTGAAAGGGTATAAAAAACCCTTGTTTCTTGTTTTATAAATGTGTGAGAGTATAAAATACATTTTAAAGGAAAAATAAAGGTTTAAATCCAAGAAAAGAACCAAGTTGTATCCTTTTTCATCCAAGAACCTCCGTTAAAGTCAAGAAACACTTTTGTAAACCATTTAATCTTACAGAAGAATTCAGAAAGCCATAAAAATAGAGTTTCAGTTATCCTAGCTTAAAAGATGTCAAAATCCAATCCAACTATGTCATCCAAGACTGCAATCATTGTGAATCCTCTACAACCTCCTGTTGTAGACATTGAACACACATCATTAGCAAATGTGGACTATAAAATAGCAGATCCAGTTGTTGAATTTAATCTGATAGACCTCCAGTGCTGGAGCTATGAAAATTCCTTAGATCAGGTTGAATAAGTCCAAATTTGGGAATCAAACCTACCCAAATATGTTGTTCTAGTCACTCATATATGCCCAGAGGTTATTAGGTTGTGTCAGAGTTATTATTCACCTGAGAATAGAGTAATGATGAATGCAAACAAAGAGGTATTGTTTACAATTACTGCTGAGTCCATAAACTAGATGTTACAACTCAAACATGATCCCAAATTTATTCCTTTGTCAATAGAAGAATTAACAAAGTTGTACATTGGTCTTAAGTTTCCCAAAAGGTTTCATATTTTTCAAGTGTTCATGCCTTTACATGTTGAAATTCCACAAATCAACCCTCCATATACTACTTCAAAATTTCCAAAAGGGTTTAGACATGTCATTTCCATGCTGTCATTTATCCTCGGATACTTTATAGATGAGCATACTGATGAGTCCATCCTAGGGTTTCTATCTATTTTTTCACCGGAACAACCTCCTTCTATCATTTTTTATGATGTTGAGTAAATAGATGACAATATCCATGTTCAGCTAGTCAAATTTCAAACTGAAGAAGTATTTAGATATACATCCTTTCTCTTCCATATGTTCTTGTATTTTCAAGCAAACAAGTTTCCTATAACCCTCCAGAAGCTTGATATAGAAGAAAATCCACTTTCAGTCATCTTTTGGACTTCATTGATCAGAAAAGAGTCCTCATAATTCACTTTTGCAAAGTTTATAGATAATTTAGTCCACCCATTGATAAATATGTTGACCAACATAGAACAGCCAAGGATCAATGATGAAATGAAGAAAATTCTACAGCTATCAGAGCACACTAGAACTGGTGATTGGTACTTATATGAGAAACATACTAAAATTAGAGTTTTTGGGTCTAATCTGTTACCCTACAAACTACCTAAATATGTGCCAATGAGAATATTTTCCTTGGAGTATATCAGGAAAATATTAAATTATGATTCTATCAACTTCCTAGCAGCCAAGAAGAAGACCCTGTTTAAGTTAAAGAATCAGGTGGGGCCATTTATTTGTAATCACAAAGATGTAGAACAAGAAGTAGCAAAGAAATTACTTGAGTAAAGATTTGAAGAAATATTTTCAAGGAACTATGATCCACAAGGAATATTAAGCAAAATGAGGGTTAAGTGTAAACTAACACCCTATATTCATGAGAAAAAACCAGAGATTGAACAATATGTCAATCAAACTGAGTGGCTAGAAAACACTTTGGAAGATGCAATTAGACAAGGTGATACTAGTCACACCTTGCAAACTGAAAATCAAGGAGAAAAAACTACTAAGAGAGTTAGAGAAGAAGGAACATACATTGTTGAGACAACAACTGAAACAAGGTTTAAAATTAGATACAATAAAAAGCCTAAAGTCAATTCAGTTGATAAAGGAAAAGTGACAATAGAAGTAGAAGAAACAGCTGTTCGAGTGACAAATAAGGATGTTGCAACAATAAATACAAATGGGGCAGCAACAGAGATTTTGAATGAAGGAAATGCTGATAATTCAAACACTCAAGTCATAGAGAAAAAAACAGAATTTGGAGGCATCTTCCTCATAGACAGTAGAAGAAAAATATCTTGATATGAGAGAAAAATATAAGAAGATTAAGACAAAGAATGAAGAAATCAAGAATGATATTTATTCTCAATATTTGAAGCAAACACCAGGCATTCAGAACATACTTTTATCAGCTTTTGACTATTCAAATAAAAAATTGATTATGTCAGTACTACAACCAATAGTAAAGATTCCTAAGATAGTTGCAAACTACAAGAAAATTGATCTAGAAGTGCCAACAGAAAGCATTCATGCACTAGATAAGATTGAGTTTCATAGACAAAGTTCAGAGATGTTATATTCTACTATAACCACCAAGGCTATGAGTATCAACAACCTTCAAAATACAATTATAAACATGAGAGATCAAATGAAGGTTGACAAGGCCTCATTATATTCCAAAGATCATAGAATTAAGTCTCTAGAAGAGTTGGTTATCCAAGTAGGATATGATCCTATAAATGTTAAAGCAGCAGAATAATCAGTGAAGAAGAAGAATGAGGACATTGCAGCATTGAGGAAACAACTCAAGCTGCCATAAACTGAACATACTCAAGCTAAAGAAATAGTACAAGAACATAGTCAAAAGGATGACATGATGAACTTAATTTTTCAATTAACAGGATAGATAAATGAGATGGAGACTCAAATGGAAAAGCTTGTCCATGAAAGATAAACTACAAAAGTTTAGGAAACTCCTATAGTAATTCCCATGGTTACTACTGTTGTACCTTCAACTCTGATAGAAGAGTTGGCACCAAAATAACCACTAGCTACTGCAGTGCCAGTGACATCATCCACAACTTCAGCCACAGGATCTTCTACATCAACAGTGCAACCAATAGATGAAGCTAGTAAACTAGTAAAAGCCATGGAAGAAATTCCACTTCAAATAAATGAGATAAACAGATTGAAGAAAATGCCTGACAATCTTGAAGATAACAAAAGGCTAGCTCAAACCAATGCTAAAACTCATGAGAAAAGGGCTAACAAGTTAAATACTGAGTTGAAGAATCTACAAAAAGATTTGACATTGAAAGAGCCAATTTCTTATGTAAATAATCACTTATGGAGTAAAATCATTGAAGCTATAAATGATGTTTGTCCATCTATCCAGGTAATATATGAGCAGAGCGATTTAATGAAGGCATCACAGGAAAAAAATCAGAAAACAAAAGATGAGCTAGGTGACAAACCTGAGAAAGCAATAGAATTGATAAATTTTCTCAACAGTAAAAACAGGCAGGAGTTGGAAGAAATACAAATCACTGATAGGACAGAGACAATCCTTGAAATAAGGAAATTCATTTCAAATAAGAATCTGATGAAACAACTTGAAGAGAAGTTTGAAAACATGAACATAGCCATAACCAAGTTTATGGTTAAATTTGAAAATTTGAGGCAGAGAAGTTTGCCCAACATTTTGGTCATTAATGACAAACTCATGCCACAGGAAGACTATAATAAGAAAATCAAAGAGTATGCAAAAGAGAAAGTGGACAAGACAGACGGACAAGGTATTCCTACAGGGAAGGTCTTACTCATAAGTTTTGAAGACTTATTTTATCTGCAGCATGAGATAAGACATTTATTCTCCATAAAACCAACATTTTCTAGATATACTGAGGCAGATGAAAATTTCAGGAGGCTGAAAAAGATACAAATTCATAATGATGAAGCTTGGCAGTCACTCATTGACTTAATGTAAGAATCAAAGTGCCAAAAGAAAGACAAAAACAGTTCACTGATTTTTACAGTCAAAGAAAAAAATTACAGTAGTAAGACAGTTTTTACAGAGATTAAAGAGTATCCAAGTTAAAGAGTATCAGAGGATAAAGAGTATTTGAGTGAAAGAGTATAAGATAAAGAGATAATATTTCAAAACAGATTTGAAATATTTGTGCCAGCAAAGAGGACACCAAGGCAGCCAGCTACACCTAATCCAAAAACAATTTTCTATTTTATTTGGATAAATAGGATAGCTTGTTGATTTGTTAAGCAGCTGTCACTATTTTGTTGTAAAGTTATTTTATTTTTCCTTAGATAATTCCTAGAAGCACTCTAGGATATTTTGTAAACAATTTTGTATAAATACTTCACTCTTTGAAGTATTATTGCGGAATAAATTGCTGAAGATTTCTATTGTCATTTTTGTTGGACTTGGAAGCTTTTTGTTGCAAATTTCAAGTAGCAGACTAGATCAAATCAACTAGCATCATATTTCAGGATTCATGTGATGAGCCATTGAAGTGAAGTACTTTCTACTTGTCATTGTTTATCTTCTCATGTTTTCATTCATCTATTATGTATTCTAAATTTGAATGAATAAACAGGAGTGTTATTTCAGGATTTGTTAAAAGCACCTTGTCTTTACTGTTTATCATTTCTATGTTTTCTATTGATTTCCATAGTAGGGAACCCTTAATTTCTCCCTCTTTCATTTGACCTCTATCTAATCCTTCCTTTTTCCGGATAAAATAACCCTTCATTGCTCTTTATCCCAATCAAACCACTTCACCAAATAAAACTTTCCAAGATCTTCAGAGACTTATCTATCTTTCCCTGAAAACATTTGGCTTTTTGATCTTGATCCTAGTTCTGTTTGCTTGACTTTTGACTCCTTAGCCCAATGGAAAAACAGATTTCCCACTATCCATCTCATTAAGTGATTTTTCCCACCAAACTAAACCAAATCAAAACCAAATTGCACAATCATAACTAGCCTAATATCTTATAATAAAAACAAAGTTAAATCTTACAGAGAGAGCCCTCTCTGAACCCTAGGAAGGCTATATCCTAGAGTTTAAAAGTAGGTTTGTGGTTACCTCTAGTGTTCTTAGACTTTAAACCAAAATCTCACAACTTGAGAATTACTAGAGTGACAACATACTAGTGACCATACTTGGGAATAACCAATCCTCAGTCTTAAAATAGGTCTTAAGGAAATATTTTTCATCATCTTTTTGCCTTTAAGATTGTTTTAAAAAGTTGTGAGTATCAGTTTATAAAAAACTATAATTCTGGCTTCTAGAAAAATTTACCATACGAGGTCTAACCTGGATCCTAAACCTGTTGTTATAGTAGACAATCCAGACATAATTAGAAAAAATAATAAACAAACAGAAGATTTATATGCTAAAGTTTCATTAATTAGAGCCAATTCATTACCACAAGAATTAGTAAGTTTACAAGATATACAGTTTAATTTGAAATTTGAACATTCTTTATTCAGGAGAAAATCTGAAAGTAATTTAAGTATTGTTGTTATAGACCCTGTTTTTATTTCATTTTTGGAAACAAAACAGGAAAATATTGCAGTAGATTCTGAATTAAAAAAATTTGAAAATCGGGATAAACTTGAAGAGATAAATGATACTATTCTCAAAGAAATAGATGAAGCTATTGAATTAGCCCAATTGTTAGCTTACACATCTAAACCTTATATTTCTCATTTAGATGCCACTACATCATCTATAGTTGCAGCTACCATCTGTTAGTCATCAGTAATTTTTATCATTTGAAGATGACTATTTGAGAAACCTAGATTTCTAAAAACAAATTTCATGAAGTATTGTGAGTTTTAAAAATCTCACTACCTTCATTATCCTTAGGATAAATTTTTCACTCTTCTACTACTCTACCATGCCTTGGCCAGCCTACCATTCCTGAAGAGTCCCTCATAAATTCTAGGTCACTCATCCCATCCCATTTTCTACACTTATGGTTTCGACACTCCGTTTTGCCTCTGCCTACTTTTCACCATGCTGACCTAATGCCTCAAAGCCTTCAAAAACCCAAATTTGCCTATGAAAACTCCTTAGGTAGATCAATTTCAGTGGTTTGTGAATCTTCAAAATGATCTATCTTGTCAAAAAGAAGTTATTTTCCTCCTCTTTCCTAAAAAGCCCCAAGTCAAAACTTCAGTCTATGGAAAAGTCAAAAAACCCCCTCCACTAGATCACTGGAGTTTATAGGTGCTAGGGTTGGCCTTTATGTTCAAGAAGCATTTTTTTTTAGGTAATGAGAAAGTTGGAATCAAGTCAAAGGAAAAAACATTTAATTGGGCTAAAACAAAGCAGGGAAGCCTCCAACAAGGGTTTCCTTATCAAAAGTATATTCTGCAAAAGATAGTTAGCCATGAGTGACACTTCTGCAGGACTGTCAAAGATGCTACTTACAGGAAGATTGATAAGATCAGACAAACCTGATGTATCTCATGATGATGGCACATATAATGTAGAAATTATATACAAGATGCATGTATATATCTAGATTCTCCTGTTCTAACAATATTTATCTTCTTTCTAAATACAAAATCCTTCCACTGTTAATCTTTTGCGGAAATTAAAATCAATTGCAAACACGTGAAGAAAATAAAAACAATCTCACATAACACAGTTGTTTAATAGGAAATCCTGAAGCTAAAAACCCCAACTATCATATATTATGTATTATGGAGATAATGTAACAATCTCATACAAATCTTAGTACATCAAACTCTCAGTACAATCAATCGTCACACACTAATAAGAAGAAATATGCAAATCCATGCACCGATTTCTTGCCACTTGCTAGCCTGCCTCCACTGCGCAATCCCTATTGAAGAATATCGCTGAATGAATTTGAATTGCCCTTTCCTTGACTATGCAATCCTCATTGGCAAGTCCAATGTGTGTGTGGTGCAATCAATGCATCACTATAGTCACAACAGATAGTCCATCTTGCCCTTTCACCTATCTCTCCACTGGGTCTCCACTGGAACTGACATACACTGTAGTTAACTCTTTTATTGTTCAGTTGATTAATGAGTTATTATTTTTGAATCAATTAACTAATTAATTCACTCCACTCTCACTAGTGTATCATTCAGTTAGACTAGATACAATTAGCTCAACTGAGTTTAACTCCATTAACTAAGTTAAACTGAATAACCAATCCATGAACTACTCTTCAAACTCTATCATAACTTTTCCAGTTCATTTCTAACTAAGTCCTCCATGCATGAACCACCATTGATCCCTAGGAATTGCGTAATTCCTTCAGCCCACTGATTTTCCAAATTTGTGCACTGAAATTAAGTGCTCCAAGAGAATAAGTTGTTGTTTATTGTCAGATTATTATTAAGAGCTAATAATAATCGACACTTCTATTTTTAGATCGATGATCTATAAATAGACTTCACCCAATATTCTAAAAACATAATTTCATCTATTTTTCCAACTTGACCAAAAATCTACAAATAGCATCCTGCAACTTCTGAAATATGATCACCATGTCTAAAAATATACATAGTCTAAAAATAGACTTGCGCAAAAATAGCCGACGAGCCCACTTAGTGAAGGCGAATCATTTTCACTAAGATCATCATCTTGTTAAATATCAACACTCCCTCTTAACAAGAAAGGGATTATCCTTCACCCTGATCCTACCTCTATGGTATTCGAATTTTCTCCTGGTGAGCGCCTTCGTCAGAATATCTGCATCCTAATCTTCCATAGGAATGTACTAAAGCAACATGATCTTCCGCTGCACACAATATCTGATATGAAGATACCGGATATCAATATGTTTATATCTATCATGAAACACAGGATTAATCGAGAGTTTAGTGCAACTCTGATTATCACAATGTATCACTATAGGATCTAAATGTGAACCGAACAAACTGACCAGGATCTTCCTCATCCAGATAGCCTCACATGCAGCTTGAATTGCTACCCTGTATTCTGCTTCCGCTGAACTAAGTGCCACGGATCTTTGTTTCCTGATGTACCAAGAAAATATTGTAGATCCGATACTGAAAACCCCTCCTGATGTGCTCTTTCTGTCTGTTGGGCTGCCTTCCCAATCTACATCCGTGAAGCCATGCAACTTCACTTCATCCGTCTGTCTGTACCATAAGCCATACTCAGATGTGCCTCTGAGATACCTTAGGACATGCTTGCCTTCCTTCCAAAAGAGCTTGGTAGGCTTAACCATCACTTGTGAAAGATGGTTCACTACATAGCATATGTCCGATCTTGTATTAACTAAATACATGAGAGAACCCACCAACTGTCGATAAACAGTGGCATCCACTACCTCTACCGATGTAGCATCCTATTTCCTCCAATTTCCTGGAAGAGGAGTATCAATAAGCTTGCAGCCTTGCATGTGAAACTTCTCCAGTATCTCCCGGGCAGACTTGCCTTGAGACACAAACAGTCCACCTTCCCGCTACCATATTTCCAATCCAAGGAAATAATGATGGAGGCCCAAATCCTTCATCTCAAACTCCTTTCCAAGATCTGCCTTGCATGAGTGTATCAACTGCTCATCATTTGTTAGTATTAAATAATCAACATAAAGAACAATGATTAAAAGCTTACCCTCCACCACAATTTGGTACAGGTTTTCATCCGCCTCACTCTTGGTGAAGCCAAGTCCAGTGAAATAGCTGTTGATCCGTGTGTACCAAGCATGTGGTGCTTGCTTCAGCCCATATAGCACTCTTTTGAGCCTGCACACATGCGACTCGCTGCTGTAGATCTCAAATCCTTCAAGCTTCTCAATGTACACCTCTTCCTAAATGATCCCATTAAGGAATGCAGTATTCACATCCATATGATGAATGTGCCAACCCATATACACTAAGAGAGCAAGGATGGTCCTTATGGAATAATACCGTCCGATAGGAGCAAAGGTTTCTTCATAATCAATCCCATCGATCTGTGAGAAGCCCCAGGTAACAAATATTTCCTTATAATTCTCCATGCTCCCATTAGAAGCTTGCTTTACCTTGTAGATCCATCTTGATCCTACAACTGATTTACCCACCGGCCTTGGAACAATCTCCCAAGCACTGTTTCTGATAATGGAGTCATACTCCTCCACCATGGCATCTACCCATGTGGGCTCCTGCACTAATTCTTCAAAAGAAGATGGCTCTGTCACGATAAACTTGCTCATCAGAGCCATGTATCCAGTAAATCAGTCAGGTGACTGTCTCCATCTGCGCTATGATGTTGGGACTCCTACATTCTGTGCCGCATCAAGCTTCAGTCTCTCAACTTCTGTGGTATGCTTTATGCCTTGTCTGATGTTTGGTTCTAAATGAGTGGACTCCTCCACTCCATGAATCTCTTCCTGTGGCTGATCCACATATAGAGGCTCATCTTTGGGAACAAGAAGTTCCTCCTCTGCATGCAAGTGTAGCTCCCTCTCAAGCGACAACTTCATGGCTTTCACCTCATTGAATTTTATATCCCGTCGCACCACAGTCATCCGATTTGCCTAGTAACATCATAATTATGGGGTGTTTTGTAATTCTACAAATATCCTAACCTATGCTAGCCGGCTCCAGCTCTTCTTCCCTTCGGCGTCCTTTGTCACATGAATGTAAACAGATGAGCCAAAAATCTTCAAATGAGAAATATCAGGCTTCTTACCAGTAAAATCTTCTTCAGGTGTACTCATGCCAAGTACTCTATGAGGACAACGGTTTTTCACATAAACCACAGTGTTGCATGCTTCCACCCATAAGTGCATCGGTAGGCCTTGGTCATGCAACATCGCTCATACAACACCCACGATCATTCTGTTCTTCCTCTCAGCGATCCCATTCTTCTGTGGGTTATGAGGTGCTATGATTTCTCTTCGAATTCCTTCTTTGCTACAGAAGTCTTTGAATTCGCCCGAGATGTATTAACCACCATTATCGCTCCGTAGAGCTTTCACTTGCTTCCTCGACTCCTTATCCACCAATTCTTTAAACTCACAGAACTTTGAGAATGTTTCACTCTTCTTTTGCATGAAGAAGATCCAACATCTACAAGAATATTCATCAAAAAATATAACACAATACCTGTGTTTTGTCATTAAAGTAACCGAGAAAGGTCCACACATGTTGGTGTGAATTCTCTCCAGGATCACCGAAGCACGGTTCTCCTTCTCATGAAAGGTGGTCTTCAGAAAATTACCCATAGTACATCCCTTGCACTGATATGACTGTGAAAGAGTACCCTTGGGAAGTCCAGTAGAAATCTGTTGCAAAATCTTCAAAGCGCCATGGTGAAGATGGCCCAATCTCCTATGCCATAATTTACCCTCATCTCGGCTCACCACTTCTTCTGCTTTGCCCACCATTGCAACGCAGCCATCTACTTCTAGCTTGTAGATATTCTTAATTCTAATTCCTATCCTTTTGGTTTGACCCATTATTTTATGTCGCAGGAAAGCTTTTCCATCGCTAAAAACAACATCATAACCTTTGTATTCCAACATTGCGACCAGGACCAAGTTCTTCTTCAAACCTGGAAAATGTATAACATATTTCAACATAAATGGATTACCTGACTCCCTCTCAAAGGTAATGGTCTCAATGCTGGTCACACTGTATCGACCATCGTCGCCCATCTCTATATGCATTTGAAGGTCCTTCTCCTCCAAGTCACTAAACAACTCCTTGTCTCCCGTCATATGGAAAGACGCACCACTATCAAGATACCACACCGATCCCATAGAGCTTGAAAGAAAGCATGCGATAAAAGAGAAATCAAATTCAAATTGTGAGGCTAAGGCCTCTCCAGCTGCAGCTCCAACAACCTTCTTGTTCTTCTTCTTTTATGGGCAGTTAGTGGCGAAATGCCCATGTTTGTGACAGTGAAAACACTTCACCTTTGAAAAATCTTGCTTCTTGCCTTTAGCTTTGGATTTTGAAGGAAATTTCTTCCCCTTCCCTTTCCTTGCTTTGTCATCCAAAGCGCAATTCTCTTCATCTTCAGTCTTCGATGAAGAGCCATCCCTGGTACTTCGCCTTATCTCCTCCTGCACAAGATCCGACCAAAGTCGCTCCCATCCCAGCAGTTTCTCTCGTCCATTGACAGAGGCTTCGTAGATATGCCAAATTTTTGAAAGCCCAAGGAGAGCCAATCTCACCAAGTCTTCATCATCAACAGTAATCCCCACACTTCCCAGTTCATCCCTACAGTGGACAAACTTTGTGAGATATTTTTGAATACTTTCTCCCTTCTCCATTTTTATTTTTCTGAGCTTATCTTTCAGCGCCGACTTCCTCTGGTTGTTGTTGCTTTGGAAAAAATCTGTCAAAACCTTCCACATTAAGAATGTATTGGCTTTCCCATGAATGTTGGACACAATATGGTCCTTCACACCTTCCAACATAATTATTCTTGTCTTCGCTACCTTCTTTTGCCATGCATCAAGTAATGCAGCATCGTTAGATCCTGGCTTAGGAACATCGCTATCGATGAAATCCTTCAGTCCATTATCCTCCAACATCGCCTCCATCCTATCCTTCCAGGCTATTTAATTTGAGCTCCCATCAAGGTCATACTCCAATCACAACCCATTGAATGGCATTTCAATGTATACTCAACTGTCGTACCAAGAATTTTCTGCAGCAAATTCGAATTGTCCACCAGCACAAACTCAGTAATTCTTCACAATTGCAATCTTCAAGAATTAACATTGCTCGGATACCATGTAGAAATTATATACAATATTGATGTATATATTCATATTCTCTTGATCTAACAATATTTATCTTCTTGCTAAATACAGAATCCTTCCACCGTTAATATTTTGCAGAAATTAAAGTCAGTTGCAAACACATGAAGCAAATAAAAACAATCGCACATAACAAAAATGTTTAACGGGAAATTTTGAAGCTAAAAACCCCAAATATTATATATTATGTATCATGGAGATCATGCAAAAATATCATACAAATATTAGTACATCAAGCTCTCAGTACAATCAATCGTCACACATTAATCAGAAGAAATTTGCAAATCCATGCACCAATTTCTTGCCACCTACTAGCCTGCCTCCACTGCGCAATCCCTGCTAAAGAATAGCTCTGATTGAATTAGAATTACCCTTTCCTTGACTGCGCAATCCTCATTGGAAACTCAAATGTGTGTGTGGTGCAATCAATGCACCAGTATAGTCACAACAGATAATCCATCTTGCCCTTTCACTTATCTCTCCACTGGGTCTCCACTGGAACTGACATGCACTGTAGTTAACTGTTGTATTGTTTATTTGATTAATGAGTTATTATTTTTTAATTAATTAACTAATTAATTCACTCCACTCTCATTAGTGTATCATTCAGTTAGACTAGATACAAGTAGCTCAACTGAGTTTAACTCCATTAACTGAGTTAAACTGAATAACAACTCCATGAACTACTCTTCCAACTCTGTCATAACTTTACCACTTCAGTTCTAACTGAGTCTGCCATGCATGAACCACAAGTAAACCCTAGTAATTTTTTAATTCCTTTAGCCCACTGATTTTCTAAATCTATGCACTGAAATTAAGTGCTCCAAGAGAATGAGTTGTTGTTTATTGTCTGATTATTATTGAGAGCTAATAATAATTGACACTTCTATTTTTAGATCGATGATCTATAAATAGACTTCGCCCAATATTCTAAAAATATAATTTCATCTATTTTTCCAACTTGACCAACCATCCACAAATAGCATCCTGCAACTTCTGAAATATGATCACCATGTCTAAAAATAGACATAGTCTAAAAATAGACTTGTGCCAAAAATAACCCATGGGCCCACTTAGTGAAGGTGATTGATTTTCACTAAGCTCATCATCTTGTTGAATCTCAACATATAAATACTAAAGGATTTTTTGATACCAACTGCTAGGGTTTTCACACCAAGAGGTTTTCACTGCTTCAAAGTGAAAACATGACAGAATGTCAATTGAAAGAAGGTCAAAATTCTTCTCTTCAGTCACATCCACCAACCAATCAAAGGCATAAAAGATGCAGGATTGAAGATTCCAAGGTGAAAGTGCCAAAATAATCACAATTTTACTGTTTAAAAGTGTTGAAATTTATGAAAAGGATAAAGTGGAGAAAACCTTTAAAAAAGAGCACTAATTTCACTGTATGCCTTTTTCCTCAAAAATTTGTCAAAATGACCTTTTTCTTTTTAAGAACTGGTTCATGTTTCCAAAATTTGGGTAAGAGGCAAAATTAATCTTGTTAAAAAAATTTTCAATCCAAGGGAAACATCAAGATGCTCCAACAAAGGAAAAAAGCCATTTTTCTTAGAGTTCTACCACCTACAGGACAAAAAGACCAAAAAGTCAGTGAAAAAGAAAGAAAGGAAACAAACATTATAAAAGTGGGTTTGATCATGAAATTATTTTTCAAAAAAAGGTATAAAGGCCTTCCTTACCTCTTCCCAAACTCATTTTTGTGTTTGAAAGAAAGATAGAGAGCCGTTGAATCATTTCTAGGCGTTTTCCTGAAGATTGGGAAAAATTTCCCCAACGCTACACGTAGGCGATGGCGCTGCGCATAGAACCTTTGGCGCTATGCATAGAACCTTTGGCGCTATGCATAGGGGAGGAAATACAGTGTTAAATAACACTTCGCTATGCACATATGGACCGTCGCTGCGCATAGGCACCGGTGTTATGCACACGCCCAAGTCAAAGCCCGAGATGCCCACAAAAACAAGCGCTGCACGCAGGGGAGGACCCGACAGGCCCGTGCAGAGGCCTGAGCCACCCATATTCTTTGATCGTTGCACACAGTATTTCACAGTAGCATGAATATCCAGCGCTGTGCACAAGGGCATCCGACCCGCCCAATGCTGCGCACAGAGAAGTGCATAGGGCACGACTGAAACAGCCAGTCGCGTGGCACTACGCACAAGAGAAGTTTGGCCAAAATTTCCAAAAATTAGTCAAAATTAGTCTTTTCCTCCTCAAATTTTCCCCTGGCTCTTGCACGAGTTGAAAAAGGTTGGCGATCACTTTTTATTTTCCCTCCAAGTGTTCTTTTTGCATCCATAATCAAAGAAGAGTAACAAAAACCTAAATGACTAAAAAACCCTAATATTCATGGAAAACAATCATTTAACCTTCTAATTCATAATTTACCAGTTGGAGAGTGGTCATTGGTGTAAATACACTCATTACAAGCTCGAAATCCTTCAAAACTCTGAAAGCTTTCCTAGACATACTTCCATTTTGCCCCCATTTGTTAAAATTTTCCCTCACCATCACTCATTTTTCCTCCCTAGACCTAAAGCTCTCACAAGCTAAAAGCCAATTTGTTCAAGGACACAATCAGTCACTATGTCTGTAGAAGAGGTAAGTACTAGTAGTGATGAAGGCCAAGGGACTATCAGGCCAAAACATAAGGGAGGGAGAATTAATAGGTTTGAGGCATTGGATACAATTCAAATCACATCTTCTCCCATGATCCTTGCATGTTTTCAATATATTGGATGCTATCAATTTTGTGAGAGGGTTAAACAGGTCCAAAACCATTCAGATTTGACTAGGTTGTTTATTATCAGCCTACAAAACAAGCAGGTCAACCTAAAAGGAGTAAATTTTGAGCTATCATCCGGATACATTGCTAGGGCCACAGGGATACCAGATGTGGGTGAGACATGGTTTAAGAGGGAGAAATTGGCCTTAAGCTACTATGAGCCCTTCCTCAAACCAACGTATCAACAGGGCTGCAAGACTTTTTTCCCCTTCTCTCACCTTCTAGAGAGATATGCACCACTAATGAGGGAGGTCATGAAGTACTTCACTTGTGAGGGGATGTACTCTAGGCTTTATTCATATCACATAAGGCTGCTAATGCACTTCACCAGGGTTCAATTGCTAAATCTACCATACTATCTCTACTGGAGCATTGACAAAATGGCTTCAATAGTCAAGAAAAGGAGTTATGCCAACAAAATGCAAAGCCTTTTTCACCACTTTTTGGTTAAAATGATTTTTTTACACCAGCTAGAGCAACAGGGAATCCCTTGGGAGGTTTTTATCTCACATGATATATTTGCAGATCCCCAAGCCTTCATTCAGCAAAATTTTCCTTCCACTTCACACCCACTTACCTCCACTCCTCCATCACCCCCAAAGATCATGTTCCATCACCTCCACCCATGCCTTCTCCACAAGGAGACTTACCTCTTTCTTCTTCTCCTGAAGCATCAAATGAGGGAAATAGTGATAATGAAACAAGTCAAAAGGAGGCAGAGCAAATAGAAATGGAGGACAATGAAGTTAGTAATGATGATGATGAGTCTGAGGAGCAAGAAAACAGTGATGCCCTTGACATTGATGGGAAAGAAAGCAGCCTTGAGGCACAAAGCATGGAAGAGGACAATGAGGTAGAAAGTAAAGGAAGAGAAGACAATCAAGAGGATCATAGTCACAATGAGGATGAAATGAAGAATCAAAACGGCAGTGATGTTGACATGGATGCATCACAAATGGATGACCAAGCTAAACATTAAAACATAGATATGGAGGTTAATGACACATCATTAAATGCTGAAGTAAACTTGCCAAGTGACCATGAGGACAAAACAGGGCTCAAAAATTACCTTGACTGTCATGACAGTCAATATGACAGTGGTAAAAATCAGAGTGTTGAAGGCAGCAGTGAGGCTCACAACTCTTCCAATGAACAAGATGAAGATGCACAAAGTGATGGGAGACCTAGAAGTGAGGGTGAGATGGAAGAAGAAGCTACACACAACAGTCCAAAAGGTGAGAAAGAAGGCTTTCCAGCAGATGATAACACTCATGACAAGGACCCTATAGTAGAAACCATTAGACCTTTTGATTTCTCATACCACAGGGGGAAGAGGGATGTGCTTTCTGCCTCATAAAGGCAAGGGGCCATCTCTTCTCCAGCTATCAAACCATTGGACAAAGGTAAGGAAAAAATGAATGAAGATGTTGAGGATCAACATGGTGAAGAAAGAGAATTTGAACTTATACATGTTGATAGTGAGGAAGAAGAGAAAATCTCCAGTTCACTCCTCCAAAGTAATAATTCCCAAATAAGAGATCTTTAGGCAGAGTTGGAAAGAGCCAAGTAAAAATATGATGTCTTAGATTGGGAGAACTGGCAAAGGAGAGCACACATAGAAATTTATGAGGTAAGGGCACTCAGGGCCCGAAGACAAGCCATAAGGGCATAGGTGCAATTATAAGAGTACAAGAGGACTCATCTAGAGAGTGAAGAAGAAGAAGAAGAAGAACCTAGAAGGATGCCAAGGACCATTGGGCTGAGAAAATCCTTGGCCAAAGAGAGGGAGGAAGAATCTGCCCTAGCTGAGAAAATTCCTATCAGTGAGCTACTTGAAAGAGACATAGAGTTTGATAGGGAGCCTTGCCTTGAGAGGGCCAATATGCATTTAGAAGATAAGTTTGAGAAGGAAAACAAGGCCCTTGAGCTCCAAAGGAAGATGGCCAAACACTATGCCCTTAGAAACCAAATTGCTAGGGAAAAGCTCAAGATGGCATTGCTTCAAAATAAAACACTAAAGGAGGAAAAAGGCCATGAAAGCCTTGGATTTCTAGCTGAAGCTTCGCTACGGGTGTCCAAGACCTCTTGAGGGACCACTCCACAAATTTTGGGCAAATTTGAACAAGATTTTGTTTTTTTTGAAATTTTGAGGCCACTATGCGCAACACGCTTGGAACTGAGCACACAAATCATGCATCCTTAGCTTGAAAAATTGACATTTTTAGATGTCTCTCATCATCAACATTCTTCTCACAAAATTGCAGACCATTTGGAGCAACTTTGACCCCCCAAAAGGTCAAAAAACACCTAAATTTTGACCATTCTGCCTCATTTTCAGGCAAAGTGCTGCGCATAGAGCAGTGTTGGAGAATGGATTTTGGGATAGGAAAATGGCACTCATTCAAAAAACAAAAGGTATATCTGGAAAGACAACTTGACAATATTTCCAACAAGCCATCACAGAGAAAAATTTGACACCAGGAAGGAGGTCAAAACAGGACTGCAAGTACACATATTTTCTGATATTTTGGCACTACGCATACAGGACCAAAAGTGGCAAAAGTCAACAAAACACACTCATTTATTGAAAAATAAGTTTTTTAGTATTTTTGAGGCAAATAACTCTAGGATTAGGTGTTAGAAGTTATTATGCATTTATTTTTCTTGGATATTTATGCCTTGGGCCTTGCATGGTCACTTGGACATAAATTGTCATTTATGACTATTTTGGATATTTTAAAAACCCTAATTAGGGTTTTAGACCTCCTTTTATCCATAAATAGAGCATGAGGCTCTCATTTATTTGGTTGGAATTTGGTGACTTATTCTGAAGTTATACATAGTCTCTTGGAGGTTGAAAGCAATTTGATGTCTTGGAGCTTGTGAATGCCCTGATTTGTTTGTTGATGGAGGAGGATTTGGTTGCAGGATCCCTGAGCTTGGTTGATGGTGAAGTGATTCTATTTTGTTATTGTTATTTCTTGTTTCATTATGTCTCCATATTTCTATGTTGCAGTAGAACAAAAGATTTAGACTAAGAAATTTTTCTGAAGGCGCCTTAGCTCTGTTTGTTCTTCACTGCCTTGATGTTTTCTTCTACTAGGACATGTTAGAGAATCCTTCATTTCTTTCTAAACCTCCTAAGCTTGTTTATTTCCTGAATGGTTTAATACTGTAGGTATCAAGAATGATTCATGGTTAGCCTGCTTATTTGATGTCACTAAAATACTATTCTTGAAGCCTCTCTTTAAAGTACCATTACTTAGGTTTGTCAAAGAAGTTTTGTTTCAATCATACTCTTTGCACTTACTTAGTTAATTGTTTTAAAGATCTTCATAGCTATAATCTTAGATGTTCAGGAGTTCCCTCCTCTCTGATTGTATTTATTTGTGTATCTTAAATGTTTTTGGTCCTTGATGATGAAATAACTAGAAGGTAAATAATTTTCTTGCCTTCTATATTTCATTGGAATATTTTCCTTGAATAATTATCTACTTTAGTTGAATCAAAGAGTTTAGGCTTTGCTCTTCCTTTGATTTCCTCTCTATGCTTATGATTCTTTTAAGTCCCTTTGTTTAAAGTATATGATAAAGGATTCTTGATTTCCCTTTGTTCAACTTTTTGTTCTCAAATTTGATGTCCATATCATGAACCTTCAAACCCCGAAGATCCACCAACCAAGCTATATTTTCCCTACAATAATCCCTAATCCATTAATGAACCTATCATGACTTTATTAGACTCCATTTCCCAATAAATTGATAATTCCCTTGTTCTATCTATTCTATCTAATCATCATACCCAACCAAAACAAACAACAAAACCCAATACTTCATAACTAGCCTAAAATTAAACTTAAAAAGCAAATGAGTTCACATCTCTTGCACAAATTAGAGAGAGCCCTCTCTGAATCCAGGAAGGCTAGGTCCCTGGATTCCAAAGTCTGGTTTTATGTTGCATCTCACAGCCTTGCAAGACCCTTAGTATGACCTCACTCATCAAATAAATTTGTTCAGGACCAAGTCACAAACTGAGATAGACCAGACTGACCTTGAGACCTCAGATTTGCACCAAAGCCTTAGTAGAGAAGCCTCTCCTTCTACTCCCCCTGAGTTTTAGCTTCTCCATCACTTTGGATCATTTTATTCCAATACTAATCAAAATAAGTTGGCTGGTCCAAGCACCTCAACTATACCCATTCACACTACCATTGTGCAAACCACTTCACTTCATCCTCCTCCACCTCTCACAAATCCTCCCCTTCTAAATTAGCCTTTGTTTCCACTACCTCCCATCATGGCAGCATGGTATGCTCCCTTGGTTCTACCACTACCTCTATTTCCTTTGCCAAATGACTACCAATCTCGGATTCCACACTTCACAGGAGCTGAATCTAGCACTACCCAAAAGCATGTGGACAAAATGAATGATGCTTTTGACTACATGGAAATAGGAGAGGAGAAAATTAAGATGCATATGTTTGCCCAAAGCCTAGGAGGAGAAGCCAAAAAATTGTTTAAAAACTTAGCTCCTAACAGCATACATGACCTCCCTTCCCTCTACCAAACTTTCATAAACAAATGGGAAATCAAGAAGAACCCCCTCCAAATCCTTTCAAAGTACAAAAACCTCAAAAGAAATGTATGTGAAAGTGTTTGAGACTATTGAACTAGATTTAACATTGTTTACAATGCCCTCCCACCTCACATGAAACCTCCCCAAGGACTAGCCTTAGTGAAATTTCCAGAGGGCTTTGATGCATACATGGCCTACCAAATGAGGGAGAGAGATCCCCTAACTCTAGAGGACATGCAAAGAGGTGTTGTGAGTGTAGAGGCCAACTTGATTGAGAAAAGAGCTAGGACGAGATCAGAGAATAGAGTAACCTATAGAGATGAAATAATGCCTTCAACTTCCTCTTCTGATGCCAAAATTGACACCCTATTTAGGACAATGGAGAGAATGATGGAAAAAATCAGTTTGAGTGAGAGAACACCTCCTAGGGAAAACCAAGTCAATCCACAAAATAGGAGTAGGAATCAGAAATTTAGAAAATACCCTCCCTAAATTAGACAAAGAGAGAATTACCAACAAATTAGACCCGCTTTCCAAGACAACTATGTAGATGAAGAGGAGAGAGAGCCGAAGGAGTTGGAAGAAAACCATGTAAATTTCATAGGTTCTGATGATGAGGATAATTCTTTTCTTACTGAAGAAGAAAAAAGGATGTTCTCTTCAAAACCAAATGAAAAATCATATGAACATTCTGAATACTATAAGTTAGGATTTGAGAATTCCATAATGGAAGTCCATAGGCAATATGACCTTAGGAGAAAAAATAATCAAGATGTTCCTAAAACAAATCAATCAAACACTATAGTTAGGAAAACCCTTGAACATATTCCTAAAAGGACAGTGGAAAACACAAGAACTATGGCTAAGAAAACTGATCTAAACAAGCTAAAAACCAGTCAGCCGAGTAATGACTCAAGCTAGCCTAGTACTTCAACTAGTGGCCCTGAAAAAACCTTGTTGTCCAAACCATCAAATCAAAATTAGCAAATCAAAAATGTAGAAAATTTTATGGTTGATAAAACTGATGTAAATATGTTAAAGACACCTATGCCTTTCATTTTTGAAGGAGAGATTTCCAAAATCAAGATAACCATACCTCTCATTGAATTGGTAACCCAAGAGATGTATATATCCCAGATTTTGAAAGTGTTAAACATAGGGAATGATACCAAAACTCTAAACTTAACTGATGATAAACTAGAGTTGTTGTTTGATCCTGAAGTAGAGGGAAAATATCAAGAAGGAGTTGTCCCTCCTTTCTATGCCAGTCTGAACATACATGACAAAATTTTGCATAATGCTATGCTAGACTCCACTGCGTCACACAACCTCATGCCAAATGTTGTGATGGAGAGATTAGGCAAGAAATCACAAAGCCTTACAAGGAATTATACTCCTTTAATTCGAGTAGGGTCAAGTGTTTAGGCCTAATCAAAGATTTGTGTGTCAATCTAGCACAAATCCCCGCTAGGAGTCTAGTCATGGACATAGTTGTTGTTGACATTCCCCCAAAGTATGGCATTCTTCTATCTATATCATGGGGGGCCAAGCTTCAGGGAAGCCTTCAAACGGACATGTCCTATGCCACCATCTCGGTCTTGAACCAAACAAGGAGGTTGTACCGGGAATCCCACATGAAATGTATGGTGAGAAGCTTAGATAGGCCAAACAATACACCGGTTTATTCCATTCATTTTTACCTTGACTCATTCATCTTGTACAATAAAAATGATATTAATGAACAAGTGAATGAAAATGAAGGAGAACTAAGCCTACCAGAACAACCAAATCAACCCTCTAGTTAATAAAATGACACCCAAAACTATAGCAGCCCTGAATTACAAAAGAGTGACAAATATGAAATTGACACACTTTGGCACATGAGCTTTGATGGCTCTTATGGCAAGGCTGGCTCAGGAGCTGGAGTTTGTATCCATAACAAAAATGAAGGCCATTCCTATAGACTAGATTTTCAGTGCACTAATAGCATTGCAGAGTATGAGGCCCTCCTTATTGGTTTTCATTTACTTAAGGACCTCAAAGCTAAGAAAATATTTCTTCAAGGAGATTTAGAACTAATCATTAGAAAAATAAAGGGATAATATTTAGCCAAGAATCCTAGACTAAGAGAGTATAGGAATGATGCTCTAGACCTTTTCAAAACATTTGAGAAGTATGAGCTCACTTTCATCCCTAGAGCCCAAAACTGCCTTGCCAATAAGCATGCCTTTGCTGCCATCAATTGCCAAGTACCTTATGCCAATGAAAAATACCTCATCAAAGTAAAAAAAAGGCCTATAGTACTGGAAAACATAAACCATTGGCAAGTGTTTGAGGGTGATGAACAAATAGATGATTTTATGCAATCTAGGAATGAATTTGCAAGTACAAAACAGAGTTTAAGGCTTGAAAGAGATGATTTTGCTCAAGATGAAACTCCCAAAATAGAGTTGTCCTCTAATATTGATATAAACCTCATTAAAAATCCTTATAATTCATAAATTTTTAATAATTTAGATCAAATAGAACTTGAGGTTTTGCAATGTAAAGATGACACCTTGCCAAGAGGCCTTACACCATTAGAAGAGTTGTTTGATTTTAATGATGTAGCTAAAAAACCCAAGATGGAATCCACTGAAACAAATGTAGAAGAATGTAACATTGGAAGCATGGAAGAGCCCAAAATTATTAAGTTGTCCAAAACTCTTCCTCCTCACATAAAACATAAATACATTGATCTTTTTAGAGAATTTAAAGATGTGTTTACTTGGGGGTATGAGGACTTGAAATCCTATGACACAAACATCATTCAACACAAAATTCCTCTCAAGGAAAATAAGAAACCATTCAAACAAAAATTGAGAATAATAAACCATATCTTATTACCTTCAGTTGAGAAAGAGATAAAAAATATGTATGATGTCGGGATCATAGTCCCTATTAGGTACTCAGAATGGGTGTCCAACCTTGTGTCAGTTAGGAAGAAGACTGTGGATATTAGGCTTTGCATTGAATTTAGAAACTTGAACAAGGCCTCCCTAAAAGAAAATTATCCCTTGCCTAAAATGGATCACATACTTCAAAAAGTAGTTGACTCACAAAGAATATCATTGCTGGATGGCTTCTCAGGTTATAACCAAGTACTAGTCTTTCCAAGTGACCAACACAAAACTGCTTTCACTACACCTTAGGGTACATTCATGTATGTCAAAATTCCATTCGGTCTAATGAATGTAGGGACCACCTTCCAAAGGGAAATGGACATATATTTTTCAGAGGACATAGGTTACTTCATAGTCATATACCTTGATGACATCACTATCTACTCTAAAATTGATGAAGAACACTTAGTCCATTTGAGAAAAGTTTTTGAAAATTGTAGGAAGTATGGCCTATATTTGAATCAACATTGTTTGGCCTTCAGGAAGGAAAACTCCTAGGCCACATCATCTCTGAAGAATGGATCAAGATAGATCCCAAAAGGATCGAAGGCATACTACAAATAAACCGTCTTAGAAACATTAAGGAGCTGCAATATTTCATTGGAAATATCAAATTCCTAAGAAGGTTCATCCCCAACCTTCCTGAACTCCTAAGGAATATTACAAACATGTTAAAAAATGAAGTAAGAGTGAAGTGGAATATGGAAGCAAAACAATCTTTTGAGCTAGTAAAACAAGCACTCACACAAACACCAATCTTGATCAGTCCTGACTCCACCAAGGATTTCTACATCTTCTCATTTGAATCTAAACACACCGTTGTTGCAGTTATATTGCAAACAAAAATCATGGGGCAAGAATAGCCCATAGCCTTCTTCAGTAAGGCATTGAAATATGTTCCTCTAAATTATAACATCATGGAGAAACAAGCCTTTGCCTTAATCAAAGCTTTGAAAGATTTTAGAGTTTATATATTGCACTCACATGTCATTGCTTTTGTCCCACACACAGTTGTCAAAGACATACGCAATCAAGACCCTAATGGTAAGAGGGGTAAGTGGATTGCTACTATCTTAGAATATGATTTAGAAATCAGACCCACTAAATTGATTAAAGGAAAAGGACTTGCAAAGCTTATGGATGAATCAAATTTCCAAGAATTAGGCATGAATATGGTTGATGTGTTAGAAGAAACAAAAGAATTCACAGCTTCATACATTGAAGGAATATTTTTGAATTCACCTTGGTATGCTGATATCATTTATGTACTTCTTTATCTCAATACTCCTCCTTCTTTGTCAAAGAATAAAGCTAGATTCTTTAAATAGAAAGCTTTAAATTTCTGCATTTTAGATGGAGTTCTATATTGGAAGAGTTCTGTTGGCATGCTACTTAAATGTTTTCTTGAATATGATGTAGAAAAGATCATGCATGAATTGCATGAGGAAGAATGTGGAGGTCACCTCTACTAGAAGACCACAACCAACAAGATCCTTAGAGCTGGCTACTATTGGCCTACCCTTTTTCTCGATACTCACAAACTGGTCATGACTTGCCATAAGTTCCAAATCTTTGATGGCAAAAGAAAACTTCTACCTTTTCCTTTTCATCCCATCAGTGTCGAAGCTCCTTTCCGACGACGGGGGTTAGACTTCATAGGAGAGATCCCATCCTACCTCATCTGCCCAACATAAGTGGATCCTCATAACCACTGATTACTTCACCAAATGGATAGAGGACATCCCTGCTGCTGTTAAAACAACAAACTTAGAGTCCAAAAAATCCACTATTGATCCAAAATAATCAGATCCAAAAGCTTCCATTGAAAAAAATAGCTTCTGACAACTCAAAATCTGAAAAAACATCTACTGCTTCTCAAACCATTCCTGAAAAGAAAACTAGGAGCAGTAAGACACAAGAAACTCAAACAGAAAATGAAAACATAACTGTAGAAAAACAATATAAACCCACTCAAACTAAAGTTACTAAGGAAGAGTTAATTCAAATTAGTAAATCACAACCTTCATTCAATATGCAAATTGAAATTGCAAAGTTAAAAATACCAATTCCTTTGACAAAATTGGTAAAACATGATTTGTATAAAACAACAATCACTAAAACATTAACATATGAATGATGGAGAAGACTCTGTAAACTTAAATGATGATCAACCATAGTTTATTTTTGGCCTTGATGTGAATGGAAAGCATCAATATGGAGCAGTTCCTCCATTTTACATCAGTTTAACTGTACATGACCAAAATTTACGCAATGCAATGTTAGATTCAGGAGCTTCACACAATCTAATGCCCAAAGCAATAAAGGAAACTCTGAATTTAGACATTAAAATGCCTTACAAAGATTTATTTTCATTTGATTCAATCAAAGTTAAATGCTTAGGTTTAATTAAAGATTTGTGTGTTACATTAGTTCAATATCCAGGTAAAAGTATACTCATGGACATTGTAGTAGCTGATATCCCACCCAAATATGGATTTTTACTATCTTGCTGTTGGGAAGAAAAACAACAGGGATCTCTACAATTGGACATGTCATATGCTACTATATCAATTTTTGGTCAACTAAAAAAACTCTATAGGGAAACATTGACGAAATATATGGTAAGTAGTGCAACAAGATCAATAAATTACCCAATTTATGCTACACCTACTGACCTAGATTCCTTCATCTTATGTAACTTTGAAACTGATAATGAAATCAAAACTGAACTAAAGGACAAAAAGAAAATACAAGACAATGACAATATCTTTCATGAATATTTGTGGAATTTAGATTTTGATGGCTCAATAAACAAGTTATGAGTAGGAGCAAGAGTTTGGATAACTAATATTGAAAATAATCATGTATAAGGCCATGCTTTCAGACTAAATTTTAAATGCACCAGCAATATGGCTGAGTATGCAGCCCTCATTTTAGGACTCCAGATTATCAAAAACTTGGGAGGTAAAAAAATAGCATTACTAGGAGACTCAGAGTTGATTGTAAAACAAATTAATGGTGAATATTATGTTTAAAATCCTAGACTAGGCTGATATAGAGAGATTGTATTAGATTTGATTGATGATTTGTTGAAATGTAATTTCTCTGCAATACCAAGAAAGAAAAATTTACAAGCACACTCCTTAGAAAATTTTTCTAGTACTTGTACTTTACCTCTTCAGCCTAATCAGAAATATACTGCATAAGTAAAACACAGACAAATAATTCTAGATAACCTCAAATATTGGCAAGTTTTCTCACAAGACTAGAAAATTTCCCATTTTATGAATAATGAAGGTGAATTTCGGAACTGTAAAATAGACACTGATTTGACATTAGATCAGGATTTAGATTGTGAAATTGATTTAAATAATATAGATGTAAATAAAGTAAAATTTTATAAACCAACTCAATTTAGTCAATCAGATATAGATAACTTAGAGAGAGTAGAAATTGATGAGATAATTGATGATGAATCTGAAATATTAAATCTCAAAGATAATTTCTTACCAAAAGGTTTAACTCCTTTAGAAGATTTATTTGACTCAAATGATGTTGCTAGAAAACCCAAAATGGAGCCACTTAGATCTGACATTAAGGAATGCAACATAGGTAGGAGTTAAAACCCAAAATGATCAAACTTTCCAAAGCCTTACCTCAACAAGAAAAATATAAATATATTGCTCTTTTTAAGGAATTTCAAGATGCTTTTTCTTGGAGTTATGGGGGCTTAAAATCTTATGACACCAACATAATTCAGCATAAAATCCCTATAAAAAAAGATCACAAGCCTTTTAAACAAAAGTTAATAAGGATCAACCCTTTGGTGATGCCTTTGATTGAAAAAGAGGTAAAACGAATGTACGATGCACAGATAATTGCGCCAATCAAATATTCTGATTGGGTTTCTAATTTAGTTCCAACTAGAAAAACGACAGGAGAGATTAGATTGTGTTGATTTTAGGAATCTGAACAAAGTATCCTTAAAAGATAATTATCCTTTTACCAAAAATGGATCACATTTTACGAAGGGTAATTGGCACTTCTAGGATTTCACTTTTAGATGGATTTTCAGGATACAACCAAATTTTATTCCAACTAGAGGATCAAGCCAAAACAACAATTACTACTCCTTGGGGCACTTTATGTATGTAAAAATGCCTTTTGGTTTAATGAATGCAGGGGATACCTTTCAAAGAGCTATGGATATAGTCTTTGCAAAGGAAATTCATGAATTCTTAGTGATTTACTTAAATGACATAACTGTATTTTCTAAGACTGATTATGAACACTTGGATCATCTTATACAAGTCTTTATTAAATGCAGAAATTTTGGAATCTCATTAAACCCTAAGAAAACCTTTTTTTGACTAGAATAAGCCAAGTTACTAGGACACATAATATCTAAGGAAGTAATTAGAATAGACCCTACCATAATAGAATAAATTCTTAACATTAGTCCTCCAAGAAACATAAAAGAGTTACAAGCTTTTCTAGGAAAAATTAACTTTTTAAGAAGATTCATTTCTAATTTAGTTGATATAATTAGAGAATTAAACAACATGCTTAAAAAATATTCAGTTCTTAAATGGACTATTCAGGCCAAACAATCATTTGAATCTATCAAACAGGCCTTAACCAGAACCATAGTCCTTATAAGTCCTGATTTTAAAAAGGATTTTATCATTTTTTTCATTTGCTTCAGAACACACCATTGCTGCATTTTTACTGCAGAAAAATTACCAGGGTTATGAAAAGCCCATATATTTCTTTAGCAAAACCCTTAGAGATGCAACTTTGAAATACAATATCATGGAGAAACATGCCCTAGCTTTGGTAAAGGCCATTAAATATTTTAGAGTGTACATTCTCTATTATCACATCATTGCATATGTCCCAAATGCAGTAGTAAAAGACATTCTAACTCAGGATGGTCCTAATGGTAGAAGAGGTAAGTGGATTTCCACAAGTTTAGAATATGACATTGAGATAAAACCCACAAAATTGATAAAAGGTCAAGTTTTAGCCAATCTTATGGCTAAATCAAATTTTCATGCCCTAGACATAAAATTCATTGCCCAAGTAGATGATCAGGAAGATATGGTGACTCTAGAGATTAGTGAACCCTTTTCAGACTCACCATGGTATGCGGATATCATATTTGTATTACTAAACTTGCAAGATCCTCCTAGATTTTCAAGAAAAAAAGCTATATTCTTAAAGCTTAAGGCAGTAATATTTTGTAGATTAGATAATGTACTTTTTTGGAATGATCATAGTGGAATTTTGTTAAATTTTTTGTTAAAAGAATAATCTGACAAAGTATTACAAGAATTTCATGTAGTTGATTGTGGAGGACATCTCTACTGGAAGACTAATTCAGATAAAATACTGAGAGCTAGTTTTTACTGGCCAACTTTATTTGCAGATGTTCAAAGGTATGTGACCTCCCGTCACAAGTGTCAAATATTTGAGGGTAAGAAAAATTTGTTACCCCTGCCCTTAAAGCCCATTTCAACTGAAATGCCATTTCAACAATGGGGTCTTGACTTCATTGGAGAAATTCACCCCCCATCATCAACCCAACATAAGTGGATTCTGATAGCCACTGACTATTTTACCAAGTGGATTGAAGCCATACCCTCTAGGCAAGCCAAAGACAATGTCATTATCTCCTTTTTAGAAAGAAACATACTTTCAAGATTTGGATGTCCCCAAAATATTATTACTGAGAATGCCGCTGCATTCAAATATAAAAAAGATTATTTACTTTTGCAATAAATGTCACATTACCCTAGGCCATTCTACTACATATTACCCACAAGGTAATGATCTAGTTGAATCTTCCAATAAAAGCCTTGAAAAAATCATCAGAAAATTACTTGAAGATAACAAAAATACTTAGAACAAGAAGTTAGTCAATGCCTTATTGGCAGATAGACTTTCAACCGAAAAATCTATTGCTATATCTCTTTACCAACTTGTATTTGGAATGGATGTTGTTTTTCCATCTTCCTTAGGAGTACCAGTAATGAAAATTATCCAAGAATTACAAGTTGAGCCAAATGATATACAAAGAAGGATAAATCAAACCATTCACTTGCAACAAAAAAGAGAAGAGGTTTACATTAAGTCTCAAGTTATCCATGATAAGACAAAGAAATTTTTTGAAAAAAAGAGTAAAGAAGATGATTTCTACATTGGAGAAAAAGTGTTAAAATGGGATTGAAGAAGAGAAGACAAAAGT
Source organism: Pinus albicaulis (assembly GCA_034641835.2). Classification (NCBI taxonomy): domain Eukaryota; kingdom Viridiplantae; phylum Streptophyta; class Pinopsida; order Pinales; family Pinaceae; genus Pinus; species Pinus albicaulis. Next base: position 118,473,083 of record CM076583.1, on the reverse strand, counting down.
AAACATGGAAAATTTGATTTTCTATGGAAATGACCTTATCTTATTTATGGTTACAGAGGTAACAATGCTTTCTATCTAAAAGAAATGGATGGATCAAATATGTTAGATGGACTAATAAATGGCAGAATGTTGAAGCACTACTACTCCTCAGAGATAAAAAATAGTTAGTTTCATTTACTTTGACCATTGTACATATACATTGAAGATTTTAGATTTGATTGGATGTTTTCCTAAAAAAATTGAAGCCCGGAGAGAAGGCCCTAAGCTTTGAGAGGAAAAATATCATAAAGTATGAATAATTGCAGAGATCAGAAGACACTTATAGGGTCATCATAGTCAAAATTCAAAAGGCTACTAGTCTTAAAAAAATTTGACATTTCACCAAGAAATTCCATCCCCATGTGGAGCCACTATTAGGGTCCTATAATAATAGGATTCATAATTTTTGAATTAACTTTGATAGTCTTGTAAATATGTACATACCTTTCTTTCTGCAAGTTGTTTTCCCATATTTGAAAAATAATAAAAAATGATGAGAAGAGGGTAAAAGTCCTAAAAGAAATAGCAAAGGACTTAGAAAAAATAAACCCCAAAAGAAAAAAGAAATAAAAATAAGACCTGAAAATGAGCAAGTCAAAATGCCACTACTATTTAATTTTATTGCAAGAAAAATGATTTTGTGCAGATTGTCAATAAATGCCATAATCCATGATCAGTTAAACAATTTAATCTTAAATTTTAATGCTTTTGATTTCATGTTTTAGATAGAGAATAGAGATATGTCAAACAATTTAAACTTAACAAATCAGTAGATAGTTAGAGAATAAATAAGGAGCTCAACAATTTAATATGAGCCCTCAGATGAAATAAGGTTAGAATTAGATACATTTATGCTTTGAAAGAAAAATGGATTTAGGGTTGCAAGCTTAAATGCACCCATGCAAATGGAGTAAAAAATGTTAGAATAAAGATGGGTAGGTAGAAATCAGTTGTGCAAGACATGTAATAAAGCATCGTCAGGAAAAAATAACTAATTTCCCCTCCTCCACAATGATCTAGTATTCTAAACCTTCAGTTAAAGAGGCTCAGAGAATTTCTCTGACTTATGTTGGGACCGAACCCAAGGCTTAATAACTGATTGGTTAAAAATATTGGATTCCTTACATAAAACCCATTTCATCAGCATATTCACCCTTTCCCAAAACTATGATCCCTTTTCCTAAGTAAAACACCTTTTTTGCTTAGTGAAAGTAAAAAACCTAATTAATTAATTTCATTTTCATTCAAAAAACACTCAAAAACCCATAAAATTCATTTTATCCTAAGTTCATGTGTAAAAAATCAAAATAGGACAAAACTATGCTTAATTGCCTATTTTACACTTTACTTGGTTTAAATACTATGTGTTAGCTCTCTGTAATCAGCAATATTGGCAAAGTCCGATAGCAGGGAGAAACATCATTTCAACCACTTTGGGATTCTAGGATCTAGCCCTCCTGAATCCGGAGAGGGATCTCTCCAATAAGTGCAAAGATGGATTTGTCTTTGAAGTTTTGGGTAATAATATTAGGCTAGTTATGAAGGCCGAGGTTTTTGTTTTTTTTTTATGGTTGAGCATGATTATGACTTGAGTGGAAAGTTTTAAATGGAAAGAGTTTCAAAGGTGAGAAGTTGCAAGTAAATAGAACAAGCTTTGGCCAAAAAGATGGGTAATTGCAGGTTTTAGTCCATTGGGCTATGGAGTCATAATAGGGTTTTAATTGAAACAACCAGGTTCAAGAGTGGTCTATGGGGCAAGTCATCTATGTCTAAGGATCTCTTTAAAGTTGATTTATGGAATGAAATGATACAACAAGAAGGGGAATTAAACAGATGAAGAACAAAGAGCAGCCCAGGATCTGGTAAGTACTTTAAAACTAGCCAGCCTTTGACAAACACTTAAGAATAACATAAAAGCAATCCAGGATCGTAAGTACTTCGAAACTAGCCAACCTTTGATACACTTTCAATAGAAAAACATTTAAACATAGGGGAAAACACAAATGATAACAAAGAATGGTATAAGATCTGGTAAGTACTTCGAAACTAGCCAGCTTTCAACACATTCCTAGGGAAACTTTCAGTCAGTATTTTGGGATAAAACTAGGACCAGGGCTCACCATATCTTCCTTAGTTCATCTCTACTTAAAATGAAATGAAAATAACTTTCAAGAATAACAATTAGCTAAGACAGGAGGACGAGGGAACGCCAACATTCCTACTGCTTGAACTGAATTAAATCATTCCTAAATAACACAAATTGGAAGAAAACATTAAGATAAATCTTATCAGTTAGAGAAGGGTATTGATATATAGTAAATCCTAGCTCTATGCTTGTTTTTCTTTATAAGAGAACATGGACAAAGTGAAAACAGAAATAAAATAACAATTCACAAAAGGAATAACATCACCGTTGACATAGACCAGGATCCCATAAATCAGCTTGTATTGATGCTTAAAACCAGTTACAACTTTAAGTCCAGTGTTTCAGGTCAGCAATCATCTTCACTTCTCAGCCTAACTATTCTATCACAAGCAGAGCTTCAAGAGCCAGTGAACACTATTTACAATCAGAAGTTTCGAGCACAAGTATATTTCAAAGTTCTACAACCAACATTTTCTCATCTTCTACATAAGTATTTATAGAATAATGAGGAGGTGGGATCTGATAAAAGATCACCTGGGTCAATTAATACATACTTAATGCTTCTTGGCCTTTGAGGGGCTCGATGAAGAAGCTTACATAGGTGTCCTCTGTATTAAATGATTTACATTAAAGGATTAAGCTCGGTGGGAGCTTTTATTGACTTTTAGGCTCTGTTTCAGGATACAATTAACTCTACTGATATTTTTGCAATTAGTTCTTTTAGAAGAATTAATTCTTTGGCTGCGCTGAGGCTAATATCTTTTCTCTGATCAATAACTTCGGCCTCTGTTTTTTAAATGCTTGTGGCTACAGGTGGCATTGGGTAGCTGAGAGGAATCAATTTTCCTCAGATGTGGCAGTGGAGGCCTTTCTGTTTGATAAACACTCATGATTTTCTTTTAACTGTGTTTTAATTTGGAGGATTAGGCTTTTGATAATCAATCTTAGCCATAATCCTCCCAAAAAAAATTTCACTCCTCTGTTCTGCTTTATTTTGTCTTCGACACTGATACTCTTTTAACTTGATTATATAACACTTTGTCTTGTTGATGTGCAGGGCCGCACAGGGCTCATATGGCATAAATGCCCATGAAGCATTGATTGAAACGTGGTGTAGAACCCTTTGGAATGATCTCCTCTTTAAATAAACAAATATCAGAGGATCGTCAACCTCGGCTTTATCTCTTCTCTTCAAAATATTTTGAAATTCATTTGAACCTGCAAAAAACACACAACTGTTATGAAATCCTGCATCTATTGGGTAAACTGCTTCAGAGGGTGTGGGGAGAGAGCGTGGCCATTGGATGGCATCATCCAAAAGTGAAGATCAGTTTGCGGGAGGTTAAAAGGAAAGTGGGGAAGAATTAAGTTAGGTCCGTTGATTGCGCAAAGATCAATGGTGGGGATCAGTTATGATCATATAAATCGAATGAGTCACTTTATAAAGAAATGAAAGAAAAAAAAGGAAATAGGTGAAATTTCCTTTGGCGGGGGTAAAATACAAAGGAAATGAAGTTGGGGTCTCGGGATGATCGTGGGCCGTCGAATGAGATCGGCCCACGAGATCAACGACTGAGGAGGCGCACAATGCAATATAAAGGAAAGAGGGAAAGTGGTTTCGGGTCACAAAACAACTGTTTTCGCGTGAGAAAAAGGCGGGTAGGTGGCATTGCCTTTTGGAACATGATATGTGTCCCCGCCTGACACGTGGCATCAGAAAACCACCTATTTCGTGTGCCCTTTGGAAAAATAAAATTCGCGCTGAAAGTCATGCGACTTGGAATGTGGGCCGTTAGATCTGGAACCTCAGCTCTAACGGTGGAGAACGAGCGCGAATTTGAAAAGATGCATGGGTAGTATGAAAATGGGTGTTCTCAATCTGGGCCGTCGGATCTGAGATTTGAACGACGGAGATTAAATCTAGGGGTTGGATGAAATAATACAATGGCGGTGTTAGGTCCCTATATTAGTAGTATAGTCCCTTATTGTTATTAGTGTAACCCCCTTATTGTTAATATTGTACCCTTGTAACCCCCATTTTTTTATTATTGTGTCCTTAAATTATTATTGTTAGGTCGGCTAGGATTACATTGTGGCCCACTAGGATTACATTATGGCCACATGGACTCCTATATATAGAAAGGAGGTTTTGTAAATTAAATCATCCAAGAATTGTTCATTTATGTAATGTATTGGAGGTTTCCCCCTCGAAGTGGCTTATTTCTAAGGCGTTGATATCTCTTTTCTTCTATTTTTGGAGTTGGTTACATAACATTTGGTATCAGAGCTTTGGATTCTAGGGTTTCGCTGCTCCAAACAGGTCATCGTGGCATTTTCGCTATAACTTTTTTTCTACGAAGTTTCAGAAGCTGAAATTTTGAGGGTGCGCAACTGAAATCCTGAGGAAGATTTTCTAAAAGTTTCAAAGCTTGGTTCGAAATATTTTCGGAGATATGATCTGTGGAAGTTAGGTCTTTTTTCAGGCTCCTAAACAGGTCATAGTGGAATTTTCGCTATAACTTGTTTTCTATGAAGGTTCCAAATCTGAAATTTTTAGGGTGCGAAGCTGAAATCCTGAGGAAACTCGTAAAAAAATTTCAGATCTTGGTTCCCAATATTGTTGGAGATATGATCTGCGGAAGGTAGTGCTGTTTCAGGCTCCCGAATTTCATCACAAAAAGGTGATCGTGGGAAAAGTTCAATAACTCTCTCTCTGTGAGCATCAGATTGGAGTGTTGTAAAAAGTGGTCGCAAGTAAATAGACTTTAGTTTCTTGGCTATCAATTTCAGAGGCGAAGGACGAAACAGTGACACGTGGCAAGTCATACAATTTCGCTCTACTGAACCAATCCATAATTAGGTCATTGTGGGAGATTGGACATAACTTTGTCTTGGAGAATCCAAATCAGGTCAGACCTATGGCATTCAAAATAGAATTCAGAGGACTACTTCAGTGCTGAATTTCAAATATTTAAGAGCCACAATCACAGATATAATCCAATTTCAATATCGAGCTCCTCAAAAGCAAGAAAAAGGTGTGTTTTGTTTTTCCGAATTGCATAAGTCGTGTTTGAAGAATCAATTTGAATTGATTCCAAATGCATATTGTAGAATAGATATCAGTATTGGGTTCTAAAATATGCCTCGTAAAAATAATTTAACACCCATTAAGCCTTCAGAAGTCTCTACTATGACTCATGAAGATGAAGAATTGCAACATGATCTATCAAAATTACAAGAGCAAGTGCAACAAATTTCACTCTCACAAAGAGCAACAAAAAATGAAATGGAATTTTTGAAGAAAGGCGTGGAAGCTAAGATGGATGGCATGGAAGCTGGCGTGGAAGCTAAGATGGATGGCATGGAAGCTAATATGGATGACATGAAAGACAACATGGAAAACATGAAGAATGATCTAAAAGCAGACAGAGAAGGTTTGAAAAAGTTTATACAAGAAATGTTTCATAATGGTGAAAAGATAGTAGAAGAACCTCATGATGAGAAAAAAATAAATGTTAATCATGATTTCATAAACTCTAATGTTGGCGGGAAGAACCACCATATTCCAAAAATGGATATGAGGAAGTTTTATAGAAAGGATCCTGTAACATGGATACTACAGATGGAGCAATATTTTGATCTCCATAATGTGCAAAACACACAAAAGGTACGCATTGCAACTTTACATTTAGAAAAAATACATTTGTATGGTATCGATGGCTTTGCTCCCGTAAAAAAATTGTCACTTGGTCAATTTTTACGGAAGAAATGATAGCACATTATGAGGATACAAAGAGCAACACCTTCTTTAGCCAATCGATAAATCTCAAACAAAAGGGTTTAGTGGGGCAGCACATTGAGGACTTCCAAAAATTGAATATAAGGGTAACTGATATTCCAGAGGAACACAGGATCGATCTCTTCATAGGCACTTTAAAGGATAACATCCAACATGAATTTCACGTTTTGGAACCGGATTCACTGGAGAAGGGATTCAGGTTGGCAAGAAAATTTGAATGTAAAATCATGGCGACAAGGAAGCCTACCACTCAATTCTATAAAGAAGGAAGTGTTGCTACACCTATATTTCCACAACCTACAAGGTTGCCACCACAAAAATTGGAAGAAAAAAGAGCAAAAGTTCTTTGCTACAGTTGTGATAGAAAATACACTAAAGGTCATAAGTGTGCTGAGAAGAAATTATTTTACATAGATTGTGAAGAGGAAGAAGAAAATGAACAAGAAGAGCATATACACCAGGAACCAGCTCTAGAAGAGGAAGAAATGAATCCGACCATATCGTGCAATGCACTGGCAAGAATTACCACTCCTCAAACTCTCAAGATAGAAGGACATATCAAAAAGAAAAAGGTAATAGTGTTGATTGATTCAGGTAGCACCCATAATTTTATTCATTATAAGGTAGCCAAGGAATTAAATTGTTTCCTATACCCAGCACCAGAATGTCAAGTGATGGTTGCAAATGGAGGAACTATAAATTGCTTTGAAAAATGCCATAATATCAAGCTAACCATGGGGGAATATGTATTGACTAGTCCAATGCTTTCCATTCCTATGGGAGGTGCTGATGTTGTACTAGGAGTACAATGGTTACAATCTTTGGGGATGGTAGCTTTTAATTTTCAAGAACTTTTCTTGAAAATTTTTTCAGAAGGAAAGGAATTTGAATTATGGGGTATTGCGGGGAAGCCGGGAAAGATAATAAGCTCTAATGTCATGACAAATCTTCTAAAAAAAGAACAACGAGGCGTCATTGCACAATTATGCTCACTAGAAGTTCCAACATCAAAATCATCTATTTCTGCAGATCTCCAACAAGTCTTGGACAATCATTCCAAGGTGTTTGAAACTCCAAAAGGTCTCCCACCTATTCGTGATCATGATCATGCTATTCATTTGATTCCAGGAAGTGTTCCTCCAAACATCAGGCCTTATAGATATCCTTACGTCCAAAAGAGAGAAATTGAATGTATGATTGCAGAAATGTTAGAGGCGGGTATAATTCAACCTAGTCAAAGTTCTTTCTCTGCTCCTGTAGTATTGGTACACAAGAAGGATGGATCATGGCGAATGTGTTCGGATTATATGGAGCTCAATAAGCTCACCATTAAAGACAAATTTCCCATTCCTGTGATTGATGAATTATTGGATGAATTACATGGAGCAATTTATTTTACCAAGTTGGATCTTCGTTCAGGATATCATCAAATTAGAATGAAGATCGAAGATATTCCAAAAACAACATTTCGAACTCATGAGGGTCATTATGAATTTTTGGTCATGCCTTTTGGCCTTACCAATGCACCTTCTACATTTCAAGGGTTGATGAATTCCATTTTCAAACCCTTCCTTAGAAAATTTGTGCTAGTATTTTTTGATGATATACTAATCTATAACAGGTCTTGGAAGGATCATGTTGAACATGTTGACAAGGTGCTCAAACTATTGCAGGAGAAACAATTATATGCAAAAACATCCAAATGTTTCTTTGGAGTACAAGAAGTGGAATATCTGGGTCATATTGTATCTCACGAGGGTGTTAAAGTAGACCCTAACAAAATTAAAGCCATTAAGGAATGGAAAGTCCCCACAACCATAAAGAAGTTGCGAGGATTTCTCGGGTTAACAGGGTATTATCGCAAGTGTGTTAAGAATTATGGGAGAATAGCAGCACCTCTAACAACATTATTGAAGAAAGATGCATTTTCATGGACTCCTGAAGCAACTAAGGCCTTTGAACGTCTTAAAGAGGCAATGTGTCTAGCACCGGTCTTAGCTACACCAGACTTCACAAAAACCTTTATTGTGGAATGTGATGCCTCAGGAAATGGAATTGGTGCAGTTTTAATGCAGGAAGGAAGACCCATTGCTTTTGAAAGTCGTCCAATCAAAGGAAAGTATTTACAGAAACCTATGTATGAGAAGGAAATGTTAGCAATACTGCATGCACTAAAGAAATGGCGAACTTACCTAATGGGAAGACACTTCAAGGTAAAAACTGATCATGATAGTCTTAAACACTTTTTGGAACAAAGACTATCTTCAGAAGAGCAACAAAAATGGGTCACAAAGATGTTGGGTTATGACTTTGAAATAATCTACAAAAAAGGAAAGTTCAATGTTGTTGTAGATGCACTCTCAAGAAAGAATGAAGAGGTGGAAGCATTGCTTTGTGCCATTTCTATTATCCAACCAGATTGGATAACCAAAGCAAGAGAGGAATGGAAGAAGGACAAAGATGTATGGACACTCATTCAAAAGTTGCAGCAAGATCCTAGTACATCTGATACATTTAGTTGGAAAAATGATTCCTTATGGTACAAAGATCGCTTATATCTTTGTAAGAATTCCCAACTAAAACAAAAGATTCTTCTGGAATTGCACACTTCTCCTTTAGGAGGACACTGAGGATTTTTAAAAACTTACCACAGGGTGAAGAAAGAATTTTTTTGGGATGGCCTTAAATCTGATATTCGAAAGTTTGTGGCGGAATGTTTGGTTTGCCAACAGAATAAAGTGGAAACAATTAAGACCCCAGGACTTCTACAACCTTTATCCATTCCAGGTCAACGTTGGGAGGAGATTTCAATGGATTTTATCACAGGTCTACCTAAGTCCGAAGGAAAGAGTGTCATCATGGTGGTAGTTGATAGACTTACCAAGTATGCACACTTTTGTGCATTATCTCATCCATTTAAATCAAGTACAATTGCTACTACATTTATGGACACAATTCAAAAGCTACATGGAAACCCAAGGGTTATTGTGAGCGACAGAGATCCCATTTTTACTGGAAATTTTTGGACGGAGTTATTTTCTTGTTTGGGTACTCAATTAGCTCATAGCTCATCTTATCATCCTCAATCCGATGGTCAAACCGAGATAGTAAATAAATGTTTGGAAGGATATCTTCGTTGTTTTGTATCTGATAAACAAACACAATGGGTCAAGTGGTTACCTCTCGCTGAATGGTGGTATAACACTTCCTTCCATACCGCAGCAAAAATGACCCCATTTATGGCACTTTATGGATATCATCCACCATCGATCACATCATCTTTAAGGGAAAATTCGAAGGTTCAAGCAGTGGAAGATCACGTCGAGCATCAGCAAGAAGTTCTCCAGCTCTTAAAGGATAACCCGAATTTGGCACAAAATCGAATGAAACAACAGGCAGATCAACATCGCAGCGAGAGAAGTTTTGATATAGGAGATTGGGTATTTTTACGGCTACAACCATATAAACAAATGTCCCTCAAGCAAGCTAAGAAGGATAATAAATTATCGCCAAAGTACTATGGTCCTTACAAGGTGTTGCAAAAGATTGTTACTATGGCATACAAATCGGAGCTTCCTGCTTCTTCGCGAGTGCATCCAGTTTTCCATGTTTCATGCTTAAAAAAGGTTATAGGTGAAAATCTTCCAGTTCAGACAATATTTCCAGAACTTGACGAGGAAGGAAAAATCATATTGGAACCTGAAGCGGTCATGGAAGCAAGAACTCGATAGCTACGAAATCGATCAATTTCAGAGTATCTCATCAAGTGGAAGAACTTACCCACTGAAGATTCTACATGGGAGGATGACAAGTTTATACAGAAGCACCCAGAGCTACTCAAGTGTTGAGGACAACACTCTTTTGAAGGAGAGGGGCATGTTAGGTCCCTATATTACTAGTATAGTCCCTTATTGTTATTAGTGTAACCCCCTTATTGTTATTATTGTACCCTTGTAACCCCCATTTTGTTATTATTGTGCCCTTAAATTATTATTGTTAGGTCGGCTAGGATTACATTGTGGCCCACTAGGATTACATTATGGCTACATGGACTCCTATATATAGAAAGGAGGTTTTGTAAATTAAATCATCCAAGAATTGTTCATTTATGTAATGTATTGGAGGTTGCCCCCTCAAAGTGGCTTATTTCTAAGGCGTTGATATCTCTTTTCTTCTATTTTTGGAGTTGGTTACACAACAGGCGGAGGAAGGGCTGATGAGGGCCGTTGATCTGTAGAGATCAACGGTCAAGATTTGGCCTAAAACATTAGAACGCAGGGCGCAAAGATTTAAACCAAAGTTAGGAAATGCAATCTGGACCGTCCGATCTGGACACGTGGACAGTCCAGATGCAATTGGAGGCATTCAATCGGCGGGGGGAAGAATTTTCATAGCGCCGATGTGATTGAGCGCTGACCGTCGATCTGCAGATCAAATCGACAATGGGAAATGAATCGGAGGGTTCTAAAGCGGAGGCAAGGCTAGTGATCGGAGCGAATGTGGGCCGTTGGATCTAGGATATGGTGGATAGATACAACGGTGGAAGATCCATCGGGCAATGAAAATCAGAGGGGACACAAAAGTTAGACCGATAGAACATGCGATGCGATCATGTGTAGGCCGTTTGATCGGCTCAAGATCAACGGTGGAGATTATCGCAAGTATAAAACCAGCGGAAAACCTTTGAAACACATGAAAAACCCCAAATTTAATATAATACAAAGTTTTTATGTATCAGGGCGGGATATATGTATATGAAGTGAATAGGCGCCCATCTGTGCGGCCTTGGTCTATATGAAATGATAATAGGCCCTGAGCTTATATATGAAAAGGGCCTATTGCATCGGAACTTTTGGTGCGGTTTTTCAATCTAACCATTTGGATTTTTGTGATGCGATTGGCACTTGAAACTTTAACTCTTGGTCTCGAGCGAAGTTATATGAGAATAAAATAGGGGGGCAGAGTTTAATACAATGGGGCTTACTCGCATCAGAAACTTTGGTTCAGGTCTTTCAATCTACCCATTTTTACATTAAAAAACATGGTTTCGGCGTGTTTAGACCAAAGATTTAGGAAAGTGGGTTTATGAAATTTACAAAGGAAAATATCAATCAGAGATGGATTATACAATGTTTTTAGCGTCCGACTGCGGGCACTCAGGCTTATGAAGCGGTTAATGGGATCGGGGGTTACAAAACAATGGGCTAATCGCATCAGAACTTTTAACATGGTAAAATAGACTTGCGCGCTCTATTTTTTCCGATGCGATAAGTGCTTAAGTGGTTCAGCACTTGGTTCCAGCACCAAAGCGTATGGAGGGGAAGTGGTTAGGACTTAGCCCAAGTGGGCTTAAGTCTGTAATACAAAAAGTGTATTTTTATGAGTTTTTTGAAGTTTTTCTGATGGATTTAGGGGTTTCGACAGAGTTCAAAAAGGAGTTTTAAACTCTGTAAAGGGGATTTCATGAAGGAAAAATGAGAATGGATGAAAAATAGAGGAAAATGATGGGGAAAAAAGGGAATAAAATAAAGGTTAGTTTTGAAATGGAGGAAGGGGAAAAATGGATTTGCAGCAATACTTTTTCTTGAAATCAGCAGAATTTCTGAGTTGGGAAAAAGGAAACAACAGTGAAGATTTGGACAAACAACAAGATGTCTTGATGAGTCTTCAAGAGATAACATTTTTTGCAACAAAAATTGTTCCTTGAAGGCTCCAAAAATGTTTTAGCCATCATTTGATATGACAAATTTTATTGGTGGCTAACACTATGTATTTTAAATTCATTTCATTCATTATTTCTCCATTTCATATTAATTTCTAAACTAAGTATTAAATCATTATAAAATAACCCTTCCCATATATATTAATTTCTTTGTATATTAAATACCCCAAAAAAACCCACTTATTTTAAGTTAAAACCTATGTTTATATTTTCCCATGTGTCGAAATATAAACCCCACCCTTTCCCCATAGGTTTTAATATATCTTATTGTTATAATCCCACCCCTATCGTTTTAAAACATTTAAAAGCATTTTATTTACCATATACTATTATATTACCATATAATACATCCTAAAACCATTAGTTATAAAGACATTGGTTAATGTTTTTATAAAAAATTTAACATTAACTCGCCATATCAATAAAATAAAACATTAAGTTTATGCATTTTAAAATTTGTTTAAATTCATTTTCATTTACCCCTCCGCATAATACGAGCCTGAACCCCACCTATTATCGTTGAGCAACTCCACAACGAATTGAAGCCATTTGCATTGGCCCTCCCAAATTCGACGATCCAAAGGCCATATCACAAATTAATTTGCACGATCATAACACATTCCTAACCATGCAGAATTGGTGGTTTCCCCTTTTCCTCTCTCCTCCACGTGGCCGAGCTTTATTAGATCACATCCGATCCAACTAATACCACTTACCACCTATTTCATGTGCGATAAGCACTCGCGGTTTTCGCCTTTTGAAGCCCAAAACCACCAGTTTGTCCGATGTGATCACTATTCATTGCAGGTTATTTAGATCTAAAACACCTAATAAATTAATAAAAATGTGCCATTAATCCCTTTTCTAGTATTATCCAGCTGTATTCATCCTTGCGACTGTTGGGCCGTTAATATGCCATTATTATTATCACTTGTGAATGCTTATTCCACCCATTTCTACCATTCTTCATCACGTCATTTATTATAATTTATTATTTAAATCCATTTTATAAATGATTTATGCTCTTATGGATTATGCTCTTATGAATGAATATTATTTATTCTCCTTTATTTCTAATAAATTGATGATTATGAATTATTTTATCAATTATGGTTTTAATAAGTTGGTTATAACATTATTCACCATTTTTAGCCTCCAAGATAATTTCCAGATTGAAGATTTGATCATTAAAAGTGCCAACTCAGAAATGCGCTGGAATAAGGAGTGACAGTTTTGCGGTTGCGATTCTGAGCAAATGAAGACGAATCTGGAAAATCTGGAACATGGGTTTTGTTCAGAACGGACCCAATTAACTTTAGTGAAGAACGGTTTGCCCAAATTCGGCTTGTACTGAGAGAAACGCAGGGTTCTTTGAGCACGATTTTCTCAGATCTGTGGTTGCGGCCGTCCTCCAAATCTCAGCTACAAAGCCAAATTCGACTTGCTGTTGTTGAAAGAGGGATGCAAATCTATTTTATTGTTGATAAATTGGTTGGAAGAAATTCAATATTATTATTAGAGATCCTATTTGCTATTTAATTTCTCCACCTTCTGATTATAAAAGGAGAAGCATGTATTGTGTATGAGGGGATGGAGAGACTTTTCTTATTGTAATTTGCAGAATGGTGCATCGGCTCTTGTTAAGAGAGTGTGAGCTGTTTGTAAACATTATTAATGCCTGATTAATAAAAGAGTTCACTGTTGTTCCATTTCTCAAGCGCTGGAGTAAAGCACAGCAACGCTTCACCGGTGGTTGAGGGCCCGGCCCTGGTGGAGCGATCTGCTGTTTGTATTTCTATTGGTTTATTTTTGTTGTGTGAAGTTCGTTTATTTATTGAGTTATTGCTAATTGGATCAAATACAGAGTCATTGTTATTCCATTCTTTACAAGAAGCATGATTCATGATTCAATTGTTATAAAATGTTGTTTTTTTGTATCTAATTCCAGTTGTTATTCCTTTTGTTTATGAATTACGATAGTTGATTGTTGCGTGGCTGTCGACAGGATTAAAGAGTAGAAATCTAGTTTGCTTGGTTATGAATTGAATTCACTGTTTATTTTACGCTGCTATTCAATTCCTGTTCATTTCTTTTAGATTGTTGTTCCTTTCCAGTTTGCGTTTTAGATTTCATTTCCTTTGAGTTGTTTTCACTTGCTTTGAGATCTCTAAACTGTAGAGGGCAGAGCTAATCATTCCAGGCCCCCAGATTTGGTCATCTCACATCGATTTCTAGGGGAAAGAGTTATTACTACTGCATCCCTAATCGATGTCTAGCAAGGTTGATGTAGTGTAGTCTTTACATTTCTGTCATTTGTAATCAGATTTCTTTTCAAGCAGATTTCTTTTCAAGCATTTATTATTTCTGCATTTGTATTTTTATACTACATCTTCACAAACATTACTCTTGAGTAAATAGCCGCCTCAGACTGAGTACACTCTTGAAACAAAAAGTCGTCCCTGGGTTGATAATTAATGTGAAGGTAATTAGGAGTTAAAAAGACACCTTTTTATCACTCCACATTTTGGCGCCGTTGCCGGGGAGAGTGTAGCCATTTCTAAAGAGTAGTGTGAATCTGATGAGTGCCTGCTAGGGAAGAGTTGGATCTTAAAAACGGAAGGTAAGAACCTACGTGCGGAGCATGTAAAAGCCCTGCTCCACTATCCGCTTTCCTAATAGATTTGTTGTTGCTTTGTTGGGTAGAAATAGATGTTTGAATTTTTGTGAGTGACTAGGGAAAAAATAGAAATTTTGAAAAATAAATCACATGATTTCATTCAAGTGGTGATGTAAGCACCACCCATTTCACTAACCGATTGACAGGAACATTTGAAGAAGGAGCCTCGAAGAAACACATAAAGAACATCTTATATTATGGTAAGAAATGGCTCACGTTTCTACTTTTGAATTTCCTATCAAAGATCTAGGAGGAGTGACACAAATGCACATAATTCCCCCATCTTTACCAAATTTTCATGGTTTAGCAAATGAAGATCCAGATACATTCTTATTTAAGTTCGAAATACTTTGTAGAGGATATGATTATTGTACTAATGATCAAAGATTGAAAGTGTTTCCTCTTACTCTAAAAGGAGCAGCTCTCCGATGGTTCATGAGCCTAGGTGGGAATTGCATCCAATCATGGGAGGACACGAAGAACATATTCTTGAAGAAGTACCAAGACGATTGCAAATCCAATGAAGATATTTTCGGTATAATACAAGGGGAAGATGAAATTTTGGAGGATTATGTAGATCGATTTCATTATAACCTTCAAAAATCAAAGCATAAGCATTTGGAAAAAGAGATCTTAAAAACACTCCTTCTTAAAGGAATCAAAGATGAATTTTTAGAACTCTTAAATCTGATAGGAAAATGTGATGTTTTTCAGTTATCATATGATGATGTTTGTGAGTTGTGCATAAGGTATTCAAGAGGAATCTCCAAGGCTGGTAAGAATTCTAGAGATGTTTGTTCTTTCTTTTTCAAATCTGCTACAAGAATAGGAGACATAAGAGCTGAAATCAATGATTTATTTGAAAATTTTAAAGTTGATTTTATTAGCTCTCTAAGCTCAAAATTGGACGTTTTGTAGGTTCATAAAAATGAAGAATTTGATGAAGTGTTTTTCCCTCATGACCGAAAGGAGCAGCCCATAGATGGTTACTCTTCCTTATCTAGGATGGAAGTATCATATCAAAGAGGTGAGGAAGCTGCAACAAGGTCAAAACCATGGAAATCATGGCCTACGGGTATGGTTCAAAACACTTCTTCTCCATTCTCTTACTTGCATAATCCATTATGGAATACTCATGTTCTAGGGCAGCCATGTCAATTTCAATATAACCACCAATCTTATCTACAAGTTTGGCATGGTTCACCTTATGATTACATGACTACTCTCCCTCATCTTGTAGCACAAGCACATTCTCCATATTCTCCACTAGCTCTTCCACAATATCTTCCTTGCCCATCAAAACCATTCACACAACCCAATCAACCACATCATCAAAATGCTCCATTCCTTACACATTTTCCTGCTCAACTAATTCCACACCCTCACCACAATAAACCAGTACAACATGCTTACAATGTTGAACTGCCAAATTTACCCACCCTTCCCACCCATTCTATCTCACATGCGCCATTAGAGAAAACTTACAATGAGATTCATAATGTTTCAAATTCAAAAATTGTAGAAGTTATGGAAGAAAATGAGCTTACTTCTAGTTTGCATCAACAAACCATTTTAAAAGCTCAAGAACCTCATGGTATGATGGGAAATCAAGAAATTAATGGATATATTGAAGATTGGTTTCACTCCATCACGTGTTTGCATCATCACTCTATGCTTCAACAATTTTTGATACCATTTTTTCAAGGGAAGTTGGCTTCTCATACCCTAATTTTCATTAATATGCATTTTTCAAATTTGGGTATGTGTATACATGAAGCCTTATTTAGAAAATGGCTCCACTGGAAGTACTCATATACGTAGTCATATTCATTTTTCAAATCAAAATAGGTTAGTATAAAACATAAAATAAATAAGGGAATAAATAAATGCATTTTGTTTTTTATGTAAAACTAGTTGTTTTTTTGTTGCAACACGCTATCGAAATCAACATCGGTGATAAATATTTCAATTTATTTGTGTATGTAGATGAATTATATTGCAAATAACAATTCTATAAACACTTATATTCATTTTTTATCACCAATTTGAAAAAATGCTTGAATATCATTTTTTTGGCTTGCGGGCTTGATGAACTTTCTGGAAAAACAGTCGGGACAGTCATGTTTTGAGGGACCAAAAATGAATATTTTTAAAACCTGTTTCTACCCTAGATAGACCTTGATGTCTACTTTCTAACCCAATTTGAATTAGTCAATTTGGATTTGAAACGAAAAAGTTAGAACCAAAACATTGACCGGATGTCTAGCGGGCAGCTCAGGAACAGAGTTGGGACAGTCCGTTTTTGGAGGCCTAAATGACCATATTTTTAAAACTTGTTTCTACCCTAGATAGCCCTTGATGTCTACTTTCTAACCCAATTTGAATCAGTCAATTTGGATTTGAAACGAAAAAGTTAGAACCAAAACATTGACCGGATGTCTAGCGGGCAGCTCAAGAACAGAGTTGGGACAGTCAGTTTTTGGAGGCCTAAATGACCATATTTTTAAAACCTGTTTCTATGGTAGATTCCCCTATGAATCTAGTTTCCAATGCAATTGGAATCACTCATTTTCGATATCGTATGGGGAAGTTATGATCACAATACTGACTGTCTATCGTAAATTAGCACCCTTAAAACTCTGTTTTTCCGGATGTTCCTTATAGTATTTCACCTATCAATTCTTCTTTTCTTCAAAACTTGTTTCTATTGGAGATAAATAAATGAATCTACTTTCATTTCCAATTTGAATCATTTGAATCCGACATCAAACGAAGAATCTATGCTTAAAACATTCACTGTTGTTCTAAGTGGGGTAAGTGAAAATGACTCTGTTATGCAGGTTGTTCTAAGTAAAATTGACATATCATATCATTGAATTTTTAAAACCTGTTGCTATTGGAGATTAACCTTTGAATTAGCTCTCATTTGGCTTTGGAATCACTCAATTTGGACGAAAAACAAAAAAGTTGTGACTAAAACACTGCAGGTTAGCATGATTGGCCACTGCTATCCCGCAGGTAACAAATATATTTTACTTTGTTATTTTCTCCGTGGATTTGTTCTACAGTTTGAAGATTCATGTCATGTCTCTGCTGCCAAAACATTTTTCAAAGAGATCATTTTTTTGACATAACATCATAGCTGTTGTAACTTAATTTAGTTATTTACATATTGTTTTTAAATAAAACGTTGTTTCTTTTCTGATATTTTTATATTTTGTGTTTCAAGTGTTGCTTCATTCAAACTGTGACCCATCCTCAGCATCAATACAGTGAACAACTAATTCATTCTTTGCGTACTTGCATTTCATGCTTGTGCATTTTTGCCGTTCTTTTTCTGAAGGAACGGCACGTGTGTTTTTGCTGTTCCTTCAAAAGAATCAACACTTTGGGATTATTTTCGAGAGCAACCCTTCCTTCCTCTTGTGGGATTATTCCTAGTTCATCTCAACCACATTTTACTGATTCCCTTTCATGGCATGAAGTACACTACTTATGAGGACAAGAATTATGGATTCTATTGAAGCAAGTTAATATCATTCATGTTATGATCTTTAACAGGACAGCTTCTTGATGATAGATTATTTTCAAAAGGGACACAATTATTTATATACTACTTTACTGCATTGTTTTCTGTTGAACATGAGATTGATTGATCATCTTAATACCATGCTGGTTCCACCCTTCTGGTTATAATCTTCTCTGTCTGTAATAAATGAGATTATGGGTATATTTTTTTCTATTGACATGTTCAACTTCTTCCACCATCCCTGCTCTTAAGGAGTGCTGAGCCTCCCTCTTTTTATCATAAAAATGTGTAATAATAACAAAATTTTGTTCGCAGAAGGAGGATAGGGGGTCTCATTACGAGCCAACCTACCATGTTCATAAGGCTGTAACAAAGTGACATTCCCATTATAGCCACCACACCAGGGTTATGATCCATTGGATAGCCCAATTATCCTTGGAACAGGAGGTCTCATCACGAGCCGGCCTGATCACTTTTGCTACATCCCAGTGAATGGCAGTGTGGTTATCTGGTTACCACGCCATCACATTGATCTTTTCTGTAGAACAACAATGTAACTCTCTAGTTATAAATTGAGGATTCTGGCTCATATGGGTTAAAAAGCAACCCTGCCGAGGCTATGGACGCCTGCTGGCAGCAGCGGCTCTGCTTATGGTATTGAAGTTATATCTTATCGTCAATTATTATTATAATACCCTTTTCTTATTTTTTTTCTTTTTATCAGAGAAGTTATTTCCTTAACTTTTTCCCTGTTTTGAACCTTTATGCATGAGAAATTGTTTTATAATCAATCACATCATTTTTCAGCTAGAATACCATCAGCAAAGCATATTTTTGGCATATTGCTGTCCTTTTTCTCTTTTTCGTAACTTATCATCAATCCAAAGCGTCCTATCTCTTATTCATAACTATCTTTACACACTCTGCTCTCATTATAATCATAACCCTCGTTGTCCTATCATTGATATGTGTACTCTGCTTCATTCACTGATATATTGTTCATTCCCGTGCCTTGCCGTCAGCATAACCCCTCTCATACGTTTTATGGTCATGGCATTCCTTTTCCAATTGGAGGGGGGAATGTATGCATTATGGGATTGCATGTGAAATGTTTACTGCACTCTGCCATCACTTGTTGATTTCCCAAAATATTAGTATTGCATGTATACATAAGTTTTTCTGATTGAAATTTTTGCATGCATCTTATCTATTGCTTACACTATGGATTCAAGAACATTGTATGCCAAATAGTGCTTTGTTTGCAGAAAAACAACAAGTATGGGCAGAATTCTATTCATAGCATGACCACACTATTGCAACTTACAGAAGAGGCTCGAGCAACTCGCGAACGTGAACAATTCTTCAGACATGATGTGCTTACCTGGATTCCACCTTTTGCATCACTTTCAGCACCAACTCTGCCTACATCAGCTTCAACAACTGCCAGTCCATATATGTCATTCCACATTTTTGGAGGTAAAACTTGAGGTAAAATCGCATAATTTTCTGATTTATTATGAATTTAGGAGAATTTCATAAAAATCCATTTTGAGCATCATTTATCATCCTTCAGTCCACATCTATACCACTCCCTATTTTTCAGCGGCATATCATTTTCGAGTATGGGGGAATGTTTCTTTCATTCATTTCTTTCTTATGACCATGTCATCCATATTCTTTATCATCCATTGTTATTCTTATTCATTCTCAACACCTCTATTATTCCATGTTGTTTTACACCAAGCATAGAATTCAACAGATGGTAGCAACCACCTCAATTTTTTTCTAGCATCGCATGAGGGCATGCTAATTTTTCAGAGAGGGGGAGGAATTGCTACGCATGATGGATGTTTTCAATTTTCTTTCTCATTTAAGGCATACAATTTCATTTTTACACAATGCAGAAATTGATTTCCATAATATTTTTAAAAAACCATGAACTCAATTCTTGTGATTTCTGGAAAACACAACCATGAACTCAATTCTTGTGATTTCTGGAAAACACGGACGTATCATTAATACAAACCCAGATAATTTCAAGATAAATTGGTTCATAAAATTTCGGAAATCATGCACTCTCACCTACAGCCATTTTGTTTATATCTCATGATCCGTGCATCAAAACGATCTGATTTTTGGATCATAGAGACATTCATATATTATAAATTTACTTGCAACATTTCAACAAAATCTGGTTTGTAGTTTTTGAGAAAATGGTTAATGAAGTTTGTTGTTATCTATATCATATTTTGCTGCAACTTCATACATATAGTTGAATGTCAATGTAAAAATTGTTATGCCTTCATCAAGATTACTAAAAGTGAATATTTATTAATTAAGGAAGAATTCATTTGTTCTATCCATTTCATGAGCTGAGATGAACATATTTTTTATTGCTTGGTTAACACATGGGTTTTTGTCTTTGGGTTGCATGAGGACATGCAATATATTCATGTTTTCGTTGCATGAGGACATGCAACATATTGAGTGTGGGGGTATGTTGGGCCGTTAATA
This sequence comes from Pinus albicaulis, assembly GCA_034641835.2. Taxonomy (NCBI): domain Eukaryota; kingdom Viridiplantae; phylum Streptophyta; class Pinopsida; order Pinales; family Pinaceae; genus Pinus; species Pinus albicaulis. The sequence goes on along the minus strand of CM076583.1, from coordinate 118,452,657 downwards.
TGCCATTATTATTATCACTTGTGAATGCTTATTCCACCCATTTCTGCCATTCTTCATCACGTCATTTATTATAATTTATTATTTAAATCCATTTTATAAATGATTTATGCTCTTATGGATGAATATTATTTATCTTCCTTTATTTCTAATAAATTGATGATTATGAATTATTTTATCAATGATGGTTTTAATAAGTTGGTTATAATATTATTCACCATTTTTAGCCTCCAAGATAATTTCCAGATTGAAGATTTGATCATTAAAAGTGCCAACTCAGAAATGCGCTGGAATAAGGAGTGACAGTTTTGCGGTTGAGATTCTGAGCAAATGAAGACGAATCTGGAAAATCCGGAACATGGGTTTTGTTCAGAACGGATTCAATTAACTTTAGTAAAGAACGGTTTGCCAAAATTCGGCTTGTATTGAGAGAAACGCAGGGTTCTTTGAGCACGATTTTCTCAGATCTGTGGTTGCGGCCGTCCTCCAAATCTCAGCTACAAAGCCAAATTCGACTTGCTGTTGTTGAAAGAGGGATGTAAATCTATTTTATTGTTGATCAATTGGTTGGAAGAAATTCAATATTATTATTAGAGATCCTATTTGCTATTTAATTTCTCCACCTTCTGATTATAAAAGGAGAAGCATGTATCGTGTATGGGGGGATGGAGAGACTTTTCTTATTGTAATTTGCAGAATTGTGCATCGGCTCTTGTTAAGAGAGTGTGAGCTGTTTGTAAACATTATTAATGCCTGATTAATAAAAGAGTTCACTGTTGTTCCATTTCTCAAGCGCCGGAGTAAAGCACAGCAACGCTTCACCGGTGGTTGAGGGCCCGGCCCTGGTGGAGCGATCTGCTGTTTGTATTTCTATTAGTTTATTTCTGTTGTGTGAAGTTCGTTTATTACAATTAAAGAATTGAGTTATTGCTAATTGGATCAAATACAGAGTCATTGTTATTCCATTCTTTACAAGAAACATGATTCATGATTCAATTTTTATGAAATGTTGTTTTTCTGTATCTAATTCCAGTTGTTGTTCCTTTTGTTTATGAATTACGATAGTTGATTGTTGCGTGGCTGTCGACAGGATTAAAGAGTAGAAATCTAGTTTGCTTGGTTATGAATTGAATTCACTGTTTATTTTACGCCGCTATTCAATTCCTGTTCATTGCTTTTAGATTGTTGTTCCTTTCCAGTTTGCGTTTTAGATTTCATTTCCTTTGAGTTGTTTTCACTTGCTTTGAGATCTCTAAACTGTAGAGGGCAGAGCTAATCATTCCAGGTCCCCAGATTTGGTCATCTCACATCGATTTCTAGAGGAAAGAGTTATTACTACTGCATCCCTAATCGATGTCTAGCAAGGTTGCTGTAGTGTAGTCTTTACATTTCTGTCATTTGTAATTAGATTTCTTTTCAAGCATATTTCTTTTCAAGCATTTATTATTTCTGCATTTGTATTTCTATACTACATCTTCACAAACATTACTCTTGAGTAAATAGCCGCCTCAGACTGAGTACACTCTTGAAACAAAAAGTCGTCCCTGGGTTGACAATTAATGTGAGGTAATTAGGAGTTACAAAGACACCTTTTTATCGCTCCACATCGACTAAAGAAAATCAAGCCTGTGCTTTGTTTTCAAGCCCAGAACCTGCAAAAAAATTGTGCTTGTTGCCATAAGACTTCATAAAGTTACCGGAAACCTTCAAAATATACCAGGGACCTGTCAAAACAATTCGGGACTATTACAAAGACCTATACCTACGCAAACAGGTATTTTCCAAGAAAAACGAGCTTATTATCATTTAAAAAGACATTGATAAAGGAATTGAATACAATAAAAGCATATTTTCCCTAAGAAAGCTTTTATTTTCCCAAAAAGAGTCAAATTCATGTCAAAATTTGATTGAAAACCCTGTTTAAAAACTGCATTAAATTTTAAAGGAGAAACTCGAGTTTATTTAAGTTTTTACAGACCTGTAAGACTCCTAAATTGCCCAGAAATACTCTGCAGGTAACCCCAACCTTCTGTGCCCAATTTGAAATGATTTTTAGCCCAATATCCACTGAAAAGGTATAAAAAACCCCTGTTTCTTTTTTTATAAATCAATGAGAGTCTAAAATACAATTTAAAGGAAAATTAAAGGTTGAAATCGAAGAAAAGAACCAAGTTGTACCCATTTTCATCCAAGAACCTCTGTTAAATTCAAGAAACACTTCTGTAAACCATTTAATCTTAGAGAAGAATTCAGAAAGCCCTAAAAACAGAGTTTCAGTTATCCAAGCCTAAAAGATGTCAAAATCCAATCCAACTATGTCATCCAAGACTGAAATCATTGTGAATCCTAGACAACCTCCTGTTGTAGACATTGAACACACACCATTAGCAGATGTGGACTATAAAATAGCAGATCCAGTTGTTGAATTTAATCTGTTAGACCTCCACTATTAGAGCTATGAAAATTCCTTAGATCATGTTGAAGAAGTCCAAATTTGGGAATCAAACCTACCCAAATATGTTGTTCCAATCACTCATCAATTCCCAGAGGTTGTTACGTTGTGTCAGAGTTATTATTCACCTAAGAATAAAGCAATGATGAATGCAAACAAAGAGGTATTGTTTACAATTACTGTTGAGTCCATAAACCAGATGTTACAACTCAAACATGATCCCAAAGTTGTTCCTTTATAAATAGAAGCATTAACAAATTTGTACATTGGTCTTGATTTTCCCAAAAGGTTTCATATTTTTCAGGTGTTCATGCCTTTACATGTTGAAATTCCACAAATAAACCCTGCATATTCTACTTCAAAATTTCCAAAAGGGTCTAGACATGTCATTTCCATGCTGCCATTTATCCTAGGATACTTTACATATGAGCATACTGATGAGTCCATCCTAGAGTTTCTATCTAATTTTGCACCAAGACAACCTCATTCTGTCATTTTTTATTATGCTAAGTATATAGCTGACAATATCCATGATCAGCTAGTCAAATTTCCAACTGAAGGAGTATTTAGATATACATCCTTTCTCTTCCATATGTTCATTAGGGGAATTTTGAGGTCTAAAATGGGCCTCCTAAGGAAATTATAAAATAATAGTGGAAAAAATCAAATAAGATTTGATGACATCATCAAATTTTAGAGGGAAAATGAAACTACTTTTTCAACTCATTTTCAACTCTATCTCCCAAAAGTTTTTAATAAATTTTCGAAGCGGAGTACTCAAATTCTGATGTGAAATTTATTCCCCATCCAAGGACTACCCATGCTGCATACTTCGATGGACCACTACACGAAAAAATGCAAAAATACATCAAAAAACGTGATTATAATCACGTTTTTTTTTAATGTATTTCTCATTTTTCATGTAGCAGGGTTCATTGAAAGTATGCAACATGGGTACTCCTTAGATGAGGAATTAAATTTTGCATCCAATGAGTACTCCCACTCGAAATTTGAGTAAAACTTGTGGGAGATATGTTGAAAATACGAGTTGAAAAAGTAGTTTTATTATTTTATTATTTTTTAATATTTTTACCCTTTTATTTAAAAAATGGTAAATCATCCCCCATGGTTGACATCATCATCTTGAATCCTATTGGTTGTTATAAAGTTTATTTTTGCTGTAAATTTTTCTTAGGAGGCCCATTTTAGACCTCAAAATTCCCCTAATGCTTGTATTTTCAAGCAAACAAGTTTCCTATAACCCTCTACAAGCTTGATATAGAAGAAAATCCAATTTTAGTCATCTTTTGGACTTCATTGATCAGAAAAGAGTCCCCAGAATTCACTTTTGCAGAGTTTACAGATAATTTTGTCCACCCATTGATAAATATGTTGACCAACACAGAATAGCCAAGGATCAGTGATGAAATGAAGAAAATTCTACAGCTATTAGAGCACACTATAACTGGTGATTAGTACTTATATGAGAAACATACTAAAATTAGAGTTTTTGTCTCTAATATGTTACCCTACAAACTACCTAAATATGTACCAATGAGAATATTTTCATTGGAGTATATCATGCAAATATTAAATTCAGATTCTATCAACTTCCTAGCAGCCAAGAAGAAGACCCAGTTTAAGTTAAAGAATCATGTGAGGCCATTTATTTGTAATCACAGAGATGTAGAACAACAAGAAACAAAGCAATTACTTGAGTACAGATTTGAAGAAATATTTTCATGGAACTATGATCCACAAGGAATATTAAGAAAAATGAGGGTTAAGTGTAAACTAACACCCTATATTCATGAGAAAAAACCAGATATTGAACAGTATGTCAATCAAACTGAGTGGCTAGAAAACACTTCAGTAGATGCAGTTAGACAAGGTGATACTAGTCACACCTTGCAAACTGCAAATCAAGGAGAAAAAGCTACTAAGAGAGTTAGAGAAGAAGGAACATACACTATTGAGACAACAACTGAAACAAGGTTTGAAATTAGATACAATAAAAAGCCTAAAGTCAATTTCGTTGATAAAGGAAAAGTGACAATGAAAGTAGAAGAAACAGATATTCCAGTGAAAAATAAGGATGCTGCTATAGTCAATACAAATGAGGCAACAACATAGATTTTAAATGAAGGAAATATTGATAATTCAAACACTCAAGTCATAGAGAAACAATAGAATTTGGAGGCATCTTCCTCAGACAGTAGAAGGAAAAGATCTTGATATCAGAGAAAAATATAAGCAGATTAAGACAAAGAATAAAGAAATCAAGAATGAGATTTATTCTCAATATTTGAATCAAACACCAGGAATTTAGAACAGACTTTTATCATATTTTGACTATTCAAATAAAAATTTGATTATGTCAGTACTACAACCAACAGTCAAGATTCCTAAGACAGTTGCAGACTACAAGAAAATTGATCTATAAGTGCCAACAGAAAGAATTCATGCACTAGATAAGATTGAGTTTCATAGGAAAAGTTTAGAGATGTTATATTCTACTATTACCACCAAGGCTATTAGTATCAACAAACTTCAAAATACAATTATAAACATGAGAGATGAAATGAAGGTTGAAAAGGCCTCATCATATGCCAAAGGTCTTAGAATTAAGTCTCTAGAAGAGTTGTTTATTAAAGTAGGATATGATTCTGCAAATGTTAAAGCAGCAAAATAGTTAGTGAAGAAGAATAATGAGGACATTTCAGAATTGAGGAAACAACTCAAGCTGCCATCAACTGAACATCCTCAAGCCAAAGAAATAGTACAAGAACAGACTCAAAAGGATGACATGATGAACTTAATTTTTCAATTAACAAGATAGATAAAAGTGATGGAGACTCAAATGGACAATATTTTCCATGAAAGAGAAACTAAAAAAGCTCAGGAAACTCCTATAGTAATTCCCATGGTTACTATTGTGCCTTCAACTCTGGCAGAAGAATTGACACCAAAAGAACCATTGGCTACTGTAGTGCCAGTGACATCATCCACAAGTTCAGCCACATAATCTTCTACATCAACAGTGCAACGAACAGATGAAGCTAGTAAACTAGTAAAAGCCATGGAAGAAATGTCACTTCAAACAAATGAGATAAACATATTGAAGAAAATGATTGAAAACCTTGAAGATACCAAAAAGCCAGCTCAAATCAATGCTAAAACTCATGAGCAAAGGGCTAACAGGTTAAATACTGAGTTGAAGAATCTACAAAAATATTTGACATTGAAAGAGACAATTTCTTATGTAAAGAATCACTTATGAAGTAAAATCATTGAAGCTATAAATGATGTTTGGTCATCTATCCAGGTAATATATGAGCATAGGGATTTACTGAAGGCATCACAGGCAAAAATTCAGAAAACAAAAGATGATCTAGGTGACAAACCTGAGGAAGAAATAGAATTGATAAAGTTTCTCAATAGTAAAAATAGGCAGGAGTTGGAAGAAATACAAATTATTGATAGGACAGAGACAATCCTTGAAATAAGAAAAATCATTTCAAAAAATAATCTGATGAAACAACTTGAAGAGAAATGTGAAAACATGAACATAGCCATAACCAAGTTTATGGTTAAATTTGAAAATTTAAGGCAAAGAAGTTTTCCCAACATTTTGGTCATTAATGACAAACACGTGCCACAGGAAGACTACAATAATAAAATCAGAGAGTATGCAAAAAAGAAAGTGGACAAGATAGATGGACAAGGTATTCCTACAGGGAAGGTCTTACTCAGAATTTTTGAAGACTTATTTTATTTGTAGCATGAGATAAGACATCTATTCATCATAAAACCAACATTTGCTAGATATACTAAGGCAGATGAAAATTTCAGGAGGCTGAAAAAGATACAAATTCCTAATGATGAAGCTTGGCAGTCACTCACTGACTTACTGTAAGAATAAAAGTGTAGAAAGAAAGACAAAAACAGTTTGCTGATTTTTATAGTCAAAACAGAAAATTACAGCAGTAAGACAGTTTTTACAAAGATTAAAGAGTATTCGAGTTAAAGAGTATCAGAGGATAAAGAGTATCAGAGTGAAAGAGTATAAGATAAAGAGATAATATTTCAAAACAGATTTGAAATATATGTGCCAGAAAAGAGGACACCAAGGCAGTCAGGTGCACCTAATCCACAAACAGTTTTCTATTTTATTTGGATAAATAGGACAGCTTGCTGATTTATTAAGCAGTTGTCATTATTTTGTTGTAAAGATATTTTGTTTTCCATTAGATAATTCCTAGAATCATTCTAATATATTTTGTAAATAATTTTGAATAAATACTTCACTCTTTGAAGTATGTAATATTCCAAAAATTTAGCCTTCAACTAAATGGAATATTATAGTTTGTTTTGTCACTAGGTAGGTGAATAAGTGGGTGGGGAGGCCCATAAGTCTCCTTAGTAGCAATAAAAACACTTCAAGTGTGAAATGATACCTTTTTCAAAAGTTAAATAAAGCACCTCCAAGTGTAAACAGGGTTGGATCATGTTGATTCAGTCAACCTTGACCAAGTCAACAACGTTGTTATGGAGGAGTGGAGATTAATTGAGGAATAACATATTTTTGGAGGGAGATGGATCTCATGAAGGAAATGACCTAATTGAGTGGGGCCAAGGGAAAGCAAGCTCATATTCTATTTAGGGAATAGGATGGAAACCATTTGAGCTTATGTTTTGGATTATTATTTTGATTTTGGTATGCTTAGACTTTTTCTTCCTCTTGCTGTTTAGTAGGGTTGCAGTGTTGTTTAGCACCGGGTGTGTCTGAGCGGGAATCCCACCTCTTTCCTTTAGAGGCCTCTTGGAAGAGTATTGTATTCATTTCCACATTCAGGTTTTCAGGCCAAGCTATAGCTTTCTTCATTAGCGCAGTTTCTGTAGGTTATTGTGTTGTATTATAGGGTGCAGCAACGGAGGGATTAGAATCCCACTTTCTGAGCTATTTTCCCATAGGAGGAAGGTTTCCTTCTCTTGGGAGATCAATTTGCAGAGCTCTTGGGAATATTTCAGATCTTTGGCATCAGGCCAACTATTTCCCATCATTTCCAGCATTGTTCCAGCTAGGGGTTGCATTATTTTGGAGGGCAGCTTCAGTGAGGGATCTTGTGGCTCCTTTGGAGTGTTTTCTTGTGATTGAAAGGTTCAGCCTTTCATGGGAGGAGACCTTTGAGGGGATATACATCAGATCTATTATATTTCAACCTTCTACACTCATGTTATTTATTTTTCAGTGAATCTTTAGCTATTGGGCTTTAGATCCCATCTTCTATAGAGTGTATTTTTGAAAACCCTTTCCGGGTTCTTTGTAGGAGTTTGTATTAATCCTAGATCTGTATTGGGCATATCTTTTGAGGCCTATAATAGCCCTACATATTTTGTACATTATTTTTTTGTAGCAGTGTGTTTTTAACTATGTTGTAGCAGTCTTCCGACATTTTTGTATTGTGACATCAGCTCATTTGTGGAGTGATTGTTTAGAGGAGGCTTGTTCCCTCATTGTGCATGGTTTATGACTCACTATTTATGATAGTTTGCTGATCTAATACATGATTTTTGTCTCCATATTGGTCTCCAATTTTCATAAGTTGATTTACACTTCTATTTCCATTATTGTGTTCATCTATTGCCGCATCCCCATTTTGGGATATTACAGTGGTATCAGAGCATAATCTTGGCTCAGCCTGTGCATTCAGCCAATATGTCACCATGAGGACAAGATCTTCACCAGAAGAGGAGATGTACAACAAAAATGAAAATAAGTCTCCATTATTTGGAGGAAGAGAGGAGGAGGAGCTCTCAAAGCTTCTCTTTCAAACTATGCAGAATATCAAGGGATATCTCAAGAAGATGAGAAGAGAGAGAGAATCTCCAAAGGAGTTTGGATATAAAGCCAACTCTATATTTTCACATGATGTGTGTGAGAATGAAACTGCACACTATGATTCACAGTGCAGTCATATGCCCAGATCTATTATGAGGGAGATGGGAGAAGAAGAAATTCCTAGAAGGGGATCTCTTGGTGATTATCTACAAGAATATGAGTCTCAAACTAAGAAGTTTAGAGATCATATCACTTTCCAAGAGTTTTTCACGATCAAGGTGGAGAGGAGAAAGCAACATGACAAGGGTATATTTTTCCTATCTACCTTTGATGGGTCACCAACATGTTCAGCTAGAGCTTGGGTGGAGGAGTTACACACCTATTTGCAACAGCACCAAGTTTCTGAAGATGAAACCATCAAAGTTACAGCACTGCATTTTGGAGGTAAGGCCTATGCTTGGTGGATGTTTGAGTCTTTTTTATTAATAAATGAAAATATTTCTTCTTATGAAAAGTTAACTAAGAGATTAGTGGAAAGGTTTGATGGAAAACATTCTGAAACATCATTGGTGGAACCAAGTAAACCAAAACAAACAAAACCTTTGCATATGATGGAGGAACCTATGAACTCAAATCAACTTCAGAAGATTGTTGAAGAGGCTCACATCTTTCATAACACTTTTCTAGAGGCAATAACTTTGTCCCATGATCTTGAAAAAGAGGGCATGAAGATCCCGTTTCCAAGGGAGTATCCTCTTATTGAGAAGGTGACTCCCATTCATATTGGAGAGGAAGAGAGGAATGGGGGAAACAACGCTATCATATCTAGAGAAAATATAGCACCTTATACACAGGTATATGGAGCACTTGCTCCAACAAGAGGGATTCTTGTGTCTTTGCAAGAAATTCCCCAGGATCTCATATGTGGAGATCAAGGCACCATCAATGAACAACATGATTGTGAAGCATTGCAGATGGAAGGAGAAGGTAGGGAGGAAGGTCAAAATCAAATGATGAGGAGAACACACCCCTATCTATATCATAGGGTTAATGAAAATAAGAGGCAAACTAATTTTCACTATAAGGGCAGGGACAAGGTTGTCCATCCATATGTACAGTCTACTCTTGTCATTGATGTCTCATTACATGGAGGCATTCCACCAGGGAGACCACTAGATCAGGAGATGATGAGGAATGCTTCACATTGGATAGCACCACTCTTAGATTTCGGAGGGGTGGATACTTTATAGGGATCTATCATAGCGCAGAGAGTTTTGGGTGGACTCAAGAAGGAGGGAGACATTCTCCCATTTTTAGAATCACCCACTCTCACTATATGTACTGTGCTGACAGAAGTTGCTACAGTGATGGAGGATTGCACCTTCATGGTGCAAGGGAGCTGCTCCATGGGTTTGGAGAAACATAGGGTACTTATTTTTAGGAAGGGATCCTCCCTACATTGGAGTAGATGGAGGCCACTCATTCTTACATTGGCCAAGATCAGGAGATTCTTTTTGGATGAGAGCTTCTCATGGGAGGCCAACTTCCAAAGATCACCAATTCTATTTGAGCATGAGCAGCTGCATGATAGGCATGGAAACACTTTGAGGATTAATTTGGCATGGGGGATGTCAAAGGAGTAGATAAAAGCATGTGGGGAGCTCCACATTTAATATCTTCAGCGTTGTCTCTTAGGAGGATTGATCCACATTGAAGATCTCAACTCTTGGTAGAGTACTCCAAGGATCTTGGTTCTTGCATGATTCTTGATGACCCAGATGGAGATGATAGATATGTGGTTATCTATTCTTATGGCATATTATTCTTGACTAAAGCTTATGAGTTCAAGGAGAAGTTGCTACATGCTGCATATGAGGACTTCCTTTCTATGCACTTTGATGCATATCATTCTTTTATGGAGGAATTCACGTGGGAGGGCATCCAGCATGATATATTTCAGCATATGGAGAGATTCATAGGTTGGATGTTGATGGATAGGTTGGCACAACCACTTCCCTACTCATTGAGAGTGAGGGAGAATTTCCAGTTGAGCCATTTCAGCTCAAGGACCAAAGTACATGGTGGAGAAGTTACAATTTTGCATTATGATTTGTACTTATTTACTTTTTATGAGCAGAATTTTGTATTAAGGAGGGTCATTCCTTATTATAAATTATATTATCATGTACTTGAGGCCAAATGTAGCATTGAGATTGGCCATCATTTTGGTGGTTTTTGGGGGAAGCCACATGATTCTTGGTGTGCACCATTGGCACCACATTTTACTTTCACGATCCTATCTTGTAGGATGATTGTGGCAGAAAAAAAGTGGCTGGGAAAGCACTTGTTGTTATTTGATTTGAGGTAGGCAAGGGATGCATTGTGCTGGTTCCATGTGTGGAACTATGATCCACTTTCCGGTTGTCATATGGAAACTTGTTTTCATTTCTTTTTACTTCCATATATTGTTGATGTTTCTATGTTCATGGGAATCTTTGTTTGGAGAGTGGGACAAGAGTTGGAGGTGCCCATTGGGGGTATGATTCTCCCTAATTTATATGTTGCATGTTTTAGGAGAAACAATGGGAAAACCATGATTTCCATACTACATCTCTTTTCTTTATGTGGGAGGAGCCATTTGGAGAGCTTGAGTTTTTGGAGGAGGCACTTCATGGTTGAATTGTTTGGTGGGGTAACTTGGGCCATTCTTCGAGGCCATGTAATTTCAGCCCAATATCATAATTAGCCCCATACATACCATAAATGGAGAGATAAACAACTTGGGTGGAAGAATCTAATCTCTCCATGCAGCCCCAATACATTGCATGAACCGGGAGTTGAGGATCCTTTTGTTGAGCTACCTAGAATGGCTCATTTCATTTGGATGATAGCATGGGTTTGGGAGTTTCTCATTGGGAATGAGGTACCCTATGCTTGTCATCACCACAACCTTGAGAAGGCCATTGGACAGCAAGAAGTCTTCCACTTACACCTTCCACCTTTTCATGATATCAGAGATTTGGTTTTACATACTTGGGAGGAAACATTTGAGGGAAGATTTAATGCAGATTATTTTGAGCAGTGGTGGGGACTATTGATGAGGAGGCCACAAGAGGAGGAGGGGAGGAATTTTTCTCTCCTTATACAGTTTCTTGAGGACAAGAAACATTTTGGAGGGGAGGACTGTAATATTCCAAAAATTTAGACTTCAGCTAAATGGAATATTATAGTTTGTTTTTTCACTAGTAGGTGAATAAGTGGGTGGGGAGGCCCATAAGTATCCTTAGCAGCAATAAAAACTCTTCAAGTGTGAAAGGATACCTTTTTCAGCAGCTAAATAAATTACCTCCAAGTGTAAACAGGGTTGGATCATGTTGATTCAGTCAACCTTGACCAAGTCAACAACGCTGTTATGGAGGAGTGGAGATTAATTGAGGGATAACGCAGTTTTGGAGGGAGATGGATCTCATGAAGGAAATGACCTAATTGAGTGGGGACAAGGGCAAGAAAGCTCATATTCTATTTAAGGAAGAGGATGGTAGCCATTTGAGCTCATTTTTTGGATTATTATTTTGATATTGGTCTACTTAGACTTTTGCTTCCTCTTTCTGTTTAGCAAGGTTGCAGTGCTGTTTAGCACCAGGTGTTCTCGAGCGGGAATCAAACCTCTTTCCTTGAGAGGCCTCTTGGAAGAGTATTTTATTCATTTCCACATTCAGGTTTTCATTCCAAGCTACAACTTTCTTCATCAGCACAATTTCTGCAGGTTATTGTGTTGTGTTGCGGGGAGTAGCAGTGGAGGGATTAGAATCCCACTTTCTGAGCTATTTTCTCATAGGAGGAAGGTTTACTTCTCTTGGGAGATCCATTTGGAGAGATATTGGGCATATTTCAGATCTTTGGCATCAAGCCAACTATTTCCCATCATTTCTAGTGTTGTTCCAGCTAGGGGTTGCGTTATTTTGGAGGGAAGCTTCAGTGAGGGATCTTGTGGCTCCTTTGGAGTGTTTTCTTGTGATTGAAAGGTTCAGCGTTTCATGGGAGGAGACCTTTGAGGGGATATACATCAAATCTGTTATATTTCAGCCTTATACACTCATGTTATTCATTTTGCAGTTAATCTTCAGCCATTGGGCTTTAGATCCCATCTTCTATAGAGTGTATTTTTGAAAACCCTTTCCGGGTTCTTTGTAGGAGTTTGTATTAAGCCTAGATCTATATTGGGCATATCTTTTGAGGCCTATAATAGCCCTACATATTTTGTACATTATTTTTCTGTAGCATTATTTTTTTAACTGCGCTATAGAAATCTTCCGTCATTTTTGTATTGTGACAACAGCTCATTTGTGGAGTGATTGTTTAAAGGAGGCTTGTTCCCTCATTGTACATGGTTTATGCCTCTCTATTTATGATGGTTTGCTGATATAATACATGATGTTTGTCTCCATATTGGTCTCCAATGTTCATAATTTTATTTACACTAGTATTTCCATTATTTTGGAATAAATTTTTGAAGATTTCAATAGTTATTTTTGTTGGACTTGGAAGCTTTTTGTTGCAAATTTCGAGTAGAGGACTGGATCAAATCAACTAGCATCATATTTCAGCATTCATGTGATGAGCCATTGAAGTGAAGTACTTTCTACTTTTCATTGTTTATCTTCTCATGTTTTCATGCATCCATTATGTTTTCTAAATTTGAATGAATAAACAGGAGTATTATTTTAGGATTTGTTAAAAGCACCCTGTCTTTACTGTTTATCATTTCTATGTTTTTTGCTAATTTCTAGAGTAGGGAACCCTTTGTTTCTCCCTGTTTCATTTGACCTCTATCAAATCCTTCCATTTTCCGGATCAAATAACCCTTCATTGATCTTTATCCCGATCAAACCACTTCACCAAAGCAGCTTTCCAAGATCTTCAAAGACTTATCTATCTTGCCCTGAAAACATTTGACTTTTTTATCTTGATCCTAGTTATGTCTTCTTTAATTTTGAATCCTTAGCCTAATGGACAAACACATTTCCCACTATCCATCTCATTAAGTTATTTTTCCCACCAAACCAATCCAAATCAAAACCAAATTGCACAATCATAACTAGCATAATATCTTATAATCAAAACAGAGTTAAATCTTACAGAGAGAACCCTCTTTGAACCCTAGGAAGGCTAGATCCTAGAGTTTAAAAGTAGGTTTGTGGTTACCTCTAGTGTTTATAGAATTTAAACCAAAATCTCACAACTTGAGAATTACTAGAGTGATAACAACACCTAATACAAGTAGATTGTGCCTTGTTCACTCAAGAACTACCTATAACTCATCTTATGCCACTCATGTCCAAGATTAACTTGTCCCACTTAACCAGTTACCAAGACAAGGATCACATGATATATCCATTGCCATAAAGCAACTAAGAAACATAGCTTACACAAGAAATATTTCACATGTATGTTTGGTTCATATAAACAATAGAACATTAACTGAGAGTTTGCAAGAACCACAAGATGCACAACCCACACAAGATATAATTTAACACAAGTCGAATTCCCCAAAACTTATACACAACAATGTACAATATGAAAATATCTAGAATAGTTTAAAACATGAGCATGTAGCCAAAGTGTGCCACATCTCGTTTAAAAAAAATAGCTAAAGGCAAAACAATGTTGTGCATAGCACAAAGTGATTTCCCTTTCTCTAAAAATATTATGTCGAGCCTCGTATAACAATCGTAGGCTTACCTCCTGTAAATCATATTTTTAACTTCTCCTAACACACTTCGTCCTTATCACACTTGAATTCGCTGACACTCCCTAGCACACACTCTTATTCGTTCCTTTCCATGAATCTTGACCTAGTTATCCCTTGATATGCCCTGACACTCTCTAACACTCTAATTTAGCAAGCATTGACATTGTCTGAAATGTGTTAGCATGCATTTTCATTCCTTTTCATGCCCTGACCCTCCCTAGCTATCATGCCCTCACAACTACACTTACTTAAATTTCCACTTGGGAACCCAACCAAGCCCTCACTTGACTACAAGAGTTTGACCAAGTTATAGTTACTACAACTAGACTATGTTGCTGAATTGTGTAGCTTGGTAGGTACTCCACAAGCCTAGTGAGATGGGTTTGTGTGAGTTTGGTCACAAAAGGATTTGTGGGCAAATAAGCCAAACAAAGGGATTTTGGACCCAAGATGGGGTTTAAAATATAAAATAAAATTATAAAGGGAAATTAACATTTCCTAACGTCTAAGTGGATAAAACCCGTAATTTCTATAGGGTTCCTAATAGGTCTAGGAAAAACCATTTAAGGAGGTCATAGGATGAAGGAAAGAACATCAAGTGATAAGGAGCTAATTTGATTAAGGGGGCGCAGAGAGATGTAGTCCTAAAGAGGCCATGATAATTAGCATGTCGAGTATTCATTAAGATTCCTCGGTATGATTTGGCATGGTTTAATATTAAATTTATTTGGGATCAATTATTATAAAGTATAAGAGAAGTAACAGGGGATGATTTGGCACTTAGAATGCACTAACACTTGGCACTTGACACTTATTTCCACCTAGTGTTGGTGTGCATAGCACAACCCTCATTGAAAATCTAAATTTATGGCTTATTAACCCTATGATGTGTTCATTTCCTTTTATTTTAAATTGCTTCTTCTTCTTTTTGCCTTGATAGTCCCTGACACGTATTGTCACACCTTTGCACATCTTGGCATGCCTTAGAACTTTACACATCTTAGCATTTTTTACATGCCTTCAAAATATCTGGCACATGTTAGCATTCCATATCATGCCTTGGCACTCATGCCCTCACAACTAGCCTTACATATTTTCATGACTTGGGAACCCAATCAAGTCCTTAGCTACTGCATTTCATGTGACATTGTTCTGTTTCAGCCGTAACAACTTGATCAATTGCACCTACTACAAATAGATTGTACCTTGTTCACCTAAGAATTGACTATACCTCATCTTAGGCCACTCATGTCTAAGATGGACTTTACCCACTTAAGAACTTACCAAGACAAGGATCACATATAGATATGGCCATAAAACAACCAAGCAACATAGCTTACATAGGAAATATTTCACATGTATGTCCAGTTCATATAAAAAATAGAGAATTCACTGAGAATTTGCAAGAACCAAAAGATACACAAGGCACACAAGATATAAGTCACCACAAGTCGAGTGCCCCAAAACCTATACACAACAATGAACAATATGAAATTGTCTAAAATAGTTTAAAACATGACCATTCGGCTAAAGTGTGCCACATGTCATATAAAAATAATAAATAAAGGAAAAATAGTATTGTGCCCAACACAAAGTCTATGTTTGTATAAAAATACTTTGTTGAGCCCCTTATCGCATTCATAGGCTTGCCTCTTGAAAATCCTATTATGAACTTATTCTAACACACTTCATCCTTGGAAAACTTGAATTCACTAACATTCCCTGGCACACACTATTATTTTTTCATTTCCATGCATTTTGACCTAGTTCTCCCTTGTGATGCCTCGACACTCCTTAACACTCCTCAACATGCATTAACATTTTCCAGCATGTGTTAGCACTCCTTTTCATTCCTTGGCATGCCCTAAACCTCCCTAGTTATCATGCCCTCACAACTACCCTTACTTAATTTTCAACTTGGAAACCCAACCAAGTCCTCGCTTGACTATAGGAGCTTGACCAAGTTATGATTACTACAACTAGACTATGTTGTTGAATTGTGTAGCTTGGGAGGTAATCCACAAGCCTAGTGAGATGGGCTTGTGTGAGTTTGGCTATAAAAGGATTTGTGGTAAAATAACCCAAGTGAAGGGGCCTTGGACCTGAGATGGGGTTTAAAATCTAAAAAGAAAATTAAAAAGAAAAAATAATATTTCCTGAGGTCTAAGTGGATAAAATTCATAAGTTCTAGAGTGTTCTTAAGAGGCCTAGCTAGGAAAAGCTATTTAAGGAGGCCTTAGTATGAGGGCAAGAACATCAGGTGAGAAGGAGCTCATTTGATCAAGGAGGCCAAGAGAGCTGTATTGCTAAAGTAGGTCGAGTTAGAGGGTTGAGTAAGCATTGCTAAAGGGAGGCCATGATCATCCACCAAGAGTAAGATCATCATGTGAGGGTTCACAAGAATTTCACATACCTTATGGGTTCAACATAGGAATTAGGATGGCATATCCTTGGTTCTATTATGGCAGATCAAGCTCAAGAGAGGTAGCTCATGAGAATTGGGGATGTGATTTTAGTGTTGTTTCTGTGTGAAGGCTGCATCAAATTTTGAAATAGTACAGAGGTTTGAGACCCTACCTTGTGGTGGTTAGTAGGTTGCAAGCTATTTGATAAATACCAACACAAATGGAGGAGGGTCTGCACTAAAATTTAGGGCCACAATAGTAGTCGTCACAGGTGTAATATTGACTGAGGTAACCATAGTTTGAGGGTTGTAGAGATATAAAGTTCAGATCAAGATTCAGTAAAAGAAATGCCCAAAATATATGGATCCATATGAGCTAGAACGAGTATCTTATGGAGGAAAGAGTTGTCGTTTTTGCTATGGGTGGATAGGGTGTGTTCTAAAGAAATTAGAATAGAAGTATAATTCCCTATTTAGGGAGGTTTCCTAGCATGTACAATCCATAAGGTATGCCATTAATACTATGACAAATCTGCATGGAAGAAGAGGGGTTGTGACCCTTAGAGAGAGGTCAATATCTGCAATATATACCACAAATTTGGAAGATGGTTTGCAGAAGTATGTGAAGAGATAGAAAATCCAAATGAAATTGGAACCTAAGCAGAAGATGGAGCAGAAGAAATTTTTCATATGAGGAATTGATTGACATGAAGAGGAGTTTATTTTGGTGGACTGTCCATAGAGTTTTGGACAGATATTTGAAGCATCCTATAAAAATTTAGTCAATGGACTGTTAATGGATGATTTGTGACCCTAGCTCAATCATGTACAAATTGTTAGAAGGATGATAAGATGAGTAGTTCATATTTTTTCATATATTGGACAACAAATAAATTGGCACACAAGAATAGTGATTTTGAGAGGAATCAAATAACTATTAGGTGGCATATTTGAAGAGCCCTAGATGAGGGAAATGTTGTGGGCACTAGATTAGTAAATGAATTGAATATGGTTAGGAAAATTGATGGCAGTCCAAGTACAATTGGGGGGTTCTTAGGTGATTGTCAAAGAACAGCTCTAAGTCTTGTACTTGTGAAGGAAAACAAAACTAGAATAAGGGTAGGTGTATTGGGCCTAAGGACGTGCATACTTTGAAGGACTAAAGTAGCAGTCAAGTGGCCTAGCCAACTAGCCCTAGTTCACTGTATTACAGAGGATTGCGTCATTGAGAAGAAGGGAAACCTCCATATCCCCACTTGCCATTTTTGAGCAGCAGATGGAAAAAGTGGGCAAACCAAAGAGTTGCTCGCAATAGAGTTGTGAAGAATTGATCGAAAACCCTAAGTGTTACAGACCTTAAAGGAAAAAAGAGGTAGATAGAGGGAGACGTTTTTTGAGCTGATTTAAGTAACCTAAAGGAGTTGAGTTCATTAACAGAGGTGAATTGAGGAGTTTCATAATGGGAGGCAAGAGGACCTGCCATATGTGTTCAAGACATGTGGATTGAAAGGGCTATGTGTGGCCACCATCAAAAAGTGGGTCAAGTGTTGTCTAGTTCAAGGTAGATTGGTTGTAAAAGGACTAACACCAAGCCCTAGTTGTATTCCTTGTATAAGTGTGATTGTAAAGGGTTGTGATCCTTGGTACGAGAGCTCTAGCCTATTATATTATAGTTTGTAATTTAATGAAGAACGATCTGAAAACATTTAAAAAAATTCATGTGCACTAGTTGATTCCTTGATGTGTATAGATTTTGTTGTGCAAAGTAGATGTGTTGTGGCATTTGAGTGTGTTTGAACCAAATAAGACCAAACCCAGATTCTCATGTTTCATGGAAATTCAAGATATGCCTTGTTCACCTAAGAACTACATGTAACTCATCTTATACTACTCATGCCCAATCTCAACTAATCCCACTTAACAAGTTACCAAGACAAGGCTCATCACATCCAACTGTGGTCGTAAAACAACTAAGCAACATAGTTTACATCTTGACGTGCCATAACACCTAACATGTCTTAAATTCCTCAGCATTATGTGGCATGTGTTAGCACCCCCTACATTCCTTGACATGATTTTACACTCCCTAACACACCCTATCACTTCCTGACATGCCTTGGTAGTTTAACATACCTTGGAGTTGCATAGTATATAACCTTGTCACTCCCTCCTTAACATAACTATAACTCATTGACACTCCCTATCACACACTCTTATTCGTTCATTTCCATGCATTTTCATCTAGTGCTTCGTTATGTTTACCTAACACTCCCTAACACTTCCTACCACACATTGGCACACCCTAACACCCGAAACATCTTGGCATGCCACCCTAGCACTCTAACATTCCTTGGCACTACCTAGCATAACTTGTCACTCTCTCCTTAGCACACATAGAGCTCATTGAAACTCCTAGTCACAAACTCTTATTCATTCATTTCCATGCATTTTTACCTAGTGAACCCTTGTGTTTCCATAGCATTCCTTAACACTCCTTGGCACGTGTTGGTAAACCGTAGCACCTAGGACATCTTGACATGTCGCCCTGGCCTCTAGCATGCCTTAACACTGCCTAGCATACCTTGTTGCTCCCTCCTTAGCACACCTAGAACTCATTGACACTTCCAATCACAAACTCTTATTTTTTCATTTCCATTCATTTTGACGTAGTTCTCCCTTGTGTTTCCCTGGCACTCCTAGTTAACACTTCCTTGCACGCATTGGTACATCTTGGCCGCATGATTCTCTAACACTCTAGCATTCCTTAGCACTGTTAGGCATGCCTTGTCACTCCTCCTTAGCACACTTGGAACTCGTTGAAACTCCTTGTCACACACTCTTATTCATTCATTTCCATTCATTATGATATAGTGCTCCTTTGTGTTTCTCTAGAACTCCCTAACACTCCTTGGCACACATTGGCACACCTTGGAACTTTGCACATATTGGCATGCTTTCCTATCACTCTATCATGCCTAAGAATTTCCTAGAATACCTTGTCACTCCCTCCTTAGCACACCCAAAACTTGCTAGAAATCTCTATCACACACTCTTATTCATTCATTTCCATGAAATTGAAACTATTCCTCCATTATGTTTCCCTGGCACTCCCTAGCATGCGTTGGTGCCAAACCCTAGCACCTAGCACATATTGGAATGCATAACATGCCTTTGAACTTTCTAGCATTGATCTGAAAATGAAACTATTTGTATCTGTTGTTCAAAGTATCCATTTTCATTTAATTAAGTGTGCAAAGTGTTTATCATGTCTTGCAATTTTAAACAAAGTGTTTTTGGTAACTGTTTCTAAGTTTATGTGTGAGGGAATTTTAATTAAAATTATTGTTTAGCATCTTAAATCAGAAATACACAACATAAAAACTTCACCATAACAACACAGCAACATGATGAGGCAGTTCACCCCTCCTGGGCTACATCTGTTGGGTCCAAGGCTCCCAATGGTCATGTCCTTGCTCTATTAAGTTGCTCAAATTGGTTTTACAATGAGAAATATGCATAAAAAGGGAAAAAAAACTGTGAAATTGAATTCAGAAGACAAAAATAAGCTAATAATGGCTATTATTTCACCTCAAACAATGAATTATAGCCCAATGCAGCTCCATTTCCCTCATGGCCCTAGTGGCTCTCCAAGCTTCCCTGAAGAAAAAATGGCTTAATAACACCTCTTTTAGCTCTGAAACCTATCCCAACCTCTCCATAATGCTCAGAATACCCAAATTTGACCAAAATTTCATCCAAATTGGTTCAATATTGGAGAATTTATGACCTCCACAATTTTCTGCTCAATGTCCCTTGGAAACCCCAACAAATTTGGATGAACTCCAGTTAGGTGCGCTAGAAATGGCAGAACGCCAAATTTTTCAGAACCATGTGCTAAATTTTGGGTTATCATAAATGTAACTTCCAGTTGAATAAATGTTCACATGCAGACAAAGCGAACGGTTTCTGCTGGCAGTCAAGGGTTTAGCCCCCGCCCATGGTCACGACCCGCAGGTTGCATGACTGTGGGACTAGCACCCGAGGGATTAACCATATTTTCTTACCACCATTTGAATTTTTTTAAGCCATGATCTTCTGGTTCAGTTCATGTGACGATGACTCTTAGCCCTGAGGGCTTAAACCCATAACCTCCACTCGTTCAACTGTGAAACGACCCTACTCGCCCGTTGAGTGACCCATAGTGGTTCAGGTCGAGTCAACCTCCGCCCGAGGCATGACCCGAATCATTCACACCTACACGAGTACTTGACCTATATGCGTTCACTGCTGCATGAGGGCCCGACCCAAATGCGTTCAACGTGACCCGACTGCGTTCAGGTCGAGTCGAGTCAGCCCATTAACTTTTTTTAAAACATGAATTTGAACCAATTTTTGAACCAATGGCTTGGGGCCACCTGGTAGCCTCCAGAAAAGCCACATGGCACCCTGTAATAGGCCCATAAAAACTTAAATAAAAAAATTAAATTTTCCACAAAACATTTCTGAAATGACAATTTTTTTTGTGTTCAAAAGTCCCGTTTTGAAGGTTGTTGGGCATTTTAAAACTTCAATATCTTTCTTATATGACATCATATTTGAGTCTCATTCACAACGCCAGAATTGCAGCGACGAGGCCTATTCGTTCATTCAGGTTGCAACCAATTTTGAGCAGTACCAATTTTGAGCATTTTTTTCCACTTGGACATGATCACCTGATCACACCTCCCCATTGGGAAGATTTTGGACCCCAAAAGCCTTCAATTACCTGTTAATAATATGAGGGTACAGATCCCTTGCCTTTTCCACCTTCATCCATTTTTCCTTACTTGGTTTGTTGCCTTTAAGACCAACCCGATCATAATCAACATTTCCCCTCCTCTAAGTGTGTGTCCTTCTGTCAAGGATAGCATCCTCTTTCATCTCATCCAAAAATTCTGGTGAGAAATCCTCTATGGATGGTAGCTGAATGTCACTTTCATAATCAAAAATTAAAGGAGGTTCATATAAACGTAAATTTTCCGCATTCACAACAGAATACATTTGCATATATGAAGGCAAATCTAGTTGAAAAGCATTATTTCCAACTTGTTTAAGGATCTTGAATGGACCATAATGAATAGGCTTTAGCTTTTTACCTTCTCCTTGCATTCTTTCCTTAATAATATGCAACCATACCTCATCACCTTCTTGAAACTTATGATCAACTCTGTGTTTGTCATGCCTCTCCTTGTACTTGCCTTGACTTTTCTCAAGCTGTTCTTTGTTGGGTGTGGAGCCTGATTTTCATCCTGATTCAAAGATCCTTTTTTTAGCTAGATGTATACCACAGGAAAATTGTACACCCTTGTAGCGGGGGGGACTTGTCCCCCCCACGGGGTCCAGGGGGACTATCCCCCCAACTAGGGGGTTCGGGGGCCAGCGGTCCCCCAGCGGGGGTTTCGGCGGTAGCGCCCCCGAAGCTAAAAACAAATGTAAAATTGCCTTGTAAAAGTATAGTAATTTCTAGTCAATCTGGGCCGTTCATTAGGCGGACAATCTGACGGTAGAAGTTATGTTTCGTTTAGGGTTTTTTTCCCTAGAAGGCAACCCCTCTCTTTGTATGAGGGTATTGTATTGCGGTTTTGTATTATATGTGTATTCTCTGAGCAAGGAATAGATAGGGAGGCTGTGAGAGAGAACAGAGAATATTACAATAGATCTGCTATAGGTTTTATCTCTTCATTTTGTTGGATAATAGAAAAGAAGGACTGGTTGTTCGGGGTGGACGTAGCCCAAACTGGGTGAACCACGTATATCTGCGTCTCTCTGGTTTTATGTGTTTTGTGTGCTTGTATTTTCCGCATATTTTATGTGTTGCATTGCTCCATAATATATAATTTTCTAACAACTGGTATCAAAGCCGAAGGTATATTTGGCTGATAAACTCGCAGGAAATAAGGGTTCCTGGTTCGAGTGGGAGCAATGGCGGAAGATGGTAAGTTTAGGGTCAAGAAATTTAACGGCAAAAGCTTCCCGCTATGGAATATGTAGATGGAAGATTATCTGTATCAGAAAGATCTGTACCTACCATTGAGCGGAAAAACAAAGAAGCCAGCGGCCATGATAGACGTGGAATGGAACATTCTTGATAGAAAGGCACTCGGAACAGTACGGTTGTGCCTTGCGGCATTAGTCACCTTCAATATTTCGAAGGAAAAAACAACAGATGGTTTGATGCAGACGTTGGAAAAACTATATGAAAAACCCTCAGCCTCAAACAAGGTATTTCTTATGAAATGACTATTTAATATGAAGATGTTGGAAGGTGGATCTGTTGCAGACCATTTAAATGATTTTAATACAGTTACCAGTCAGTTAAGTTCTGTAGGGGTAAAATTTGATGATGAAGTTAGAGCTATGTTATTCTTGTGCTCATTTCCAAAGAGTAACTCTATCTCTGGATCTAGTACTTTAAAGTTTGATGATGCTGTCGGTGCTATCCTTAGCGAGGAAATGCGATGGAAAAGCTCCGGTGAGACATCGGGTATTTCTTTGAGTGTAGAGTCTAGGGGAAGAAGAATGGAAAGAGGAAAGAGCTCGGGATATTGTAGTAAATCAAGGAAAGGAAGATCCAAGTCCAGATCGGGGATAGTGTGCTGGAAATGCGGAAAGAAAGGACACCTAAAGAAAGACTGTAGATCTTGGAAGGGAAAAGAAGGAGACACACAGCAAGAAAACAATCATGAAGAAAATGTGGCAGGTGATGTGTTACAAGATGATTTGATTATTTATTTTGAAAATGTTACTGATTCTCGGGTTGTAGATTCAGGGGCTTCATTCCATGCCACAACTAATAAGAAATATTTTCATGACTTTGTTCAAGGAGATTTTGGACAAGTTTGTTTGGGTGATGATAAACCCTGTAAAATTGTTGGAATGGGTAAGGTTCTTGTAAAACAGCAGAATGGAAACCAATGGCTATTAAAGGAGGTAAGGCATGTTCCATATCTAGAGAAAAATCTGATTTCAACAGGGCAGTTAGGTGGTGAAGGTTGTGTGACAACTTTCACAGATAAATCTTGGAAGGTCACCAAAGGAGCCCTGGTAATAGAAAAAGGTGAAAAAGTTGGTACATTGTATTTATGCAATGGTATTTCTAACTCTGTTAATGCTTTAACTTCCAAAGGAGCAGATGCAGCATTATGGCATCATAGGCTCGGACACATGAGTGAGAAATGGATAAAGATTATTCACTCAAGAAATTTGTTGCTAGGTTTGAAGAATGTTGATTTGGATTTCTTTGAGAATTGCATTTATGGAAAACAGAAGAGAGTCAGATTTCTCAGAGTTGGGAAAGAAAAGAAGAGCGAAAAATTAGAGCTTGCACATATAGATGTATGGGGACCTGCGCAGGTATCATCTCTCGGTGGCTCTCATTATTATGTTACTTATATTGATGATGCAACTAGAAAAACCTGGATTTATTGTATTCAGAATAAATATGATGTATTTGATACTTTCAAGAAATGGAAAGCTTTGGTTGAGATTGAGACAGGAAAGAAGTTGAAGTGTCTCAGATCATACAATGAGTGAACATTGCGGCAAGGTGCGATCGTCTTTGTTACGAGCATGGAATTAAGTAGAAGAAGATAGTTCAAGAACACCACGAAGAAAATGGTGTATTAGAAAGAGGTGAACAGACAATCATGGAGTGTGCGAGGTGCATGAGATTGCCTCAGTTTCCTTTACTCATTTGGCGAATCTGGCAGATACCTCTGTTTGCTCTGACAGAGGAGCCTTCAAGTTCCTTGGATGGTGGTATTCCAGAGGAAGCATGGACAGGTAAAAAGGTAAACTACTCTTTTTTAAATCCTTTTGGTTGTGAGGCCTTTGTCCATATTAATAAAGAAAATAGAACAAAGCTTGAGGCAAAATGAAAGAAATGTACCTTTATTGGATATGGTGTTAATGATTTTGGTTATCGTTTATATGATTACGAAAATCGCAAAATCATTAGGAGAAGAGATGTAATATTCAATGAAAAGGTCTTGTATAAGAATCAGTTGCAGGAAAAGAAACAGGAAAAAGAAAGCAAGGAATACACAGTTCTTGATGAGATAAATGAAAAAGTAAAGGTGCCTAAAAACAATAATAATCAACAACCACAGCAGCAACAACCACCACAACAGCAACAGGCACCTCAAACACCTGAAAGTGGTGTTAGAAGATCTACCAGGATAAGTAGACCCCCTGAACGATACTCTCCTTCATTATATTATTTATTGTTGATTGATTCTGGTGAACCCGAATGTTATGAAGAAGCAATGCAGGTTGAAAGCAGGAAGAAGTGGGAGCTAGCCATGGAAGAAGAGATGGACTTCTTAATGCATAACCAGACTTGGGACTTAGTTAGGTTGCCTACAGGTAAAACTACATTGCAGAATAAATGGGTTTACAAGTTGAAGGCAGAATATGGAGGAAAACAGAGGTACAAAGCTATACTTGTGGTGAATGGGTTTGCACAGAAGAAAGGTATTGATTTTGATGAAATATTTTCTCATGTTGTTAAGATGACTTCGATCAGAACTATCTTAAGTCTTGTAGTAGCGGAATATTTACATCTTGAATAGTTAGATGTAAAGACAACATTTCTCCATGGAGATTTGGAGGAAGAGATATACATGCAGCAACTAGAAGGATATGAGGTCAAACGGAAAGAAAAATTGGTGTGCAGGTTAAAGAAGAGCTTGTATGGCTTAAAACAGGCTCCAAGGCAGTGGTATCTAAAATTTTACAAGTTCATGTCTGAACAAGGTTATACTAGATGTCACTCTGATCATTGTGTTTATCTAAAAAGGCAAAATGATGGCAGCTATATTATATTTTTATTGTATGTAGATGACATGCATGTTGCAGGGTCTAACATGCAGGAAATAAATGTTCTCAAAAGAAAATTGGCAAATTCATTTGCAATGAAGTATTTGGGAGCTGCAAAACAAATCCTTGGTATGAGGATAATTAGAGATAGGAAAAATCGCAAATTAACACTGTCTCAGAATGAGTACATAGAAAAGGTGTTGAAAAGATTTAATATGCAGAATGAAAAACCAGTTAGTACACCTTTTGCTAGCCATTTCAAAATTAGTAAGGATATGTGCCCCAAGACCCACGAAGAAATGGAATATATGTCTAAAGTTCCATATGCATCAAAATTTGGAAGCTTAATGTATGCAATGTTCTGCACAAGGCCTGATATTGCACATGTTAGTCATCAGTATTTTTCACTTGTTGGTGATGACTAGTTGTAACAACCAAGTTTTCTAGCAGCTGATCTAAAAAATCGTCAAATTTGCCAGCTGGAAAACACCTATAAACATTTTTTTTCCTCCTACTTTTTCAATCCACCCATGACGAGATCCTCATTATCAAGCCCTATCTAGCCTCAGCCATACTAGCTTGTCCATCACCTCCAAAGAAAACAATCCAAATATGTCCAAAGAAGTCTCCCCTAAGTTAGGTAGTGGTGCTTTAGGCATTCCTCCCTTGGAAAAATATCCTAAAGCCAAAGAACCTCTATCTGCTATAGCCCAATCATAAGAAACCTTCCCATTTGCAAATAAAGTTGGTTACACCCCTAAGTCACACCACTAACAAGCCCTAAAGTCTCATCAATGTACATGCCCTAGGTCAAACTGATATTAGGTGGTTTTACAGTATTTTAATGGATCTTTCAAGAGCAAAAGTGTACCAGCATCCCAGAAGATAGTATTTGGCTCAACATGAGAAGACAGCTGCTTCTCATGTGATTTTGAGCCTGGGATGCAGCTACAGGGCAGAGAGTTGTTTCATTAAGCTCCTGCGATCACAGTCAAAGGTTAGTAAATTATGAATGACAACAAGTGTTGTGCAAGTACTAACCAAAATGTGTATGATGTCTAAAAGAGGCACAAAGATATTTGAAAAGAAGAATTACATGTCTCAGAGAAGTGCCCATCATGACTTATTATCAATTTTCCATCTTCATTCACTCAAGCATGAATAGGCAGTGAAAGGAAAGGTAACACTATTTGGAGAAGCTGGTGAAATGGCATCACTGAGAAAACCTCCTTCATTTTATAAGCAGAGGGTTGAAGACTGAGAAAACCTCCTTCATTTTATAAGTAGAGGGTTGAAGACTGAGAGCGCCTCCTTCATCTATAAGTAGAGGGCCCAGGGTAAAGTTTGATTTTAAGAATTTCACTGACTATAAGACATTTTTTGGGTACAGTGAGACAGCAACTGAGGGTTTCTGAAATAAAAATTATGTTAAAGGAAGAGGCAAAGCAGTGGTACTTTTAAAAATTGTTTGTATGATTTTCACTGTGATTGAATTACAATGAGAAGCTAGTGGGTTGATTATCAATGAACAAATGTTATTAAGCAGATGGCCAAAGGAGTCAAACAATCTTGGTCTCAAACTAACTTCTTCCATCATGAATAAAGGAAACCACTATCAGTATGTTCATAAAAAATTCTTCATTGGGTTGAAACAGAGGTTGAAAGGAAACCAGGGATCTGTCAAAAAATAGGCCTCCTTCATCTATAAGCAGAGGGCCAGGGACAGTGATTGACTTTAGGGTTTTTCACTGACTGAGAGACAAATTTTAGGAACAATAAGAGACAGTTGAAGGCTTCTGAATGGAGAGATGGTGTTAAAAAACAAAGAGAAAGCAAGGTACTATAATAATCCTATAGGTTGATCTTATCTCTTATCAGAGTTTCTTTCAAAAGGCAGTCTGGAGTCAACATGAAACAACCTTCCTGAGGTTGAGAGATGGATTAGACACAGGCCAAAAAGTGATGATTGCTTTTCAAAAAGTTATGTTCTTCCTGTTCATAGGGAATTTTCTCTCAATAACTCATCATAGTGGACAAGAAGGAAATTTGAGCTTAGTTTTCCCAAAAAGGCATTGCAACTAAACACATAGGTTCATAAATGTGCAAGAAGGATTATGGCATGTGTTTCAAGTTCTGGAACAACATTCAAAACCAATAAAGCATGCCACTGTTACAAATGAAGGCCTGTTCCTTATAAAAATAGGTCAAAGATACCTTGATGTTGCATTTTGAGTAAAGGAGAGGTTTTTAAAAGAAGTTACCTTTTGATGGACAGATGATAGTAAAGCCCAAGTGAGTGCAAAAGAGTTTAACCTCACAATCAAAGAGAAAATTCATTTGGATAATGCATCTACAGTCACTATATGGATTTGGGCCATGTTTCCCTCTAACAAGCAGATATAATCATCAGGAACAGACACTGTCAGTTTAAGTTAAGTTATCTCCTAGCAAGTATGGGAAAATATGCTTCACAAATCATTGGGTTTCCTTTTCAATAAGAAAAACACTGAGTGATGATTAGCCTTCAAAGTGGTTTTCTCACAGTGAAAAAAAGTCAGAAGTATAAAGACCTCCAAGAACAGTCACCCATAGTACTTAAAAAAGGCCTAGTCGAGTTTGGGTTTGTTTTATTTTGAAAAATCACAAATGATAAGATTGGGTTTCATTTGTTGTTTCACAACCAACACCTTTTCAAAAAAGGGACTTACAAAAACCCTCACAAAAGTAACCACAAAAGTTAATCGACTTTTTCAACTTCAAGAGGATAAAGGACCATTGCAAGCCCATTTGAAATTCTAAAAAACACAAAAAACTCCTCTTAGCTGTCATTGGACCGAAGAAGAAGTTTTTGAACGAAAACTTGTAGAGTTTAAAGCTTGGAGACTGCGCGGCGCGCCTAGAAAAGCATGCTTCACGTTCGGGATCAAATTTGCGAAGAAGTTATATTGTTGCACGACGCGCCTGTAGGCGCCGGTCATGACTGCCCATCGTCGACCCAACTCCTTTTCTATTGCGCGGCGCCTTCCTAGTTCAACGTGCCGCGCATAATTTAACACTCAAAATGCCTTCAACAAGTCTTGAAGCTTCTCAACTCTTGCCACCATCGATATTCGAGGTATTTTGTTTGCCTCCTTGGTATATTCAACTTTCTAAAAGGGTGATCAATGCTATGGTTTTTTCAAGACTAAATAGTGGCGAAAAAATGAAACTCTTGGTGTAAATGAAGGTGTGTTGGGCTGAACAGTTCGAAGAAGATTGACATAATGAAAGTGGAGTATTTATGTTGATAAAAAAAGGCCTAAAAAATGCCCTCAAAATAGTGCTAAAACATAAACCTGCAAGTCAAAGTATACACAGTAGTAGAGGTTTTGTCAAATTGTTGGAGGTGCCCTAACTGTGATAGGGAAAAACCATAAACTCTATCAGCTATATTGTAGTGGTGAAAACAGTGGTAAGAAGGGTTGAAATTTTGTTTAAAGGTCCAAGATTTCTTTGGCTGTGATTTCCTGACATTGACATAGTGAAAGTGGTGGGTTTTTATTGATGTCAAAAATCCTAATAAATTGTCCTCAAAATAGTGTTAGAAGGTGAAGCAGTTTTAGAAAGGAAAACATAGTATTCCTAAGTTGAAACAGTGAGCCTAATTTAACAACAATGATCATACATAAATGACTTTGTCACTTTAAAAAGTCCTCTCTGTGTGGTGAAAAGCAAAATCTGTGTTGCCTCTTTATCCATGAAACAGACTGTAGTGAGTGAAGTTGTTATTTCCATTTGAAGGTGTTTTGTCAAACTTTGTGTGAGAAACAGTGAAGTAAAAGAGAAGTGTTTTGATTGGGAGGGGTGTTTGTATTCTACAAGGATGTCTTGCTTATACCAAAAACACAAAAATTCTTTGTGACCTTACCCAACACAATGATCATTTGACTGTGTGTACCTTTTTTTTGTCTGTGTGCTTGTTATTATAACTATGTGTTGATTGGCATACAAAGGAAGATAAGTAGTGATTTAGAAGGAGCAGAGAGTTTTGTGTTAAAGAATCATTTCACATAGCATTTGAAGAGATCCGCCTTGGTCAAGCAGTGACTAACAAAGAAGACAGAGTTGTGTTTGAGAAAGAATTTTAAAAACCATTTTGAGGCAGCTTGGTGTTGCAGAGAGCATTCAAAACAAGATGTCTCCCAGGCAGGACAGTAGGAGTGGCTTGCATTAGAGATTTGAGCCTACTTCCACTGAAGAAGTGAATGCCCACCCATCAGTCTTGTTCAATTTCCATGAGTTTGGGTGTTTAGATTTTTTTCAAAGAGTGCAAGAGGTGAAGAGCTTTTCTCCTTTGAGACACCTTTGCGCTTTGAGGTTTCAAGACAAGAATTTCCAGCTGGCAGGCCTTGATTTCAAATTCTCTCTAAGGTCCATCTCCAAGGCCACTAAAATCCCCTATATAGGGGAGAAGTGGTTTAAACAAAGCCATTTGGACTCAGAAGATTACAAGAGCCCTTTCTAAAGCCTGACCACAGAGATTCATGTCCTTCTATTTTCCCCTTCTCATATCTTTTGGCCAGCTACGCCCCCCTCATGAAGATCATCATGAAATACTTCACATGTGAGGGAAGATTCTCCCGAGTCTATGCCTATCACATTTGACTACTCATGCATTTCACAAGGTCCAAATTGCTAAATCTTCCTTTCTTCTTACACAGGAGCATTGAGAAAATGGCCTCCACTGTTCAGAAGAAGTCTCCTTCACAGAAAACAGCCTACCTCTTCCATCACTCTCTCATCAAAGTCATCATCCTTCATCAGCGTGAAAAGAGGGAGGTCTCTAAGGATACTTTCATCACCCATCTGGATTTCTCCACTGTCCCTCCAGTTCATACATCCCCTACACCTCCTACTCACCATCCTTCGCCTTCTTCTAGCAGACCTACTCCCAAAAAGCTCAAGTTTACCACAAAACAAACAAAGGAGCCTGAAGAAGGAGAAGAGAGTGACCATGATGAGGAAGAAGGACATGAGCAGGAAGAGGAAAGTGATGATGAGCAGCAGCAAGGGGATGAAGAAGAAAGTGCTGAACAACAGCATCACAGTGAGACAGAACAACAAGAGCATGAAAGTGCTGAACAACAACAGCATGAAGGTGATGAACAAGGGCATGAAAGTGCTGAACAGGAGCAGCATGAAAGTGCTAAACAGGAGCAGCATGAAGGTGATGAACAGGGGCAGCCAAAAGATGATACATAGCAGCTACAACAGTATGAGCAAAGGAAGTCTCAGGGTGAAGAACAACAGCCTCCTCAAGAGGAACATCAAACTCAAGAAGAAGAGGGGCAGCAGGATAAAACGTTGCAGCACAGTGAGGAGGACAACCAACAAAGGGAAGTGCAAAAGGACAACCAAGGCATCCATAAAGAACTCCAAGACAGTGGAAAAAGTGAGGGGCAAAGTGACAATGGTAAAGAGCCCATGGAGCATGTGCTAGTTGTCTCTCCTAGGCAAGGGGCCATGCTCTCTTCTCCGAAAGTCACCAAGCCCCGAATAGCAAAGAAAAGGGTGCCTAGAGTTGTAACTCCAAATGTGACCAGGGCCCTCCGAAGCAAGGGAAAATTTCCCAAGAAACTCATGGTCGAATTTCCCAAGAGGAAGAGTACTAGAAGAGCCACCCAAAGCAAAGGGAAGGGCAAGGAAGAAAGTAGTCATGAACAGGAAAGGGAATTCAACATCATCCAAATCCAAAGTGATGATAGTGATAATGAAGCCTGAATCCTGGAAAATCTCTTGATCCATAGAGAAAGCCAAATTGATGCCTTGAGGGCTGATCTTCATAGAGCTAGGAACTTCAATCACTTTTTGCAAGTCCAAAACAAGCAAATGAGTGTCCATATGGCTGTATATGAGACACAGGCCATCCGATACAAAAAGGAGGCCTCCAAAGCACAGGTGAGATTGGAAGAACTCATGGGTGAGTTCGAGGAAAGTGAAGGTGAAGATCAGCCTAGGCGAAAGAGGCCAATAACCATGGGGCTAAAAAAGGCCCTTGAGAAACAAAAAGAGGAAGAGGATGCCCTTCTCCAATCTACCCCTCTCACTGCATTGTTCGAACAAGAGATAGAGAAAAATCGGGAAGCATGGCTTGAGAGAGTTAATGATCACTTGGAGAAGAAATTGGAGAAGGTAAACAAGGACTTGGCCCTTCAACGGAGGATGACCGGGCATTATAAAAAGCTAAATCAGTTTGCCCAACGAAAGTTGAAGGCTGCTCAAGAAAAACTCAAGGAGGTTAAAGGGAAGTGCCCGACACAAAAATTGAGGAAAGACACCTCAAGGCTCCAAATTTTGGCCCCTGCTTCACAACATGTTGCTGAAAACCCTTGAGGGTCATTCTCACCAATTTTGGGCGAAATTCAACATATTTTGGTTTTTTGTCATTTTTGGGTTTTTGGCCAAAAACCATCGGCATCACCATTTCAGTTTGGAGCATCATAAAAGGATGAAAATGGTGTCATTGGATGCCATAATTGTAGGGGCACATACTCAGCGATTTTCAGAACAATTGAAGATCTTTTTCTCCCCCAAAATGGCGAAAAACACTCGCCTTTTCTACACTCTGCCCCGTTTATCAGCAAGGCTTATTTTTTTTGGGTTTTTACACACAGGCCTATTTTTGGAGGACTTCTAGTGGTCAGTTGGGAGCAAAATAAAAATTTTCAGAAATTAGACACTCATAGCTTTCCAACAAGATATCATGAGCCTCGTTTCAACACCGGGAAGGCCTCCAAAGGTTGCCGGCAAGTCAAGGGACCTTTTGCTGATGTATTTTTTGAGTATTTTTGTAAAAATTGAACCTTTCAAAATTGACTTTTCCTCATGTGCGTTTAGCTACTTTTGTGCATGATAAGTTATGAAAAGTCAATTTATTTCCCTTTTTTAGCAATTTTTGAGATATTTGTTAGATATTTTGTGCCTTGGGCTTTGCAAAGCCTCAAGGACAAGTCTAGATATTTTGGATAGGCCAATGAGATTGCAAGTTGAACCAAGAGGTTTTCCTCACTTTGGCCTATTTATTCCAAAGGCTTTCATTGTAAAGAAGGCTAAACTTGATGAATAGAAGCAATATATGGTCATATAAGCTTTGGAAGAAATACTTGTCTCATGCTTTTGGATAGTCTCTTGGATGTTCTTGGATGATGAAAGAGGATTGTTGTTGGATTCCATGACTTGGTAGAATGGTATAGTGTCTCTCTCTTTGTTTTGTTTCCTAGTTTTCATTCATAAATCCATGTTCTTTCTTTCTATAGGACAGTAGAGAACATGTTTGAGACATGCCCTTGGAGGCACCTCAAATTTCTTGTTTCTTCATAGCTTCCATGTTTTCTTCATTCTTAGTCACATTAAAGAATTCTTGATTTCTCTTTAATAACTTAAGAATATTGTTTGCTTGTTTCATTCATGGTTTTATGCATGCTAAGTATGATTTATGGTATGCCCTTCTTACTCATGGCTAGCCATAGCTCCATCTGTGAAACTTCTCTTTGACTGATTAGATTTTCATGTGTTGAACCAAGGAGGTCTTGTTCTGATCTTGCGCTTTGCCTAATACTATGCAATCTTGTTTTCAAAGTGCTCAATAGCTTGAAGTACTATGTTTAGGAGTTCTGGCATAGTGATTTGAGTTGTTTGTCTGTCTTAAAGTGTATTTTCCCAAAGTCTGATAGCCATTTCCTAAAGTTAGAGAATTATATATCTCTATGCATGGCTTGAATGTTTATTTCTATGCATTGATTAGATTAAAGTTACATTTCTCATGATTAATGGTTTGCCCTACCATGTTTATGTCAACTATTAAACTATTTGTGCTTGAAACCCTTTGTTATTCACAAACTTGATGTCCATCTTACCCCATTTTGCCCAAAGATCCATTTTACCTCGAATCAAATCGGCCCTTCAACAACCTTGTATCACCATCTGAAAGCTTTCTTGACCTCTTCGACCCCATAGCCCAGTTGATTTGACATATTTTTACCTATCTTATATCTTTGATCAGTTTCATCCCTCACAATATAAAAACCAAAACCAAAAACCCTACTTCATAACTAGCCTAAAATCAAGAACACAATAAGAAAACACATAGATATCCCTTACACAAATAGAGAGAGCCCTCTCTGAGTCCAGGAAGGCTAGGTCCTTAGGCTCCAAAGATTGGTTTGATGTTACACTGTCATTTGACTTGCCAATCAGCCAAATCACAGGACCCTAACATAATGGCGATCACGGCGGGACTCTGAGTGATAAACAAACTTAGATTCCCTAAACATTCCAGCAGCCTTAAGAATATTGTATGATTGACTTATCCCACCACATCATAATGGCGATCATGGTGGGACCTTGAGTCAAAACTTCCTAGGTATCCCTTAGGAACTCTCAAAATCTCAGTCAAAATCAGAAGAGTAGAATCTGGTTGTCTCACCATCCTAGCAAAATGATGACTCAGCTGTAGGACACTCTTACAAACCTTAGGACTACATAAAGAACTCATAAAAACCCCAAAAAACTCCCTTAGATTGGTTTTTGTCAGTATTGGTGGTGGACCATACACATATACCTCAAAACAACTAAAAATCCACCTGGCGACTCCACTAGCCTCCAGTAGGCCTTGCTACTTTACTAAACTCTAGGCTTCTATCCGATTGAGCCACCTCATCGCCACACTAACATAATGGCGATCACGGTGGGACTTACTGAGTACATGACAGTCTAGCAAACTCTTATAGACTCTTTAGTCCTTCAACATTAAACTTAGACCTTTAGCCTATAAAATCATTTAGAGTAAACTCTTTGTTTCACCATCTTAGCAAAGACATGAAACAAGTTTAAAATACTTTAATAAACCATAGGATGCACATAAAACTCAAAAAAACCCAAAACATTACCAGATTGGCTTTTCCCTAGTTACTGGTGGTGGACCATAGCTACATATTTACAAAAACAACCAAGTTCCACCTGGCGACCCCACTAGCCTCTAGTAGGTCTAAAAACTCCATAAAATACCAAAAAAATCGTAAACCATACCTTTCTGCTAACTCATCCTTCCAAAAACTTAAGCTTAGGGTAGAAACTCTATAATCAGTGACAAACTAAGTATAACTTAGCGATTCAGAAGACCTCACCTAAACATAGGAGATAAGCAGAAGCCTTCTTGCCAAGAGAACCATTAGCTTGTCCATACAGCCTAGCAAACTGTTAAAACCAAGTGAATCACTCTTCTTTGCAAGTCTCCATCTCAAAGTTTGCCATAAAACTTTTTCCCATAAGCATCTTTGATAGTGTTGGTGGTAGACCATAGTTCTCATAGAAATCCACCTGGCGACTACACTAGTCTATCCTTTTTTTTTTACCATCCTTCACATTAGTAAAACCCTAGAGAGGCCATTCATCCGAAACAATCACAAACACCATCCTCTCTAGACTCTAGATTCAAAATCTGGCTTCACGAAGAATCAACACCAGATCTCATCCAGACCCAAATCCCCCTATCATAGTAGATGACCCAGAGAAGATTTTGTGGCAAGATTCCGAAATTGGCAATTTAACTACTGATAGGTCCATCCGTAAAGCAAGATCAGTACTTGAACATCTCACAGCCTTGCAGGATTCCCCCTTTGACTTAAAATCAGAAAAAACCCTTTTTAGAAGTAAGTCACAAATTAAGATAGACTTTGACGATCTTGAGCCCCTAGATCTGCCACAAAGTCCTAGTATAGAAGCCTTGCCTACTACACCTCCCAACTTTTAGCTTCTCCATCACTTTGGCTCCTACCATCCCAGATCTGCTCAAAATCAGATCACTAGTCCAAGTACATCCGCCACACCTATCCAAACCACTACTGTTCAAACCACCTCTGCTCATCCCACAAACCCTCATTTTGTACATCATACATTAGCTCCCGTCATGGCAGCCTGGTATGCACCTTTGGTGTTGCCACAGCCTTTGGCTCCCTTAAAAAATGACTATCAATCCAAAATCCCACACTTTACCGGAGTTGAGGCTACCACAGCTCAAAAACATGTAGATAGGATTAGCGATGCCATTTAATACATGGAAATAGAAGACGAGACCATCAGAATGAGGATGTTCGCCCAAATCCTGGGCGGAGAACCCAAAAAATGGTTTAAGAGCTTAACTCCAAACAACATCCACAATCTCCCGGAACTCTACCAAACCTTCATAAACAAGTGGGAAATCCAAAATAACCCCATTCAAATCCTATCAAAGTATAACAATCTAAAACAGGAAAATGGGGAAAGTGTCCAGGGATACTGCACTAGGTTCAACAGTGTGTATAATGCCCTCCCACCTCACTTCAAACCCCCACTTGTCTCAACCTTGGAAAAATTCTCCGAGGGTTTTGAACCAGACATGACTTATCAACTAAGAGACAAGGACACCCTTACCTTAGAGGAAATGCAAAAAGTAGCGATAAGGGCAGAAGCCAACTTAGCAGAAAAAAGAGCTAGGACTAGGTCAGAAAGGAAATTCAAATACCGAGATGAGGTCTCCACTTCAGCCCCTTCCTTAGATCCTAGAATAGATGACTTGGTTAGGTCCATGGCCAGAATGTGGGAAAAGATAAGTGAAAAGACCCCTCATAGGGACAACTAGCCAAACCCTCCAAATAGAAATCGAAACCAAAATTTTAGGAGGGAACAGCCTAAAAAAAAACCAAGGGAAAATGACCAACAAATTAGGCCACCATTTAATGAAAATTATGTGGAAGAAGATGATAGGGATACAGAATCCATTGATGAAAATCATTTGAACCTCATAGGGTCTGATAATGAGAGTGAGGTGTACCTCACAGAAGAAGAACAAGCTTTCTTCTCTCTGAATCAGGATGAAACAAACTATGAAGATCCCGAGGATCCTGCCATAGATTTTCAGAATTCCATAGTAGAAGCTCACAGGAAGTATGACCTTAGAAGCAGAAAAAACCAAGACAACTCCAAGAAAGACAGCTCAGACACTGCTAAAACCCCCGATACCATCCTTAAAAAAACAGTGGACAGCAACAAAATCATGGTGAGGAAAAATGACCAAAACAAAGATAAAGTTACCCAAACAAGTCTTGGCTCAGATGCTCCTAGTACTTCCACAAAGATTCCCGAGGTGGCTGTGTCAAAAAATATCCCAAAACAAATCCAACAAACTCAGAACATAGAGAAAGTCATGGCTGAAAAAGCTGAAGCGAACCTGTCTAAACTACAAGTACCTTTCAGTTTTGAGGGAGAAATCGCCAAAATAAAAATTACCATGCCTCTCACTGAACTTATCACCCAAGGCTCTTATAAATCCCAAGTGTTAAAGGTCCTGAATATAGGAAATGATGCGAACACCCTTAATCTAGCTGATGACACTCCTGAAGTGTTGTTTGGTCCGAAAATAGAAGAAAAAATCCAAGAAGGAACCACTCTTCCCTTTTACATCAGTCTGAATATCCATGACCAAATCCTTCACAACGCCATGCTAGACTCCGAAGTCTCTCATAATCTCATGCCAAAGGTTGTAATGGAAAGATTAGGCCTAGAAATCACAAGACCATAAAAAGACTTATATTCATTTGATTCGAGTAGAGTCAAATGTCTAGGTTTGATCAAAGATCTTTGTTTCAGTTTGGCCCAAGAACCTGCAAAACATCTGATCATGGACATAGTGGTAGCAGACATCCCTCCCAAGTATGGAATGCTTCTATATAGATCTTGGGGAGCCAAGCTCCAAGGAAATATTCAGCTTGATATGTCCTACGCCATTATTCCTGTGTTTGACCAAACTAGAATACTCTATCAAGAGTCACATATGAAATACATGATCAGTAGCCAAGAGAGGCCAGATAACATCCCGATGTATTCCTTGCATTCCGATCTGAACTCTTTCATTCTACACACTGATGAGGACATTGAAGAACAGTCAGAAGAATTTGAAACAAACTTAGACCCACCACATCAACTACCCCTAGTTCTCTATGATGAACTGGACACTCAAAACTATCATGATCATGAACAGCTATGTCTTGAGGGAAGTAAGTGTGTTCCTTTTGAAACAGGAATAGAGAAAGAAGCACAAACCATTATGTACTATCAAGAAAATTTCTAAAACCTTAGTCAAACCTCAGCAGTAACATCAAGAAACGTTTTCAGAATAGAGGCATTAGAAGACTTACATATCACAAACCTCTTTGGAACTCAGGAACATGGAAGCTTAATGTTTTTACCATACCCCAAGGATTTACCATCACATAACTCTTCCACTACAAATGAAACCTTGACCGTAGCCATAACAGCTCAAAATCCTGAAAAAATGCCTGATAAACTTCTTATGAGCAAATATGATGACTGCAGTCCAAGTATACCTCAGTTACTTGAACTGGCTAACATTATGTCACTCCACCAAAGACTTAAAACTGCTAGAATTGGCAATCTCATTCAGAATACTAATTCACACAGAGAAAACAGTGAGAAACACTATGCCACTACCATCACCCCAAGAAACAACTTCGACAAAAGAAAATATACAAATCTGAACCAATCAGTAATAGTCAAAGATAAAATAGCTAGTCGTAGGATCTGTTTTGATTTCAGAAACACTAATACACATCCTGGTGACAGAAATTTTATCCTTCCTACCCAAAACCATGATATACCGATGATAAGTGCTTTTAATGATATGTATTTGCAAGATGATGTTTCAGGGTATAGCCAATTGATTCCATTGCAAAGTAGACAGCTCAAAGACTTTTTCCAGTATGTTGGAACTAGTTCCAGTTTCAAATTCAGAATTGCAAAACCACTGGATATCAAAAATATGCTCCTAAAGGTCATGTTTCTAGTCCTGAATTTCTGCATGTTGACATACCTTGATGATGTCATTATATATTTCAAAAATGACAAAGAATATATGCATTACTTGAAAAAGATCTACAGTAAAGGAAGGAGTGGAAATTAGAGGTATCAAGAGGTACAGTGGGAAGATACGGGTTTGTTCAAAGATTCATGCATGAATCCTTATATCATGCTTGAAAGAGAAAATTTTCCAAATTTCTCTTTTCAAGAGCTGAGTGGTCCAAGAGTGGTAGGAGATCCTTACGAGGATAAGATGCTTAATTTTCGCCATTTCCAAGATTTCTGAGTTTAAAACATTTTCAATCATTGTATATACCATTGTTTGAAAAATAGATAAAAACATAAAATTCAAAAACAATAGAAAAATAGAAAAAGAGGGCGGTTTGAACAATAGAAAGAAGGCCCCACGTTCAAAAAATAGTCCTTCAGAAAGCGTGCAAGTCTAAATGCCGCTACTAGTGCTCAAATGTCTTGTTCAATTATCTAGCCTAATCATAGCTGAACATGTTTTAAATTTATTTGCTGATAAGTTAGTGAGTGGAAAATATGGTCAACATTGTGTAAGCTTGACTTATCAAAGAGAGTAGATTAGGAAAAGATATTGGTTCCACATGCTCAAAATAGAACCAAAGAGGGAAGCAGGGATGAAAAACAAATTGTGCATCCTAGCCCCGATTTTCTAGTTTTCATTTTTTACAAAATAATATTTGTGTGCAGCTCGTCTTTCATGCTGCAAACACATGACAAATCAGACTATCTAACCCTGATTTAATCATTTTTCAATTTCATGTTTTAGATTAGAGAAAAAAATCTTGTCAAACAGCTTAACCTTGAAAGTTGATCTAGCATAGGTACAGTAATGAAGGAGTTCATCAGCTTAATCTGAACTCTCGGTAGATATAAGTGTAGAACTAGATAGGTTCATTTTTCAAATATATATATATATATATATTCAAAGGGTTGCTAGTCCAAATGCACCCAAAGGAAGAAAAAATCTTAGGAAAGATAGTGGGGTAGGTAGAAATATCATTGATGCTAATCATGCTGTCCATTTTCAGAAATAGCATCAAGGAAGAATGAAATTTGCACCAATAGATAAGGCACTGGTCTTCATGAGCCAAAGATCTGAAATTCTGGACACCTCCTAAAAAGGAGATGCCCTCCCCAAATGGAGCCACTGTTAGTCATCAATATTTTTCACTTGTTGGTGATGACTAGTTGTAACAGCCAAGTTTTCTAGCAGCTGATCTAAAAAATTGTCAAATTTGCCAGCTGGAAAACACCCATAAACATTTTTTTCCCTCCTACCTTTTCAATCCGCCCATGATGAGATGAAACCTCATTATCAAGCCCTATCTAGCCTTAGCCATACTAGCTTGTCCATCACCTCCAAAGAAAACAATCCAAATATGTCCAAAGAAGTCTCCCCTAAGTTAGGTAGTGGCGATTTAGGCATTCCTCCCTTGGAAAACTATCCTAAAGCCAAAGAACCTCTATCCGCTATAGACCAGTCATAACAGACCTTCCCATTCTGCAAATAAATTTGGTTACACCCCTAAGTCGCGCCACTAACAAGCCCTAAAGTCTCAGCAATGCACATGCCCTAGTTCAAACTGATACTAGGTGGTTTTACAGTATTTCAATGGATCTTTCAAGAGAAGAAGTGTACCAGCATCCCAGAACACAGTATTTAGCTCAACATGAGAAGACAGTTGCTTCTCATGTGATTTTGAGCCTGGGATGCAGCTACAGGGCAGAGAGTTGTTTCATTAAGCTCCTGCGATCACAGTCAAAGGTTAGTAAATTATGAATGACAAGAAGTGCTTTGCAAGTACTAACCAAAATGCTGGTGATGTCTAAAAGAGGCACAAAGATATTTGAAAACCAGAATTACATGTCTCATAGAAGTGCCCATCATGACTTATTATCAATTTTCCATATTCATTCACTCAAGCATGAATAGGCAGTGAAAGGAAAGGTAACACTGTTTGGAGAAGCTGATGAAATGGCATCACTGAGAAAACCTCCTTCATTTTATAAGCAGAGGGTTGAAGACTGAGAAAACATTCTTCATTTTATAAGTAGAGGGTTGAAGACTGAGAGTGGCTCCTTCATCTATAAGCAGAGGGCCAAGGATAAAGTTTGATTTTAAGAATTGCACTGACTGTAAGACATTTTTTGGGTACAGTGAGACAGCAACTGAGGGTTTATGAAATAAAAATGATGTTAAAGGCAGAGGCAAAGCAGTGGTGCTTTTAAAAATAGTTTGTATGATTTTCACTGTGATTGAATTACAATGAGAAGCTAGTAGGTTGATTATCAATGAAGAAATGTTATTAAGCAGATGGCCAAAGGAGTCAAACAGTCTTGGTCTCAAACTAACTTCTGCCATCATGAATAAAGGAAACCAGTATCAGTTTTTTCATCAAAAAATCTTCATTGGGTTGAAACAGAGGTTGAAAGGAAACCAGGCATCTGTCAAAAAATAAGCCTCCTTCATCTATAAGCAGACGGCCAGGGACAGTGATTGAATTTAGGGTTTTTCACTGACTGAGAGACAAATTTTAAGAACAGTAGGAGACAGTTGAAGGCTTCTGAATGGAGAGATGGTGTTAAAAAACAAAGAGAAAGCAAGGTACTATAATAATCCTAGAGGTTGATCTTATCTCTTATCAGAGTTTCTTTCAAAAGGCAGTCTGGAGCCAACATGAAACAACCTTGCTGAGGTTGAGAGATGGGTTAGACACAGGCCAAAAAGTGATGATTTCTTTTTAAAAAGTTCTGTTCTTCCTGTTCATAAGGAATTTTCTCTTAATAACTCATCATAGTGGACAAGAAGGCAATTTGAGCTTAGTTTTCCCAAAGAGGCATTGCAACTAAACACATAGGTTCATAAATTTGCAAGAAGGATTATGGCATGTGTTTCAGGTTCTGGAACAACATTCAAAACCAATAAAGCATGCCACTATTACAAATGAAGGCTTGTTCCTTATAAAAATAGGTCAAAGATACCTTGATGTTGCATTTTCAGTAAAGGAGAGGTTTTTAAAAGAAGTTCCCTTTTGATGGACAGATGATAGTAAAGCCCAGGTGAGTACAACTGAGTTTCACCTCACAATCAAAGAGAAAAGTCATTTGGAGAATGCATCTACAGTCACTATATGGATTTGAGCCAGGTTTCCCTCTGACAAGAAGATATAATCATCAAGAACATACACTATCAGTTTAAGTTAAGTTATCTCCTTGCAAGTGTTGAGCCTCAAAATTGTGCTTTCTTTCATTCCACTTTACCTCATTTCATCATTCTTTTATCACTTCATAAGCCTAAAATCAATGAAGAATGATTAGGATTGCTTAAAGGTTACATGCAATTGATTAACATATTGTATTTTCATGATTTTTGCTATTTTAACAATTTTATGCAAAATAGCTACAGAATGCAGACATTCCGTAGCTGACCGGCGATTCTGCAGCTGTTTTACAGTTTGAGTGGGTTCCAGGTGTCGTCTGAAGGAAAACCGCATATGGGCATATTCCACGTCATGTCTACATGGTTTGTTGCTCACCATGAAGGAAGAAACGAATTCTGTGTATGGTTTTGACATGTGGGAACATATTTAAGGAAGCAGACTTCTATTAGGATTGTCTCAGTCCAGATGTCCTTTTCTTTGTCACACAGCCACTTCAAGAGTCCTAATGCGATTCTGATAAGGAAAGACAATGATCCTGAATTGTTGCAAGTCTTGTTATGTGCATTTGTTATATAAACACTTGGGAAACCAAGAGCTAGGCTAGAGACTTCATTCCAGATTTTTCTTAGACTCTGTGTTACATTTCTGAAAACGCAGAGTGTTATGTTCAAGTTCTTTCAGCTTTAATGAAGCAGACAAATTTATTTTGAAGGCGTTGATTTAGTTTGGAGTTGGATGCCGTCAAGTGGTAGAGGGCCCCTGCCTCTTGCACGGATTTATTTTGCGTTAATTAGATAAGTTTTTCTAGCTGCCTTTACACTTTGCATTTGAATTAATACTTGTTTTTGTTAGCTATTGTAGTCGTTCTCATTCTAACTCTTCCACCAGAAGATATTCTTCCAAAATACCTCTAATGATGAATGGGAATTGACTGTGATATTTTAGGAGTTTAATTGTGTTTTCATTTCGAACTGTGTGTTTTATGTCAATTTGCATTAGATAGTACAGCCAGACTTGTTTTCGTAATATGCAAATAGATTGGTTGCATTGTAGTTTAATACTCCGGAGATCAAAAAGCGCTTTAGTTCATTGTACTTCAAAGTTAGGATTATGGCATTTTAGTTTAATTCTGTTCACCATCTTTCCAGTTTGAATAATTGCATTTCAGCCCAGTTATGGTCACTGTGTCTTCAATTTGATTAATTGAACTTTAGCTTAACTCTGTCATTTGTATTTCAAAATAGATTAATTGCATTCTTGTTCATGTTTTTCTTAATGTATAGCCAAGTTTCACTAATTAGTTGAATGATAGTTCTGTTATACTAGACTAAGGCTTCCATTATTTACAAAAACCACTCCTGTTATTAAACTCTTCCAACATATCACTATGCAGACAGGAATTGGTAATATCATTTCATGGCTTTGATTATTCTGCAGATTCTTCTAATTGTGCAACTAGCCTTTTCCTCAAAATTATCTCAAAAGACTTTAACTTTCAAATAAGGCTTAGTAATGACAATTTAGGTTGCAGAATAGATTAGTTTCAGGATCCTTGGTTAATTTAGAGCATAATTATTCACTGTGTTGCAGAACTAACTTTTCCAAATATGTCCAAACAAATATCTAGTCATGGATAAGATCTGTTTTGTGATATGGTAAATTGTTGTTTAGGAAAACCTCACTGCACTAAATTTATCCTTTTCTTGAAGTATTCCAACATGTCTCTAACAAATGAATTGGACTAAATTTGTGTTGTGAGTTACTGCCTAGTTTTGCATACCACACATGATTTAGAATTGTTTCTAGTGTGACCAAAAATTGCTTTTCATCAACAATTAGTTCCTTCCCTTTTCAAAATAAAACCATAAAACCAAAAACATCAGAAAACACTAAACACAACGAAGTAGGAAGAGGTTACTTAGGCACATATAGTGCACCACACTTCAGCAGTTTACTGACCCTGGTTGACAATTAAATGAGCTCAATTTAGGAGACTAGATTGAGACCCAACAGCAAGTATGGGAAAAGATGCTTCACAAATCATTGGGTTTCCTTTTCAATAAGAAAAACACTGAGTGATGATTAGCCTTCAAAGTGGTTTTCTCACGGTGAAAAAAGGTCTCAAGTATAAAGACCTCCAAAAACAGTCACCCGCAGTACTTCAAAAAGGCCTGGTCAAGTTTAGGTTTGTTTTATTTTGAAAAATCACAAATGATAAGATTGGGTTTCATTTGTTGTTTCACAACCATCACCTTTTTCAAAAAAGGGACTTACAAAAACCCTCACAAAAGTAACCACAAAAGGTAATCGACTTTTTCAACTTCAAGAGGATAAAGGACCATTGCAAGCCCATTTTAAATTATAAAAAACGCAAACAACTCCTCTTAGTTGTTCACTGGACCGAAGAAGAAGTTTTTGAATGAAAACTTGTAGAGTTTAAAGCTTGGAGACTGTGTGGCGTGCCTGGAAAAGC
The DNA here is from genome assembly GCA_034641835.2 of Pinus albicaulis. Classification (NCBI taxonomy): domain Eukaryota; kingdom Viridiplantae; phylum Streptophyta; class Pinopsida; order Pinales; family Pinaceae; genus Pinus; species Pinus albicaulis. Next base: position 118,408,799 of record CM076583.1, on the reverse strand, counting down.
GCATGGCCCGTTCAGGATCAAATTTGTGAAGAAGTTATATTGTTGCGCAGCGCGCCTGTAGGCGCCGGTCATGACTGCCCATCGTCGACCCGACTCCTTTTCTATTGCGCGACGCCTTCCCAGTTCAACATGCTGCGCATAATTTAACACTCAAAACACCTTCAACAAGTCTTGAAGCCGCTCAACTCTTGCCACCATCAATATTCGAGGTATTTTGTTTGCCTCCTTGGTATATTCAACTTTCTAAAAGGGTGATCAATGTTGTGGTTTTTTCAAGACTAAATAGTGGTGAAAAAATGAAACTCTTGGTGTAAATCAAGGTGTCTTGGGCTGAACAGTTCAAAGAAGATTGACATAATGAAAGTGGAGTGTTTATGTTGATGTCAAAAGGCCTAAAAAATGCCCTCAAGACAGTGTTAGAAGGTGAAGTGAAACAATTGCTGCCTCATTTGTCCCATAAAACAAGTTGTGGTGAAAGAGCTTTCAAACTCAGTCTAGAGGTGTTTTATCTACCTGTGTATGTGAAACAGTGAAGAACAAGAGGAGTGTTTTTTGATTGGGAAGGGTGTGTTGTTTTCTGCAAGACTTCCTTGCTTACACCAAAACACAAAGAGCTTTGTGACCTTACCCAAACACAGTAATCTTTTGACTGTGTGTACCTTTTATTTGACTGTGTTCTTGTTATTATAACTACTTATTTATTGGCATAGAAAGGAAAACACAGTATTCCTAAGTTGAAACAGTGAGCCTAATTTAACAACAGTGATCATACATAAATGACTTTGTCACTTTCAAAAGTCCTCTCTGTGTGGTGAAAAGAAAAATCAGTGCTACCTCTTTATCCATGAAATAGACTGTAGTGAGTGAAGCTGTTATTGCAATTTGAAGGTGTTTTGTCAGACTGTGTGTGAGAAATAGTGAATACAAGGAGGGTGTTTTTGATTGGGAGGAGAGTTTTACCTCTGTCTAAATACAAGGTTGTCTTGTTTTTATCAAAACATAAAGGATCCTTGTAAGCTTACCTATCCATAGTAACAGTTTCACTATGTGCTTGTTATTTTGATAACTTTTTGTTGATTGGCATACAAAGGGAGACAGACAGTGTTTTGTAAGGAACATGAGGTTTTGTGTTAATGAATCATTTCACATAGCATTTGAAGAGATCTACCTTGGTCAAACAGTGACTAACAAAGAAGACAGAGATGTGTTTGAGAAAGCATTTGAAAAACCATTTTGAGGCAGCTTGGTGTTGCAGAGAGCATTCAAAACAAGATGCCTCCCAGGCAGGACAATAGGAGTGGCTTGCATAAGAGATTTGAGCCTACTTCCACTGAAGAAGTGAATGCCCACCCATTAGTCTTGTTCAATTTCCATGAGGTTGGGTGTTTAGATTTTTTTCAAAGAGTGCAAGAGGTGAAGAGATTTTCTCCTTTGACACACCTTTGCGCTTTGAGGTTTCAAGACAAGCATTTCCAGCTAGCAGGCCTTGATTTCAAATTCTCTCCAAGGTCCATCTCCAAGGCCACTAAAATCCCCTATATTGGGGAGAAGTGGTTTAAACAAAGCCATTTAGACTCAGAAGATTACAAGCCCTTTCTAAACCCTGAGCACAGAGATTCATGCCCTTCTATTTTCCCCTTCTCATATCTTTTGGCCAACTACGGCCCCCTCATGAAGATCATCATGAAATACTTCACTTGTGAGGGAAGATTCTCATAAGTCTATGCCTATCACATTCGAATGATCATGAATTTCACAAGGGACAAATTGCTAAATCTTCCTTTATTTTTACACAGGAGCATTGAGAAAATGGCCTCCACTGTTCAGAAGAAGCCTCCTTCACAACAAACAACCCGCCTCTTCCATCACTCTCTCATCAAAGTCATCATTCTTCATTAACTTGAAAAGAGGGAGGTCTCTTGGGATACTTTCATTACCCATCCGGATTTCTCCACTGTCCCTCCAGTTCATACATTCCCTACACCTCCTACTCACCATCCTTCGCCTTCTTCTAGCAGACCTATTCCCAAAAAGCTCAAGTTTACCACAGAACAAACAAAGGAGCCTGAAGAAAGAGAAGAGCATGACCATGATGAGGAAGAAGGACATGAGCAAGAAGAGGAAAGTGATGATGAGGAGCAGCAAGGGGATGAAGAATAAAGTGCTGAACAACAACATCACAGTGAGACAGAACAAAAAGAGCATGAAAGTGCTGAACAAGAGCAGCATGAAAGTGCTGAACAGGAGCAACATGAAGGTGATGACCAAGAGTAGCATGAAAGTGCTGAACAGGAGCAACATGAAGGTGATGAACAGGAGTAGCATGAAAGTTCTTAACAGGAGCAACATGAAGGTGATGAAAAAGGGCATGAAAGTGATGAACAGGGGCAACCAAAAGATGATACACATCAGCTACAGAAGTATGAGAAGAGGCAGCCTCAGGGTGAAGAAAAGCAACCTCCTCAAGAGGAACAAAAAAATCAAGAAGAAGAGGGGCAACAGGATAAAAAGTTGCAGCACAGTGAGGAGGACAACCCTCAAAGGGAAGTGCAAAAGGATAGCCAAGGCATCCATAAAGAACTCCAAGACAGTGGCAAAAGTGAGGGGCATAGTGACAAGGGTAAAGAGCCCATGGAGCATGTGCTAGCTGCCTCTCCTAGGCAAGGGGCCATGCTCTCTTCTCCGAAAGTCACCAAGCCCTGGATAACAAAGAAAAGGGTGCCTAGAGTTGTAACTCTAAATGTGACTAGGGCCCTCTGATGCAAGAGAAAATTGCCCAAGAAACCCATGGTCAAATTGCCCAAGAGGAAAAGTACTAGAAGAGCTACCCAAAGCAAAGGGAAGGACAAAGAAGAAAGCAGTCATGAACAGGAAAGGGAATTAGACATAATCCAAATCCAAAGTGATGATAGTGATAATGAAGCCCGAATCCTAGAAAATCTCTTGATCCATAAAGAAATCAAAATTGATGCCTTGAGGGCTGATCTTCATAGAGCTAGGAACTTCAATCACTTTTTTCTAGTCCAAAAGAAGCAAATGAGTGTCCATATAGCTGTTTATGAGACACGGGCCATCCGATACAAAAAGGAGGCCTCCAAGGCATAGGTAAGATTGGAAGAACTCATGGGTGAGTTCGAGGAACGTGAAGGTGAAGATCAGCCTAGGCGAAAGAGGCCAAGAACCATGGGGCTAAAAAAGGCCCTTGAGAAACAGAAAGAAGAAGAAGATGCCCTTCTCTAATCTACCACTCTCACTACATTGTTCGAACAAGAGATAGAGAACAATCAGGAAGCATGGCTTGAGAGAGTTAATGATCACTTGGAGAAGGCAAACAGGGACTTGGCCCTTCAACGGAGGATGACCGGACATTATAAAAAGCTCAATCAATTTGCCCGACGGAAGTTGAAGGGTGCTCAAGAAAAACTCAAGGAGGTTAAAGGGAAGCGCCCGGCACAAAAATTGAGGAAAGACACCACAAGGCTCCAAATTTTGGCCTCTGCTTCACAACATGTTGCTGAAAACCCTTGAGGGTCATGCTCACCAATTTTGGGCGAAATTCAACATATTTTGGTTTTTTGTCATTTTTGGGTTTTTGGCCAAAACTCATGGGCATCGCCATTTCAGTTTGGGACATCATCAAAGGATGAAAATGGCATCATTGGATGCCATAATTTCAGGGGCACATACTCAGCAATTTTTAGAACAATTGAAGATCTTTTGCTCCACCAAAATGGAGAAAAAAACTCGCTTTTTCTACACTCTGCCCCGTTTATCAGCAAGGCTTATTTTTTGGGTTTTTAAACACAAACCTATTTTTAGAGGACTTCCATTGGTCAGTTGGGAGAAAAATAAATATTTTCAAAAATTAGACACTCAGATATTTTCAACGAGCTATCATGAGCCTTGTTTCGACACCGGGAAGGCCTCCAAAGGTTGCTGGCAAGTCAAGGGACCTTTTGCTGATGTTTTTTTTGAGTATTTTTGTAAAAATTGAACCTTTCAAAATTGACTTTTCCTCATGTGCGTTTAGCTATTTTTGTACATGATAAGTTATGAAAAGTCAATTTATTTCCCTTTTTTAGCAATTTTTGAGATATTTATTAGATATTTTGTGCCTTGGGCTTTGCAAAGCCTCAAGGACAAGTCTAGATATTTTGGATAGGCCAATGAGATTGCAAGTTGAACCAAGAGGTTTTCCTCACTTTGGCCTATATATTCCAAAGGCTTTCATTGTAAACAAGGCTGAAATTGATGAATAGAAGCAATATATGGTCATATAAGCTTTGGAAGAAATACTTGTCTCATGCTTTTGGATAGTCTCTTGGATGTTCTTGGATGATGAAAAAGGATTGTTGTTGGATTCCATGACTTGGTAGAATGGTATAGTGTCTCTCTCTTTGTTTTGTTTCCTAGTTTTCATTCATAAATCCATGTTCTTGCTTGCTATAGGACAGTAGAGAACAAATTTGAGACATGCCCTTGGAGGCACCTCAAATTTCTTGTTTCTTCATAGCTTCCATGTTTTATTCATTCTTAGTCACATTAAAGAATTCTTGATTGCTCTTTAATAACTTAAGAATATTGTTTGCTTATTTCATTCATGGTTTTATGCATGCTAAGTATGATTTACGGCATGCCCTGCTTACTCATGGCTAGCCATAGCTCCATCTATGAAACTTCTCTTTGACTAATTAGATTGTCATTTGTTGAACCAAGGAGGTCTTGTTCTGATCTTGCCCTTTGCCTAAGACTATGCAATCTTCTTTTCAAAGTGCCCAATAGCTTGAAGTACTATGTTTAGGTGTTCCGGCATAGTGATTTGAGTTGTTTGTTTGTCTTAAGTGTATTTCCCTAAAGTATGATAGCCATTTCCTAAAGTTAGAGAGTTATATATCTCTATGCATGGCTTGAATGTTTATTTCTATGCATTGATTAGCTTAAAGTTACATTTCTCATGATTAATGGTTTTCCCTACCATGTTTATGTCAGCTATTAAACTATTTGTGCTTGAGATCCTTTGTTATTCACAAACTTGATGTCCATATTACTCCATTTTGCCCAAAGATCCATGTTACCTCGAATAAAATCGGCCCTTCAACAACCTTGTATCACCATCTGAAAGCTTTCTTGACCTTTTCGACCCCATAGCCCAGTTGATCTGACATATTTTCACCTATATTATGTCTTTGATCAGTTTATCCCTCACAACCTACAAAACAAAACCAAAAACCTACTTCATAACTAGCATAAAATCAGAACACAATAAGCAAACACATAGATATCCCTTACACAAATAGAGAGAGTCCTCTCTGAGTCCAGGAAGGCTAGGTCCTTGGGCTCTAAAGAGCAGTTTGATGTTACAATGTCATTTGGCTTGGCAATCAGCCAAATCACGGGACCCTAACAGGCTGAAATGAGAGTTTTGAAGCTATAAAAGACCCAATGGACTTGAAGATTGTAACTGGTTTGAACATAAAATACACAAGCTAATTCATGGGATCTTGGTTTTTCTTACTGTAATTGTCATTTTTATCTTGTTTTCCATACTGTCCACTATTCTCTGATAAAGAATAGCAAGCATAGATTAGGATTTAATGTCAAGTACCCTAAATCTCACTAATAAATATTTATCTTTGTGTTTTTTGCTAATTGTGTTTTGAGGACAGATAAATAGAGTATAACTAGTGAAGTGTTGGTAAGCCCATGTTTGCTATGTACAACTTGAAAAATTGTCTTTGAAAGTTTTTGAACAATTCTGCTAATTAAAGTTGAACTAGAGAAGTCTATGGTTAGCCCTGTCCTCTAGTTTATCTCCAACAGTTGCTTTAAAAGATCCCTTGAAGAGTATATCAAAAGCAGGCTATTTTAAAAGTACTTACTTGATCTTAGGCGACTTTTTATGTTTGTCATGAATGTTTTTCTTTAAGAATATGCTAAAAGCAGACTAGATTACAAGTTCTTACTTGATCTTAAGCTATTCTTCGTTTTCATGTTTTCTCTGAAAAGTATATAAAAAACAGGCTAGTTTAAAAGTACTTACCCGATCTTAGGTTAATTTGTGTCTTTCCATTAAGTGCATGCCAAAAGTAGGCTATTTTAGAAGTACTTACTTGATCTTAGGCTGTCCTTTGTTTTTCTTGTGTGTTTGCTTCTTTCACAACACTTTTTATGTTTTCCATATCACAAATCAATCTAAAGAATCCTTAGACATATATGACTTGCCCCATGGACCAATATTGAAACTTTTTGTGCAATTAAATCCTCTTGGGACTCCATAGCCTAATGGACTGATACTTTTTCTTAACTATCCTATCAGCTGAAAAATTATTTCAACCTACTCACATCTTTACTCCTTAAGAGACTTCCTTCATTTTGATGATATTCTACCCAACAAAAACAAACAAAACCCTTGTATTTCACAACTAGCCTAAAATCAGATCATAAAACTTAAAGAAATATCTTTGAAAACACATATATAGAGAGATCCCTCTCTGAATCTAGGATGGCTAGATCCTAGGATTCCAAAGTGGTTTGATATAGGCTCTGTAGCACTTTTTCTTGCAAATTTTGCAAATTACAGAGACCCTAACATTATAAACCTTGAAGAATGCTCCTGCATCAGACTCCCCATGTTGAAATAATTCATGGACTCCTGTTCATGAGTCTTCCAACTTCCTTTCTTGTATACTTCATCAGACTTCGTCTTCTAGCTTGCTGTCTAACCTTTTCCAATTGTAGGTGTATTTGATGCATTCTCTCCTTCTCCCAGATGCCAAACCTTGTATTGTGGATGTCCTTTTTCTCTGTTTTCATGAGCATCTCCACTACATAGTGTTTTGATATTGATATTAAACATAAGCATGTCTTCAAGAAACATAAATTTTTGTACCTTTCTGTGCTACTTTCTTGTCATCATCTGAACAAAATTGAGCTTCAACTTCATGTATTGTCCACTAGTTCCATTGTCTTGTACCTGACTGTATATTTTGATTTCTGACCCTATCACCAACATCCTCTTCTATTTCCAAACCATTTTCTTTATATTGTCCTGCATATCCTTCCATCTCTTCTTGACTTGTTGACTTTGAAAAATTTCATATCTATCACTTTTGTTGTTTTCATCATCCATTTATCCAATATCTTGAGTGGAATCTTCTCAATTTAAAAATAAGATTGTTCCTTGTTTGAAACAAGAAAATATGACCTTCCCACTATATATTTTCCATCAGCTACAAAATGTTTAATTATTGAACCTTGTTCAATTGTCTCCATATTCACATTAAATTTAACGGAATTGTTCACCCAATTTTTCATTTGCAAACTCAAGATAGACTCTTGACATTCAAATCTTCTTTAAATCAATTTTTTTTTTTCATGGACTGTAATTTCACATCCTCTATAGTCTTCTTTCTCTTATGCAATTACTTGTGTACGAGTTATATCAACTCTCTTTCCACCATTCCAAACTTTTGAATCAACTAGTTTCTTTCTTCCATCTTCTTGTTTCCATACGAAAACTAATTTTCTGCATCTCCAGAACTTGCATACTCCCTCATATTTGCATAAAAAAATATATCTCCAAGAGAAGTTTGTCTTTCATCTTGAAAAACACATTCAACATTTAATAATTCAAAATCGGAAAACATATTACATTCTTGTAATATTCCCAACTAGGAATCAAGTGGCTCTGATACCACTGTAATATCCCCAATTAGGGAATGCATAAATAATTGAACACAATGCTAGAATAGAAGCGAGCAATCAACTCATAAAATGTGTTAAGAAACTCTTAGCCATCAATTAGTTTTACAGTAGCAAATTATTATGCCTTTTATGATCCCAAAAGTTGGGGAAATGCAACAATACTAAAACACAAAATGGAGTGTCAGTGAGAAATTAACTCATAAACTGTGTGTAGAACACATAAACATCATATTATAGTTACAAAAGCAAAATTATGTCCCATTATATGATCCCAAAGTTGGAAAATGCAGCAATATGGACCATAAAAACGTTATCTATAATGTTCCAAAATTTTCATGAAGAAAATTGGAACATTAATTTTTGCTTATTTCATCTAGGAGATGAATAAAATGGGTAAAAGGCCTATAAGTAGGAATAATATCCTTCATAATGTGAAAAGGATCGTTTAAGCAGCGTATTTTGCACCTTCCAGTGTGAAAAGGGGCAATTTGCATGAGGACAAGGTCAAGTTTGACCAAGTCAACAACGCTGCCTAAGAGGTGTAGCTTGCATGATAAGACAACGCAGTTTTGGAGGGAGAAAGATTCCTTGTGGATGAAACCCTAATGTGTGGGGTCCATGGAAAAGAGACATTCACTTGTATAAGAGGAGTAGGAGGCAGCCATAGGGAGACATCTTGGATCATTTGATATTTTCTATTCAGACAATTTGCAGTCTCCAGCTATTCAGCTGAGTAGCAGTGCTACTTAGCACGAGGGATCCCTATTTAGGATTTCCTCTCCTTCTTTAGAGGCCTCTTGAAGGATTGCACTTAATCTTCTCCACATATTGGCTTAAGGCCAAATCCATTCTTCAGATACTATGTTATTTCTGCTTAAGTATAACACAGTGTTGCTGGGGCATTGCAGTGGAGGGTTCCACAGCACTTCTCTTTGGCTTATCTTTCAGAGGAGGGAGTTTCTCTTGCTCCAGGAGGTTAGTGAAAGGGATTTCAGAGCTGATTGGAATATTTTGGCATCAATGCCAACATCTCCCATCATAAACAGCACAGTCCATCCTCAAGACTATGTTATTTTAGTGCACACTTGCAGTGAGAGGTTGCACCAGCTTCTTGGAGGGAAAGATCTTCAGTGCCAGGCTCAGCCTTGCATTGATAGATCCATTGGAGGAGGTTTGTTTTAGTTTTAGCATCATCTTTGTCCATCTCCATGTATTTCTATTATTGAGTTGCAGTTGCTGCCCAACAAATCTAGCATTTCTGCAGATTTTCCATTTTGATGTATATTGTAGCCAATCCTTCCAAGGATTGTGTATTATTTCTGTATTAGTGTTTTCAGGGGTTGAGAGTTTTCTCCCCCTCTTTATTTGAGCTGATATTGATATATCATTATATTTACATGTTGTATGTTGCAGTCTCCATTCATAAATTGTGCAGTCATAGCTAGAGCATAATTACATAGCAGTGTTTCGTCACATTTCATGTACTAGTCTTGTTGAGGCTTTCATTTCCAAGCTTGAGTGATTTAATCCTAGAAGAATTGTACACATTTGCTGCTATATTGTTCATTGATTAGCTATTTTCATGTGCCATGGTTCAGTAAAATAACTCTATCTTTCCATTGTATGTTCATACATTACTGCAGTCCCTTCATTGGGCATTTTCTGAGGACATCTAAGTGTGGTATATTTGGTTAACCAATTTAGAAGAATTTCTTTGGAGCCATATCTTGGATTTAATTCTTAGATGAACTGATCTAAGGGATCCAGGTTTTGGTTTCAAGTCCTGCTACCTCCATTTCTGGAAAATGCGTTTTTCAGCCATGGATTGCAGCTATTCCAATTTGGGAACATTACAGTGGTATCAGAGAAAGATCTTTGGCTCAACCTGTGGCTTCAAGCCAAAGTGCTGTAGAGCAAGAATTAGAGTTCAGGATGTTGAAGAAGATGAGTTTTACCTCATCATATTCCAGATCCATGAAGAGCCTCTTCAAAGAGGATAGACAGACAAAGGAGAAAGAAGAAGAGAATGAAACTCCTAGAGGATTTCAAGGAGAAGAAAGTTGCAGTGAGACCTATAGAAGGTTTCAAGAAGGAGAGGAAGATCCATGCACTTTCTACCCTCACAAAGAAGATGCATTGTACAGAAAAAACAAGAGCATAGCTCCACCACTTGGAAGAATGACAGAAGAGGAGATCTCCCTGTTCCTTTTCCAGACTATGAAGGGTATTGAAGATGATCTCAAGGAGATTGAAAGGGTGGAGATTTGTACTAGCGCTAGCACAACCTTGGGAGAGCAGCCTTCAGTAATGGAGGAAGACTACACAATTGCAGAAGAAGCTCTTGCTTCTACATCCCACCAAGGTATAATTAAAAATCCATCTGTTGTCATTTCAGCACATTGTATGAAGAGATCTACATTTCTTTATGCTGTTGGGTTATAGCAACAAAGTTGCACTGTGCTATGCAAGAGCAGTAAGGAAGAAAGGAGGCACCATTCCTCATGGGGGCATTCAAATTGTAGCTTCATTCATGAAGCAATGGAGGAAGAAATGATAAATGGTAGACATCTTGAAGTGAGAAACCTTTTCTCCTTTCTAGATGTCTCTTTCTCAATGAGCACTCCCCAGCTCAAGGAGAAACTTCTACCTGTAGATCCAGAACCTCAATGGTTTTGGAAGGAAAAAGATGAGAGGCCTTTTCTTGAATATCTCAAAGGGATTTCATTTCAAAATACCTTGAAATGCAAAGGGTGTAAAACCATGAGGACACAAAGAGGAGATGAGGAAGAGGGCCAGCCTCATTCCTATCCATTGCAAAAGGTTGAAACACCTAGGAAGGTGATTGGATTGCGCAGTGGAAGCATAGAGGGTCTTCCCCACTTATGTATTTAGTCATATCTCATTGAGGAGGTTTCATTATATGAAGATTATGGCACCATATATGGGCAACATTTGCCATCACTATCAAGGGATGAGACCCTGAAGATTGCAGAAGGCAAAGAGGAGGGAAAGCTTCACATGGTAAGAAACATTTGTCCCTCTTTATTTCAGCATAATAATGCAAGAAGAAGGAAAAGAGATCTATTAAAACAAAGCAAGGACACATCAGTCCATACATCCTTACATGATATATGCCTTGATGTCTCCTTACTTGAAGGAATTCCACCAAGGAGTTCCCATGACGAGCAGAATGGCAAAGTGTTCCCTCAACCTTGTGCATCAATGCCATATCTCTCTAAGAGGGAAGCCAACACAACATTGGAGACTTTGGGTAAGAAGCATGCTTATGTAAATCACATCTTATTTCATGATTTCATGTATTCTCTTACTTTAGATTTGCAGGCCATAACTCCCAAAGGGAGTGTTTTACCTTACAAGCTTCATGGCCAACTATGGGCCAAGATTATTTTCAAATAATGCCACTCCCTTGATGGGCTAAGGGAGGTGTTACAACATGATGGGTGCTTCCCTAAGGCACCAAATATACATATATACATTTCACTTTCAGCCATGGTGAAATCATAAGGGCAGAAAATAAGTGGCATGCAAACCACTTACCACATCTAGATCTGAAGCAGGAAGGAGATCCCCTATGCTCGTTCCTATTGGGTGAGTTTGGGTACCACCCAAGGTTTTTGAATTTCTTGCCTCATGCCTTGTATTTCAAGAAAAGAATTCATAAGAAGAAGGTATGTTTTTTTTGGTTGATGAGAAGAGAGTATGGACACTCCATGATGAATTCCATGTCCATACATCTACTTGTATCCATGATGTATGTACATGTATTTCTATTTAGAATGAATCTCATAGTCATGTATGTACTTTGGGTTGGGAGAAGATGTAACCTTCTCATGGGATGGCATAAGGGAGCATCTTTATATCATGATTTTAATGATGTTCCAATCCATATTGTAAACATGAGAGGAGGAAAGGTACAATGGGTGAATGTATCCATTGATAATGCAATCTCCCAAATTCATTTGTGTTTCAAGGAGAGGATAGAACCTTATATGGCTGCTATATTATATATTGTGTTTTCTTATGCAAAAGGTCATGTATTGGGCTTATTTCATGAGAAGGGATCTCTCACAAGGGATAATTTGGAGCATGACATGTGTTTTTTGAATCATATTCAGCCAACACCTATTATCCTCCACTATTTTCCAGCTTTGAAGAAGCTTATTACAGCAAGTAGGTGGTGGGATGGCCACTTATTATGCTATGATTTGAAGCAGCATGGGAGGGGAAAATTTCCACATGACACCTTTGGCATGGAAGGGGTAAAAAAGGAAGAGTCAAATCAGCTCACTCTTTCTTCTTTTGAGGAAGAGAATAGATCCATGCACCACTCCATTGATGGGAGGAGGATTTTTGGTGGAAAACATGATCATGTCACATATGCTTTATATTATGATTTCATGTACTCTTACACCATGTTTTTGCAGGCCATGACTCTAAGGAGGAGTGTTATATCATGTGATCCTCTTGATCAATATTGGGCCCCAAAAATTTCTGAATTGGGCCACTCACTTGAGAAGAAAAGGGAGATTTTGAAAAATGATGGGTGCTTCCCCAAAGCACCAAACATATATCACACTTTCAGCCATGGTGATATGGTGTGGACAACAAGTAAGTGGTGGGAGAACCACTTACCATATCTACATTTGATTCAAGTAGGAGAGGCATTACATTGGTTCCACATGTGTGACTATGACCCACCTCCATATGTGCAATTTTCTATTTTCAAGCACATTGTTTTGATTCCCTATCTTGATAATGTACTTGTAATTCTATGGGGATGTATGGGGAAAGCAGGAAGGATGGCATGTGCCCCATGGGATGGTTACTCTCCATGTACTTTATGTTTTCTTGTTTCTGGGAGAGCATGGGGGAAAAACCATGTTTGTTTCATATGATCTATTGTCTCCTTATTGGATGTGCTATTTGTATCTCATAAGAACCTTGGAGGAACAAGACATGGATGGATGGATTGGTGAGAACTTGGCTTATGGAGGAAGCTTTTCTTATGTTGGTGTCACCAAGGAGGAAATTTTGCAGCACTCACGTTGCAGTCGCTTGAGGGCAAGCAACAATTTTGGAGGGGAGGACTGTAATGTTCCTAATTAGCCCAAGCTAATAGGAATATTTCATTTTGTTTTAATTTTATTTATTGATGAATAAAATGTAAAGGAGGACATGAAAAACTCCTAAAACATGAGAATAAATCAATGTCCAATGTGAACAAAGTCAAATCAGGGCTTGCTCAATAAAATCCACTTGTATGTGAAACAGGTTCAAGCTATTTGACCAGGTCAACAGGACCAAATCTTAAAGTAGTCCAGATGCAATGAACCTTCTAGATGATCAACACAGTCTTATGAGGAGGTCCTCCATGTGAAAAGGGACAAATGGATGAAGGTGTTTTAGGGTTTTTCAAACCCTAATCTTATATAAGGAATGGAAAGACTCAAGGAGAAATAGTTGATGATATTTCAATTTTGAGATTGATTGAGAAACTCAAACTCTCTTGGATGTTTAGCTAGAGAGAGAGGACTTTCCTGTTTAGGAATTCCTCTTCCTTTCTTGAGGGTCTCTTGGAGGAGATTATGCTGCATTGATCCACTATCCGGCATTTTGGCCAAGCTTCACCTTACATTACAACACTGCTCATGTTGACGGTTGAGTTGTCTTGTGAGCTGCAATAAGTGGAATCAGATCTATTCAGATCTGAAGAGTTCTATTGCATATTTTCAGTGGGGAAGTCATCTAAATCACTGGCAAGAGTGCAATAGCTGTTTTGGGGCTTCAGATTATTATCTTGGCATCAGGCCAAAGTGTGTTCCACTTCTTCAGTGCAGTCCCTTGAGGAAACTGCATTCTTTTTGCAGGCAGAGTGCAGTGTGGGTTTGGCATCAGTTTGGAGGAGAGATCTCCGGTGGAAGGGCTCCTTTCCTTCACTGAGGTAATCTGTGGATTGGCAAACCAATCCATGTCCTATTTCAGATCTGATCTGCTGTGCATCATATTTTTCAGAAATTTCTGAAGATTACTGCATATCTATGGTGTAGATCTCAGATCTATTCATTGTTATTCATCTTCTGCTGAGATCCCCAAGGGGAATGTACTAAAAATCTCTTTTTGCATATAGATACCATTCTAATCTGTGATTTTCTATTTAGATATATTGTAGATCTAAAATATAATGAAACACTACTTCGGCTTCCTGAATACTACGCTGTCTGGTTTATTGGGCATTTCCTTGTAGCATTTTGTTGAGTTTTGAGGCCTTTATTCATGTATAAATATATGTTTTCTCATATAAATCCATTGAATCATATTATGAACTTTTCATACTAATTTTCTATCATTATTTCAGTTAAAACCTTCAGAAAATCAAGTTGTAGAAGCTGCAACACTTTCTGCATCATTTAAGCCATGGGAAATCAGGGTTTTTAAGCCTAGTTTGGGAAGGAGGAACTGTTTAACAAAGCTATAATTATTTGTTTAAGCTGAAATTCGGATAATAGGTCCCTCATGACCTAATATAAAATAAACTCCTGCCATTACCCTTAATTTTATGCAGATTTCTGAATTCATTCATTTTAGGTCCAAAATCATCACTTTCCCCACCTTTTGGTCTATAAAACGCTGATAAGGTTGTTGCTGCATATTTAACTAAAGGTTAAGTGTTTTAAAATCTGTATAATGCATGTTTTTGTAGCTTCACATTGGTAATAACTCATATTATTCCCAATAGTGTAGATGTTCTAGATTTGGAACATTACATTATCTTCAGGAAATTATGCTATAACTATGATAAATAGCACTGGGATCCATTTGATTATGTATTATTAGGCTTAAATATAGAAGAGTTTCAGAAACAAATCCCTTTTGATGAGTTAAACAGATCTCCCGGTCTCAATAGGGCTTAAAAACACCCAAATCCCACGACCTGAACTATACAGAACTTTCCTGAAGCAAGCACAACATGATTTTATGAGGGTTTCTACTGAAATATGATAGAAATAGCATATATGGAGTTTTATTACTCAAATCATGGAGAAAATTAGAGATCTAGCCCCTTTTTCACATTATGAAGATAACCTGGCAAGGGTTTCATGAAAGCACAAGTACAAAATGTTAGATCTGCAGATTTGGATTGGAAATAACACATAATAAATGAAGCTTTGCATGGATATAGCTGAATAATACAATAATTTAAGGAGTATCCTTCTTACAAACTTTCCAGGAGAAAGGTTGGCCTTTTCCCTGAGAAAGTAGCTCAAGATTGAGGGTTTTAACCCTCACACTGCAACATTGCAAGAAATGATGCAGTTCCTGCAAGGGATTGCGCTGTAGATGATGGGATTAATTTTTCCAAGTGCCAAGATATGAAAATATTCTCCAGAATCTTCCTTACTGGTCTTCCAAAGGAATGGAGGCTCCCTCCTCTGAAAAACAAGCTCTAGAAGTGATGCTGTGAACCCCCATTGCAACACCCTGCAACACAATGTTACACTACTGCAGAAATAACGCTGTAGCTAAAGGAGGATGCTTGGCCTCAAGCCTAGATGTGGAGAAATTCACTACAAGCTCCCTCAAGAGGCTTCTTAGGAAAGGAGAAGGAATTCCTAAACAAGAATGCCTTGTGCTAAGAAGAATAGTAATCTCAACTAAAAAGTTGGAGAAAGTAGAATAGTCATGGAGACCAAAATCCAATAATCAAATCATAAGTTGCCTTGCTATGACTGCCTTGCCCTCCTTTTAAACATGTGTGAGCCTTATTTCCTTGGGCCCCACTCATTAGGGTTTCCTTCACCAAGGAATCTTCCTCCTACTTGCATTGCGTTGTCTCTATGGATGATCTCTTCCTCTCATACCAACGTTGCTGACTTGGTCAAACTTGACCTTGTCCACATGCATTTGTCCCTGTTCACACATGAGAGTGTAAAATATAGCTAGCATTGTGATCCCTTTTTAAATTATGGGGGATTTTATTCTTATTTCTGAAATTTATGGGCCTCCATACCCATTTATTCATCTCCTAAGTGAAATCAATAAAATTCAATATTCCAATTAGCTGCATGCTAATTTTGGGAATATAGTCCTCCCCTCCCAAATGTTGCTTGTCCTCAAGCAACTGCAAGGATAGAACTAAAGGGTCTTCTTCCCTCCTCCTGTAGCATCCTCATATGATGAAGTCCTCCAAGGAATATGATGTTGTCTCATCAATAAATCTCCATAGTGCCCCTCCCAAGCATGCAAGCTAGCATTTGGTGAGCATCCCAAATAACTATCATCATGAAAAGGTGAAATAATCAAGGAGGAAAATAGGTGATTTCTAGAGTTCCTCTCAAGGCATGTAGTTAGAAATTCATTGGGAACCATCATTCCCATGTGAAATCTCCATCCCCAAGCTATCATCCATACAAAACGAGTCACCCTCCAACAAGGCAAATCATGAAAGATCTCCTCCACCTTTGGCTCCTGCAAAGTAGGTGGGATAAATAACTGAACATGGTAGACAAGATCGCCTACCCCACATTGCCCTCCTCTCTAATTAGGATAAGTGTAGAGTATCTGCTGATCTTGGGCTGCAATTAAGTTTCCCTCAAGTGACAAGAAGAAGACTAGATCTCCAAAGATCTCCTCTCCAACATTGTGGATCAAGTTGGCCCAAATCATCTCATATATGATGAATAGGACATGATCATCATATGTCATCCAAATGAGAGGATTGATGAAGGTTTCATATAGTGCTGGAAAGTACCAACAGTCTCCCAAGTGGTCACAACGCAGTTTTTCAAACTGTTGCTTCAGAAAATAGCATGGAAAGTTGTTTCTTGATAAATTTCTAGATGTGTAAGTCATCACATCTACCAGTAAATAGTACATCGTTGAGTGTATCAACTGAGCATACAATAATTAATAAAACACTTGCCCAAATTCATACAAAAAATGGCTGTCTCCATCATAATAGTTGGCCAAAAATTTTCCATGGAGCTCAATCAGAAGCTTGCCCTCTTGTGGAGAAATGCACTGTATGGAAGTGGTAAGAGAATGCAAATACTGTGTTAGATAATCAATAGATGCAAAAAAAATATTCTTACCATGTGCTGGGAATAAGATGATGCATATATACATCAATAAGCCCTCCATAGTGGTATGACATACTCCCATGAAGAGGAATAAACCATGTGCTGCATGAAGATATCCCTTCTTATGCTTGGAAATCCAAGTTAAGAAGATTATACCAATGTAATAGATGTTCCCCTCCACTACTCCATCAATATCTCCTCCTCCTTGTCCACCAAGTGCATCATATGTGAAGTGATCCTGGGAATAATCCATCAATAAACCCAAGCATTGTTGGCCTATGTAAATAAGCTCCTGCCAACTCATAGCTCCATTCTTTGACATGCCCATTGTCAAAGACATCTCCCACAATGCTGCTATTTATAAGAAGTTCCTTCCAAAGTGGAAGTACCTCCTGATCATCCAAGGCTAAGGAGTAGCCCCCTTGGACCATGATAGTGCCATCTCCTCCTCCTGCAACATCATGCAAAGTGTTGTCGCACAGATTGTCCAGGAACCGCGACAACGGCTCAGATTGGGGGCTGTCACTCTTATCCCCAATCTCTCTATTTGAGCTGTCTCCTTGCAAGCTAAGGTAGGTAGACCCTATTAGAAATGAGGATGAAGAATCCAGGAGACACAGCTAAAACATCAAATACTTGATAAAATTAACGAGATTCCACAGATCTAAATTAGATTTCACGTTTAAGACCAGTGCCTTATGGAGTCAAACAAGATCTCGTTATGCAAATTACAAACAAGCAAATGATGATTAACTGCTGCGTATTAAAACACGATTGATCACAATGATATTTAATTGAAAATGCCACAACCATGAATAACATTAACATGAGAATGTCAGATGCTTAAAATATTTCCGAAATTAAGATGTTCCAATATGACCCAGTTCAAAAATTAAAGTGTTCCATAGTCAAACTTTAAATAAAAATTTGAGGCTCATTCGACTATAGAGAAATTTTTGAAATTTTTTTATATTTTTGTATTTTCTAGATTTTTTTAGAATTTTTGGAATTTTTTATTTTTATTATTATTAAATTTTTTTTTTTTGAATCTAAAATTAAAAATCTAAATCTAAGTTAAAACTTAAATCTAAATTAAATCTAAAAAATTGAATCTAAAACTAAAGCTAAGACTACTTTAAATCTAAACAAAAATCAGATTACAAAATAGAACTAAAACTAAGTTGAACTAAACTAAAAATTTAAATCCTAATATAAAAACTAAATATCGAAATCGAATTAAATCTAAACTAAATTAAATCTAAAACTAAAATCGAATCATAAAACTAAAACTACAACCTAAAAAAAAAATATAAATCGAATATGTATAACCTATCGTAAAACTAAACTAACAACCTAAAAATTAAATCCACATCTAAAAAAAAAACATTAACGCATGTACAAAGGGTTTAAACTTCACACGATGCGTTTTGTTCGTTTGTAGGTGATCGAGCGAGGAGCCGAGGTATGGACGTTGATGGCGTAGAGGATAAGTCGAAGAGGGCACGACAACAGAAAGGTTAGGAAATCAAACGGTAGAGCAGTTCCAGGGCTGCGGACGACAGCTCGATGGCAGAGGCACGTCAACAGGAATGAAGGGTTGAGGTCGATGGACGGTAGAGCAGAGAAACGAGGAGGGATGAGGGCTCGAAAATTAGGAAATGATAAATTACAGAGATAGATGAGACATGGATGAGTATATAAAGGAAACGATAGCTAAGGAATCGATGAAGAATGGATGGAGGTCGACAATAGCTGCGAAGAGGGTTTAAGAGGATTCGATGTTGCGTTAGATATGAAGATAGTTTTGAGAGATTGCAAGGCAGCAAGGGAAACACAGATGCTGGATGGAGAGGAGGGCAACAATGAGGACGTTTTTAAGGCTGGGCAGATACCGACCACTGAGGAAAGGAGCTCGACAGCGTTGAGAGTTTGACAGTGAACAAAATAGCGCCCAACAAATTTAAAAAAATTTCTCTTTCAAAACTCAGATTTTCATATGCTCCTTGAACTCAATAACGTCTAGATCTTGCCCACAGTAGCAATTTGAGGCCAGATCTGGCCTTTGGAGGCTAGATCTGCCTCAGATCCTATTTTTTTTTTCTATTTGAACCCTAAATCTGCAAGAAACCAGCCAGATCTGAAGATACACACCAGAGAACGATTAAACCCTTACAGAAAAATTACAAATTTACAACTAGTTTACAATTTAAAACCCTCATGGTCAAATTTGAAATCCATTTTAACACAATTTAGAAATTAAAATTTTTAAATGAGAGGCACAAGCCTTTGAAACCCTGTAAAATCACAAATATCGTAAGATAGACCTGGAATTTAACAAATAAAGAGCTTATCATATTTATGTTTATTGAGAGTCGGCTGGTCCAACCGAAGACTTCCCTAGACGCCCAATCTTAAAAAAAAAAAATTTTCCCTGCACACTTAGATCTGAATCTTAGATCGATAGAGATTTAAGAAAACAACATGAGACTTTTGCAGAAAAATAAGAATGTTATTTTATAAACCCATAAAACTGCACAAGATACCTGTATGCAGATTAATCCATGAAGGCCATCAATTATAGAATACAAGAAACAAAGTAGCAGAGTTTAGAGAAAATTCACCACATAGATCTGAGAAGGAACATCAAGATTTGTAACCCCAAAGTCTTTATGCTTTATTCCTCAAAAATTTACAAGAGCTTCTAAGAACAAGTGCACGATCCTGAGATCAGATGACTCAAAAATGAGAAAGACCTCTAAATTTATAGGACAAGATCTCTAACGGCTAGTTTGGATGATCCTCGTCAAAATAATCTCAACCGTCCAAAAGATTTAATTATCTTTTAATCCGGAGCGTTGAAATTAAAATTTTTGGGAAAAGACGAATTTATCATTTAATTCAATTTTAATTAACTCAAAAATATTAATTTTGAGTTAATTATCCCAAAATTTTGACTTTGACTTAACCACCAAGGCCCAAGGGTCCAAAATTTATTAAAATTCTCAATATTCCCTTGGCATGGGGCTTTCAAAATCATTTTCCAAGGACCCACAAAATTTTCCTTTAAAGATTTAAT
Organism: Pinus albicaulis; assembly: GCA_034641835.2. Classification (NCBI taxonomy): domain Eukaryota; kingdom Viridiplantae; phylum Streptophyta; class Pinopsida; order Pinales; family Pinaceae; genus Pinus; species Pinus albicaulis. The sequence goes on along the minus strand of CM076583.1, from coordinate 118,388,921 downwards.
CCTAACTTAGGACCCTAAATTAATTAAATTTCTGGTTTAAGATTTTATTAATTAATTGACCAGAAAATTTAATTAATTGACTAAGAGGGAATTATAATTATTTTTCCAACCCTCTTTTACATGAGATAATACATTTACATACATGAAGGGGGAATACCCATTCGTATAGACCCTCAAATAAATACCCAATTCTGCGACTCAAAACATGATCTAGTAGACCAAGTAGTTGAAACTACTTCTACAAGGACTCGATAAAAAACACTAGGACTCACTTAGCATGCTGATGACAAATTCCACCCTAGCTTTGGGGTGAGTCTGGAGGGAAAAACTCTGCCGATCACTTTTGTGAATCAGTGAGACAAAAAACCTCCTAGGATGGAAGTCATCAACAACATACTAGGCTTACCTAGGTTGTTACATACATGGACGGTCTTACTTAGATCATTTACATCATTACATGCAGAATGGGTATACATCATTATAAAAAACTGTCGACCGACGATGAAATCTAGATGATGGAATCTGAATGGCGTAACCACGTCGAACATGACGAATCCCATTTGAAAAAATGGGGGTGTACTGCTATGGGGTAGTTGAAAAAGTGCGGTCAACACAAAGTATGAGAGCAAATCTGCCCATGCTCTCCAAAGAAAACCCTAAGCAACAAAAATTTTTGTTGTCTCCTCATACCCCCATCATACAAATCATTTGGTGGAAACATAATTATTGATATTAAGGATGTCATATCAACATAATGCATCCATACTCCTTGCTTCCCTATGATGAAAGTATCCTACCAAACTTCCTCCACCTACATACCCTTTGAAAGAGGATATGTCTCATGATGGCCAAACTCTTTCAAGAGTAGCCAACACAGCCAAGCCTCCTGCTACCCAATGTAATATATTTGCAAGTAGCTTTCTAGCCTCTTGCTCACCATCCACACCCAATCATCCAAATGTGGGTGCCTCCCATCATGCTCAACCTTGGTACCCTCCCAATGAAGACTACCATCGTCCCAAATCATATTTCTCTTCTTGCATTTCATGGGATGTTGAAATGCAACTCCTTGGAGATCTCCTAGAAAAGATCTCACACCAATGAAAATTTTGAATCCATAAATATCCAAGTGTGTTGGAGGAAAAACCTCTTCACTACTGTTTAATGACAACGATGTTAATCTCTCCAGTGATGTAATGACTATCTCATAATCCAACTCAAGGATGAACATAGGGTTTTGCATGAGTTTGTTTTGGTCAAGATTCATCCTCTCCTCCAAGTTTTCAAACCCCACCCTCAAGTGTGGTATGCAACTCAATAATGGAACATGAGGATGATGGCTCATCCCTTCCTTCAACCATTCAATTTTTCACAGCGCAGTGCAATCTTGCTGCTCCAGATCAGTAGTATGTGTTGACCCTTGGTCATGATAAGGTATATTTCCACAATCCTCTAAAAATTTTCTGCAATAATAGAAGGTGGAAATTCAATCATACCTTGATGGGACTTTGGGACATCTTGTTTGGGTGCAAGAGTTCCTCCTCCTAATGTGTTGGCTCCCCCAACTGTTGATGTTGAAGGCTGCTCTTCCAAGGTTGTGACATCGCTGGTACAAGTCTCTTCAAGTGGTGGTGAGGGCTCCTCCTTCTCTGATGTCTCTCCATCAAATATCTTGATCCCCCTTTGAGTGAAATCTACAAAAGTTTATACTCTTGTATGAATCATATCGCTGAACCACCAAGTGCTTGCCTCACCCTCCAGGTGCAGCGCTGTAATCTCTACTGCTTCCCTCTCTACCACTGGATGTAGTAGGAAGAATTCATCAAGTCTTCTTGCCCAAGCCCTTGATTTATATGACCCATCAAAAGTGGACAATAGAAACCTATTGCCTTTGATTCTCCTTGTGCTGCAAGGCCTCCTCTCTTCCTTCATCTGAATGAACTGTGGGAAGGCTAGAGTCTCCTTGAAGGCTCTAGGTTGAGATTTTTACTCAACAAGGTATCCACTTAGGATATCATGTTCTAAGTGTCCTTCATGCCTCTTGTATTCTCCTCTTTGAGAATAGGAAGTGCGTGGTCCTTCCTCTTCTTGAAAACTTTTAGGAGTTTCATTACATTTCTTCTCCTTCATCTGCTTAACCTCCTTGGAGAGGTTCTTCCTGGATCTGAAAAGTGATGAGATCAAGCTCATTCTCTCCATCATTCTGATCTTTCTCTTTCTCTTCTTATTCTTTTGATAGAATAATGGCTGGAACTCATAGGCTGAGCCAATATTATGCTTCGATACCACTGTAATATTCCCAACTAGGAATCAAGTGGCTCTGATACCATTGTAATATCCCTAATTAGGGAATGTGACAATACTTGAACACAATGCTGGAATAGCAGCAAGAAATCAACTCATAAAATGTGTTAAGAAACACTTAGCCATCAATTAGTGTTACGTCAAAAAATTATTATGCCTTTTATGATCCCAAAAGTTGGGGAAATGCAGCAATACTAAAACAAAAAATGGAGTTACAATGAGAAATTAACTCATAAAATTTGTGTAGAACACATAGCCATCATATTATAGTTACAACAGCCAAATTATGTCCCAGTATATGATCCCAAAGTCGGGAAATACAACAATATGGACCATAAAAACGTTATATTCAGGAATTACACTATAAATATGAGAAATAGCACTGGGATCTCTTTGCTTATGTATTATGGGGTTCACATCTAGAAGTGGTTTAGAAACAAATCCCTTTTGATGAGATAAACAGATCTCTTGGTCTCAATATGGCTTAAAAACACCCAAATCCCATGAACTGAACTATATAGAAATTTATTGAAGCAAGCACACCGTGATTTTATGAGGGTTTCTACTGCAATATGATAGAAATAAAAGATCTGGAGTTTTATGACTCAAATCATGGAGAAAATTACAGATCTAGCCCCTTTTTCACATTATGAAGATAACCCGACAATAATTTCATGAAAGCACAAGTATAAAATGTTAGATCTGTAGATATGGATTTGAAATAATGCAGTCTAAATGAAGCTCTGCATGGATATAGCTAAATAATACAATAAGTGAAGGAGGATCCTTCATACAAACTTTCCATAAGAAAGGTTGGCCTTTTCCTTGAGAAAGTAGCTCAAGATTGAGGGTTTTAACCCTCACACTGCAACATTGCAAGAAATGACGCAGTTCCTGCAAGAGACTGCGCTTTAGATGATGGGAGTAATTTGGCCAAGTGCCAAGATATGAAAATTTTCTCCAGAATCTTCCTTACTGGTCTTCCAAAGGAATGGAGGCTCCCTTCTCTGAAACACAAGCTCTGGAAGTGTTGTTGTGAACCCCCACTACAACACCCTGCAACAAAACGTTACACAGTTGCAGAAATAACATTGTAGCTGAAGGAGGATGCTTGGACTCAAGCCTGGATATGGAGAAATTTAGTACAAGCTCCCTCAAAAGGCTTCTCAAGAAAGAAGAAGGAATTCCTAAACAGGAATGCCTTGTGCTAAGCAACACAACAATCTCAACCAAATAACTGGAGAAAGTAGAATAGTCATGCAGACCAAAATCCAATAATCAAATCATAAGATGTATTGCTATGGCTACCTTGCCCTTCTTTTAAAAATGTGTGAGCCTTCTTGCCTTGGGCCCCACTCATTAGGTTTTCCTTCACTAAGGAATATTCCTCCTACTTGCATTGCGTTGTCTCTATGAATGATCTCTTCCTCTCATACCAATGTTGTTGAATTGGTCAAACTTGACCTTGTCCACATGCATTTGTCCCTGTTCACACATGAGAGTGTAAAATCCAGCTAGTATTGTGATCCATTTTCACATTAGGGGGGATTTTATTCTTATTTTTGAAATGTATGGGCCTCCTTACCCATTTATTCATCTCCTAAGTGAAATCAACAAAATTCAATATTCCAATTATCTGCATGCTAGATTTGGAAATATTACAATTCTCCATCTTTTTCCTCATTAACTCTACTCCAAGTTTTCTTTGATTAGTCATCCCCTTGATGTGCATATGACATGTCAAAATTGTCATATCCTCCTTCATATTTTCTTGTATTGGAAAAGTCTTCTTTGGTCTTCTCTTTGGCCTTCCTTCCTTTCATATTTCTTTTCATTCTTCCCTTTTCTTCCTTACAAATATGTAAGCCACTAAGTTTATTTTTCCATTCCTCTTTCTTTTCAATCAAAATATGCCAATCTCTAATTTTAGAAGCTAAAATTCTCTTTGTTTCTGTATAGGAAACAAAATCACAATGTACAATAGTTTTTCCATTCCACTGTAAAGTCCCTTTTACAACAGTAAAAATTACTGCTAACACCATGAATATCACATTCCATTGAACCCCTTTGCTGCTCACTGCAAATGCATAGTTCGTGAAAGCATCTTTGCCTTCATCCTCTGAGATTTCCTGTCTCTTTTCAGTTTTTTGATTACATTCACCTTTACTCCTTTTGCAATTTGTACAAATAACATTGTCTTCAATTTTTTGTTGTGCATTATATTCTGCCAACCTATTCTTAAGATTGTGACTGTCCTCTTTTCCTTTCTTCTTCATAGCCTTTATTGGATTAATTGTACCTCCTTGGACTGAATTATCCTTATAAATTTCTGTTCTACCATCTTCCACAATGCAATCTTTATTAAGATCCCTTTCCATTGATGCTCCATTATGTCCTTTCAAGACAATTTCTTGCACATCAACTATCAATACAGGTTCATAATTTTTGACTAAAATTTGAAGAGATAATCTCATTACCTCAAGTGTTTGCACTGTACATATACTCTTGTTTGATCTTGTAATAAGGCTATATTCATACTTCTTTTCTACTTACTCTTTTGCAATCTACAATTTCCTTTTGTCTTCAAACTGTCTTCCATCATTTTGCCAAGTCTTACTAGATTCATCATTTTCAGCTTCCATAGTAGTCTTCAATATTTGTCCATCTTCAGTGTCTTTGAACACATGTTCAATTAAGAACTGTTCTATTATAACCATCTCTTCTAAGAACTTCATTTATTTATCAAAATGCATAAGTACATCTTCTAAAGGCCGTTCATCACCTGCATACATACAAAAAATATTTGTTTCAAAAATACAAAGCTCTTCTTCCTTTGATGTCTCAATCATCACATATCTCAGCTGATCCGAACTTGTCCAACGGTTCAGAAAATCATCAATAATTCCTTCCTCAGCAAGGTAAACTTCTTGCTCAGGTCTACAATATCCATCTTTAACCTTTAACTCAGTTTCTATGAGTTATTCTATTAATATGATGTACATTCTCGTCTTTATCCATTTTTGCAACAACTTCCATTTTATCTTCTTTCTTTTCATAGTCCAACCATATCTTTGACCCCTTTCACAGTCTTCAAGCAACATTATTATTGTATCAATAATTTCTTTCAATTCAACAATGTCTTTGTCAAGTACCTATTGACTCATATTCTTTCCCTTGCCATTTTCCTGGGCATCTTTCTTTCTTCTGTTGTGGCTTCTCTCATGACCCCTAATAGTCATCTCGACTTATTTATGTCGACTCCCTTTTCCCACTGTGAGCTTACAATAATCCTCTCATTTCTTTGTAACAATTATTTACTTATCACCTACAACAAGTCATCATCTTGATATATTTATTTTCTGCAACAAAAACTCTTTTGAGCACTCCTTCTTAACTTCCAATGCCCCTCTCTCTGTTTTGAGAACTTTGCTATTCTCTTATTTTTACAACAATCCCCTTTGCTAAAATTTTCACTAACAAAACTTCTCTTCCCTTTACAAAATATATTGTTGTGTGTTGGCTGCTATCATTCTCTTCACTATGAACATATTTCAAATTAGAACAAATATCAAAATATAACTCATACCTGACAGATATTCCAACGATCTTATCTCCTTAAGCTTTCATTGGCTTGGAAAATAAACATGTTGCTTTACTTTTCACTGTCTACAATTCAGTTCTTATTCCAAATAATTTTCCAAATAATTTTCTTTTCATTATTAGAACATCCATGTTCTATTCATTTCCTTACAACATCTCTTGTTGCGATTTCTTCACTTGCTCCCTTGTCCTTTTTCACAACTACCTGGCTGAAATTTCTTGTTGCTACTTACATTCACATACATATATCATTAAAGTTTTTTTTTTCTAATTTACAAGATCCTTCCTTGATCTTGTCTTCCTCAAACCTCTTTCCACAGTTCGTCCTGAATGAAATCGCTGAAGTCTTCATAACCTGCAACATTTCAGGATTCTTCTCTACATAAAATATTTTGTGTTTTGATCTCCCAATGACCAATTCCTTTCAGACCATAACCCCCTGTATTTGGAGCTATTACCAATGAAAATTCTACACATACTGAGAATAAAATTCAATCTTTGAATAAAAACCCCAAAGAGCACTAGTCTCGCTCTGATACCAAAATTAATGCAGGGCTAACTACTAACCTCACCTTAAACCAGGATTATACTCCTTCTAGAGTATATGCTATGAATTTTTTCAATTAAAATAGGTTCATAAAACCTATTAACCCTTTATAGACCCACTTTATTCATCATAAAATTCATTGGCAGAAGCTCCCTTCAATAAAACCTTTATCTTTTCAACCTTTATTATAAGCGCTTTAACCTTAGCACTTCAAATTACCTTTCTCTGCCTACACACTGTTGAAATTTGCAACAAGAAACAGTCAAATTGGCATATGGAAACAACATCCTTGATCTTAGTGAAAATTAAGCACCTACACTAGGTGGGCCCACAAAGGCTATTTTTAGGTGTATTTCTATTTATAGATGTATGTGCAAATTCTATTTATAGAATGCATGTCTATTTATAGATGCATGTTTATCGTTATTATTCCTTAATATAGATGGACAATAAATTGTAATCTATTCTCAATGTGGACTTCAAAATAGTTAACTAAAGTGTCAAATCAGTTAGTTAAGTGAATTTGGAGTTAAGAGGTTGGTTGGTGGGACATGTAGGTTGAATTTAGTTGTAACAGAGTTTGAATTGCAGTGGTGCATGATTTGTGCAAGTTGTAAATCAGTTTAACTCAATTAAGTGAGTCAAAGTCAGTTATGCTAGTTGTAACTGCAGATACACTAGTGAGAGGTCAAGTGAATTAAATATTAATTAATTCAAAAGTAGTGATATCACATGCAACTAATGTTTTTACTATTATTAACTACATGCATGTCAGTTCCAGTGGAGACCTAGTTGAGATATAGGTGAAAGGGAAGTGTGACTATCAGTTGTGATATAGTTGACTACCAGGTGTAGTTAAAACACCATAGGATTCCATGATACTCAAAGTAGTTGAGAAAGGATGAAATTCTTTGTGATTAAGGATTGCATTCATCAGGAACTGTGTGAGCAAGGAAGGCTATCTAGAGGCAGTAAATTAACTAAGGGATTTTCCAACTTTTTGTATGACAGCGTGAGACAATTAGTTGATGTACTAAGAGCTCTTGTAAGAATATTTTTGTATGTAATTGTTTCATGATTCCTTGTGGAATATAAAATATATGATAGAGGGGTTTTTAGCGGTAAGCTTTCACTAGGAATATCTGGTGTTGTGGTTTTGATCTATTCTTCTTTGCTTCATGTGATTGGCAATTGTGTTGTTTTTAATTCCACAAAATATTCGTAGAAGCGATTCAGTTTTTAACTTTCATACATTGTTATATCGGGTGAATCTAATATATACAGGCATGTTGTATAATTTCTACATGGTATCAGAGTTGTGTTAGAAATTTTCTACATGGTATGAGAGCAATAATTATTTGGGTGCGCGAGTTTGCAGAGAATAACTGAAAATTTTAAATCAAAATTTTCATAAACAAATAGCATATTTGGATTCCTTGCGAAGAAATACCCAAATTGAAAAAAAAATCGATCGAATCAGAGCTCGGATGAGGGAGATATCGTTGATTAAAATCAACAATTTTGTTAGAATTTTTTTACGATGGTGGGACAATTACAATGTGTGCAAGCCAAAAACCTACATGAACTAAGGTACAAGATGCATGCAAAGGTTAGTGATTTTGTGGTTGAGAGCGATCCTCTCAACATGCAGCCTGAGAAGTAGTCTGAGAAGATTGTGGAGCAGCCACAACTGGAGATTGAGAAGAATCTCTATAGACCTGATGTAGATGCGATTTCTATAGAGCTTCCTACCGTTGGTAAGTGTGAGAAAGATATGTAATTGACCCTTGAGAGGGAGCTAGATTTGCAAGCAGGTGAGAATGAAACTTAAGATGTGGAGCAGCCACATGTAGAGGATCATGGAGTGGTAGCAACCACTCATGCAGAGAAATTTCAAGCCAGATGGGCAGAGGGAGTGCATGCAGCTATACCACTAGGTGTGAGGTGGGGCAACATGCATGAATAATCCCAAGAATAAATTATGGGCAAGATTCATTGAGATGGTGTGGATCTCATGAATCGAACCTGCCTATGAGGAGCCCACAGAGCAGCAGTAGTAGGATCAGTTGGATTGACGCAGTCATATGTCATGAGGACATGAAATCAAAGTGACAGTGTCAGATACTAGATCGCAGATCAGAGTTGGTAGCAAGCGTAGAGCGCATGGATGCAGGTTTCAGTAGTGAAATGGATCCTGAAGACATGTGCAGTAGCTAGCAGAAGTCATAAGACTTTGATAACATATGCATTATACTAATTTATTTGTTTGGAGGCTATTTAGTTTCGGAAGTGTTGCATGCATGGAGTTGCATGTCGCATGCATGGAGTTGCATGTCACATGTAAGGGTTGCATATTGCATGTATGGAGTTTCATGTCGCATGCAAGGACATTCCTTTCTTATTGAGAAGGATTATTTAAGTTTGCAACAAGAAACAGTGAAATTGGCATCCAGAAACAACATCCTTGATCCTAGTGAAAATTAAGCACCTACACTAGGTGGGGCCCACATAGGCTATTTTTAGGTGTATGTATTTTTATAGATGTATGTGAAAATTCTATTTATAGAATGAATGCCTATTTATATATGCATGTCTATCTTTGATATCCCTTAATATATATGGACAATAAACTATAATCTATTTTCAATGTGGACTTGAAAATAGTTAACTGAAGTGGCAAATCCGTTATCTAAGTGAATTTAGAGTTAAGAGGTTGGTTGGTGGGACATGCAAGTTGATTTTAGTTGTAACAAAGTGATTTTAGTTGTAACAGAGTTGAAATTGCAGTGGTGCATGAGTTTTGCAAGTTATAAATCAGTTTAACTCTGTTAAGTAAGTTAAAGTCAGTTGTGCTAGTTTTAATTGCAGATACACTAGTGAGAGATCAAGTGAATTAAATATTGATTAATTAAAAAGTAGTGATCCCACATGCAATTGATGTTTTTACTATTATTAACTACATGCATGTCAGTTTCAGTGGAGACCGAGTTGAGATCTAGGTGAAAGGGAAGTGTGACTATCAGTTGTGATATTAGCTGACTACCAGGTGTAGTTAAAACACCACAGGATGCACATGATACTCAGTGAAGTTGAGGAAGGATGAAATTATTTCTGATTAAGGATTTCATTCATCAGGAAATGTGTGAGCAAGGAAGGCTTTCTAGATGTAGTAAATTGGCTAAGGGATTTGCCAATTTTTGTATGACATTGTGAGACAATTAGCTGATGTACTGAGAGCTCTTGTGAGAAGATTTTTGTATGTAATTGTTTCATGATTCCTTGTGGAATATACAATATATGATATAGGGTCTTTTAGCTTTAATCTTTCCCCATGAATATCTGGTGTTGTAGTTTTGATTTATTCTTATTTTCTTCATGTGATTGGCAATTTTGTTGTTTTTAATTCTGCAAAATATTTGTAGAAGCGATTCAGTATTTAAATTTCGTACATCGTTAGATCGGGTGAATCCAAGATATACATGCATGTTGTATAATTTCTACACATATCACTTCTGCATGCGTCCTTTCACATTAACTGAGGTAGTTTTATCACATCGGAACTCTATTATTTCTAAATCGCATCACCATGACTTTCCACCCTATCGTACTTCGCACCTCAATCACATCGCAATATCACAATTTTAGCCATATTGCAATGTTTGAAATTTTTCGATTTAAAAAAACGCAGTGAATAATTTATCACATGTCAGACATCTTAACAAATAGAAATAACAAGGATCCTCTATCATGTGCGAAATGCGATTGCATTGAATCACAACTCCATTTCTTATCGCATCACAACTTAAACCAATTAACTGTGGTGTCTTAACATGTAAATATAAAAATCTCCAATCACGATGTGTGCTAACCATCTTATGGTCAATGCGATGTAATTTGGATCTTCCATTCTCTCACTGTCATTTCTGCGACTTGATCATGACCATCCACCTTCCACTTCATTTCTACGATAGGATATTAACCATCCACCGATTTCACTTCAGATCTGTGATATTGTTGTAGCTCCTAGAGACAGCCTAGAGTTGTGATAGACCAATGCCTAGGACATCTTAGCATAGCAAGGAGCATATAATATAACGGATGAAGTTGTCAGCTTCAGCTCACATGCTATCTCCTGTAAACAGGGAAATGAAATAGAATTGGAACAAACTCTCAGAAACTGATAGAGGATAAGAAATATTGTAGAGGCAAGATGTAGGACTCTAATATGAAAGCAACAGACAATTCAGAGACAATTTACTGAAAAGTGGGCCGATTCAAGTAAATGTCACAGAAATCTCACTTATCAGAAGGTGTATGTAATGAAAGAAATGTTGAGAAGATATTAGTCAACATTGAGCTGATATCCAGATACACAATACCACCATGCATGGGCTTACCAATCTAATAATCCATACATGATAATATCATTTTAAAAAACACCCTCCCAAAGCAACTAATATAGCAGAAATATGGTTTAGATGAGTAATGGAACAGAATATCATGCATGAGCCATATTTAAAGCGCTTGACTGATTCGAGCATGGGCATCAACTAGGATGAATCCATACCAAAAATTAGTGAGCCACTCGCATTCCAAAACATGATACAAGAAATATGGATGAAATGAAATGATCTATTAATACAACACATAGAGAAAAGGTTACACACTGTGAAATACCAAAGACCAGAATCCTCTTTGACAGATGGAACTCCTCCTCACTGAGACCCTATGGGCTCTGAGCCTCCATACAAGAGTTTTACCCAATGTATACAAAATTCCTTTCACTGCATAATTTTCTGATAAAAATCTGGAACCCTTATAATGCGTTTCTTCATGGTTTTTATAGGAGAAACTAAAACCTAGCAAAGAGGTAGGTGATGAACATTTAATTGTATCA